>ML677332.1:35994490-36353527 GCA_007922305.1 Dermatemys mawii
AGGAGTACGTTAACCGAAAGGGGTACTTCTCCATGGTTCTCCAGGCGCTTGTGGATCACCGTGGGTGTTTTACTGACATTAACGCTGGCTGGTCTGGAAAGGTGCATGACACACGCATCTTCCGCAACACCGGCCTGTTCATGAAGCTGCAAGCCGGGACTTTTTTCCCAGACCAGAGGATCCCCGTGGGGGAAGTGGAAATGCCCATAGTGATTCTTGGTGACCCTGCTTACCCTTTAATGCCCTGGCTCATGAAACCGTACACAGGGAGCCTGGACAGCAGTCAGGAAAGGTTCAACTACAGGCTTAGCCGTTGTCGAATGACTGTGGAGTGTGCTTTTGGGCGTCTCAAGGCGCGCTGGCGCTGTCTTTATGGGAGGCTAGACTTGGCCGAGGGTAGTATCTCCACGGTTATTTCCGCATGCTGTGCCCTACATAATCTTTGTGAGCGGAAGGGCGAAGGCTTCACTCAGGCATAGTCCTCTGAGGTTCAACGCCTGGAGGCCACATATGCCCAGCCAGAGAGCAGGGTTCATGGAGGGGACCAGCGCGAGGCTGTTAGGATCAGGGAAGCCTTGAGGGAGCATTTTGAGGCTGAAAGCCAGTTCTAAAGTGAGGTGCAGAGGGAGGGAGGAAGGGAGCATTCTTTTAACAGGAACAGGCATTTGCTTTTCTGTAGCCTGTAATAATGTATGTACACTTAATAAAAAAAACCCATTTATTAAGAAGACAATTCATTTATTGAACAGGTACTTCGGTTGCTGAAAGAAAATATTGTGATGCATGTGAGGGGGAAGGCAGGGGAGGTGCAATGGGGGTGTCGTGGGGTCAGTCAGAGATCAGAGTATGTCCGGGTCTCAGTCTCCAGTGCCTTCACAGTGACCATGTCCCCCGAACCCCATTTGCGGTGGCCAGTAAGGCATGTTATTAGGGGTAGACTGCAGTGGATAATGGTCTGGGGTCTGGGGGTTGTTCGGTGGAGACAGAGGGGTTGGAGGCAGCTGTGGATGGTGATAACCATTTGGCTGATGATAGTGGCCTGGAGGGTACAGAGGCAAAGAAAGGGAAGGGATTTGGGGCAAACGATAATTGGGGTGGTGGGTGCGGAGCTTCTCCTCCTGAAGGATGACAAGCCGCTGCATAGTCTGCAATTGAAGCTGCAGTAATGAGAGCAGCTTGTCGGTGCTTTCCCGGCGGTGAATCGCGTTCTCCTTCCGCGCCTTCTCCCTCAACTTGCTCTCATTCTCCCTCCACCTCTGTGCAACTCGATTCTCCGTTACAGCCTGTTGCATTACTTGCTGTACAAGATCCTCTTTGCTCCTTCGTGGCCGCTTCCTCAGTCGCCTGAGCCTCTCCGCTGTTGATAAGAGCGATGGCGAAGGGGTGAAGGACGACCCTTCTAAAATAAAAAGATACATTGCACAGTGGTTCCCTTGTAAAGAGCAGACATGCCCATCATTCCCCCGCATTCCCCGTTTGCCTGTCCCGCAGACAGCACAGATACAGCAACGGAGCCCCTGCCATGGTGAGTGGACTCCAGAGGCAAGGGAAATGATTTTTTCCCTGCCCTGAAAAGCTGTGGCGGGGGAGGGGGTGGGGAGTGCCGGTAAGTGGCAGGAGCCACAGTGTGAGCAGCAGGCAGGGGGAAGGATTTTTTCCCTGCCCTGAAAAGCTGTGGCGGGGGGTGGGTTGAGTGCCGGGAAGTGGCAGGAGCCCTACTCTGAACACTGTTCCAACATTCTCCGTAGGTGTTTGTCCTGGAAGATATCTCGTTGCTTCGAGTCACTGAGGAGCAAAGGGAAGGGATTTTATTAAGATGCGGCTTCCGCCCAGGGCCATATGCAGCGTGCCTATGTGCAGCAATGCTCCCCCCACCCATTGTCGCACAGTGGCAGGGACTAGTGACCGTGACCGGGATGGGGACCACGCTGGCTCTCCCGGGAAACCTGCGCAGGCGCATTGCAAGTGCTCTTATTGAGACCTTTGAAGAGATTACTGATGATGACTACCGCGAGGTGATAGACTACATCAATGCACTATTCCACATGTAGGCAAGCATGCAAGCATCCCCTTCCACCCCAAGCTGCCTGCCTTCCCCATAGAAAAGCAGCTTTACCGCCGCAATGCACTGCTGAGCTGGCCCCTGCAACCGCCGGACGCTGTGGCTGGCCGCCCTCCTCCTGGCTTTAGAGGAGAGCTCCTGGCTGCATGCCCCCTGCCCTCCTCCTGGCTTGAACAGAGCACCAGGTGGAATGCCCCCCTCATCCCTTTCCACCCCAAGCTGCCAGCCTTCCCCATAGAAAAGCAGCTTTACCTCCGCAATCCGCTGCTGAGCTGGCCCCTGCAACCGCCGGACGCTGTGGCTGGCTGCCCTCCTGGGTTGAGAAGAGCTCCTGGCTGCATGCGTCCAGGGACGACTCCGTGCCCTGGATCGCTGCTGCCTTGTCCTCCTCCTCCTCCTCTTCTTCATCCTCCTGCTCTTCGTCCTCCTCCTCACCCCCCCCTTCACTGGTGGGCTGGGAAGTGTCCGTGGTGGTCGATGGAGTGACCGTGGGATCACCACGAAGTATCGCGTGCAGCTCCTTATAAAATCTGCAAGTCACCGGGGCTGCCCCTGAGCGGCCGTTTGCCTCTCGGGCTTTGCGATACGCATTCCTAAGCTCCTTTACCTTAACACGGCACTGCAGAGTGTCCCGCTCATGGCCTCTTTCTGCCAAGGCCCGTGATATCTGCCCATAGGTGTCAAAATTCCTGCGGCTAGACCGCAGCTGAGACTGAACAGCCTCTTCCCCCCAGCAGCTGATGAGGTCCAGCACCTCACTATTGCTCCATGCTGGGGATCGCCTATTGCGAGGAGGCATGGCACGTGGAGTCATGATGATCAATCAGAATGATCACCTGCAACGATTCCCTGAGACCACGCCACGCAATCAATCAGATCAATGAGAATGATCACTTGCAAGGATTCCCTGAGAGCACGCCACGCTTGGCTGGAGCAAACAGGAAGGGGATTTTCAAATTTCCCTGGAACTTTAAAGGGCGGGTCTGACGTGTGGTCACCTGAGGACAGGACAAAAGAGTTTGCAAGTGATGACCAGAGTGGCTCGAACGGGAATTATGGGACAAGCTGGAGGCCAATTAATACGCAGTGGGTGTCCACATTCTTCCTGTAGCGCTACAGCAGGTGCGCTACAGCCCTTATTCCCCATGAGGAGGTGGATTAATAATAGCGCTATAACTCCGCGGTTATAGCGCTATTAGTGCCTTGCCAGTGTGGACGGAGAGTAGGTTATAGCGCTCGTAGGGGCTTTATAGCGCTATAAAGTGCCAGTGTAACCATGGCCTTAGTTTTACAACCTAATATATTAAGCAACACTTCTTCATTACAAAATACTCAAGCAGATAATGAACATAATCCCACAAAGAAATATGCCTTTTGTAAGTTTTCCTTAATTTTGTTTATTTTTAGAAAAAAATCTTTATATATGTCATGTATGGTCTAGTGATTTGTAGCAGGGGACTGCATAATAAGACTTCTGGGTACTTTTCTTAGCTTGCCACCCACACACTGTATGACCTTGGACAAGTCATTTAACTTCTTTATATCTTTCTTTATTCATGAATAAACTGAGGATAATAGAAAACGCCCACTGCTATTGATAAGACTGTTATGAGAGCTATAGCCTAGGCTAGGGTGATCCTTGGAACAGACACAGGTCTGGATCGGGCCAATACATTTAGTCCCTTTTTTTAAAGCTGTTTTGAGTTGAATGTTTTCTATTTAGGTATTTGTTGGCCTCTACTACTTTGCCTGCATTACTCTGGTATTTATTTCCTTTGTGTTTGTGCTGCATTAATATACGGTGCAGTTGACATGTTTATTACCATTATAATAATACTTGACTCTTATAAAGCACATTCATCAGATCTCAAATCACTTTACAAGGGAAGGTGAGTTTCATTATCTCCACTTTATAGAAAGGGAAACTGAGGCAGAGATTGATGAGGGGAATCCCACAAGAATACACAGTGACTAAATGGCGGAACAGGGAACAGAGCCCAAAGCTCTCAACTTCCAGTCTGGTCTCCTATTCACTCTCACAGTACCACTTTGCCGTGTGTGTGTGCGCGTTTTCTAGTTGCCTGGGTTTTTTTCTTATCTTTCTCTTGTACAACTTTGTTTTGGGTAGATTTCTGCTGCCATTGTTATTTTTGTGGTTCTGAATAAATAAATAAAAAATTTCCTGATAATATTCAGGAAAGCTACGTGATTGGCTCTGGAACGCACCGTTTAAAAATACAAGGAGCCTTTGAAGCAAGGCTGCATTTTGCAGTCCAGTCCAGGCAGCGATTGGTTCTGAGTCCCGACTCTCAGCCAGGGCAGAGCAGCAAATAGTTAACGGTTCTGGCTTGCAGTGAAGCAGAGCAACACAGCTTTCTATGGGGATCAGCTCCCTGATGGAGCAGGCGGTAAAATCGTCTGGCAACCCAGCTCAGATGGCCAAAAGACCAATTCAGGTCTCTTGGCCTAAGGTTGAGGTGGCAGGAAGTAGGGGGGATACAGACCCACTTGACTCCACTGCATTCCAGCCCAGGACCCTAACAGTGATACAGAGGTTTGCCACTGGGTCAGTGGGGAATCCTGCTGCAACATGCTGGTCAGTTTGCAGCAGTAACACTGCCAAACCATATTCAGCTTCCCTGGGCTCCTTCCTATGCTCCCTCCCATTCAGGGGGTACCTGGGTTCTGGGATTGTAGCTTGTCTTGCTGAGGTAAATGGCTAGTGGCAGCCCCAACAGCTTCTTGTGTCCCTGGTGCCTGGCAGTTGCGGCAATCCCTCTGGGTCTCTGGTGGCCTCCATCAGGTCTGAGCTCCAGCAGCAGAGGGTGGAGAAGACACGACACCCTGTTTCTCTAGATGTCTTTTCTCCAGCTGAGCTGGAGGGCCTGCCTTTTATATTTCCGGTTCCTGTCCCGCTGTTCTGCTTCCAGTGGGGTGGTTGCAGGTGTTCTGAATCTGTCCACCAGGAGGTGGTCACAGCTCTCCCCCCATCCGTCAGGGAGGGAGGCCATGTCTCCTCGCTACACCCACATATCAGGGTCTTGCCTGCAAGAGCATAAATTGTCTGGGGAGGTTGTGGAATCTCCATCATTGGAGATTTTTAAGAGCAGGTTAGACAAACATCTGTTTGTATTGGTCTAAACAATACAGTCCTGCCATGAGTGCAGAGGAGTGGACTAGACGACCTCTCAAGGTCCCTTCCAGTTCTATGATTCTATGATCCCTCACCGTCTGCAGCCTCACTACAGGCTCCTGAGCTTCCCCTTTACTGCAGCCACTTTCTAGGAAATTGCATGATTCCCCTGAGGTGGGGGTCATTGTGTAATCAGGGTTGGCTTGGCCTCAGGCTCTCCAGCTCAAGGGCAAGCCACCCGGTTCCGAGTCGCCTATCAGTTATAAAAAAGACCAGTATTTCCATCCTATGCTGCTTTAATGTGTTTTCAAACCAAACAAGTTTCTCAGCACTAGGAAATTTCTCTTAACCACCTGGCATTCTTCTCAGGTTGCTTTTGGTCTACTGAGTTTTGGCACAGGACCTACAGCCTGTCCTAAGTTCTTCCTCTACTCTTATCCTTCTTTCTGCAGACTATTTGGTCCAATTTTTACAGGCAAGGCGAGATTAGTGGGTCCTGAACATTATTAACTGGGCTATGCTTTTCAGTTTGAAGACACCATACCAAAGCTCACTCTCCTGACCTCATGCTATTTTCTCCACAGGACCCTGTGATAGGACATGCCTGGCCTGTAGCACCCCTTGGTAAGTAGTAGGCACTGGACATATTTCCTGCCTCTGATCCCCCTTCTCAGGAAGCCAATAACTATCCTTGGGGCTTGTTTATTATAAAACCTCTTACAAAAGGGTCCATAACAAAAATCCTGAATAAACAAAATGTGCTTCTGGTTTCTAAGGTTCCTCGGAAGCCCTCCCTCTAAGCTCTGTTCCCAGTCTCACAGGGTTACTTTCTCAGTCTCTGTGACCTTATGGCATGAGCCCAAGTCCTCCTCCTGGAGCTGGGTAATTCAAGCAATTATTGTTTTAGGACTACTCCTCAGTCTGCCTTCTGCTTAAGGCTGGAGCCCCCCGCTCTCCTCCTGGAGCTAAGCTGCAATTTGTCTCCCTGAGCTGGCCATGACTAGTCCTCAAGCTCAGAAGGTTTGGCAGCCTTTTCCTTTGGTATCTGTTCCCTGTTAACTCAGAGTCCTGCAGAAACCTGCTTACTCCCTTCATTGTCTGCATGCATCTGGCCCTGCTATGAGGAGGGAGGCAGCATATGTGCTGGTCCCTTTCTCCCAGCTCATCTCCCAATGCCTGAGAGAGAGGGGAGCCTTGGCCCCACCCTGTGCAAGGCTCCTGGCTTTGGGCCCTTTTAAAAAAAAAAACAGTACCAGGCTTTCCTCCCTAACCCTACTTACTCTAAGGAGCACTCCCTCTCACCCAGTATTTCCCAGGTCCTTGTGTCTATAGCAGACCTTTCAACTTTTAAAGAGACATGGCAAGCAGTGGGGCAGATTGTACCCAGATGTGGAATAGATGCTTCAGAACAGTAAGACACTGCAACCCATTATCATTCCTATGTACCAGGTCTAAACTGTGCCAGGTTAGATGTGACCAAAAGGCATTACCATTTGATACTGGTATTTCAATTTAGTGCACTATAATATATAGTGTGTGTATAATTGTCATCCACAAAAAAAAACAACAAAAAAACACCACAACAAAAATACCCTCTACAGGAGTTTTCACAGTTTCACATACTCAGTTTTCTCAGTACAGACTGTGACCCAGACCATGTGCTTGTATGATTCAAAATAAAGCTTTCACTATGGAAATTCCATGGTGCTAAACAATGCTACTGCCCACACATTAACATCAACAACACAAAAGACCAAGGAAAGGGCCTCCAGTTTACTACAAATCTCAGGGAATCTGTCATCAATTGCTCCTTCCCTGAATGCTGATTCAGCAAGGAACACGTTCAGAATAAATATCCATATATCTGCAACCTTAGCATTTGGTAAACAGACTGAATAAGATTGGCTTGCAATACATTCTGAAAAATTGCTTCCAGTTAATGAAGCAAAACATATATCATGTCTCCACTACAACGTGAACCCCACTCCTGAGCCATGAGCTTTAACCTCAGATTGGCCAAGCGAAGTGTCCATTGCAACAGACAGCAAGACAATGTGCTCAATCGCACATTGTCCTTTGAGAATGGAGATCTAGGAGGTATGTATGATGGAATCAAGAAAGCCATATGTCCTGCAGCCAACAAGATTGCTTCACTCAAATCTCTTAATGCAGACATCATTAGTGACAGCAGCAAACAGATACAACACTGAGTTATAAAATAAGCTCTATTCATGTGAAACCACTGTTTCAGAAAACAGTGCTAAATGTGACCCTCTAGCTCCAGATTATTGAAGAGTTTGATATAGAACCAACTGTAAATGTGCTTGAAAAGCCAATCACCTCCCCTAGCACAAGGAAAGGCTACAGGAAAAGATGGTATTCCAGATGACGTACTGAAACAAGGGCAGGTAATGCTTAACCATCTGCACAATGTCTCACTCACCCATTGAAGGCTAGAACGGATACCCAAAGACGTGAAAGATGCCACACCATAGAAAACAAAACAAAGGGGATTGAAGTGGTTGCAACAACTACAGAGGAATTTCTGTCCTTGATATTGCTGGCAAGGAACTTGCATGGCTCATTCTCAAAAGATTACAAGTTCTTGCTGACCATGAATATGCAGAAGAGCCAGTGCAGTTTCTGTAATGTTAGATCAATTATCAATATGATCTTCACACTAAGGTAACTGCAAGAAAAGTTTCAAGAACACTGCTTTCATAGATCTCACAAAGGCTTTTGTCTTGGTCAGCATATTTCCAATTGCTAGAGAGAATTGGTTGCACGCACACATCCATCCTCCTCAGTCTGATTCAATCCTTCCATGATGGCATGAAAGCTATAGTTCAGCATGTTGGCGATCACTCTGACAGCTTTGAAATCCATAGTGCTGTCAAACAGGAATGTGTTTTGGCACCAATGCTCTTTAATATAGCTTTGTATCTACTGCTTTCTCATCTAGCTCTGAACATGTACAATGCCATACAAGATCAGATAGACAAGTCTTCAACATTGCACACCTGAAAACAAAAAGCAAAGTCAAATATCTGCTGAGAGGAGGACTTCTTTTTATCAGTGACACAGTGCTCATTGAACACAGTGAAGAGGAACTTCAGCAGCTTTCCAATAGCTTTGTGCTAGCTTGTGAGGAATTTGGACTAACCAGTCCCTAAAGAAGACAATGATTATGGTACAAGCTGTGTTGACTTCACTAGATGTTTTAATAGCTAGTACCTCACTAGATGTTGGTGCATCAGCTGTATCACATAATGTATGTCTAGATGAAAAGCTTAATTCTCACGTCAGAAAAGGAGCTGCCACATTCTGCCAACTGACCAAATGTGTGTGGGATAACAGGAAACAATTCATATCAAGATCCAGGTTTACAAGATGTGAATTCTGAGCATGCTGCTGCATGCTGGTGAGACCTGGATGCCTAGAGCAGGCACATGAAAGGTTAAACACCTTCTATATCTGCTGTCTTCACCACTTTCTAAACATCAAGGGGGAAACCAAAGTTCTTGACACCAAAGTACTCGAGAAAGCAAAATAACCAAGTCTAAGCACTATCCTCAAGCACAGATGCCTCCAATAGCCTGGTCATCTGTACGAGCTGAATGATGAATGCATTCCTAAAAGGATCTCCTGTATGAACACTTGCAGGTCTCTAAAGCCTTTGGGCCAAACAATGCTCAGATGCAAGGATGCTTGCAAGAGGAATTTAAACTTTCTACATTCCACCACAAGCTGGGAAGATGCAACTAGCAATAGAATACAAAGGAGGGCTATGCTGCACTAGGCAGTCAGAGAGGTGGTGGAGAGACAGGAAAGCAAAGAGGAAAGTGCAACAGGTCTCAAGTACTACTAGCACACTAATTTCATCCTCTGTTCCTGTGCCTATGCTTGCACTATGCAGTCTGTGGCAAGGACTGTCCCTCAAGAATTGGACTTTTTAGCCACTTGTGATGGTTCAGCATGACACAGAAACTGAACTTCTTTGGCATTGGCAACTGTTCGTCTTGAAAGACAATTATGTAATTCCTATATATCTGGAAGCACTATCATCAGTCTAGCAGAGAGGCCACAGAGGCTAAGAGGAACCATAGAAACCAATACTAAGCTTTCATTAGCAATGTTCATGAGTAATGCTTTCTACTATTTCTGGTTCGCTAGGAGACTTTCCCATCCTGGCAAATTATGAGGAACACTCAGACTAAAAACTTGAAGAAGAAACTCTGGTCAACAACTCTGCTCCTCTCACACAAAGGAACTCATTACATTAAGGATAAAGTGGTTCTGTGCAGAGCTTTCTCAGGGGTGGTCCAAGACTCCGCAATGAACACCACCAGAAACAAAGAATCATCACAAGCCTCACTACTTTCTACTCTAAGCTCAAGGTGCATTTCTTTGACCTGCCTTGTCTAACATGAACACATAGCAATGCAGCTATGGAATTTGTAATATAAAAAAATCCAAAACTACCAAACAGAGTTCTCCTCTTGGGGAGAGAATGAGAGAACAAACTTGAAGATATTAATGCATACTAGAAGTGATAAGAACCTACATAGACTAGAATTCCTCCATGTCAGGGCTGAAGCAGATAGGCAAACTACTGTGGAGAAGATTGAACTTCCACTGAATCTGTGGGATGTTGGATCAGTCTGGACATTTACCTTCAACTTAATGTGATAGTTAGTACAATTTCCTCCCCACCATTTTTTATATATGTTAAATCTGGAGGCTCTACCAAGTTTTCCCAAGATTCTCCTTGACTTACTAGCCCAGATCCAATATACAAGGGTAGTACTTGGAAAACCACAAAAAGCTTAAGTTTAGTCTTAGTCAGACTTCTGGAGTCTGAAAATCTCATGAATATAGGGACCGTGGACAAGTGAGAGGAATAGTTTTCATCAGGAGCCAGAAACTGGACTACAGGTCTCTCGCATGATTGGTTTGTTGGAGCTTCTCAGTTATCAGACATTTCAGGCCCCAAATCCACCACGCTTCCTTTTCCTCATCCTGCTAGGTTCTAGCAGGGACTCTTCTCCATGAAGCAGATGCTGAGGAGGGAGGTGACCACCTAGCCGTTGGTGATAGTTTCAACCTTCCGTTTCCTCACAAAGTCTCACTCCAATGCCACTGGCATCCAGACAGTGATAGCTGAGCTCAGTCAATGCTTGCTGTGAACAAGAGTTCATAAACAATTTATAATGTGCATTGAAGGACTTTTTATTCACCTTCAAATGTAACTTTAACATTTCCAAGTTGCAGTGTTTATTGCGGTGAGTCCTCCCAATGCATTAAGCGCTGTGAGTACAGAGTCTGGAGAACTATTATATAACCTCTGAT
Organism: Dermatemys mawii; assembly: GCA_007922305.1. Classification (NCBI taxonomy): domain Eukaryota; kingdom Metazoa; phylum Chordata; order Testudines; family Dermatemydidae; genus Dermatemys; species Dermatemys mawii. The sequence continues at coordinate 36,005,035 of ML677332.1, forward strand.
CAGTGCAAGTTACATGACCCCCATGTATGTCCAGTGCACAGAGGATATGGGTCTGTTACTGCTCTCAGCTGCAAAGGTTCGCATGGGGAGTTTGTGCAACAGTGTTTAAACCTGAAAGGGCTGAACCTGAAACAAAGGCATTGTCTTCATTTTTATCCTTGCTAGCTAGTTCTTGGCTAGTTGATTAGATTACTAAAGATGTATGTAATTAAGAGTTGAAAGATATGACTCTAAAACAATTAACTTATTACTAACCTTCTGAAAAATGCTTTCTGCAGTGGGACTGATGCCCAGAGAAATGCAATAGCCCTAAATCACAGCCCTAATAGCCCTATTTCTTAAACAAACCACATTTGGGACAGCTGTATCTCTGAAGATAATTTTCAAGTAGCTTTTTATTCAGACACACCCACACCCAAATAATTAGTCCTGGGGATCATGTGCCTTTGAATTCAGAAGAGACTCATGATACCTTTGTGGCAACTGGTTTAAAGTCTCCTTCACCTATTAGGACTATGAGACTGCCCGCAGCTCTAGAGGATTCTCCTTGCTGGTGTCTTGCCTGAAGGAATATTTTAAGTTCTGGGTGTTCCACTGCCAGTAGGGCAACTGAGCTTTCTTGAGATGATATTTTTAGGAAGCTAATTAAGCATGATGCAGATGACAAATAACTGCACTTTTTGCTGATAATTGTGAAGCGACTGAGTAAGACCAGGGTGTTCTTGGCAATGCTTCTTGGCTTTAGGACCTTGGTGAATGTTAAGAGGCCTTTGGCAAAAAGAGTTGTATTTGTTACCACTGGGAATGAGGTTATGTTTAGTTCAGGGTGATTGTCTAGCCTCTCTTTTGGTGATTTTAGCCTGTGCTCTCGCTACTGCTCCTCCTTCCTTTCTCCATACTAAAATCTCTAGTGCCTTTGCTCTTTTTACAATGCTAGATGCTAAGAAAGGTTATTTTGTTAATAGAATTTGTCTGACAATTCTATCCTATACTTGACTTCTTTATTTTACCATAAGATATTATGGATTTGTGTGTAAGGACTGTCTGTGAATGGTTCTCTTTCCTAGCCTCACATGATACTTCCTTAGTCCAGGAAGCCTTGTTATTCCCATTGTGTTGTTTCGAGTTACATGGCTACTAAAGCTTTTCAAAGAATGATATCAGACAGGAGCATCATGGCAAATTGGCATCAGGACACACATTTTAGTTGTCTCTATATCTGACTACCCCTTTTATTCACTCACACCTATCTTTCCTTCCTGTTTCATGGCTAGAGTCCTCAGATGCTGGAGAAATTGTATGGGCCTCCCATGTGTAGGGTCTCAGAGGAAGGTAATCTTCAGGCAGTGAGTTCTTCCCCCGGCATTGATTACTCAAGAGATTTGTTTATTCATAGACTGCATGGCCAGAAGGGACCAATAACAGCATTAGGCATCTGTAACCTATGGAGGGCCCCCTAAAAGCCAGATTGGGCCCAAGAGGGCTTTCCATTTGGCCTGCTAGACATCAGCTGCTCAATCCTGCTCCTCATTGGGGTCACCACTGTAAGGAAGATCCCACTATCCAGCTCCAGTTCTACCCTGGCTATCAGTGACTCTGGCAACTGCACTGCCTGGTCCCAGCTGCAGCCTTCCCATGCTGACCTACCTCAGAATGGCCTCCATCCTCTGTCTCAGAGGAAGCTCTGAAGCCAGAGAGTGCAGGGACAAGAGCAGCCAGGAGCCCAAGGCTAGCTGGAGCTGGGTAGCGGTGCTGCTTCTATAGCAGAGCCCCGCAACAGGGAGCAGGAAGGAAAAGCTGAGATGTGGTGGACCAAATGGAAGACTCTCACTCTTACTCTGGACCCTGTGTTTCCCTGCCAGGAGGCCCCCTTCCCTCCTCTGGAGAGCACCCTCGGAGCCAGCCAATGCAAGGAGTGGGTAGGAGGTGGGTGCTCACAGGCAGGTCAGCACAGGGACAGTGCATCCCAGGACCAGGAAGGGAAGCACAAGGGCCAGAGCTGCTGGGAGTCTTGGGAAGACCTAGAGGCAGAGTCAAAGCTGAGCAACAGGACTACCCCAACAACAGAGCCCTCAGCTGTGAGCAGGAGCTGGGCACGAGCAGGGGAAGGCAGGGACTGGACAGGCTTTGGGGGAGTATTCACCTCCGCTCCCTCTGAGCCTCTCCCAGGTAGCCCTCTTCCCCTATCTTCTTCCCAGTACTAGCTAGTGGTCCTGGAATTGCCCCACTGGACAAACAACACCACAGGAAGAAACCATTGTGATCATCTAGTCTGACCTATACATAATACAAGACACAGAACTTCCCCAAAATAATTTTTAGAGCACAGATTGTAGAAAAATCTCCAAGATTGATTTAAAAATTGCCAGTGATGGAGAATCAACCATGACTCTTGGCAAATTGTTCTAATGATAAATTATTGTCACTGTTAAAATGTATATTATAGCTAGTGATTTAATGTTTGTCTAGACCCTAATCAGGGCACCCCTTCTGGAAATGACATTAATGGCTTTGCGAGGCTCTAGTGGGTCCTTCTTTGGAGTGCAGTAGATCTAATGTACCTGGATTTCAGTAAAGCATTTGATACAGTTCCACATGGGAAATTAGTTAAACAGGAAAAGATGGGATTAATATGAGAATCAAGCAGTGGGTAAGGAACTGGTTAAATGGGAGACTACAATGGGTCATGCTGAAAGGTTGACTGTGAGGCTGGAGGGAGGTTACTAGTGGAGTTCCTCAAGGATCAGTTTTGGGACCAAAGTTATTTAACATTTTCATGAATGATGTTGGCACAAAAAGTGGGAGTGTGTTAAAATTTGATACAAAGTTGGGAGGTATTGCCAATATGAGGAGGACCAGAATGTCATACAATATCATCTGGATAGCCTTGAAAATTGGAGTAATAAAAATGGGATGAAATTTAATACTGCAAAATGGAAAGTCATGAATTTAGGAACTAACAACAAGATTATTAGCTATTAATTGGTGATTTATCAGTTGGAAATGACAGAGAAGAGAAAGACGTGTATAGTGGTCAATCATGAGATAAATATGAGCCACTAATCTGATGTAGCCATGAAAAAGACTGATGCAATCCTAGGACAATATTTCCAGTAGAGATAGGGAAGACACTAACTCCTTTGTCTATTTCCCCTCAGACTAACTTTCTGCTGCTGTCTAGGTAAAGAACTGAGTGGAATTCAGTTGGTTAATTCTATTCACAAACTAGCAAAATCACACATTGATTTTTTAAGGACTCTCCTTTTGACTTCTAGTGATTTGGATACAGTGTCATTTTGAGGCTATTTTATGTGAACTAAAGCAGATCTATCCATTGGATCAATGGCTAATGCCAGTCCTATTAATAATTCACAACTCTGGTTTGATGATGAATGCTAGAAGAAAAAGCAAATACTAAATAATTTTGCAGGCTTTTTAAATAGTAAGGAAATATTTCTAGTTTAGAAAATTAGTTGCTACTAGAAAGGAGAATAGACTCTTATTAAAACCCAAAAAGGCCTTTCTCGCCTCATAATTTTGGGAGAACTTTCGAAGTTCAAGAAACTTCTACCATTCGAGCTAAAGGAGTAACTCAATCATCAGGCAGCAGTAGTAGGTTGTACTCCTCTGTGGACCAGTCACGAGAAAGGACTAGTGAAATAATGGGTTACAAATGTAGCAGTAACCCTACCTTATGGACAGTTCAGCAAAGCAGATAGTTTTACCAATTCTTTCTGAAAGGCACTATCGCTAAGAGAAAGTGGTTTGCACCTTCCATAATAGAGACTGGATTTCCAAGCTCTGACAGAAGTAACTTTGTACAATCTCTCTGTCATTCCTTTAAAATGAGGAGAGAGACTGATATTGTCCCCTTTTTAGAATAGGGTGGTAGATCTTTCTGCATAGCAAGGACTGTGATGAACATAGAATTATTATGTCAATCAGTAGAGGGTTAAGACTACAGCTCAGAGTGTCCTGGTTCCTAGCACATAGTGCACTGTCCCATAAACCAACGGTTATATTGATGGGAGGAAGTAGCAGCAGTTTTTTTAATTTTAAGCTATCCATAGATTTAATTCTGCCTGTCTTTAAAATGATGTACAGGGATTGGGAGTATGTGCAATGCAGATGGAGCATTAAAATAACTAAAAAAAACCAAGCCTCTCCAGTCAACTGTGCATATGCACAATATCAAAGGATTATAATTTGGCCTATTCTGGACAGATATTCACAGATATAGCAAAAGGTACTTTTCTGTCCCTCCCACCTCTCAACTAAACTGACACACATTTTTCTGGCTCCACAACTGACTCCAACTAAACTTCAAGTTCTTGCTCCAAGGCACTCAGAAATTCAAGTTGTTCCAAATCCAGAAAAGTATTTACTGTTGTCAAAACTACCTATTTTTCTCCAACCATTTCACTGAAAGCAATTGTAATATTCTCTGCTTAAACTTTAAAGCAATTCAACCTGAAGCAGAGACTGAAGATGTCACTACTGCTCCATTTCAAGAATAGTGGCTACCAAAGTTTTGCCTGTGAGATGTGCACACAATCAGGTAATTGCATAGGCAAAATAGTTTGCACTAGTGTGCAAATAGGGGCTAGCATGCAAATACCTGCATGTGCACAATCATCCATTTTGTAAAAGTATGAACCTATTTACACACTCATGTATATACTTTGTGTGTGCCGCTGTGCCTGCCCTTTTTTTTCTTTAGCCCTCAAAGTCCAGTGGGATGATCTTAAGATTGTTTTAGACTTTACATTGTCACTAACTGGCTCTTTTCCTTCCCAGCTGTTGTGATTCCACACCTCTGGACACCTTCTCTTATTATCGTAGAGTCTTGTTAAGAATTATCTGTTAACTATTTAATCATTTCATTTCTGCCATAACAATGTAAAATACAATATAGGCAGTGGCAAAGAGATGTTTCAGTAAAACACTTCTAGTTACTTTACCTTGTCACCGTGCCCCTTAAATTAAGTGGAACCCCTGAAACAAAAGTCCCGCTCGGAGGAATGAATCATGTCACAAAGCCTAGGATAGCTGAAGCTTTGGGATGATAAATCGGAAAGAAAAATAAAAAAAGATTCTAGAAAACCATGTGGGATTGAAACAGATTTTTAAGCATCAACTCAGGATGACGGGAGTTTGAATTTGTCTTTGGAGACGGGTGTCTCTTTAGTATGCTGTTACGCAGCTGCATCTTTCAAGCTTGATTAATACTTAATGTGATTGTCTTTAAAATCTGTCAGCTTTTGGCAAAGATCAGACAAGCAGCTGTGACAGAAGTACAAATATTTGTATTAGAGATCTGTAGACTGCCGCAGTTACGATTAATAAGTTTTGCCCAGCCATCCACAGAGATTTTGTTTTCCATTTTAACCTGCAGAAATTTTAACCAAAATGCTCAGGGATTTTTTCCCCCTTTGGGCTTGGTTTTTTAAAAAATTAATTAATAAGGGTAGCTCATTACTTGGCTGGTAAATTAAAAGATATGCATAGATCCTGTCAAAAATCTAATGGTTGCTCTCAAAAAGATCCTCAATCAAAGGAGATATGCCCTGAAGATCAGGGAAAGTACCAAGGAAACTGTTCTGAAAGAAGAAAATTGTCAGGAAAAAAAATAATGGGTGACAAAGATGCTGGTGAAATGTCAGATGCTGTAAAACCTAAAATTAAAATAAATAGATATTCAACACTTTCAAATAATAATAAATGTTTTGTGGGGGGAGGTTTGGAAGAAAGAAAAACATTTCAGCTATAAATGAAGCATCAGGGAGATATGTTAGGTCATTGTTTTTTCTGTTGGTTTGTGTCTTTCTAACAGGGTTTCCTCCAGTTAGCTGTTAGACTGCTAACTAAAAAAGCTTTTCTTTGTCTGTGTTCCTTGGAAAATTTCCATTGGCACATGAAGGGGCCTGTGGGTGTGTAAAAAGAGATCTTCTATGCATATGTATGGTATTGGTATGGGGAAGACAAGCCAGGACCTCCTGTTCCAAAACCATAGCAGTGAGAGGAACACAGCTTTTTATATTCTTGATATTTTTTACATAATTGTGATCAGTACCTTAGATACCAAGGTGCCAGAGGTCTAAAACAGACAGAGAAACAAAGGAAAATCTTCATTATTTATCAGTATTATTTGGGATTTATAGCCTCTGTGAGCTCCAGTCACAGGAGAGAGACCATTAAAATGTGTATGAGAAGGTATGAGACATTTGATCCAAATAGAAAGCAGTAATCATACATATAAACTACTCTGTATGTTATATGTCAGAGAAGACAAGGCAAGTAATTCAGTTTGGTTCCCACTTCTATTTATAGCAGCTACAAATCAGAGGAGAATTATGTTGGTAGTGGGAAGGAGCTCTCATCTCCTCTCTCCCCCAACCCTCCAGCCCAGCTTCTATCATTTCAAGGCTCAAACCCTCCTTGGTTTTCATCACTCTGCTTTGATCCAACCCTAGTTTCATGATATCAAGCCTTGATCTGCCAACATATATCTCCCAGTTGTCCATTATCTATCACTGTCTCCTGAAACTTCATTTTCCTACTCTTCTTTCTTCTCCATAAGTTCTCTCTATCCATTTATCCTTCCATATGTGACTGTGGGTAGTGGAGAAGGGGTCTGCAGTTTGTGACATCTCTGAGTCTCCCCTTCTTGTCACTTCCGGCCTCTTTTCTCGATCGTGATGATAGTAAAGAGTCACAGAAAGAGTCACTTTCTTCTAATGCTGAACAGGGGACTTTATTAGAATAAAGAAAATAACAGAGTCAGAAATGAAGGGCAAGAGAGGACCTCAAGAGGTCATCTAGTCCATCCACCTCTGCTGAAATAGGATTAACTAAGGGTAGGTCATCCCCAACAAATGTTTGTCTAACCTGTTCTTAAAAACTTTCTGTGACAGGGATTCTGCCTCCTCCCTAGGTCACCTGTTCCAGGGCTTAACTGGCCTTGTAGTTAGCTTTTCATACTATCTAACATAAATCTCCCTTGCTGCAAACTAAGCCGTTGTCTTTATAACCACCTTTCGTATATTTCAAGACTTATCAAGTCACCCCCTCAGCTGTCTTCTCAAGACTAAATATGCCCAATTCTTTCACCTCAGAGGTCAGGTTTTCTAAACCTTTGCCATTTTTGTTGCTGTCCTCTGGACTCTGTCTAATTTGTTCACAGCTTTTTTAAAGTGCGGTGCCCCAAACTGGACCCAGTACTCAAGAGATCTTGCCAGGGCAGAATACAGTGTGACATAGTTTGTGATCCACTACAATCCCCAGATTCTTTTCTATAGTACTACTGCCTACCCAGTTATTCCCCATTTTCTATTTGGGCATTTGATTTTTCCTTCTTATGTATAGTACTTTGTACTTATTCCGAAAGCTCCTGTCTCTCTGTGCCTCCCTACAGAACTTCTGCCTGCTATAGATTAAAAGAAACTGTACTCATCCCAACAGTTCCTTCCCTTTGCTATGTATAAACTTTAACAAACTGTAAATGTATACAATTCACCATCTTCACTACTCTTCAAGATTTGGAATTCTTTCTTCTAGCTTTCCTGTTAAACAGGAGGAAGAAGGAACCTGGACTGAACTGTGCCTCATCATGGGTCGCAAGAAGAAGCCAGTCATTTTTATTCTCTTTTGCTCAAGTTATCAACACAGGCCAGCTCTTATGTCACCATGTCAGGAGCATACGCAGTAAACACCACACTAGTATTTTCACTATCCCAGGTGCAGAATCTCAATGGCCTACTGACTCTCTTATGCTAACAGATTTAACACTATTGTATGAACCAGTTCTGTGGACCTGACCCACATTCTAGCTTCGTGATGAAACCTCAGGGTAGGGGGATTTTGCCTGTTTCAGATTAGAAACATTTTGCGTATTAAAGCCCAGTCATCCCAGATTCTTTGCTGGAATGCCAAGCATTTTGGTGTCTCCTGCACACAGCTATATGAGGTAACTGTCTTAATGACACTGTTTGTGCCAAATGCAAAAAAATGCTATTCCATTCATCTCAACGTTGACTCAAATGGAACTTCAGCAGCTGTGTGTAGTGTGATATGGCAGCAGAGACAAAAGAAAAATAAACTGAATCCCAGCAGCCAGGGTAACAGCTTTCAGCAGTTAGCTCTTTTGTAATGGCTTTACCTTGAATACTTTGACTAATTAAGTCATTTCACTTAGTGCTCTCTTTGTACTGCAAAAGGAATTTGGCAAGGTAAACATGATTTGGAGCACATACATGACCAAGGTATACATGCTAAGGGGGGAAATGTGATAAACTATTTATTGTAAGAAAAACGTATGTCTCTCCTGCAATTTATTGCTAAGTACTTAATTGTTTTAGCGCAAGTAAAAATACAGAAATAATAGATTTTTAAAGGTTTCTTCAAAAGGTTAGTTCAGTTAGCAAATGATGAGGAATCAAGTTATTAGACTCTAATTGTTTTCTCCAGATTAAAATTTATTCAAAACCCTCTATTTTAAAACAAAGGAAAATTGAGATTGAATATTGAGAAAAAGCACCTTGACTGAAAGCTTTTGCCTGTGAAATGGCCCTTAAGAGAAGTGATTTCCAGATTTAAATAACTCAAGTGCCTAGACAATGCAAAGGATGATGTGTAGTCAGAATCTTGTAATCTCTTCCTACTCCATTGCCTGTGATTCTATAGTGTATTCATGGGGCTGCATATTAACAAAACTTCATAGCTAAAAGAAAACAACATTCAAGAATGACCCCTTTCTGCAATGCCAGAGATGGTTTCTTCTCAACTTTTTGGCTAAATCCACCTGTAGCACCAGATTAATATCTGTTAAGTCTTCTGTTGATGTGACTATTGCCCTTTCAGAGACTGGGCTCAGTGATCTAATAGATCTTTGCCATTTCTAACTGAAATTGTTTATCTGAGGTTTTTCAACCTCTTTCCCAATGTGACCTATATTTAACACCGCAGACTCAGTCCTCTTCAGACATGCCCCAGAATCCTTTGCACCACATAACACTGTGCTTCACAGCCAGTACAATGGGAATAAAACCAATGTTTTATAGGGTTTTTCTAGCATCTGAAGAGGAACACTTCTAAATGACAGAGCAAATCCATCTCCACAAAGACCAGAGACAAGAAATAGGGGAGACAACCAAATAAATACTGGCTAAATTATTCTTTTGTTGGTTCACTTATAAAGCACCCAAAAGCCATGCAAAGAATGGTAGTGAAGGACATAGGCATGACCCTTGCCCAGTCACTCAGAGGAGTCATCTATGAGTTGATATGACTCCTTAAGCCAGAGTCTTTCCCAGACTGATTATAGAAGACAGATGTTGAGAATCTCAGGCTGGTACAAGGTTCTTCTCTGGAAGCAATTAACAACTAGCCTTTCACTTCTTTCACTTGTTTCTTTGCTGTGTAGACTTCAGGCTCAAGCTGGAGCCCAGGCTCTGGACCTTGCGGGGTTGGAGGATCACAGAGCTCAGGCTCCAGCCCAAGCCAGGAAGTCTACACAGCAATGAAACAGCCCTTCAGCCTGAGCCCCATGAGCCCATTTCCAAACACAGATTTTTCTTTATTGTGTAGATAGATAACGTGTGTGTGTGTGTGTGTGTGTGTGGTTTTTTTAGTGTGTACTGTATATTTAATCTGAAAATAATCTGGCTATGAATTTATTTGTATAACCAATGATGAAGACCACAGACTAGACAAGGTTTAGGCCTAGAAAATGAGTAAGGTAGTAAGTAAGGTAGTTGTGGCTCTTTCCCTGCCCATCAGTGAGGGAGACCACACCCCCTCGCTATAATACCTTTGGAGCGACCGGCAGTTAGTAGGCCCAAGCCTGCAGTCCAGACCAGGCACCGATTGAGTCTATGAGCCACAGCCCTCAATCAGGATGGGGCAGTAAACAGTTAATGGCTCTGGCCTGCGGTCCAGTCGAGCATCACAGCAGTCTAGGGGATCAGCTCTCTGGAAGGGCAGACAGCAAAACCGTCTGGCATCCTAGCTCAGGTGGCTGACAGACCAATGCAGGTCTCTTGGCCTAAATTGGGGGAGGCTGCCATCCTAGGAGTAGGGTGGCAGGGGGTATTGGGATGCAGGCCCATCTGACTCCACTGCATCCCAGCCAATGGCTCAAATAGTGGCAGAGTGGTCCCCCACTGGGTCTGCGGGGAATCCAGCTGCAAGACGCTGGCTGGCTTGCAGTCAGTAATACAGCTGAACCCTATTTGGCTTCCCTGGGCTCCTTTCTACATTCCCATTCAGATGGTACTTGGGTTCTGGAGTCGTCGTTCATCAAACTGGGGTAAATGGCTAGTGACAGCCCCAACAGCTCTCCGGTGGCTGGCAGCGCCAGCAGTCCCTCCAGGTCTTTGGCAGTGTAGCAGCCTCTGTCAGGTCCAAGCTCCAGTAGTGGGGGGAGACATCTTGAGCCTCTAGAAGAGCTGGAGGGCCTGCCTTTTATATTTCTGCTTTCAGATGGGCAATCATGGGTGTCCCGGCTCTGTTCACCAGAGGGCGGTTGCGGCTCTCTCCCCATCCATCAGGGAGGGAGATCACGCCCCCTTGTGACAATTATTGAAATTAAATAACATGTTGATTTAAAAAAACTCCAATGCAAAATATTTAAACAGTGACTAAAAATCACTTCTTTAAAGAGCTCAGCTTCCACGAGCACCTCTTACTGGAGGAGCCCAGAGCTGATTGTGACCAGCTCACACGTATACAAAAGTGCTGTCCATCTCAATGGGGTTTTAACTCAGTTCATAACAAGATTTCACCAAGACCATAACAGCATTAAACATTGTCTATGCAAGTTGCTAACTAGGAAAAATGGGTGTGTGCACACATGCTTTTTAGAGCAGGTTGGGGTGAAGCAGAAAGCTTCATGTCCTCAGTCCACTGAAAAGCACTGGTGCTTCTACATCACCCAAAATGAGAAATTTAGGTCCCAAGCCAGTTCTTCTCAAACCCAGCCTGACCTCTACCCTCTCATCACAGTGGAGGTCGGGCCAATCATCACTCACTGCAGGCAAGAGTCCTAAAATTGTTCCACCTCCCAGCAGCCAAAAAGTTCCTGTCCTCAGCTCACAACATCTTATAGTGACTTCCAAACCGTTGGAAGTTAACCATCTCTCAGGTGGTTAATTCCAGTTCCACAGCTTCTTGTTGGAGTCCGTTTTGGAAGTTTTTCTGTTTTAAAATTGACACCTTCAAATTTTCAAATTGGATACTATCAACCAAGGGCTAAACAGAGATTGTGAATGGCTTTGTCATTTGTCATTACACTAATTGAAAGCGTTTCCCTAGTGAAGTTCCCTACAAATGTTCTTGTCACCTGTCAGACACAGATCCATTATAAAAGGTTTTATTCACCTGCTGATAATGGCCCATCCAAATTAAACAGCGTCTTAGAATTGGTATGGTAATGTAATTTTTTTTTGCTTTCTGTGTATATAAATACATCTTACTTCTGTTCCATTCTATGCATCCAATGAAGTGGGCTATAGCCCATGAAAGCTTATGCTGAAATAAACTAGTTAGTCTCTAAGGTGCCACAAGTATTCCTCATTTTATTTGTGGATACAGACTAACACGGCTGCTAATCTTAAAATTTTTAAAGGGTGCCTTTTTGCATCTAACTTCTAGTTTACTTTGTTGTTTCGCCACAGTGGTGCTCTTTTGGTCCTCTCACTATATATTTTCAATTCCACTGTGTTCTGCAAAGTCTCATCTATTTATGTCTCTGTCTCCCTTAGCTCCTCCAGTTCAGGTACTCCGGTCTCCAGAGTATGGAGTTCGGTGGTTCTCAAACTGGGGGTCGTGACCCCCCCAGGAGGTCACGAGCTGCTGTCAGCATTGGTGGCATTTTGGCGGCAGCTCCTAACGCAGAAGTGTGTCCACCGAAAAGCTGCCGAAGTGAAAGCTTCCGCCTTGGGCGGCATTTTGGCGGACACAGAGAGGAGCGGTGCGTGTCCGCCAAAATTCCGCCGAAAGTTGAAGTGTTCAATTCGGCGGCATTTCGGCGGACCTACACCCTGGGCTGCGCCAGGAAGCAGCAAATCAAAAAGGGGCCGCCAACCAAACAAGTTTGAGAACTGCTGATGTAGTCGGTCTCTGAGGGCCATGAATGCACACACATGCCTCCTGCCCATAAGATAGGTAATCTTACATTCTCCAGTCAGTGCAATAAACTGGATAGCCCCCACTCTGTTGTTGGATTTCTGCATGCATCTTTAAAAGTCTGCATCTTTGGTTGCTGTTGTGTTTTGTTTTTCTGTTTTGTTTGTTTGTAGAAGGTATTTTCCTGCTTTAAGTTTAGAGAATGTTAATCAGGTGGATCTAGCTCTTCCATCCCCTCTCTAGAGACTCCCTTGCAAACCTGCCATTCGCTGCTCCTGTTTGCTAATTCCAGTGGTCACTTAGGAGTTGGTTTTTTAAAGTCCTGTATTTGCAGAGTAGCCCCATCCCCAGATTAAGGGTTAAAGCCTAATCTGGGGACAAGGGTTAAAGCCTTGTCAAAGCCTTGTTAAGAAGCTCTCAGCCTTACCAGGCAGGTTGCTAAACTCAACTCCTCCTCCCCAGCAAAGAGACCACACTATATATTTCAGTAAAGCACGTGCATGCACACACACAAAACAACAACAAAATCACTCCAAGGGTCAGATAGTCGCTCCTTCTTCACTTGGAGAACTCCCTTGTTGTAATATAAACTGGTTTTGATGAGTAAAGTACACAGTTACTTTTCCTCCAGGTATGCACTCCCTCTTCACTGTGACAAAATTCAGTACCAAAAGCAATAAACCCACAACTTTAACAACAAAAATATTTCCTGTTCTCACTCTTTCCACATTAAAAGAAACAAATTTGTTAAAGCACAACAATATCAAAAAGAAACATACATCAACAGCCCACCACCATGACATCAATAACTACTTAAATGCATCAGTTATCTCTGACATATTAGCCTCCTGGAGCACACATGTATTGGCTCAGACATCACCACCTCAACAGCAACCTGTCTGGACTGCCCAACCTCAAACTGAAATTGCATTAGCACTGGGATACCTATGCATCCTGCAAGAATTTTTGTCTTAACATGAGGTGTGTTACAAGCATAGGCACTTGCAGTGATGTTTGCAGTGCAAAAAGTTGGCAGTATCTATTATACAATCTGATAGGGCCAGTCCATCAGGAGATCGGATACCAGCTTCAAAGAGCATCCCTCATTCCCTGAGATGGCAGGAGTTCTCTATTAGAAAAACCCCTTATATATTTTTTAAAAGTTTCTAATTTCACCTCCCTAACAAATCACCATGATGAATGTACTATAAGTACCTAGATAGAATATCACCAATAGATAGCCTCCGTTGTATCCTCATTAGTTTTCATTCACATAAATAATGAAGTAAGCAAAACCATGTAATTGAGGATTTATGATCCTAAGAAGAGAATCAGAAAATAAAAGCAACAGATTATCCCAATAGTATTGAATTAGAGCGTCTTTTGGCAGGTTTAATAGGCAATACATATCCAGTTTATTGGAGGCTCTGGAATGACTAGCATCTAAATCAGGAACACAGAGTCAACAAGACTGATAGGTATCTTATCTTTTAACTGGATGGCAGTAATGCATGCAAGATACGGAGAGATTTATGCCAGGATTCAGGGAATATAATATTCATCCTGAATTAACTAATTTTTGCAATCAGTGTACTGTGAGTGATATGCTGCTGCCAGCATAGATTTGTGATCTGCCTGAAGTACCAATTGCCAAATAAATTTATTGTTGAAATTGGAAGGTAATGTGAGGTGCTGCAGCAATTTTAACACACCAGTAAGGATAGAAATGAATGGGCTTTATATCTTGCCTGGAAACAAATTTTCTAAATAAAATATAGAGGAGGAATCTCTAGGACTTGTGCAAGCAAACTTCAATTGGTATTGAATTTTTATTTGTTTTTTTCTGCCCAATGATGCTTCTCAGACAGATTGATTTTTTTTCTTGTATGTTAAAACAAACTGCTCTGTATGCTCTTAGAAAAGGAAGGTTCTCTCTAAGTACAGAAAAGAGCCAATATAGTACAGTCTTAAATCAGGTTGTGGGCAGAACACAATCTACACGAATGCTTTGGGTAATCTCATCTTTATTCTGCTCTTGGTATACAACAGTGTGATTCCTGTCTCTTTGCTGGTTTACTCCAGATTTACAGCAGTGCAGATAAATGGAGAATTAAGCCATCTGTGCATTACAGTGGGTGCTTTGCTACACCTGCTGTATTTATAGTGATAATGTTAATTCAAAAATCATATTGTAAAACCAAATGGCCTTTATCTGTGTTATTAACACCTGGAATTATTAAAAGTGGCTAGCTTTCAAAAAATCCAATATAATCAAATTATTTGTGTCCTTTGTTTACTTTTTTCATTTCTTTGAGCATAGACAATGAAACTCAATCACTGTGTCACTTCTGTTAAAAGCCATTTTCACTTTAAGATTCTTCTAGCTGCAAGTGTTTATTTGTTTACAAAAACCTATTTTCATTGGCTATTTTAAGTTTGTTCAAAGTTTTCTGTTGAGAAATAAACTTACTTTTCAAAATTTAAATTTCAGGCCAAAAATAAATTGGACAACATTCCCTTAAAGGCTGCAAAACAGTTTGTTATAACCCGTTTTCAGATGCTCATAACATCAATGTTCCGGTGACTTATTAAAAAAATAGGGCTATAGCCAAAATAGCTGTAGTTCAAAGCTGCAATATGGCATGAAAACAGTCTCCAGTGAGGTACAGAATGAGCTCAAATTGATTTTGATTTGACTAAATCATGAGCATTTTGAAAATTGCCCACTAAGCACCTATAATAGAGATTTTTGCTAAGGTTAAGTGCATGCCTAAGGATCAATGGAATGTGCATTAGCAGTTAAGTTTGCATTGCAAACTAAATTCTAAAAAGCTTGCATATGTATAGGGGCTCATTGTGGAAGGTGAGACAGCTCCAGGAGTAGAATATATGTATGTTGATTAGCAGAGGGAACCAGCCCATTTCTGTTCTGCAGTTCTTGTTGCTGGAATTCCTGTAGACATGGATTTGTTTACAGAAGTGCAAGTGTAGAGTTTCTGTTGGAGTTTTACCCAATCAATGTAATCAGCTGATGACAATGTACTTATCTTATGTATACTATATACTCAGGTGATACTGCTGACTGTGCAGCTTACTGCAACACATACATCCTACTTAACCATTTTCAATATCTCTGTTTTGTCATTTTTAAAATGAACTTCTTAACCTTTCTGGACTTTTACTGTATTTTGAATCTGGTCACATGGCATCAGTTTGATGGGTATTTCATCTTTACTTGGAACCATGGTCCATTTAGAGGACTATGGAGAGAGAGAGGGTTGGTCATGGAATTGCCTACCAAACCTGGTAGCATCTGAGGAGCCAAATAGGTACTGACATATGGAGTAGGGAGATGCTACATCTCTTACCTCTGTCCCCAGTTATGTTTTTGTATTTTACCTTCCTGAATTGCTACAGCTAACTTGTTCACAAAAACCACAATATTCTTACAAACCCCTCATTTCCTGAGTCTGATTCATCCAAAATTCAGATGCAGGCCATTTTTAGACCAATGGTTCTCAACCTATTTACCACTGTGGGTCACATATACAGCACTCTGTGCGCTATGTTGGCCACATCCACAAAATATAATATACTACCCATATTGCCCTGAAGATGTCTCATGAGCTGCAACTGTGTGCTGATTGGGCTACAGGCGGCCCGTGGGTTGAAAACCACAGCTTTAGACTTTCTACCTCTATAAAAGTGACAAAGAGTCCTGTGACACCTTATAGATGCATGAATCTGATGAAGTGGGCATTCACCCACAAAAGCTTATGCTCCAATACGTCTGTTAGTCTAAGGTGCCATAGGACTCTGTCGCTTTTGCAGATCCAGACTACCTCCGATACCTCAATAAAGGCGTTTTGGAATTCCAGCATAGATGTAGTTTTATCCTGGTTCTCATGTTGATTCTGGCCTAGAACCCAATAGTAGTTTTCTCTCCTTTTTTGTCTTTCTATATTGCTAGGTGCCTTATTACAATGTAAAATTAATTCTAGCTTTGTACAGTGAAGCCAAGTTCATCATAAAAGGGCAGGTTTTTCTTTCTGGACTGGAGCAGCTGTTGTGATTCTAGGTTCTGTGGTATGGGAGCTTTTCACAAAGAGGACTGGGCCCTTTAAGAGGGAACTGCTCTATCCCACTTGTGCCTCATTAAAAGCCTTGATGAGGCCACATAGAAGATAGGTGTTCCCTATGAAGAGCCAGAAGGGAACAGGAAAGAGGAAGCTGTAGTAAAAGAAAGTTGTAATGAGCTGACTGCCCTGACCCCTATACACACCCCCACCCCCTGACCACCAACCCAAACTCCCCTGCCCTCTGTCCAATGCTTCCTGGAGCACTGGTGGCTGGCAGCACAGAGCACCAGGACAGGCAGCCGCACTGTCTGGCTGGAACCAGCCACCGCACAGCACAGAGCACTGGGTCAGGCTGCGGCTCTGCAGCTGCACCGCCTGGCAAGAGCTTGCAACCCTGCTGCCCAGACCATTGTGCTGGTGGCACAGTGAGATAAGGAGGAACAGTAAGGGGGGCAGGGGCAGATAGGAGGCTCCCACGGTCCAGATGTGGCCTATGAGCTGTAGTTTGCCCACCTCTGTGATATATAGCATACATACATTATATATATATATATATATATATATATATATACATACTAGGCAGTCCACACTGGGTAGAGTGGTATGGCACACAAGTGTAGTAAAGACTTGAGAGAACAAATGTGAGAGACTTCCCCCAACTTGACCATTGACCAAGAGAGAGATGGCCTCTCTCAGCAGAAACAAACCATTCAGGGCTAATCCATTGCAAAGAGACTGCAAGGTGTCCCTAAAACAGGCCTTTTAGCATTGCTAGAGCTAGCACTATGTCCTCTGCTTCTGCAGGAGGCCCTGGCACAGGAAGGATTTTGGGATAGCCAGCTGTGTGTTGAGGATGATTGGGGTACTGGTCAGGACAGTCCTGTGTACGCTGATTTCTGTGCTGCTGCAGTGATTCCTGGAAATCATTGCAATAAGAGTGCAAGATAGCTGTGAGGGTGGCTTCTGGCAGCCTCTGAATAGCACAGAGTCTCATCAAAATATTCTTCACATGTTAACAGGAATGTTGCAGCTGCTTCAGTTTAGTGCATGGAAAGGAACTCTGGTGCCCCCACAATTCTAATGGCTTTATTTGAAGGCAAAAAGTCATAGAACCAAATCATATGCAAAGTGCAGTATCTTTTCCAGCTGCTCGGGGGGTTGCTATATGTACTGAGATCAATTAAAAGACGAGTATGTCAACTGGCTCCATCTTCCAAGCATGCTGGAAAAAAACAGTTGTGTAACCATTTGTTAAATTATTTTCCTGTTGAAGTTGTTACCTGATTTAACCTCCAGCAAACTTTTTAAAAACTGAAACTTAAAAAGGCAGAAACCACCTCCTTAGTGAGGTGCTACCAAAGCCCTTATTGATGGTGACAACCTGACATTGTTGAGACCGCTAGGAGTAAAAATGCAGCCAAGAGCAATGTCTGAAAGGCCATGATGTGCTTCAAGCATTGCAGCAGAAAAATCCTACAGTTGGCAGTATCAAGAAGTTACAGGAAGATCATGAGGAATTAAAATTGATAGAATGCCAAGATCCATCTGTGAGAGAAGGTCAGTGCAAATAAGTGTAAGACGACATTGTTTGGAAGGATTGGGGAGTAGGGGTTCTTGTCCCTGTTAAGACGGCAGAACTCACTGTGTGGGTTGAAGATGGAAAGTCCGATTCTCGATTCTGATTTGATTGTTCCATACACACTTTGTATTGGTATACATGATGACAGAAGGTGCACCACACTACCACTAGCAAAGACTAGTCTTGTCTGCCCCAAGTCCACTTCAAAGTGGCTAATCAGTTTCAACCATATAGGTACCTCTGAGTCAGAAGGCACCTTGGCAAGAGGAAGTGTCCTCATTACAGGGCTAGTTGCAACTCTACCCTCTTTCTGGTTGTTCTTAGTGGAACCCCTCAGCTGCCAAGCCTCATGCATTTACCTAGCCCAGAGTAGAATTCTGCAATTTCCTCACTCCTAGAGGATGACCTGGGCTACAGCACCCTGTGTATCAACCACTTTTACTTTGCAGGTCCAACAGAGTTTGGACACCTGCCGTTCTTTCCTTTAGAAGTTCCTGAGCAGAGGTATATAGTGACTAGACAGCCTTCTTAAACCTAATGAAACAATACTGTATTTTTAGCATAAGAACAAAGCTGTTAAGGAAAAGGATTTTAAATCAGTCTTTAGGTAATGTAAACCAACATGAAGCCCTACCATCCTTTCGTGATGGAGCCAGGCCTAGCTTCTCCAGAAGCCTGTAAGGTTTCTCCAAACAACTGTCTTGAGAATGTGTCTCCCTTTTAAACCCTTCTCTTGTGCCTAAGCTTTGACTCCTACCATTCCAAACCACTTCACAGGTTAGCTCAAGCTAGTTGTTCTGGCATTTTCCTCTTAAAAACTCACAAGTGTTTGAGGAAGGATGGCTATCTTAAGCCATTCCTTTTCTTTCTGCCTGTCTTTTTTCCAGACTGATTGAGTTACACTTATACAGAAAATACAGATACCCAGGTCACCATACAGTTTTCACAAATTATCACTGGGCAGCTCCAAATCTGCCATCTCCCTCATTAGATCAACCAGGATAGGTATGCTCATAGTCATACTTGGGAAACTTTCACATGCCTCCATTAACCCAGACCTCCTGGGACCTGAACTTACCACTTTTCCCCACGCATTTGTCTTCTAGGGAGCAAGAGGATGGTGATCCCTTATTTTTTTTATTTCTTAATATGCTGGGGTTTCCCTCCCACAAGGGTGGTGTCATCAGCATGTTCTTGAATAGTTTGGGTGATCAGGGCTGGACTCTTGCAAAAGCTGGTCTAAGCCAAGCAATAACTCTTGGGCCCCAGTTACCTACTGTTATGTGGGGAAGGTATTCAGGTACCCCATCCCACCTCTGGTGCCTTCTCTGTGTCTGTCCACACCCCTGGGATAAGCTGTATGGAAGAACCACTTCCCTCTTCAGGAACAATCCTTCATTCTTTCCCCCAGTACTCTCTCTTCTTGCTACCCTACCCCCTGATTGATCAGGAGTCAGGGTCCACTGCAGTGGCCCACTCCATAGTAAGGACAGGCTAGGAACTTGTCTCTATACATTGAATCTAGACTGAATACAACCCAAAGGGAATTGGGCAGAATTCCTCCCAAGGGGCGTGTAGCAGAGCAGCAACTCACCCTGTAGCACCTCCTGCTAGTCATCCAGGAATTAGCTTGTCTTCCAGCTCCAGAGCACCCTCTGCAGGCCATAGTCCTGCTTGCTACTAGCCCCATGTCCCTCCCTGGATCCCAGTGCCCTCTTCTCTGGGGTGCTGCATCCCTGCATAACCCCACAGACAAGCTCTGGGTCCCCCCCTCCCTAGGGAACCCTCACCCACTATCCCCACCTTGCCTCAGTCTAGGCAACTGCCAGTCACCTCTTGCCCTCATTTTCTGGGGGCAGACTGTAGTATCATTATCATTACCATTCATCATGAGCAAAGAAGATTTTGCCTACTGCTTCTACCTCTAGAGCCATGGGCTGCCCCCCTACAACCTCAGTACTCCTTTGTTGGGCCATCCCCTAGGCCCTGCAGCCTGGGGATTTCCAGGCCAGCTCCTCTTGCCTTATCCCAGCCCTGCACCATTCTAGATATCCTGCTCAAGCTCTCTGCAGACAGAGGAGACACTCTCACTCTGTGCTAGCCTCTGGGCCCTTTTTATCAGGGCCAGCTGGGCCCTAATTGACCCAGCCACAGCTGTGGCTGCTCTGGCCAATCAGCCTTCTGTTGCAGCCCTCTGCTGGGCTGCCTTTCCCTGGCCACCGCCCTCTGCAGGGCTGTTTTAAGCCCCTTTTTTTTTCTTTTGTTTTTGCTTTTGTTTTTGTTTTTGTTTTTGCAGGAGTGGGGCAGCTGCCCCACTATAGTGTGGTACCCACAGGCGAGGGCAGGGTGTAGCAAAGCCTCCTGTCCCACCCATTGCCAGACATGCTGTCGGCTTCTGGGAGCAGCACGGAGCTGGGGCAGGCAGGGAGCTGCTTGAGGTAAGCAGTGCTGCTACCCAGCTGCTACCCTGGAGCTGCTTCAGGTAAGCAGTGCTGGGCTGGATCCTACATCTTGAACCCCTCCTGTACCCCAAACCCCTGCCCTGAGCCCCATCCTGCACTCTGCACCCCTGCCTGCACCAACCCCCTTCCCTGAGCCCTCTGCTGCACCCTGCACCTCTCATGCACACCACCCCCCTTTCCTGAGCCCCCTCCTGCACTCCAACCCCTTACTCTGAGCCCTTTCCTGTACACCACACTCCCTCCTGCACCCCAACTCCCTACCCCAGTTCTGCATGCCAGGCTGTGAATGTAATATTCCCACCCAGATGTGGCACCCGGCTAAAAAGTTTGCCAATCCCTGCCATAGGATCACTCATGGCAAGGAGTGGCCAGGCTTGTCTACACAGGGAAGTTAGGGTTCAGCTATGCTGGTAACACTGGCTTCAATGGGATGCTGCCATTACAGCAGCGATTGTCCCACTTGATGCAAAAAATCTTCCAGAGGCATCATTGGTGGTACCTCTCCAGATTCTTCAGGTGCTGTCAATAGGTCACCCAGGTTTGCCTCCATAAAGGAGTGTGAGAATAACAGTTGTCTTATAGACCTGGATCTTGGTGTCCTTCTGTAGGTCACAGTCGATGAAAATGCATTGGAGCAGTTTCCTAAGGGAAGCCCTTGAAGCTGAAAAGAGAGGGAGAAAGAAAGAAAAAGAGAACTTTCTCCCAGCAGGCAGCTGATCCATTAGGAAATATCTGTACCTAATGTGGGCGAATCTGTGGTTCCAGGATCAGATTCCTGAGTCATCTTGAGACCTGTCTGTAAATCTGTGGTGGAGCTCATCCTCAAATTGAGGGATCACAGATGAGAGTTCAGCAAGTTCCAGTGTGAGTTTACAATGTGCTAGCTCTTCTGCATTGACTCTTCTATGGGGACACTTACTGTGCACTCAGAGGACCCTTGTGCTCTTGACTTTAACCACGTACAGTGTCATTGCAGTGGAGCTATGCTGTAGCTTGCTGAGCACTAACTTCCCTGCGTAGGCAAATCCTGAGGAGAGAGTGCTCTGTTGCCTCACACCACTGCCTGCAGCACCCTGCATTTTTCTTGGCCTTGTTTTGATGGTGAACACAAGAAAACAGAATTATTGGTGCACAGATGAAGCTTTCTGCTTCTGCTCTGAGAGATGTGTAATGGGTTAGGTCCCACTTTCAATCCTGGAGCAAGAAGAGGGTGTGGGAAATGCTTCAGTCAAAACCAATCCATCTCATTGCTTTCCACAGCACAGATAGAGAGTGAGAGAATGCTTGTATGAAGCTGTTTCAAGTCATGCAAGTAAGTCATTGTGCTCTGTAATGCCTTTAGGGAGAAACAGACTTGTCTGCACTTTATAAATGGTTCAGAATAAGATGGTATGGGAATTTTAAAGCACAATACATGTGGTAGAGTAACTCCATGTGCAGATGAGCCCTGAGAGATGAGACAGAAACAGAATGCAGCAGATAAAGAGAGTGAGACGAAAAACGTGACAGATGGAAGGAAAGAAGATGGGGCAGGAGATCTGGAGAGACACAAATAAGCAAGGTAGAAAAGAGACAGGCACATAAACAGAAGGGGGACATCTATGCTACAGAACTTAGGAAAATTTGTGATCAGGTCACATCATGGTAGATTCCTAGCCTGGTGCGTGTCCACACAGATGATTTGGTACAGTTGCTAGCTGCACCTTTGTACACCACTTGAAATTCTCCTTGGGGAAGGCCAACAGTAAAACTCTGAAGCGGTAATCAAATTAGCATCTGGTATGTAGATGGGAACAAAGACAGGAAGAGGTTACTACTACTGACTTCGGGAACAGCAGAAAAGTGATTTGTATGCCAGGAGAAATGGAACTAACAGCTCTGTACTACTTGTATTTCTCGTCATGAGACCCTGAGTTGTGTGATCCTGGTGTAAGGAACATAAGATCAGAGGTACTCATGCTGGTGTTTAGACTGTCATTTATTTCTTTTGCAGGGTTGCCAAAAATTCTAGCAACAGCTCTTATTAATCCCATCCTGACCTTTTCAGGGATTTTATCTATCACTGACTGTACTTTGTACTTTTGAATTTAACAAAATATGGATCATGGAGTTGACAATATAAGTGTGACTGTGCTGCGGATGCCAGAAATGCAGGGGGCATGGCAAGTGCAATAGACATGGCGAGGGTTGGTGATACAGGGCGCTCCAGACAGTCTGAGTCCTAGAGATACATGGAGAGCATTTGGGTGGGTGGGAGAAATGAGGAACAGAGTAGGGGACACATGAAACACAGGCAGCAGAGGTCACTAAGTGATGGCAGAGAAGATGTGGGGGCATGGAAAGAGTCTGAGGGGAAAGAGGGAAAACTGAATTGTGGAGGCACAGATGGTGGATCCGGTAGGGCCCTGTACTTCAGCTTTTCATTAGTAGTACTGCTGTGATCTCATGTTTGCCTCAGCTCTTTAAGAGTCTTCAAATCAGAAGGAATTGACCCATTTTCCTGGAAGTGAGGAACATCAGGAGGCAGTTATATCACTATGACGCTGTGCTGGCATGATGATGAGCGTTATTCCTTCAATTTCATGGGGAGCAATTCTTCCCCTTAAAATCAATCTGCAAGCCAGTGTGTGTGTCTAAGCACAAGGATTAGAGTTCTCATTTTCCAGTCTGTCTTCATTCTGGCCTGGCAAAGACCACTGAAACCAAGTTGCCAGGAGAAGGGTATATGAAGTAGGCAGGTATCTCAATCACAGAATGAATGACAGAACTGGCTCTTCTTTGTTGAAAACTATTTTACATAATTAGCCATCTGTAAAAAGGGACTACACTGAACTACCCTGGAGAAAAGGCTTGTTTCCAGGGGGTCCATTCTATGCTTCAGTGCACAAAGGCTGTTCTAAATTGCACTTCATTGTTAATCTAATGCTCAGTGGCCCACAGATCATGTTGGGGGAACTCTAGCAATGTTTTATGGAAATCCAGGTAGACTAGGTCTACTGCATTTCCCTTGTCTAAAGAATCAAGTAAGTCTTAGATCTATCTTTAGGAAAACCATGTTACATTTTATCCTGATTACTGTTTAACTTTGCTTTTAATTACTCTTCAAAATTTGTTGTAAGATCTTATACAATTGAGGTCAAACTAACAGGCCTATAGGACTGTACCCCTTTCTAGTTGATGGGTGTGTTTTTTTTCTCCTGCTCAGTATTAGAATCAGGCATGAAACTACATGAGAATCTCCCAACCATCTCCCCTGCATTCCTAGTTTTAAACCTGTTTGAATCTGTTGTATCAACCTTCCTCCCTACTCAGGTGGAGTCCATCCCATGAAAACAGTCCTCCATCTGTGAATGCCTCCGAGTGGTCAAACATCCCAAAGCTCTCCTTTACACCCGTTGCCTGAGCCATTTGTTGATCAGCCTATTCTTGTTTTGCCTTTGTGGTCCTTCTCTAGGGACAAGTAGAATCCCACTGAAAATCACATGAGCCTCCATTTCTTAATCAATGGATTCCCTGTTCCCATTAGGATCCTCTTCAGCCCCTGGCCCACATTCCATATCTTAGCTCCCAGGAGACAACATACTTTTCTATTTTCTGAATCCATTCTGGTGACAGGTGTGTGCACTTTTCTTCTTAAGAGTCCCCAATCACATAAACCACCTCTTCCTGATGTTGGTATAATTCTCCAGCCTTTCCCATTCTGTATTTTCTCGCTGTAAGTTGTCTTGTCTTCTGTTGTCACTTGCAATGTCCTGTGAGTCACCATTTATCCTCCTAAGGCTCTGAACTCTGGCTATCTCTATCATCTCTTCTTCTTACTGCCTGCCTCTCACCTTCATTTTCCACCTCAGCAAACCTGTCCCTCGGCTCTCATTTCTCCTCCGCTAGCAATTTTTTTTTTCCTTTACCTTGTTCTCGTAGTCACATGGTTCTACGGGCCCCTTTCTTCATCCAGAAGTCTACCCTCACCGTACGCCTGTCCAGCATGCATCTGCATGTTTTGAGATTTTCCTTCAGTCTTCACTCTCCTTCCTTCCATTTGCTCAAATCCCCTTTTTTTCTAAACCCAACTATAGTTTCTAGCTGCATCTCCAAACCTGCAATCTCCTTATGGAAGAGATCCATCAGGTGACACATCATTACAAACAACACACCTTTCAGATACCCTCTCCAAAATAAATGTACGTTCAGCAGCTTCCATATGTAGTCTTCTTTGTCTCGTCCATTCTTAGGGTCTCTAGCTGTGTCTAAACTCCTATCAAGAAAAAACATACAACACAAAGCATCGTCCTATCAAGGTGACCCCAAATGACTAGGCTTCCTAAAGAAAACTAATTATGTTGATTTTCCAGACCACTACACTGAGTAAAAAAAGAGTCATTCTATTTCACCCTCTGGATTTCCTATTCCTGTACTAGCATGGTATGCTTCAGTCAGGCACCCTGTTACACAGGCTAAGCCTGCATTTGTGCACTGCATTTGCTGTTAACAGAACAAAGTCGAACAGTAAAAGGGAAGTGCATTTTTCCAAAGCTCCTGTGTTCTGCAGTTCCCTTTTTAGCGTGGTAAGTCATTTAAGTTGAATTATTATGGTACTATCTTATGACAGGGGTTTCTGGCTTCCTGGAGGTTTAGCTGAAGGCTTCAAGACCAGTGAAGCATTCAGAATGAGCATTATTCCGTCTGTCCATCCTTCTGTGGCTTGTAATCTGCAAGGCTTGAGGCCCATATCAAGGGAGTTAGCATTTTGATCAGTTTACTCCACTCCTGGAAATACTTGGTTGGCAGACTTTCTCTTTACTTACCATAAATTCCTTTCCAGAGCAGGAAAGAGGGTGGGGAGGGAAGTCTTAAGGGATTCCCTATTTAATTTTTCTTATCCTTCACACTAAGGAAGGCTGGATATGTAAGGCCAGAATTTTAACAAGTCCTTCAGTTTTGCACCCACAATGAATTACAGGTAGTTAGGTGTCTGAATGCTGTTTTGTTAATTTAGCTCACAAATGATTGCAGGTGCGAAATGTCACATGCAACTTTGAAGTCACAGGGACCCTGCTTTTATTTATTCTTCAGGTCCTATAAATCCTGGTTGAAGCCCTAGTAAAGAGGTCCCACTACTGACTCACCTGCACCACCTTTTGCAGGACAATTGGATTTCCTTGGAGAGTCCCAGCCAAGCACTGACCAGGCCCTACCTAGCTGCACGCTTTGTGAAATCCAGCAAGTCAGTCTGTGGCAGAGAAATTCTATAAATGAGACACTGCCTTTTCTTTCTCCCTCAATAAACTTATCTATAGAAGTCTGCTAAGTACCATTCTCATGTTCTTCCATGTATTTCTTCACTTCCAATATGGCTATGGAGATCACCTTCAGTAAAATGATCAAACATTTCTAAAAATGTCCGAGTAATTACTTTCAAGCAGTTCTGCATTGCAGTGTTTGCCTTCAGTACATCAATGGAGCCAGCTTTCTGTAATCCTCAGCCATGCAGAGGATTTAGCTGGCTCTCCCTTAATTCTGAAGTACAGATGCCTTAGCCTGGAGAAGCTAAGATTGTGTTATTGACCATAAACTTACCAGCAACAGGCTTTCTTCTCTTATCTAGTCTCTGGAGACAAGGTCCCCAAGCTGTACGCAGGGAAGAGCCTGAGTATGGGATACGTGCATGGTACCAGTGTGACACAACATCACTACACAAAAAAACTGAAAATGTTAATCCTTTGACTGTCAAAATGAGCTCACCCTGTTGTGTTTACAGAAGATTTGAACTCAGATAATTTCACCCTTTCCCTCCCATTTTAATTTACAGTTTTGCACGAAACTGCTGCAGAATAGAAAGACTCTTTGGCCTGGATTATAATCAGGAAAACAATACTCAGTTCCTGACTATGGGCACTGACAAATGATATCTGTTCTGGCATCCATGGTGTTTAACACTTTACAGGGTATAACAGTCACGTAGGCCATGTTTTCACTGGGCACTTCTTGACTTTGTAGTCAGCCATGTGAGGCATGAGACTACAACTATAATTAAAGACTCTCAGTCCAAGTGAAATGCCAGAGTCCCTTAGTATTTTCCATCAGTGGGAGCTGCTTGGAAAGCAACAGGAGACAAACTTGTCAACCAAAGCAGATGATACCAGAATTCAAGTCATTCAGTGGATAAGGCCAAATTTCATATACTTCTATTCTATTCTGTGGGCTGTGATGTAAATTTAGGGTGACAGACTACTTTAAGTCCACAGCAGATCGCTGTGGAGATTTAAATAATTCTAAGAAAGAATATGCCTTTTATATAGCGACTAAATTTGTAGTTTCATTGTTTTACGTGCCCTGTTCTTGCACTGAGAATGTGATCCTCTTTATGACCACACTCTACTTCTCGCCTTTGTTTTTCTTTTTTCCCTATTCCCTTTCTTTCTCCTCCTTCCCCTCCAGTCCCTGTCTCACTATTCTCTTCTCCTCTTTCCTCTGCATTTCCTCCTGGCAGCAACTCCCAGTTCCCTCCTCCGTCTTCTAAAGTTTTTGGCAACTGAACTGTTAATGTTTAAGTGTAAAGTGTCACAATTAGTGATGATACCCTAAAGAAAGAAATGGAGAGGAAGGGAAGTGAACAATCCTGAGTTGCTGTTTCGGGCTCTCTGCTTATGACAGATGCCACTAATTCACACTCCGTTCATGTTGGGAAGGTTTTCTTTACAAACAATATAGACTAAAATCCT
This sequence comes from Dermatemys mawii, assembly GCA_007922305.1. Classification (NCBI taxonomy): domain Eukaryota; kingdom Metazoa; phylum Chordata; order Testudines; family Dermatemydidae; genus Dermatemys; species Dermatemys mawii. The sequence goes on from ML677332.1 coordinate 36,032,000, forward strand.
GCTGAAAGGAAGTCTTGATCAGGCATGCTGAATCTAGCCCACAGCACAGGCATTTAACACCACTGCTTTAGACTTGCCAAGTGGCAATAGCAGCTGACTCTGTAGAAGTGTTCACTGTCTCCAATTTGAGCTTATGTAGATTTATACTGCTACTAAAATGAGTTCCTCTCCTACCTGTGGGCATCCTTGATAAGCTCTTAAAATATGCATTTAAATAAAAAGACTCCTTCACTTATCCCAGAACACAATATGCTGAGAGCAGCAAAATGTAAGCCCTGATCCACTCAATGGAGACAGAGGGGGAAGTTTCAGGGAATACCTGAAATAGAGGGGATGGGAGGGTGGAACATAGAGAGTTTGTGAGAGGGATACGGGGAGCCCCTGGTATGCAATGTGCTCTCTTATGAAAGCAACCCAGCGTGTGACCTTAAAGTTGAAGATTCTAAGGTTGCTGCTTTCTCACTGGGCTAGCCAAAGAATTTTGCGTGCTGCTTTCTTTACTGTAGGAAACTAATTTCCAATGTCTCTGGAATAGCTATTTCTCATCCTCTTTGCTAGAGTACTTTCAGTCTGACTAAATATATTGAGAGAGTCACCTTGTCAACAGAGACCAAATTAAGGGAAAAAATAGGTGATGGTGTTCTCTCCACTCATCACCAGCATGCTCAAGATACTGTAGTGGTGGGCAGATACCATTGTGGGCACAGCATCTAGACAAAATAGAAAAGGAACACCAAAAGTTATAGATACCAGTGACAGTGTACCAGGGTCACTCACTGGACTTCATATCCCTCTCTGGTATGCACTGAGGCAACGGCCTTGTAGTGGGATCTGGGGGTCCCTTACTAGGCTGTCACTGAGGTGTACTAGCATTCCTTGCTGGGGTCTGGAGTCATGCAATAGAGTGGACTACCCTTCTTAGGCAGCTGCTGCTATTCCCAGGTACTCAGAAAGGAATAGCACCCACAGCAGCACTCCTGTCATTGCAGCTCCATCTCTGGGTGTGTTCCCTCTGCTGCCAGCTGGTAGGGAAGCAGGTGCCAAAGCTTGGGCTCTTATGCCAGCCTCAGGAAGCTGCACTTCTGAATACCCCAGTGGCTGATTGGTCAGTTGTGTGACAAGAAGCAAAAAAAGGGGTGGTGCAAAACACCGCTGTTTAGAGAAGTACCGCTCTGCCATCCGTGTGCATACCGGCTGTTTCCAAGCCTTGTCTGTAGAAGTTAATGGTGGAAAAGATCTATGGAATCAGTCATTTCACTGCACGGAAGGCTTGAGCGCTGCATTTATTTTATGCAATGCAATTTTAAATGACCCATGTGAAGGGACTTCCACAAGTCCTCTTTCAAAGGTTATTCCATAGGCTAGCAGACATCATTGTTAGGAATTTTATCCTGATATTCAGCCTAAATTTTCATTTGATCACTTTCCTTTCCCTGCTCTTTGGCGCTCTCCTTTGAGATAACCTCAGTAATTCCTCTCTTTGGCATTTATACCCTACACAAACTTGTGGGCAGTTTTCTTTGAGGGAGAAGCATCGGATGTTAATATCAAAAGTAGCTGGCAACACCACTCAGAATTTCAGACTCAGAACCAATGAAAATTTTCCTCCAGTGAGTGCTCTCTAAATAATAAACCATATTGAGATACCTGGGACAAGAGAAGAAGAGTAAAAGGAGAATGACATGAAAGAAAATCTTTGGCTAGATTTTGGTTTTGGACATAATTTGGATTTTGGATTATGTCAGTCATCAGCCCACAACTTGTGGTGGCAAGAAGTCTGCTCATAGGGCATTGCAGCAACACAAGGCACTCGGAAACCCTCAGTTGTGCGGGGATGGAGAGAAGGGAGGACCTACCCTCTGCCAGTGAAGTCCCCAAACTGAAAGTGTTGGCTAGAAGAGGAGAGGCATGGAAGATAGGTTTTTCAGCAGTCCTTGCACACAGGAGATAAGGACTGCAAGTGCATGACCTTAGTCAGGGCTTATTGGGAAGGTTCCTTATGCTTTATCTCTTGCTTACCAATGCAAGGCTGAACACCGTGTTCCTTAATCACTTTCATTTTAGGACACTAGTTTAATTTTTACCCCCAAAAAAGTGAAAAGAGTTTGGCTTCTATAATAAAACCAGCATGTGTATCTGTGGTCTGCATTGGATTTGGTGCTTTAATTATAGTGATTGTTATTCAGAATCACTAGGCTAAACTGATTAGCAGATATGGGGGCAAGCAGCACTTCATCTTTCAGATTATACTGGCAAAGACTCTTGAGTGTTTTCTTAATTTCTGGTAAAAGCTCCAGAAGAAGAGCTGTTCGGATTAGGTGGGTTTATCACACATGCAAAGCTTCTAAGGGGAAGGGACATTGGTAGACCTTAATATTTAGATGTTTTCTGTTTCTACCCTGGCACAGTGGGCAGCCCCAGCTTAACGAGTGTTGAGGTAGGGAACTACCCTCCAGGTGGAAGCAAATTCAGGCTGATTTTGCAAAATCAGGGACAAGTGTCCAGGAGATAGTCTGTAACCCCTTCAAGAGGGGCCTCTGTCTATACCTAAAATAGCAAAAGGATCCTGAAGCCCCAAAGCCCTTTCAGCTGTTTGCCTTTTCTAGAGTACAGATATTCACTGCTAATCTCTTGCAAACAAAAAACGATCAGAAGCAACTGTTCCATTTACTGATAACAGGAGTTGAGGAATAATTATTCATATGTGGTATAAGTATTTCAAGTCTACTAAGCCATTTGGCTGGAAGCCTGACTATATATTTCTGCTGCAGTACACTTTCTCTCTTCTTTTTTTAAGCTATTCAAATTTTATATCTTGACCCAGAAAAAAACCTACTGTACTAGCTTGCCATCCACAAAGGACTTCTTAAAGATAATAAGTTATGGATTAAATCCAGCATGTCCCCAAATATGGCACCACCTGATTATTCCAGGAAGAATAAAACTCAGCTAGACAGCTTTTTCATTTCTGAAGAAATTTTACTGCTCATCAAACTTTGCAGCTGGTCAACCCTGAAGAATGTAGTTCTCTGTCTAATCACAGAGCAGGTCCAGCACGAGTTGCAGCTAAGCACCTTTCCTTCTACACTGCCTTCTCCCAAAATACCTCTGACAGAGACCATCATCTCATTTCCTATGGGCCAATCAATCATCATGCATCTCTAGATTTCCCCTTAATTACATATAAGCTTCCTCTTAACACTCTGTCCTAAACTGTTATGTAATGTTGCTGTGTGCTATCAAACAGCTTCTGCATTTTGCTCCAGGGTGGTTGTATTATAATGGTAGGTGAAATTATTCCTGTTTACATCATGTAGAGCTAGGTCCTTTTCTGGTGTAAATTGGTGTAGCTCTATTGAATTCAACAGATCAGTGCTGATCTGCCCCAGCTAAAGATCTGACCCATAATTTCTAAGGTGCTCTGGGATCCTTCAGAATGAAAGGTGCTATAGAAATGTAAGCTCACTTTCCTTATTAACAGTAACATCAGTTGCACACACATCAACAGTAGGCTAGACCCCAGAATTGTTAAGCCATCAGAATCTCTCTGAACCCTGCCCATAGTCATATAAAGAGGTAATGAAGCTGCAAAGTAAGAGCAAAGTGTTCAAACTAAAAATACAGGGTGCAAATTCAGAGACATCCATGCTGAGAAGGGACAAAGGCAGAGGAAATTCTCTGAATAGAAGAAACCAATCTGGAGCCAAATGAGTCATAGACTGAGTTTAACAGACTACACATTACAAATATAGTCAGCAGCAGCAAATTACAACTTCAACTCACCCGGTGATGTGTCCAATTACTGAGAAAAGAGTTTCATGCAAAGTGAATAGCTCAGTAAGTAATTAAGTGTAGTGCAAATACTTTAAACGCTGAGAGCATGTTACATCCTGGCTGTCACCAATTGTTCTGTGCAATACGGAAGCTTTTCATCTCAACTTTTGTTGAACACTATTTTTGTCTGGGCTTCAATAGGAAGAAAAATCAGAAGTAGGACATAGTAGAAATATAATGAGAAGAGACAGTTTATTCAAGGTTTTTAGCTTTGCTTTAGTCAGAGCTAGACAGGAGCATTAGACAGCTCATGGGAGTAGCAGATTTTTAGTCAGTATGGTTGGAAGTGGCTGCTGCAGCTAAAGCAAGGGTTCCCAAATAGTGGTACATGTGCCACTGATTGCATGTGAGCTTGTTGGAAGTGGTATGCCAAAAAAATTTCAGTTTGAAATGAATAGTTATGTTCACAGCAGTGCACCAGAAAATGTCCAAGAACCAAGCTGTAGTCTTCTGGCCATTGTCAGCTCTAATGATGAATAACTCTTACCAGTCATGTTGGCATAGTAGTTTTATTTAGTGGTGTGTTATGCACTGTGGCTGTGTAGATGGGCACTCTCAGCTGGTACACAGCTGGTTGGCTCTGTGCTAAGCCTAGCCTTCAGCTTGGCCCAAGCTGCACAGCTTGAACACTGAAGGAATCCCAAAGTTCCAGATCACTGCACCAGAGTGCATCTCATTCCAAAAAGATACATGCATACCGGTCTGAAAAATCTGAGTGCCTGAAAAATCTGCAGCCCGAGGGAACCCCAAGATCATCCAAGGAAGCAGAGCAGGAGCACCCTTTGCTTTCCCTACCCCTTGCAGGGTGGGGAGGCAGGGCTCACCTGAGGAGTTCCCTCCTTTCTCTGCAGAGAAGTTGGTGGGTGGGGTGGTCAATTGGATCCAGAGGATAAAAGCCTGGTTACAGGACTCAGCAGAACCACCTGGCCCTACAGCAGCAGAACAATGACTGGCTGCAATCAGAACCTGCTAGGACCGGGCTGGAGCTGCTGAGGAACAAGAGGCCTCCTATAGCTGAAGCTGCCCGATCCCCAGGTAAAAGCCCTCTGCCAGTCAGTATACATGCCACAGAGCATGCTGGCACTGTAACCATAACCCCTACCCTCTAGTCCTTTTTACCCTCCCACCCATACTCCCCCAGTCAACCTTCCTTCTCTTCTAACTTCCCCTATACAGATTTCCACCAGTCAGGACACCTTTAGCCAGGCAGGCATGTTCTGGGGATGTGACTTAGACTTAGGCCTTGGCTCAATGAGTTTGTGTGTACTAAGAAATCCTCCCCCTTTGACCCACTCATCTGAGTGCTGTGGCATCACTTGTTTCAGTTTTCACTCGACTCGACTGTGGAAGTTGTTCATATTTGTGAATATAATGGTGATGTTCAGCTACAGATAAGTGACTAACTAGCAGTAGCTTCAAAAAACCCACAAAAACTCAACCAGGGCCTCTTTAGGATATAGGCAGGAGTGTAAATCAAGAACTAGTGGGGAAAACAGTTTTGTGCAATAAAATAGGCCATGATCATCAAAAGCTTCTACATACAGAAGTGAGATGGGTATTGCATGGAAGATTTTGACTAATCTCTTTGAAGTCCATTCTGAGGTACAAGTTTTCCTTAGTGATTTTTAGTTTCAATTGGGTGTATTGACTGATTTTGTGGGTGAGTTATGGCTGTCAAAAATAGCCTATTTAGCTGACTTGGGTTTTGCCCTTCCATGAACTGCCAGGTTATAGGGACTAAATACTATGCCGCCCTTACATGATGAAACAAGGGCAATGATAAAGAAATTGCAGTTTATAGTACAAGAAAGAGAAGGGAAATTGCTAATCACTCCCAACTTTGGAAAAATTCTCCATTGAAAATTCATCCTGACCTCATTGCTGACATAAAAAGAACACTGCCTGACTGTGATTCACAAGCTTAAAAAATATTTTCCTGACGGTGTTAAAAACAGAGCTGATCAGAGAACCAATTTTCAATAGAATACAGTTTGCCAAATAGCTTTTCCTCTCACTTTGCAGAGAAGCTAATTGGCCTTCCCTGTGATAGTGGATTTGAGCTCAAATTCAGTAAAGGGCAGCTCTGCCACTTTTGGTTGATGAGAAGAGAGGAGTTTAGCCTGATAGCAGACAGAGCTTTAAAAATGTTTATGTCCTTTAGTGCTATGTATCTCTGCAAGACTAGGGGTTTTTTTGTTTTATTTCTGCTTTTGCTCTGAGCAGCATGAAAAACAAGTATAGGATGAACCTCAATGTTGAACCAGACATTTGGCTGAAGCTCACCAATATCTCACTTGTCATAAAGTAACTATTCTCCGAAGGAAGCACATCCTCCTCACTAATGGCACATTTTCAGTTTTTCTCCAAAAGCTACTCAAAATGTCTCAATTTTTTAAAATTTTATTAAATGGTAAGTTAAGTGACCGTAGCTTATTTTCAGTAATAAACTAGATAAGAATTAGCAAGAACTTAAAATTTAAATTTGACAAATTAACAAGCCAAGCCATTGATATAGCTCAGTAGCATACAAAAATATATCAAGACCTCATTTATAACTCTTTTTGTAATTTGAGTAACACAAGACTAATAATAATTAAATCAAAATAATCAAAACACACAATATAATAACCTAAGATGTTTACAAATGGTATAAGAATCAAACATTTTAGGATTCCTTAGTAAAATAAATGCCTCAGAGTACAGAAATACTGAAGTTAAACCTAAGGTCTAAAAAGCATACAAAAAGATGTTTACATGTAGCACTTCAGACATCAGGTTTTTTAAGGAAGTGGTACGTAAATTTTAAAAAGATTAGGAACCACTGAGCATGAGTATTTTGTCAAGGGTGGGTACTGAAGTTCAGCAGCTGGGAGAGAGAGCCAGAGTAGAGCTGGTTTTGGCAGCTGCTTGGGTGGCACTAGTTTGACCCAGTTTTATGAGGTATTAGGTAACTACTTGGAATTTGTAATGGCACACCAGGGAGAAATTACAGGTTGGAGGGTGAGCAATGGAGGGTAAGAGGATACTTTGCAGAGAACATTAGGTAAGTGGAAGGATCTGTAGTGTTTGTAGAGGTAGCTAGGAGGATTGGGAGCAGGAAGGGACTCTGGTTAGGGCACAGTTGGCAGGAGGTTCATAATTATTCAATCAGTTAAGAGAAGAGTTGAGTTATTTATCAAGGGATTGCAGGAAGCCAGTGCAAATTCTGGAACCCAGCTGTAATATGTTTCCTTTAGGAAGTTTTTGCTGCATAAGCAGAAAGCAGTCCACTGTGCTCTAGGAGCATGTAGATATTATTGTAGCAGTTCAGTTTGGAAGTGATAAAAGCTGAGAGTCTTGTTACAAATAGTAAGAAACTTCTACCCAAATGCAGATAAAAATAACCATTCTTTTTCAGTGGTGTCCTCAGAATGATCCAATAGTGTCCTTAGATCATGAAACTTCATAGCAAAAGAAGGGCAAAATTAGCAGCCGGGAACAAAACTAATTCTGCCATTTCCTCAGCTTGTTTTCTTTGCCAACCCACTAGTGTTAACTGCAACTGACCTGGACTGAGATTCAGTCAAGCAGCTCTCACGAAGATCCACATCTCTGGTATGCAGTGAGAGCCAAATTACTAAAGCGTATGGATCCAGTGAAATAGTGACATACAGCTAAGCAAGGTCATAAGACTGATGACTAAAGTTGGGTGGGAATTTTCTGATAGAACCTTGTTTTGTCAGAAAATTCATGAGACCCAACATTGTTTGTTTTTTATTGTTTGTTTGTAGAATAATGTCAAGTTCAATGAACTTCCAGTGAACCACAGGCCAGGTTCTGATGGATTCCTGCCATCTGGCTTGGCAGGCTGCTGGGGAGCCCAAGCTTCTAGAATGCATGATTCCAGGGCAGCTCTGCCATGTGACGTAGGGACCCCAGGGCTTCCAGGATCTGCAGCTCTGGGAGAGCTCCACCTTGTGGCTGTCCTGAGGCTGGGGACTCTGGGCTTCCAGGGTCTGTTACTTGAGCTCCATCGGGCAAACTGCCCCAAGTCCAGAGACCCTAGAGATGCCACATTTCCTGCCTCAGAACCAGAAGTTCAGGTGCCACCTGCCCAGGCAGCTGGGTCTAGGAGTCTGAAAGCCCTGGGGTCAACAGCCTTGGATGTAGTCCACATGGCTGGTAAAATCTGCAGTCTCTGGAAGCCTGGGCAGCTCACTGGTATTTACATCATTTTTGTCTTTGTCACTGCCCATCACTTAATAGTGGTGAAACACATTCACTTCAGGAACACTGTGTCTGTTTCCTAAACAATTTTTCTTAATTTCTAGTTTGTGGGGAAATTCTGAAAAATTTTTGTTTGTTCCAAATCAGAATTAAACCAACTTTCAAAATGTGAAAGTCCCACAAACTGGAAATTGAATTCTGGCCAGCTCTATTGCTGAAGTCGTAGCCCAAAGAATCTCAAACTGTCTTCTAGCAGCCAAACCTAGAATGGGAAAGGTGGGGGTAACAGAATTTCCCCGTTAGGTAACTCCACATGCAAGAGCTCAGAGTAGATGAATAGTTCCCCAGTATAATCTGCTGGGAACTCTCAGAGGTAAGAGAAGGGAGCCAGTCAAGAATAATTGTCTATCCCTGCCAGTGTCCACATCTTATCAATCTGCACTTTGTGGACAATGGTATCAAAGGTTGTTGAAAGAACTAATGAAATCAGCAAGAACACTTGATTTTTGTCTATTGCCAGAAGGAGCTCAGTAAGTATCATCATAGATAAGTACGTTCTCCCACAGTACTGCATTTCAGTTTGCTATGGGTGTGCGTCAGCTTGTTTGTACAGCTCTAAGAGGCAGCGATGGCATATTGAGGGAATGAAATGCCCTGCTGGCTTTAGCTAATACAGATGTCTCCCCAAGTGCTGAGTCCTTCCATAACCAGGAGGGTTTCTTTTTCAAATTCTTGTATTACAACTGCCCCCCACTTGCCCCAGTACAGTGTGCTCATGAGTTTTCAGAGAACAGGGATCTATGAGTTCCACCCTGTTGTTTTAACATAGCATGTTTTCAGAGCAGAGTTTCTTACACTATTTATTTTCTTTGGTATCCTTTCATAATATGTAACATTTTAACTGGGTTTCAAAGCAAAAGCTCAATTTATTTACACACACTAATGAACATTTTCAAAAGAATTGAAATAATATGTACAGGAAACAAATACCAATGTCCAATTAATCATAGATGGAAACTTTAGCTTAATTCCAAGTTGTTATTGTGAATAAACTCTCACCCTCATGGCTTCCGTATTTACAAAGGTGTGCAACTTGCTCCTTCTCACAGAAGAATCATATCTTCATTTGTTTTGTGAAGTGCCTGAGATGGTGTTGGCCACATAAAATAATTATACCTGACATACAGACCTTCCTTACAATTCTTTTGAGGTGAAAAGCACCTTGCAGAATTTATGTATTCCCAGAGTTTTCCACTTCTCCTTCTCTAGAGCTTATCTCCTGAACTAAAAGCCCAAATCCAAACTCCAGTTGGCTATCTTTATTTCCAACTGCTTTTCCAAGCAATCCATTCCAATTATCTGCCAGTCTCCATTCAAAAATCCAGCCCAAAAGATTTCAGCACTGTGTTCTGGAGACTTATAACAACCACCTCTGCATGTCGCCTTTACAATATCGTAGATCTGTAGAGCCCAGCTTAATCACAAATAGTGTTTTACTGGGATGTGTTGGTTGGAATTTCTCTACAGAAAATCTCCCAGAACTGATGAGGAAAATTTGCAGAGCCATATTTGCAAGTGGGCTTAACTAGTCTGAGTCAAAACTGTTCCGTATAGCAGTCCAATTCTTTATCCAACTAAATGCAAATCTTAAAGTTTAGAGTGGTTCCAACAAGAAAAGTTCCCTTATGCCTAATGGCAGGGTGAGAAGTTGAACATTAATATTTGCCTGTTTTGATAAAGTTGTGGGTTTCCAGCAGTCATACAGTCCTTCTGCCCGGCCTTGGATATTCAGGAGGTTAATGTGTTACAATGCGCAGGGAGTCTCTTCAGACAAAAGACCCTCCAGAGCATGGAAAATCAGAATCTGCTGAAGTCTGATTTTTATCAAGACCGAGGACTGTCTGGGAAAATGTCACAGAGAGTCAGGAGCCTGTGTCAGAGACATTCTGCGGAGTCAGGGGCTACAACATTCTTTGGGGAGTGAATGAGCAACTGGGCTGTCTAACTGAAAGTGAAAGTGCATATCTAGATACTGTAGTTTGTAGGATATGTATGGAGGAGTAGGGAGAGAATCTGAATATATGGACAAGAAAAACAGAGGAGTGTGTGTTTGGATTATTGACCCATATGAGATGAGTGGAATGTGGTTTATAGATATGTAATTAGAGTGTGTATGAAAGTTTGTGGTCCCTATAGGAAACATAGGCAGTATTGCGGTAGAGTTGTTAGGTAGAACTGATTTCAAAATTTGAAATTTCACTGTGAATCTTTCAATGTTTCAACCAGCTCTGTTAGGTTGGTGGATAGGCACAAGTTAGAGTTAAGGCTGTTTGTGGAATCCTAATGATGAAAGTCATGATAATTTTTTTCTCTTTTAAGTACTCCACCCACCCCACACACATACTTTTTAATGGTTTTCTATTTGCAGTCTTACATCATCTTTAAAAGATTTGTGTCCAGCAATATTACAGTGCTTATAAGAAATTAATATTTTTATTCTGGTCACCACACCATTAATGAGTGTTTGTTAGGTCAGGAATGAGATATATTCTGACATCTGGTGACGAACTATGGGAATTGCAGTGAGTTATGGAAAATAACTTTGGGGCTGATCAATTTGCATAGACACACCCACTGCGCCTAGCCTGAGCCCACAGCAGCCCACATGGCCACTTCGGCTGATGTGAGAGCCCCAGTTTCTATGTTATTGGGGCAGGAAATATAAAGTGATGTTACCCTGATTTTGTGAATGAAGGACTATGGACACATACTTGGCCCTTGTTATGATGGAGGGACTCGCCATCATCTAGGTAGCACTCACTGGGCAAGAGCCAGGCGTTTCAGAACACTCTGAGATCAAGAGGCTGGGGATAAGTACCTATATCTTTTGGTGATGGCTTTGTCTGAGGGCCCCAGAGGCCTATTGCACCCTGCCTCTCTCTACTGTGGAACGTCAGAGTTAAATTTTGCTCCTATTAGGAGCCTGGGTTGAGGCTGCTGAGCTGAAATCACTTTAGGCTCACTGGTGCACCTGCGCTAAGGTTCCCCTGCTATGTGCTGACATTATTTAAGAGCTGAAATCACCTAAGAGCTAAAAAAATCACTGAGCGCTGTCTCAAGTTGGGGGGCCTGAAAATAGTGCAGAGTGGCTGGTGCAGCCGAGCTGTCCGTGTGTCGGCTAGCAGGACGGGCTAGCAGAGTAGTTGGTGCTGCTGGCGGAGTGACTGGCGCAACAGAGCAGTCCGTGTGTTGACTAGTGGAGCCATTTGTGCTGCTGATGGAGTGACTGGCACCACAGAGCTGTCTGTGTGTCGACTAGCCGGACGGCTAGCGGAGTGACTGGCGCTGCAGAGTGGTTCGTGGGGTAGCGAGCAGAGCAGATTGCAGTGAGGATTGCGGATTGTGGTGAGCTGCAGCGGAACCCCACAGAGAGGCGGTGCAGTCAGCCTCAGACCACGTAAGGTGCCCCTTGCCCTACCCTCCATTTCCACCCAGGCTGGGAGGTAAGACTCTGCCGAGTGACTTTTGAACTCTGCACCAACCAAGAACAGAGACTCCTGGGCTGTTTGGACTTTTGGGACTATTGAGTGACTTTTTGGGGTTGTGGAACTCAAGAGCCAAAGGGAAGGCCACGGCCTATTTGCTGGGAGGGGGCTCCTGGTTCATGGTTTAGTTTATTAACCTTGTTTGTGGTGTTTCCCCAATATTATGCCACATTGTTTCTTTCTGTTATGAAAAGGTTTTTGGTACACTCAGACTCTGTGCTTGCGAGAGGGGAAGTATTGTCTTTTACAGACGCCCAGAGGGGTGGTATATGGTTGTCCCAGGTCACTGGGTGGGGGCTCGAGCCAGTTTTGTATTGTGCTATTGGAATGGAACCCCTGGATACTGAACCCGGCCCTTGTTGCTGCCAACTCTGATGGGCAGAAGGGTTACAGAAATAAGAAACAGGAATGTGACATTTGTCCTTCAGAACAAAAAATAAACTAATAAAAGTCAGGAGCAAGAAACTGACTGGGAAAAAATTAAACACCTGGAGGATAAACTATCAGAAGGGTTTTCATGGTATCCTGCCTTCTGCCTCTGGTAAAGTAGTAATTATTAGAAAAAGGGCAGCAAACTGAAGCAATCAACCAGCAGATCAGATGGGCACCAGCATCCTCTTATGTAATACACTGAAGATTTCACGTTTGCTAGGTGATTAAACTGAGAAGTGGAAGGAAGTAGGACTTACTAGCCTGTCCAAATCCAACAGGCATTTCTAGAGACTTGTCCTGAATTCACCCATTTCAGGTTGATTAATATAGTGTTGATTGAATGTTGTAAAGGAGTTGATGATTAACTAATTAGCCCAGCAGGTGTGTCTGACAAAATTATCTATTGAACATGCACCTCCAGCCTTACAGAATATACTTGGGATATCCTGATACTGTGCAGTTTTCCATGGTAGCCAGGGATTAAGAATTTTGATCAAAAAAGGCATCAATCTATTCCTTGGAGCCTCTTCTCCCCTCCATCCAGTTTCTGAAACAGTCTCATTTTACTCTTATTCCCTTTTCCCCAAAGGGCCTCTGTTGTCCTTCATTGGGAAGGTGCTAATTTTTCATTCACCCCCTCAGAGTCCACTGTCAATTGACCCCCATATCTTTTTGTTGCCAGTAAGAATATAAGTGAGCTTGTTGGAATGTGCCAAGTTATCCCTCCATGGCTAATACTATTGGGTGAAGGTCTGTCTAGTTCTGTGGAGGAAAGAAGAAAAGTGAAAGCCCAACAAAATACTTCTGCAGCACAGAGGAGAGAAGTTTACTGCTTCATGAAAGGCTTCTATTTCTAGGGTCTATACTAACCAACTTTCTGCAGACATGCCACCTTGCAGGGGTAGACTGATGGGCACAGCAAGCCCAGGCAATATCATCAGATTGTCCTATCTAGAGTGTCATAAAATTCACAGAGCATCAAACCTTAATAAATACTGGTGTAGGGAGGGTCTACTGGTAGGATTAACTTTCAAAATATGTGACCTAGATCCTCAAAGATATGTAGGCACCTTACTCCCATTGATTTTCCAACTTTTTTCTTTGTTCCAATGTACATTTTTAGTTTCTCCTCTTTGTCTAATCATCTGCACTCTCCACTCACTCTGTAGACATTTACGCACACCTGCCCCTTCATGGACACTCAGTATTAGCAACTCTTGTGACTTTACCATGAACATTGAGACAGCTGGTGTGTGACTCAGAGCTCTAGCTCCTGGAAATAAGTGATTACATGAGATTCTCAGGCCATTTAGGGATCAGCCCATCATGCAAATACCCTGCTGCCCAGTATCCCAGTCTGGCTAGCAGCTTGGGCTATGGTTATATCTGATATCACCTTTTCATGTACCACTTACTGGGTAACAACATGAGGACTCCAAGATCCATGCAGGTTGCTACGCTCACCAGCTGAACATGGTTTAGACCAGTGTTTCTCAAATGGTGGGTCCTGAACCACCTTGCAGAAAGGCTTTTGGTGGTTCACAGTGCCCTTATCAAACATACATTTTTCCTGGCCTTCCTGGGAGTGGAGTGGAGGGGTGAGAAAGGAATGGGAGAGCAAACCCATCCCTAATTCACCCCACAGCAGTAGTTTCTGTCCTCCAGGGCTGGGTTTGGCTCCCCAGTCCAGGCAGTGCAACTGGGAGCACTGGACTGAAGCACCATTCTGGTTTGGCCCAGGCACACCTCTGTCACGATGGGAATCACTCAGGTTAGGCTCAGCCACTCTTCCAAGTGCCAGGTTGCAACTTCCAGAACACTGAGCTGGGCCCAGCACTCCAGGATGGAGTCATTGCTGCATGGGGAATGTGGGGCAGTCTCTCTCTCCAGCCCACCGCCCCGAGGCCTCCCCTCTGCGCTGGGCTAGGATTATGGTTGTGGTGCCACGGTGGAGGGTGCACATACCTAATGGGAGGTCACAAAAAAATGACACAGTGAAGTTGGTGGGTTGTCTTGGTAAAATGTTTGAGAGCCACAAGTCTATACTGGTCATACTTGGAGCCCCAAGAACAAGAGTGCTTCAAGAAGTGGTATATTTGAACTAATGCCCCAGTGCAGTATTAGGATGCACTTGGTGCCTGAAGTCTGTGAAGTTACCTGTAAAATTGAGCTGCTGATTATCTCTGGTAATTAATGACAAAAGTAGGCATGTCACCTTCAGTGTCTTGGCCAAAATTCCTATTGCAGTAACTGCCTTCAGCTGACTAAAAGATCTTCCTCTTCTTCCCCCTCTCCCCCAATGTCTGTTGTTTTAAATTGTTCTTCAGTTCCTGCCCTAAACTGTTCTGTAGTGGTGCACTCTTAAACAGCTGTCTCATTTTATCCTAGATGTGGTTGCATTTCTGTGGTGGATGCAGCAAGAGCTGTATATTCTAGTGTTTGTGAAGAAAGCTCTTTTGGATCTTTTAAGATGAAAGGCGCTGTAGCAGTGTAGGATATTAATTGTTACTTAATAAAAACACCCAAGTGCATTGTTCAGAAGATAAAGAGCTACTATATAGTATTTTATGAATAATTTGCATTTCCAAACACTTAAAAACTAATTACATTGCCATTGATATAAGGCTCTCAAAAAGTCCAGTGAATGGGCCTTCAGAAAAGTGATGCCAATTAATTGCCAACAGTAATTGTCATTTCATAATCATGTTAATATCTAATTTGCTTCTGCCAACTTGTTAAAATGCCAATTACACATTTCCTTTTTAATGTGTTAATAAAAAGAGCAATCATGCATTTGCCTTTAATTTCTGAGTTAATTATATAGCAGCTTGAGGTATGTCGTCTGTACTTAACCATCATGCTGAGCTTTTTGAAGAGCCCGGTGGATGGCAAATTAATATACTTGAACTACCTTGTTATAGTGAAATAAAATGCTTGCGTGGAACACTTTAATCTAAAACTTCTTAGAGATGTTCAATGAAAAGAGAGCTGAAGCGACACTGGAGCTACAGAAAGTATATTAAAGAGCAATGCAATTCTTTTGCCTTACCTTTCCTCCCATGGGGCAAGTGAAGATAAAGATAGGTTGTCTTTTAACAAGGGGGGAGGGTTTACTACTGGTTGTCACCTGGAGGCTCCCCTGTGGTGCAGCATTACCCAGGAAAGTATTGGTATCTAAGTACAGAGCGATACTCTTCCGAAAGGGTTGGTCGCAGGAAAGCCCAGGAAACTCATTCAAATCTGTCCACTCTTTGGCAGAAGTAGGGCAGTGCTCCACCACCCAGTGGGACCTGGTTTGGATTCATAGAGATTAAAAGAGGCTAGGAAAGATTTGTGAGGACATATTGTCCATGCCTAGAGGAGCTAATATAGAATTGGGGCCTAAGGTATGTCCTGCAGTAACACAATCCATTTAAGATCCACAGGCATCTGAATTAATTCTTAATATCAGCATTTAGGTAAATTAATTAAACTCCAAATACCATGACATTTATATTTATGGATTTTTATGATCTTTCTCTAGGGAACCATTGCAGGGCTGAAGCAACAGGAGCTTCCCTTCTGCTAGTATTTCCACCATCCAGAAACTGAAAAGCCAGGAGAAAAAGATCTCCTATGTTAACCCCACAGATCCCTATATGGTTCTGTATTGTTTTTCCTTCTGTAAAGCCTTATGATTTGGGTCCTGTTGAGCATAGAGATACCTGACAGATTGTCAGATGGCATGAAGTTAGAATAGCTCCTTTAACTTCAAATGAGCTGCACCAGCTGAAAATCTGCCTCCACCCCATTCCCTCTCTCTTTGGGTGTCACCACAACAGTTAAGACCATCTGTAATGTCCTTCTAGTTCAGTCTCCTGATTTGAACGGGGGAGGAGAGGGGTTGGAGACAGGCTATTTTTCTCATTGTGGGCCCCATAATCCTGAGATTTGTTTCACTTCCCAAAATAAATGTAGCTAATAAAATGGGGAATTGAAATAATTAAATGAACAGTATGATGAACCCTGCACCAAAGCTCCCACAAGAAATTTGTCCTATTTCATTATAACTGATGCCATCTGGTGTATTGACACCTTTTTAAATTGAGATGGTTTAAACTGAAATAGGGGACCCTCGTAACTCAGGCCTCTCCCTAATGGTCTTGCAACAACACATACTTCAGCCCTCTCATCCAGAGACTGGAAAGAAAAAAAAATCCTCTTCTTACCTATCCTCCCTAAATATACACAAGACCACAGCTGCATAACCTGCATGCAGGGATTATAAAATTAGTGGGGTTGTGTCAGTTGTGTCAAATTAGTTAATCCAGTGATGTGCTATATGAAGGATGTGCTCTGTTGAACTTGAAATAGCTGGAGTTAGAAGTTAGATATACTGTGCTGTAAGAGCTTTTGAGAAAAATCTATTTTGTACAGTTTATTTACTGTACTGTGCCATGTACATTTACAGTGCTATATAAATGAACACATTCAGTTTTGTACTGCAGAATGGCATTATATTTCATAAACACAACGGATAGACCCTTGAGGCTACACACATCCATTTGTCTGGCCTGAGAGCTATATAGCCTCAGCAGTTTCCATTTCTTAATCTAAACTAGTGACAGGAGGTCCTTAGACATCTAGTTTTGCTGCAAATTTTAGCTTAAGGGCTCTGCTGAAGGCAGTCCAGTATAATCAAAAGGCATTGGCCTAACAATCTGAAGTCCCACCCTGACCAACTCTTTTGTAATGTCCAGATTTGAAGTTAGGTGCCCTCCAAAGTGCAAAATTAAGATTTTTATTTTTTTTTTATAGAAAGAGTGGAGGGAACAGACCTGCTTGCAAGGAAGGAAGAAATCCCACTGCTATTGTTTGGCTCCCATTAGCACAGTATTTAAAGCCGTCCCAGATAAAAAATCTAGATAGAAAGACCTATTATATAAACCTGGGGTATCACCTTTCGTGCCTCTGTCTCCCCAATTTGTAAAATGGAAATGACATGATACTCATCTTTGCAAAGCACTTTGGGATTGATGAATGAAATGCTGGATGTCAGAACTAAGTTTATTAGTGACTTGTTTCTAAGAATGGAAGAAAAGTAGCAGGATCTCTTCCAAAGATGCTGAATCACACTGTTCCACCAGTCTCGCCATCCAGTGTACAATACAGACAGAATCTCTCCTCTGAATTCTTCTCACCTTTATTGTGATGTTTAGATGCTGAGCACAGGAATCTCTCCAAAGAAGCAAATCTTGTTTTTTCTTTGAGTGTGTCTGTAGCACAGAAGAATGAAATCATATCCTCTTTAAATAATCTGAGACTCCTACTCATGCTCACTATGTTCTATGTTGTAGAAACTGGCAGAAACCAGTCAGAGCAAGAGTATGTTCATGGGTTGTGCCTGCATATGTGTGTGTATAGTTAGTAAATACAGTTATTTGGGATCCAGCTGTGCCATGTGGTCCCTCCATGTGTTTACTGTATGAGATGCAAGAGACAGGACTGACTCTTTGATGCCATTAGTCTTGCTGGTGTTTTTATCTAGCAACAAGAGGAACCAAGGCCTCAATCAGCTTTCCATGGAAGAAGAGTGAGAAGGAAAGAAATTTTCCATACAGATTATTTTCCATACGCTTTTTTTTTTCCATTTAACTCTTGCAAATGTTTCATTTAGGCTGGGTGGTTATCTGAATCTGTGGACACTCTGTTAGCTAAGGACTAGATTACACCCATACAAGGGCCAGAGCCAGAATGTGGGGTGAATGGAAGGAACCTGTGCAGCTGCTCCACCTTACAGCCCCAGGAGTACAAGCTGCTCCAGAAAAGGTGTGGGGGTCGCTGGGTTCTGCACCAACTTACAAAGCTGGTCAAGCCATGAGAATGAGGAAGATGCACCATTCAAAGGGACAGTGCTGCTTTTGTGCATCCCCTGCCTATACGGAGGTATGGTTCATCCTGAGTTCCACCTGACCTGATGTGACTCCATACCATTCCTGTGGGAGACAGTGGCTAAATCTCACACTCTGGCCATAAGTGTATGTTACCCTGTTGTAGCTGCAGTCCCCAGAAGGTACGGGCCCTGCTACTACTCACACAGGGAAGAAGAGTCTCTTTGAGCAAAAATAGTACAGACCTACATCTGTGGGGTGAAGGTCCTACAGCCCTATCTTCACTGGCAATCGTGATAGCTGCAGCCTATGGAATTGTGATGTTGTTCAACGGATCCTTTCATGTGTTTCAAGCTCTGTCTGTTTCCCATATTCATCCCCTAGGCAGCTTCTAGGAGGTGGGGAAAGAACTTTTTTTTTTTTTTTTTTTTTTTTTTTTTTTTTTAAATTATTGCTTTTATGTAGAGCAGCCAGGAGGAGACATTTTTAGTGTCAGCCTGGTATAACAGACATAATAGTCATGTTAGGTAAAAATCAGCTTGTCCTACTCACGGTTCCAACACCCAGGTAGTGCGGAGTTGGGCTATAGCTTGAAACTATCAGAGTCCATGTAAAAAAACCACACTGAGGCCAAGCAACTTTGATCAAAGGGCACACACACCCCCCTCAGGCTAGTAGCTTCGGAGGCGGGGGCCCCTTTTATCAAACAGTCACAGAAAAAAACCTTTGTGAGGAAAAACATACGCAGGGGCGGAAGACATTCAAGTGAAAATCTTGTTGCCTACCAAAAAAAGTGGGTCAACTTTCATTGTGTAAAATACTCACTGGGAGCAAGAATGATGTGGCTTAACATGAAGCTGCCATCTGCCTGACCACCTGCATCACATGTTCTGCTTTTAATACAGTTTAAACAAATTAATACTATGAGATTTAATCTAAAGCCAGTTTAAAATTAACCCAAAGATTGCTCCTTTTTCTCATCTTCTGTTCCTCTTGTACTTTCTTTCATGGTTTTTTTTTAAGTTTTCCTGCCTCTCCATCTTGCAATTATTTCCACCTAAACTAGCCTAAATGGACATATTAACTATTTCTCTCTTAATAATTTCCTCCCTTTTTTCTTTTTCTCCATCACCACATCTTTTCTGCTTCTTCTCCTTCTTTGAGTATTTGACTAGTTTAAACATTGAGAAGGAGATGATATAATAAAAGAGATGATTTTGGTTACAGGTGAGGAAAAAAATTTCTGACAATCAAATTACTGGACTGTCAAGGGAAGTGTTGGAAACACCTTTGTACAAGACATTGAAAAGTGAACTAGACACAGCACTGGAGAATATTCTATAGGGAACAGTGTTGCATTGGTCAAATAAATGAGCTCTCTGGTATTTTCTGCTTCCAGACTAACTGGAAGCACCGTGAGAGCAGCTTCCCACACCTTGCCGGTATTTTGGTACTCCCAACCCTTCCAAATACAGGAAATACAGAAGCAACTGCCAAAATAAAATATAATAATAATAGAAGAAGTTGACCAAAATTAATCACTAGAATTACGTTTTTAAAATGCTAACTTGTGAATAGTCATAGACTAGCATCACAATGAGAATTAACTAGTTTTGTCCAGAAATGTGTTAAATATGCTGCACAGTTATTCAGCAGATTTGAAATTTCTTTCAGCTTCAGGAGGCATATGTGCAAAATGTGTCTGGTCCATTCTCCGTGCTCTGGACTGAATTTTTTTTTTTTTTTTTTTTTTTAAACCTATTCTGTTCAGCTTTAAGATAGGGCATCACTACTACAGTGCTTTGCTGTGATTGGTTTGGCAGGAAGACTCATGTCCTTAAGGTGCAAAGCCTAACAAAAAAGCCTCCAATAAACCCACCAGATACTATGATGTTCTCTTTGATAAATTCTGTTGACTCTGCAATAAAGGCGTTGGTTTCATTATATCTTGTTTGCTTCGTTATCTATCTTTTTACTTTGTTTACATCTTATTCAACTTTTCCTGTCATTTGTACCTACCCACTTTGTCTAGCCATTTGAAGCAGAAGAAAACCACCTCCTGCAGTTGCTGCAAGTTTTCTAGTTTTCTCAAACAAAACTAGATGCATTACAATCTGAGTAGCCACAGAATAGTTTTCTACAACTGATCTGAACTGTCTGCTAAATCTATGATTCCCCCAGTGGTGCTGCCTCACATATTCTGTTAAATCCAATTGTGCTCTGAGGGAGAGTGAGGCCTCTGAGCCACCATGTTTGCAAATGTTTAGGGTGGACTCAGCCTGGAGCCACACACAATGGGAAATACTGACAGAGCTTTGAGAATAGCAGCAATACAATAATATATTCTCAAAGGCACTAGTAACATCAGTTTGCTTTGAAGCCAAATAGCTGCCAGAGGTTTTGTTTCAAAGCCCAGATCAGCCCTGGATGAAACAGTTGGGTTTGCTATAATTGTATTTCTTTTCCCCTAGATTTTCAAACCTGAAACTAATCAGAAACAACAGATCATTTATTCACCTAGGGCTATAGGAAGGAACCATCACATTACAATATATAACCCTTTCCTTAAGAAGATTCTATACCAAATCCATGCAGATCTTAAGTCTTCTATGGTAACTGTACAAAAATCTCTTTGTTTTCAGTTAAAACCAAGTTTTACTGAAAAATTCCTAGTTTTATAAAAAGTAATATTCAGTTTTTTCTGATTTTTTTATCTGACTTTTATATCATTTGAATATATTAAAAAAAACTTGTTTTACTAGGAAAATACAGAATACAGTAGTCTGTGTGTATATGCAAAGCTGCCTGTTGAAGTAAGGCTATGTATTAGTCAAAGATACACACAATAAACAAACAGGCATGTACACAAGCTCTGAAGTGCATGCACATCTGGATCTACTGATTAATCTCACGCCCGCCACATACAGATTTCAAGCTGTTAGCAGGTAACAGTTAAAAATCTGACACATTAAAATGGGAAGAAAACAAAAATCTGTATCAGAATATATTTCAGAACACAAGGAAGTATTCAAAAGTTTAAAACAAAAACAGGAGAAAAGGATGAAGTTGAGTGTATATGCTACAAATGGTGTGGCCCAATTATTAAATGTAAATATTTATAGGCTAATGGTTCTAAGTCTAAACAGTAAGCTGTTTATTCAAATTAAAAGTTTTATTTGGGTATTAGAAATGTATTGTTTTCTTAAACTCAGAGGTGGCATTGGGTTTTGAGCTCTATTTTAGTTCTGTAGCAAACCATATTGATGAAGGGAATTCAAAGCACTAATCTACTGAACACTTTTTTCCCGGTTTTTCCATCCACCAAAATAAACCCTAATATTTATCCAGAAAAATTATTATTAATTTTTTCACTGACTTACACCTGTTTTTGTTGTTGTGGTAATAAACACTGATAAATTCCCAGTAAAACTTAAAATAAAACTAAAAACAAAGGGCCCTAATTAAGATGCAGATGGTAGCCACTAGATGGCAGACTTTAACCTCTTAAAGAAGGCATCAAGCTTCACTATAAGAGACTCTTCCAGGCCAAGCCAGAGTTTGCTTAAACTGTAGGTGGGCTTTCTGAGGATATCTGCCCAGTTTAATAATACTCAGTGTGGGATATAATAAGAGAACAGACAAAAACACACACAAGGCTGATTTTGTTTGTCATGTGTTCAGTTTGGGAAGAACAATTTCCTAATAGCTTGTCATGTTTGGTTGTTTTATAATTTAAACTCCTGTCTTAGCTAATAAATCATTTGCCTGATATTAGCCTGCATGATCCAGTCAGTGCATGTATTTCTATAGAACAGGGAATCCTCTGAGCAGTGTGAACAGGGCCCATGGCACTAGAACACAATGAAGGATACAAGGGTAAACAGAGCAGTAAGATCTCAGAATTCTGTGTATGTGGAATTAAAGCACGTTCTGTATCACTAACAAGACATAATCTGCCCCTCTGGATGCTTTACATAATTTGGTCTTTAAAACACATTTTGAAGTAAAATGTTCCCCTTCTCCTTCTGCCCAGCAATTAGGCATTTCAGACAATCCAAATTATGGCTCAAAAAAGTTAGAGATGGCAAAGATATTTTGGGTAGCAGCTAATCCCTCCACCCAACCAACCCTGGGTTGTTCCCTATGATACATAGTTCAGTGTCTTGTCTGATCCAGTTTTAAACTATTCAAGCAATTGGGCTTCTACAGTATCCTCAAGTAATGGTCAAGAATTCTTGCAGTTAGGAAATGTTTTCTGATGCTGAAAATGTCCAAAAGTTGAGTTGCAGGAGATTGATATACATTCAGTATCCAGACAATTTTGTTCATTTAAAAAAATAGACTTTACATTAGATCAGTGTCATATGAGGCAAAGTTAATTACACATATGAGAAAATAGATGCAACAAGTCATAGTATAGTATAGAACCTGGAAACTGCATCTTTATTACTAGCCATTAAGGATAATATTGCTTAGGCAGTGTACCTATCTTACAAATGCCTGTGTAACTCACACCTCCTGGGTGTGGTGTTCTGTCCCCTCTAGTGGTACCAAGACCACTTAGAGATTAATGAGTCTGCTAGAGCCCTAGCTAAGAGCCATGTGGTTTTTAGCTCATACAGTAGAGGTTCATGCATTTAGCTCTAGAGGTCTCAGATTCGATCCTGCCCGCTGATGACCAGGCTCTGTTGGTGTTAAAACTGCACTTGTGTATTTGGTATTCATGAAAACCAATAACTAATTAGACTATGTTTGTTTGTTTTGCTTGAAGTGAAGAGAGCATGTTTGTACTCAGGGAGCCTACTTTTCAAAAACCGGACAGTCATAGTCAGCTAAAGACTAATTTGAAACCCGTATATAAAACAAAATATTTAAATTTTAATTTAAAATGCTACCTTCCTGATTGTAATAAGTGATATTGTTAGTGAAATGCCCATAATGGTCATATCAATATTTATAGGCTACCCCACCTGGCAGTGATGGTAATGTCTGACCAGTGCTACTCTGCTTTATGGTCATCTTTTTACCATCATGGACTTTCTTTCCTTGCTTTCTGCAACAGCTAGAATTTTATCTCCATCCCTGTTAATTAAATGGCATCTTTTTATGGGTAGTGACTGAATTATCTAATACCCAGCCTAAAATAAATAAAGGATATAAATTAAAGATGAACATCAGGGTAAATATTATTGGGTTTGCAATCCATTTAGCCAAAATTATGGAAAAGGAATAAGTAAGGAGGAGTGGGGGACAGAAGTATCAGTGGAATAAATAAAGGTAAAATGGAGCAGAATGTTCAGAATTTAAAACAAATATGGGAAAGCAGAAAAAAGGTAATGTGTTCTTGAGCTTAAATTCTCATCTTAAAAATTAGTATTGAATTATATCAAAGAGGGGAAATTGCAAAGCCCTTTCTTTCCAGCAGAGTCAGAAGAGCTTGCAAATGAATTATATAAGGCCATTAGGGCAATCATAGCATGGATGCAATACTAATATTTTCTCCTAAGCTATTGTACACATTTTTAGATTGCCAGAGGTCATAACAATGGAGTAAAGTAGACATGTGGAGGTCTTAAATCCATTTGGCTAATGTAAAACATTCCCCACACCTGCAATTTATATTTTTTTATTTTTATATTTTTTTTTGGAAGGGGAAAAGGAGGGGTATTTTTCATGAAAGTGCTGAGACAGGTGAATTGAGCATTTGCTGTGGTGGCCTCAGGGTATGACTCACTCCTTGCTGACATCCATCTATATCCATCTCTCTCCGATAACAACAACTTTAGGATTTCTGGAAAAAGAAATCTTCTATTTTATCCCCTCTTTGCCCCCTATTTATTTCATTTTCCCCATTATTTTGTACCTTGTTTGGTTTCATTTGGATGATACCAACCCTTTTTAAAGTGGAGAGCTGGGGATGAAAAGCATTATATAAGAAGAGCTAGGTATTAATTGTTGGTGTTATTTTAGTTCCGTTTTTATGATGGTGTGCAGTGCCCTTTCACGGTGGTGGAGAGGAGATGTTTTAGTGCTTTATAAATAAAATGATCACTGCTGCTGCTGACATCAGTAGGAGTTATGAATGCAAATTAAGGGCACTGTGTGATCCTATATGCAGAAGTAAAATCAGGGCAGCCAATCAGTCTGTCTGTAGTCTCACTTTAGCATGTAAACAATGCTGATCCAGAGATTCTCGTCTCCTTAATAGATGGGAATGGACCTTAATAGCTCCAAGATTTAGTTGCTGAAGCTGGTCAGAGGCATGTAATTTGTTGGTCCTTAGTAAGGCTGTCTTGAATTTCTCTGAGTAGGAATTTGATTTTGTGTGATCTTGGCTGAGGCATTGCATTTTGCAGTAGCAAATCACTAAAAAAGGGGAAACAGGTAATGAATTGCACTTCCCACTCCTATTGGCAGTGATACAATGTCCTTTACTCAGGGCAGTGCCTTCAGTCTAACCCTTACACCAGGTATGTCAAATTCCATTTTTAATGATGGTCCATTGGATGTGGCATAAATTTAAGGCCCCGACTCTACAGCATATATCCCACTGATGTCAGTGGGCGATCTATAGAGCTCCAGAGTGAATCTGGATCTTCACATGGAAGCTAAACTTTTAGATACTTATTTTAATCAGTGCCTAAGGCTATGTATACACTAGCACTTTTGTCAGTTTAACTTATGTTGCTCAAGGATATGAAAAAACACATCCTGGCAATGTAAGTGACTGCAACAGAAGCACCAGTGTGGACAGCGCTATGTAGGCAGGAGATGCTCTCACACCAGCATAGCTTCCACCGCTTGTTGGGGGTGGTTTAATTATGTTAACAGGAGAGTGCTCTCCTGTCCGCATAGAGTGGCTACACAGGAGATCTTGTAGTAGTGAAGCTGCATTGGTACAGTTGTGCTGCTGTAAGCTCTCTAATGTAGATATGCCCTTATTCTCCAACTCAGCATCACTCAGTGGGAAAATGAGCTTCCCTTTAGGACCAACAATATTCCTGTTTCTCTCGCTTCTGCATCCTGTTTTCCCAGCACATACCCTTCTCTCTCCACCCTTTTTTCCTTTCTTCTTTTTCTTCCCATCAATCCTGACTATATCATATTGCATATGCAGAAGGCGGCTGAATTAAGGTTGCACAAGCAACCTTAGTTCTTGATTTTCTAACTTTTGAGTACTTCACTTTGTAACTGGAATGTTCTTTTAACAAGAGTGGCGTCTTGTTTTGTTTTTATGTAATGTTAACGTGTTATCACTATGCTTTAGCATTAACATTCCAATGATATAAACAGAGGACTGAAAGGATTCACAGCTCTCAGTCATCATTTCAAGAAGACTGCAGATTCAGGAAGACACCACCACATCAATTTACACTTAATTAACATTTAAAAGTTTGTCCTTTCAATGATGAGGATGAGAAATTTACTCCCTCCCCCATCTCTTTAAATGAAAGCTTAGTTCTGAATGTCATGTCAGTGACATAAATATATCAAGTGAGCAAGATTGAGCCCATGGCTTAGATTATAAACTCTTCTGGACAAGGATTTACAATGTGTTTGTAGAGAACCTAATGTAATGTGGTCCTGATCTTAACTGAGGCTTCTTTGTGCTACTGTGATATAAACATTTAATAACAGCTGCTCATTATTTGTTCAGACTTGTCTTTATAATGTGGGTTAGGAACAAAATTTGCCACCAGTGCTCCCTTGGCTTCTAAATCTGAGAAACTGCTATTTCAAGTTTCTGACACCTATACATAACTCACTTCAAAGACAGAGCCAAGAAACAACAATTCTGGGCAATTCTTTTATTGCTGATACAGAAAGGCATTTCAGATTTTTGGGCCAGCATTCTCAATGGTCAATTAGAAAGCAATCTGTGCTTCTGTGAAATCCAGGCCATCATATGTTCAGATGAAGGGAAGCTGTCAAAAGCCAATTCACTTTCTGGCAGTCAATACTTGAAACAGAGTCAGTGACTCAGCAACAGAAGGCATTTCTTGCTGCTTCCAGGACACTGCAGTTTGTCAGGCTTGTCAATCTCTTATGACAGTTTCAATAATACTTAGTCCAATGTGCTTTGTTCTGGAGTCTCTTGCAATTTTGTCACCTCCTTTTTTCTTTTTTAACAAGAAAAATGGTGGAGGAGACAGTTTGAGTGCGTTAATTATTCTGCATATATAGTTTATCCAGAAGATGGTTATATTGGTACAGTTTATAAAAAAGTATATTTTAAAACAATGAACTATAGACCGATCTTTTAGAAAGATGTCCAATCTTGATTTAAAGATTCCAAGTGATGGAAAGTCCTTAGTAAGCCCTTCCAGTGGTTAAACACACTCAGTTAAAAGTTTAAACCTCATTTCCAGTTTGAATTTTTCTAGTTTCAGCTTCCCACACTGGGTCTTATTATGCCTTTGTCTGCTGGATTATATAGACCCAGTGTGTCAGATATATTCTTCCTGTGTAGGTACTTAGACATTAATCATCTCTTAGCCTTTTTTCAGCAAAGTAACAAATGATCTCCTTTAAGTCTCTCTCTCTTTAAGGTATATTTCCCAGACTTTAAATCATTCTTGTTGCTCTTCTCTGAATTCCCGCCCTTTTAAAAACATTCTTTTTAAATTGTTGACACCAAAACTGCACACAGTATTCTAGAAGAGAACTCACCAAAAGCCATATACAGAGGTAAATCATCACTTTCCTGCTCCTGTTTGATATTCCCTTGTTTATATGTGCAAAGGCTGTATCAACTCTTTTAGCCACAGCATTGCGCTTGGACCTCATGTTCATTTGTTATTTACCGTGATCCATGAGTTAGAGCTGTGCAAATAACTGATTTTTTGTTTTACTGGCAGTTCCAAAAATAATAATAATTTTAAAAACACCAGTGTGAGTGAAAGTAAATGTGTTTAGTGTATTTTTAATACTAGCAAAAGAAATAAAGGGCTAGATTCATAAAAATGGAAGAGGAGCTCTTTATAACCATTAGCCTGAGTTTAGATGCTCACCTGGGAGGTGGGAACCCCTTATTTGAGTCCCTGCTGTGGAGCAGAGATTTGAGCCCACCGCTCCTCCTAGGTGAGTGTCCTGACCACCAGGCTACAGGGTATTCTGGTTTAGAACTTTCTCACTCTCTCTTCTGTTGCATTCCATTTTGTATAAATAATTAAATAGTCATTGGAACAGAGACTGGAACCCAGGTGTCCCCTTCCCAGGTAAGTATCTTAATGGTTGGCCTATTGATTATTTTGGAGTGGAGTCTGCTTCAGTCTCTCCTGTTGAAGCTGTTCTTCCCTGTAGGAGATAGCTAGTCACTGGGCTAGAGAGGAAGCAAAAATGACTCTCTAGCCTAGTAATTAGCACAATCTGCTCAGAGACTGGGGGTCTAGGCCTTGCTCCACTGAATATTTTAATTACTTATTCAAAGTGGAACAGCTTCAACAGGAGAAAAGTGACTGGAATCTGTGATCTGATATTCTAGCATAACCCAATTTTCAGTTTATTAAAAAGCTTCATTAAGTAAAAAAATGACCAGGTCTATATTATAAACTTTTTCCAGGACCATTGTGACAGGCAGGGGTGTAGTAAGGTGTAATCTTTGACATATGCCCTTAGTATTGATGCAGTGGCAAAAACACCCCTTTACTGTTATAGCTTATTTGGCTCTTGGGGAGCTGGAATATTCTATACTGGAAAAAATGCATTTTTTCCCCCCAGCATAAGCTGTGTCCACACTAGAAGCATTTTACAGGTACAGTATATCAGCAAAGTGTTCCTAGTGTATACCTGGCCAACTTGAGACCTGGACTCCAACAGTTTTCCTCAAGCACAAACCGCTTACCTAACCGTCACCTACTACTCTCCATCCAAGGAAAGATTGAGCAAACAAAACAGGACATAGATACAGCTATGTTTACACTACAGACTCGTACTAGCATAGATAGCAATGATGGTCAGTGGTGTAAAGAAGACTGATCCCTGACTGTTGTGGCAGTGCTGGTAGCAGTTTCTATTGAGGATGCAATTATATTGGCTAAACTACACTTACTGGCATCACTTATTTTGCTTGTGAGGGATATTTTTACTATACTGGTAAAAAGTGCAGTTGCATCCACTTTAGAAGTGCTTTGCTGGTATAGTATACTGGTATTTATATTCTGATAAAGTGTTCCCAACATACACATAACCTAAGTCTGTCTGTCTGTCTTTCCCTCCAAACCAATGGTCAAACATTTAATGTGCAGAGTCACCTGTTAGATGCTGTACTTGCACCTGCATATGTGCATGTTAGAGATGGATGAATGTTAAAAGGTTTGTGGAGTCTGATCAGAGATAAACATCTAGCAGTGTGGATGCTTCTCCAAAATTCACATTTCTCAGGAGTGGAACAGAAGTCAAGAGAAGAGCTTTTCTGACAGCACATAGTATTTCCTGTGCCAGGCTGTAACCTAGAAGCATGTACATCAAAAACCAACATCAACAAGAAAAAGATTGTCAACATTTTTTTCAATGCTCAAAGATTTGTGTTCAATTCTCAGTTTCCTCACTTTAGCGCTTCATTGCACCAGTAGAATCCAGCAGAGAAGGGTGTTTTTTAATTAGGGAAACCTCAAAATAATTATAAACCTTAGGGACTTAATAGGTTATAGCCTTGTTTAATATGAAGGTCCACAGGAACAAAGTAAGGGAGAAAATTAAAGAGGAGTATGATCAAACAGTATGGAAAATGGTTCCCGCTAGTAGATTATATGACCTACTGGAGAGACAAGGTAGGTGAGATAATATCTTTTATTGGACCAACTTCTGTTGGTGAAAGACAAGCTTTCAAGCTACACAAAACTCTTCTTCAGGTCTGGGAGAGACCATCAGTGTCACAGCTAAATGCAAGGCGGAACCAATTTTTAGCTTTAGTAGTTAACACATTCTGAGGGTGAAGTGGCCCAGTAAGACCCCCAGCAATCATAGGACAAAAAAGGGGGGTTAGTAGGTTACAAAATGTTGTAATAAGCCATAAATCCAGTGTCTTGATTAAAACCATGATTTTTAGTGTCTAGCAAAGTTATGAATTTAAGCACCCGGGCTTGACTTTTGAAACTTCCTTTGAGGACAAGGACTGAGAGGTCAGATATGGAGCGATCATTTTGTGAAAAGTGTTCTCTACCAGGTGATATGGAGTTTTTGTCTTTTTATAATTTTTCTGTGTGAGTTCATTTGGGAGCATAGTTATTGTGTGGTTTCATCCACATAGTTGTTGTGGGGGCATTTAACACACTAGATGGGATTCACTACATGTTGTGACAGGTGTCTATATAGGACCCAGAGATCCTGAAAGGTGTGTTGTGAGAGATATTGATAATCATAGCAATGGAGATATGTCTGCCAGTTTTGCATCTGGCAAGGGCTGGTGCCACTTTGAGTTGGTGAGTCCTACTCTGGGATGATCCTGCTTCTGATGATAAGCTAAATGAATTCTTTGCATTACTCTTCACTGCAGAGGATGTGGGGGATTCCCCATACCCAACTTATTCTTTTTAGTTGACAAATTTGAGAAACTGTCCCAGATTGAGGTGTCAGTTGAGGAGGTTTTGAAACAAATTGATAAATTAAACAATACGTCACCAGGACCAGATGGTCTTCACCCAAGAGCTCTGAAGTAACTCAAATATGAAACTACAGTATGTCACTTATCACTTAAACCATCCTCTGTTCTAGATGACTGGGGGTTGGCTAATATAATGTTGATTTAAAAAAAAAGACTCCAGAGGCAATCCTGGCATCAAGCTAATAAACCTAATTTCAGTCCCAGGCAATTTGGTTGAATCTATAGTAAATAGCAGAATTATGTTCCTCTGTGTGTCTGATGATATCTTGATGAAGAGTCAACGCAGCTTGTGTAAAGGGAAATCATGCCTCACCAATCTGCTGCAGTTCTTTGAGAGAGTCAACAATCATGGGGACGAGGGTGACCCAGTAGATGTAGCATAGTTGAACTTTCAGAAAGCCTTTGACAAGGGTCCTTTCCAAAGGCTCTTAATCAAAGTAAGAAGTCATGGAATAAGAGGGAAGGTCCTCTCATGAATCAGTAAGTGATTAAAAGATAGGCAATAAAGGGTAGGAATAATTGGTCCATTTTCATAATGGAGAGAGGTAACTTGCAGGGTCCACCAAGGATGTGTGCTGGTACCAGTGTTGTTCAACATATTAATTCACAATCTGAAAAAGTGAATGAAGAGTGAGGGGGCAAATGTGAAGACTACAAAGTTACTCAGGATAGTTAAGT
Source organism: Dermatemys mawii (assembly GCA_007922305.1). Lineage (NCBI taxonomy): Eukaryota > Metazoa > Chordata > Testudines > Dermatemydidae > Dermatemys > Dermatemys mawii. Next base: position 36,062,170 of record ML677332.1, read on the forward strand.
CCTAAGGTGAATGTGAAGAGTTACAAAGGGATCTCACTAAACTAGATGTCTGGGCAACAAAATGGCAGATGAAATTGAGTGTTGATCATTACAAAGTAATGCACACTGGAAAAAATCCCCATTATTTTCTATGCATTGTTGGGATCTAAATTAGTAGTAACCACTCAGGAATGAGATCTTGGAGCCATCATGGATAGTTCTCTGAAAACATCTGCTCAGTGTGCAGCAGCAGTCAAAAGTTAACAAAGTTAGAAACCCTTAGGAAAGGGATATATAATAACATAGAAAATATAATGCTGCTATAAAAATCCATGGTATGCCCACATCTTGAATACAATGTGCAGTTCTGATCACCCCATCTCAAAAAAAGATGTATTAAATTAGAAAAGGTACAAAGAAGGACAACAAAGAGGATTAGAGTATGATATGAACCAGCTTCCATATGAGGAGAGATTAAAAAACTAGGACTGGTTATCTTAGATTGCAAAGTGGAGATATGATAGATGTCTGTAAAATAATAAATTCTATGGAGAAAGAGAATAAGGAAGTGTTCTTAACCCCTTCACATTTCATAGGCCCCTTATTCCTGTATAATTAATAGGCAGTAGGTTTAAAGCAAAAGGAAGTACTGCTTCACACAACACACAGTCAAGCGATGGAGCTCACTGCCATGGGATATTGTAGAGGCCAAAAATATAACTGGGTTAAAAATAATTAGGTAAATTAATGAATAGATGGGACTATTAGCCAAGATGGTCAGGGATGCAACCTCATGCTTGGGGAGACCCAAAAGCTCTGACTGCCAGAGGCTGGGACTGGACTACAAGGGATGAATCACTGAAAATGACTTGTTCTGTTCATTCCCTATGAAGCACTTGGCATGGGCCAGTGTCAGAAGACTGGATACTGGGCTAGACAGGTCATTGTTCTGACCCAGTGTAAGCCTGCAGCAACTCACCCTCGGCGGCTCTCGCTGGTCTGTTTGGGAATTAGCTTGATCCAGTGTCCGGAACGCCCTCTGCCAGCTTGTAGTCCCGCTTGCACTCGGCTCCATGTCCCTCCCGGGGCCCCAGTGCACTTTCACCTGGGGTGCTGCACCCCTGCAATACCCACACAGATCTCTGGGTCCCCTCTCCCTGAGGAACTCCCACCCCCTGTCCCCACCTCGCCTCAGTCTAGGCATCTGCCAGTCACCACTTGCCCCCATTCCCTGGAGCAGACTGCAGTATCATTGCCATTCATCACCGGCAAGGGGGGTTGGCCTGCTGCCTCTACAACTAACCCAGGGCTGTCCCCCGCAACCCCAGTACCCCTGCAGCCTGGGGGTGTCCAGGCCAGAGCTGCCCCCGCTCCTCCTAACTCCCCCCCAGCCCTGCTCTACTCTGGGTATCCCAAGCTTTCCACCAGCCAGGCCTGTCTACCTCTATTACCAGAGGAGATTCTATTCTCTCAGGCCACTGCTTCTCAGCTCTTTTATAAGGGCCTGCTGGTCTGTTTTGAGGCGTGGCCACCCAGCTGAGCTACTTTCTAAGTAGCCTGGGCTTTGCACTTACAGCCCCAGCCTTCTTCCAGGGCTGACTTTAACCCTTTCTGGCTGGGAGCAGGTAGCCACCCCGCTATACCCAGTATGACTGTTCTTAAGCAAAATGAATTTAAATAAAGGTTCTGAGATCATGATATCTTACAGTGATACAGCAAATCTGATTTGTTTTCTGAGGGACCATGATAATGTAGTCAGACTTCCTGGATAACATACCATTGAATTTCACCAAGTGGTTCCTGCATGAAACCTATACATTCTAGTTGAGCTAGAGCATCTTTTAAAAAGACATCCAGTCCGGGTTAAAGATTTCAGGCGATGGAGACTCCATCACATGCCTAGGTAACTTGTTCTAATGTTTTTTAACTCCACTGCTAAAACCTTATTTCTAGTCTGAATGTATCTAGCTTCAGCTTCTAGCCATTGGATAGCTGTCTGCTAGAGTGAAGAGCCCTCTGTCATCAGAAATCTTCTCCCCATGGGGTGTTTATACACCATGATCAAGTCACCTCTTATTCTGGGCCAGGCACTTACTGAATGGCCGCAGAATCACATGAATGTTTCCTCAATCCTTTCTTCTGTTAACCTCGCCCCCTTTTGTGCCTCACATCTAATTGGGCCCATTGCAAATCCAGTGCAATTTCTGTGAGTAACTACATTATTTTCTGATCGATGTAGTTGGTTTGGCGCAATCCCCCTTGCGTGAGCTCTCTTAAATTGGCATAGAGTGGCTAGTATTGATTAGGCTTAATACAGTTTGCTTCCTAATGTGGGCTGAAAGTAAACCAATACTTTGTTGTTTTTTCCACTCTTTAGGCAGCCTGAAACAACACCTGTAAGAGAGGCTTGAACTGTTTCCAATCAATCTCAATGGGAGGGTAAACTGTAAAACCTAATGCTGTAGGCAGTGTTGTTGTAGCTATGTTGGTCCCAAGATATTAGCGACACAAGGTGGGTGAAGTAATTTCTTTTATTGGACCAACTTCTGTTGGTCAGAGTGACAAGCTTTTGAGCTACAAAGAGCTCTTCTAATCCTGATGATTTTGTTGTTAACTATTTCATTGATGATAAAGCAAAATCATGTAGTGAATGTGCTTACTGCTGGTGCATGCAGTGGCAGATATTGGGAAGTTGGAGGGAGTAACTGAATGTTGTCAATGATTGCTGGAGTGGGAATTAAGTACTCAAGCCATCACAAAAATTTGGAATCACTTCAGTCCTTCCCAATTGCAGGGTAAGTAATAAGAAATATACTACATTCCTCCTCAAACATGAATAGTCTACTAAGGTGCTTTGTACCAGCCAGAATGACCACAATTGATGGAGTCACACCAGGCATTGTGTAATGAGGTTCCCAGATCTGTCTCCATCCTGCAAATCCACAAATGTCTGCAGCAGCCCATAAGCAGCGCCAGATAGGGTCAGGGCATGCACTATTATGTCCATCTTTGGAGCATTTCAGAGCACAGTGTGCTGGGGTATTTTTGTCCATCCTGGTGACATGGCCAAAGAGCCCACAACCCCTCTTTCAAATATAATGAGCGACTGAAGGAAGGCTAAATCTTTGTGAGACTTTGACATTTCACTCAAAGTCAAATCACTTTATGCTCAGGATTTGGCGCTGACAGCATCTATGGAATGTCTCTAGCTGCTCCAAGTCTGCCTGTAAGAGGGTCCAGGTTTCTGACTCGTATAGCAATATAGGCAGTACATAGGTTTGATAGATCCTGAACTTTGTCTCAGTGCAAAGACATTTTTGCATCCATAAGCAAGACATGAACTTAATGCAGGAGATAATGAGAGCTAGAAGAATGTCCAGTTTGCTGGGACTGTTTGAACTCTGCTTGCAACATAGGTAGATGAACTTGTCAGCACTCTCCACAGTACTCGGCCACACCTGCACCACAGGTTCTGGTGGCCTAGCTCTGAGGTTCTGGACCTTGGTCTTCTGCCATAAGACACTCAACCCCATTGGGCAGGTGATGCTTTGGAGACCACGGAGGGTGGGGCTGAAATTCTCCTATTTCTCCCAAGTACCAAAAACCTGAACAGCCTCTTGGCTATCTAATCCCTAAGTCACCTTTTGCCTGTTCCTGGGTGCCAAAAGCCCCAAATTCCCCCTGCTCAACTGCCAGAGCTTCAGATTTCCCCAGACAACTTCTGCAATGCAGTTGCTGATACAAAATTTTACAGCACACTGGGGGGCAAAGCAAAACTAAGAAACACTCAGTTAAGATTTGTTTTTCATTTAATATTAAAATAAATGACATGTTATATTACACTGGATTATTCATTTTCGTATTTAATTATAAACATCTGGTTTCGAATTTACTTGAATCTTGTACAGAAATGTTGATGTGGTGTAGAATTCACCACCGAATAACATAGCCAGCATTCCACTGTTTCAGTGACTGGGGCTTGTGCAGGCAGGACCAGTGGTTGGAGCTGTGGGCTGTTAGGTCAGAGGGAATCAAGCCAGGGATGATAACCAGGAGTCAAAAGCCAGAAACCAGAGCCAAGGGTCAAGATGAAGTCAACCACCAGGACCTGGGGGCCGGCCAAGGAAGTAGAATCAAAGGTGAGACAAGGGAACAGGAACAGGGTAGGGTCAGTTTCAACAGCAGGTTAGTGCTCTGCCTCGTTGCACAACTACCTGATGCTCTCTCCAGGTTTACATAGTAGACCTGTGCCAGTCAGAGGTTACAGGCAGAGCTTCCAGTCATCTCTACTGTGGGCAGCACTTCCTGCAGTGACTGGTCTCTCAGGATGTATGGTGTATTGATCTTGGCTCTGCCATGGCTGCCTCATGGCAGCATGGAAGTAACCACTTGACTGTAACCTTCTAGCCCTGAGTTTAAGTCCCATGAAATTTACCAAAATAGTTATTTCAGAATAATTGTTACAGTATAACCCACCCCAGGGATATTTTTATTCAGAAATAAGGATGTCCATATGGGGAGTTATTCCAGAATAACTAATTTAGAATAATTATTTTAATAAATTTCCAAGTGTGGACAAGCCCAGAACAGTAGTGAGAAGATTTAGCAACCAGTTTGTAGTGTTTTTACTGTTGAAAATTATGTGAAACATGGATGAACACTGTCTCTCTCTCTCTCTCTCTCTCTCTCTGTGTAAATGTGTGTGTATGTATATGTATATAATTATAATTTCTGGAGCACCAACAGAGTGTTTATCATTACACAGAACTGTGCCTAGTTATAAGGGCCTCCCTAGTTTCTAACAAGCAAGTCATTAACTCATTACTTGGATCTTAGAGGGATACAGGCTTTAGGGCTCTTTTGTGCCACCAGAGGGCATTCTGTAACCATCCTGTAAAATAAATGCTGCTTATGAGGGGCAGTAACTTGCCTTAGACCTACGCTTAGGGCTTGTCTTCACTAGAGCGGGGAGAGATCGATCTTATGGCAATCGATTTATCACGTCTCGTCAAGACATGGTAAATCGATTGCCAGCAGCGCCCTTGTCGACTCCGTAACTCCAACTCACCAAAAGGCGCAAGCTGGAGTCGACGGGGGAGCGCACCGCCGCCGTGAGGACGGCAGGTAAGTCGGCTGTAGATACGCAGATTTCAGCCACGTTATTAACGTAGCTGAAATTGCGTATCTACAGCCGATCCCCCGCGCTAGTGAAGACCAGTCCTTAGTCTGCACTACCAAGTTATGCTGGTCTAACTATGTCAATCAGGGGTGTGGAAAATCTACACTCCTGAATGGTGCAGTTATACCAGCCTAACCTCCAGTGTAGACAGCACTATTCTGACAAAAGAGCTTCTCCCAATGACAGAGCTACCACCTCTCAGGGAGGCAGAGTGCCCGCACCAATGGGAGAAGCTCTCCAGCATAGGTAGTAGTGTCTTCACAAAGCACTCCAGTGGTGTCGCCCAACACTGTAAGTATAGAAAAACCCCTAAACTCTGCTTTCAAACCTCAGGCTCAGATTGGGGTTGTGGCTCTGTTTGATTCATGCAAAGTGCCAAGTGAGAGAGGCGAAAACACATTGATTAACCACCTTTACAGGGCTAGCTGGTTTCTCATACAATGAATTCACTGAGCTTAAATTTGCATTGTGCCTGAGGTGACTTACCTTCATATTTTAGTTAGGCACAATTTCTATTTCACTGAGCATAACTGAGCCTGAAGAAATAGAAATGGAGAGAAATCTTTGCAGCTAAATGGTTTCTAATGAGACATAAACAGGCAAACCTGGCAGGGCAAAGGAATATTCTACCCTCACTACATGAAGCAGCCCTGTGTTGCTTGTTTGTCTGTGAATAAGGAATTGAGGGGCATATCACACCTTCTGCTCAAATTAAATACTAAGACTCAAATGTAAGATAAAACTGCTAGTTCTTTACAAATGCAGCTTTACTGGAGATCTCCATAAACTAATTATAACTCAGTGCCTTATCTAGGTCTGCACTGGATTTATTGTAAACCTGGAATTAATTCTTCATGGAGCTGTTTCTTATGATTGTTCCAAAGTCCTGTTCAGCTAAGGAGAATAAAAGATACTGTACAAGTCCCTCTGGCGGCTATGTCCCTGAAAATGAGAGAGAGCATGAGAGAGCGCCGAGACATGTAATTAGCTGTTCTCTGGATTTTTCTATGAACACATCAGTGAGAATAAAATATGTCATCAGAGAAAGGATGCATCTTTGTCTAAGGATTTGCTGTAGTGCCTATTATTATGCAACACAACATTTTAATTAACTGAATGGCTATCAACCATTGGAGGGACTAACTCATTTCATAGCAGTGACAACATGCCAGCATCTCCTGGCATAAAGTCAGTGTGTCAGTACTTTCATAAAACTGACAGAGGCAAATTCCCCAGTTTGTTCTGTGCAAAAGGCGTTCTGAGATCATGTCACAGCTGAAACTGAGACTTTGTGGAGAATCTATTATAATTCCAAACACAAAAAAGCAACATTAAAGGAACATTAAGGTTGAAAAGTGCAGTTGTCAAATTCTGGAAGTTACAGCTGCCTGCTCCCCACTGCACTGGTTTCTTTTGGCTGATTGGTGGAGAAGAGAGGCAGCTGGGGGACAGCCTGTGGCTCTGCTGTGTGTGAAGTCTAGCACATCCAGAGGCCCTAGACTTCCATGCGGTTGTACTTTGGGAGTCAAAAGACTAGTATTTTGGCTGATGGCTGTGAAGGTGCACAAGGAGATGTCTCCTTGTTCCCTATTGCTGCCCCCCATCCTTCCCCAAATCCCCTGTTGTGCACATATGCAGGGATCAGCAACACGCTGGCCCCATATAAGGATTTCTGTAATTAATAGCCATTGTACAGTTTTGCATAAAAATATTCTTCACTGCATTGCACCTTGTAGTCACTTTAACCTGTGCAAAGTGAGTGTGAATTTGATGTAAAACACAACTTCTAGGGATATCTATCTATCTAATATCCCTACAAGTTGTGTTTCACTACACGTTGTGATTCATATATCCATGTAATATGTTATAGGTCATTGAGGCCTGGTATGAATGATGTATGCTTGACATGAATGCGTGCATTGCAAGTTAACTGAAGCAAGAACTTAGGGTCAAGGACTTTTAGAATTATTTGTGCAAAAGCAATCTTATGTTCCAATAAATATACAGAAAATCAGACAAGGAAATAACACTAGCTGGACTGATATAAAATTGTATAAGAGTTGGAGGAAATGTCATGCTGATGATCATAGCGGCATGCCCAGGATCGTCTCTTTGGAATTGTGTGGGTAGAAGGCCTGGTAAACAAAGGCAAAGAATCAATGATGTGATGGAAGGAACTATAAATGGTTGCCTATGCTTTCTGCAAATCAGAGTCGTTTATTGATCCAAAGGCCTATATGGATATAGATATGGTTTTCGCCAGCTCCCCGCATGTTATGATCTTTTCCCGATGGAAGGAATCTCGACTGGCCCTCAGAACCATTCTGACCTTTGGACTCTGGGGTGTGAATAAGTAAGGTTTGTTCTGTAATCAATAAAGAACATTAAGAGTATTATATATCCCATCCCCCTGCTTGCTCCGCATCCTGTAGGGAGACCTCTGTTGCAGGTCTAACAAACTGTTCTGATTTGATAACATTTTATGCCCTCATTGCACTAGCATAAATGATTTCACAAGGTACAAGGCAGTGACAGTGGGCAATTAGGCCTAGGTTCTTCAGTTTTTTCATCTTCAAATATTTCTGTATCAGACTTGGCCTTCCAGGTATTGCAGGCATTTTCCTCCCATCAGATTTCTCTTAAATAATTTTTAGGCTAACTTGGTATTAGCTGTCACTTTGATATCCTGAGTGCGTTTTGAGTTAATTTAAATAAAATGAATGACTGAGCAGAAATAATTTCTGCTCAATCTGTTCACTTTATTCTACATGCCCTCCCCATATTTTCCTCCAGAGAGCACAGCATAATGTGTGCTTTAGTGCTTTTTCTAGTTGATATTTAAGATACCCTGTGAAGGCCCACGAGGGGTGGAGTGTCAAGGAAGAGGTAGACGTAAACTGCCCTAATGGCAATAAGGAAGCAGTTCAGCTGTGTGGTTTGGACAAATCTTGCTGTCTCACAAGTTGTAGGTATTAGCTTCTACATAGAGATTGGCTCTGAACCAAAACTTCAAATCTGAGCACCCAGAAACTTTGAGGGAGTTTGAATCCAGACTTTACAGCTGCCTTCATCTCAGTAGTGAACCAAACACCTCAGACTTTGAAAAAATTCAAATGATGATCAGGTTCCAATTCCAGGTGTGTCGCTTGTGCTTCTCTTCTTCTAACCAGTTAGTATAACTGGTAAAATTCTGCGCTTAGAGAAAAGTCTGCTATTCAGACTCACCATTGTCCTTTTTATATTTACAGATCCTGTTGCATTCTAGATGGGCTCTAGTCTTCCAAGTCTCTGTTGTGTCTCGGTTTGTGACATCCTGGAGGCAGGGATTCCCACCCTTACTCATGTAGACCACCTCACAAAATGAAAACTGATTTCACAGACAGTTTCCCAGCCAATTAAAAATCAATTTTAAATACACACAAACGTATTTTAAACAAATGTAATGCCACTCTCTTCCCCAAAATGCACACACTTAAAAACATCAGTGTGTTTGAAATAAGTGTGTTAACATGTGTTTGCTGAGCTAGTTACCTAGAAGAGCAACCCCTGTTTGGGCATATGAATGCCCTATCAGAGATTTTGAAAATGCCATGTAAGCAGCTAAACCATGCTCTTGTCCTGCCTCCATATTCCCTGATCTCAACAGATAGCTCAGGGCCCTTTGTGGCTACTTAAGGATACTTTTTGAAAATAACATGAATGCCAACAGACGATGGTACACATTTAGCCACCAATATGTCAGATATTACTGGGTAAGCTATTGAAGAGTTTGTCTCAAATCTTGTTGGTGTTTTAATCACTCTTCCATCAAACCACCTTGCGGCGCTTGTGTATGTCTTCAGATGTTGCATCTTTGTTCAGCCCACTTGCCAGTTTTTCCATTGGCTCAGGATTAGGAGAGGATACAGTGGGAGCTATTGCTGTTTCCTCTGTGTAATCTGTAATGCCCATTGTTGGCTCCACACACTGGATAATAATATGCATCTTGTAACATTCTCTCTGCTGAAGCCCCCATCCAGTGCCTGTACTCACTCACTCTGTGCATCCTACATGTTACTCAAGGCAAGAATCAAACCCAGAGCCTGATGGGTTCCTTAAGCAGCAGCTCCATTAGGTAATCCAAAAGGGTCCCTTCTCTGGATGAGTTAGTAGGTGCTGTGCTCTCATCTCAGCTAGTAGTTGTCCTTTGCAGATTTTACAAGCAGTTGATGACTGGCTAAAAGAAAAAACCCCTTCTTCCCCACCCCAAAAAAAATAGAGCCAGCAAGACCTATGGTTCTGAATCAGCATGAAACATTCACCAAATATACCTGGTAAAACAGAGTTCCTTCCCTTCCGATAATACCAGTTACTCATCCTGACATCTCCAGTTTTGTATAAAGGAAGCAGCTGAGACCCATTACTTGCAACACTTAAATTTGGCCTGGATAAAGCATAGGGCATGGGAATCTCTAGCGAGAACTATCTTGCACTAGCTCCAGAAGGGTTGAGAATAGACTACATGTGATGTATTGTAGCATCTTTTCATCTGTAATTTACCTGATTCTGTGGGGGATCCCTGGAATGCCACAATAGTGAATTATGAATGGAGAACAGTTCGCAAAGGCTAACCCTGTACATAGTTTCAAAAGGACAGTGGATGAACCCAGAAAAACTCTGGATTTTCTTTTAAATTATATAAAGTAAACACGTTAGAGCTTTAAAAAAGTTTTAAATCATAAGATTTTTATTTTCCAAGGTCAGGATCTCTCTCTCTCTCTCTTTCTCTCTCTCTCTCTCTCACACACACACACAAATGTAAAAAACTATAAACAGTTCTCATAGACTTTGAATCCTAGAATTCAAGCATTCCAGGATCCTGATTTCGAATTTTTCTTATCATTCCAGTTTAAAAGAGCAGCTCAGTCGCAGAACTGGAGGCTGTTTTGGTCATGTTTTCCAACTCCTGCCCCTTTCCTCCTGCCTTCTCTCTCCCCCATTTACCCATCTGGTGGAGGGGAAAACATTAAATAAAACACATACAGAAACATCCCAAGAGTGCATGAGAGAGCTTGGGCTGAATGTCTGGAAAGGTGGAGTTGCTGAAGGGGGAACAGACCGCTATAGCAGGAACAAATCCATACACTTCAGTGATGATGGCTGAAGTTATTTTCAGCAGACTTGCTTCTCACATTACTTCTCCTTGGTTACTTAGCCATCAGGATGTAACCAGTCTGTCAGTCAGAACATTCTCTTCAGTTTGTTATGAAAATAACAAGTGCCATCATGGGTTTTCCACTGGGAGAGAATGGAGTGTTCAGTAAGTGGTGTTTCCATTTATGGAAATTTTTATATTGTGTTGAGGCATCACTGCCGCTCCTGTGCTTTCCAGCACCAATTCACAGTAGATTAAACAGTAAAACAAGCAATAATTTACATTTACATAGCACCTATCATCCTGAAGGATCTACAGTAACTAAAACCCCACACTTATGAGTTGTTGATATTTAAAACTTGCCCAGGCATAAACACCTTCTCGAAAGACAGACGAGAGGGCTAAGAGATTAAAAAAGTCTAATGGCTAGTTTTGTTCAACAGTCTGAAGAAACGCAGAATTGCTGCAGCCTTTCGCAAGAGCATACTGCTTGGGCAGCTAAAGAGACTTTCCTGTCTATGAATAAGTAAATGAATTTAAAATAATAAATTAATAACAAATATTGATATTATATGAGGTGCCATGTACAGCAGTAAAATAGGGATTTTGATGGAATATAATATAATTAAAATGCGTAAAATAGGAAAATCAACTATAAGTGATACAGCTTTGGGCAAGACATTCCGAACTTTTACAGGATTTACGTTATCCTGTTAGAAAAGAAAGAGATTGTATTTGCATTGATTTATATTGGTCTGAGATAGAGTGAAGAAGGTTAATGTTTGCAATTAAGCATATTTATGCTATCTAGTTAGTGAAATACACCTGTGCTGATAAATAAAAGGAACTGAACCTAAATACTGTGTTTATAAGGACACCTGACCACAGAGTGGCATAGTCAAAAATGTGGTTGGTTAATAATGCACAGACTCAACTAAGCCATACATACCAAGGTCCCACCACTGTTGTTAAAACAAGGGGAACAGAAATAGTAGATTTATAATAGCTGTCCTGCTGGAGAACAATAGTTCTTGAAATGACTTAACAGTCCATTATACAGTACAAACAAGTTTAAAGAGCATCAAACAATATAGAGAAACTTTGGATAAATTATATGAACTTTAAACTGGACATTTCAGCAGCTAGCAGAGAAACTACAAGTCGAGCAAGCATAACTGTAAAATAAGCCAAGGGATGTACCATAAGGGGGATCATGGAAAGTGATCTGCAGAGATAAGCTGTTGACTGGAGCAAACTAGCTGGTGTTCAAGATATATACCAAGTAGGGTGACCATATAACAAGTGTGAAAAATCCAGAGAGGGGATGGGAGGTCATAGGAGCCCATATTAAAAAAGCCCCAAATATCATGACTGCCCTTATAAAATCGGGACATCTGGTCGCCCTAGTACCAAGATCATTTCACCAACAGCTATGGCCTAACTGGTCTTACACAAGCTGGTGTAACAAGATGTGTTGCACAAAGAGACTCGTAAATTCCAGTCTCAGTGGCAAGAACGCAAAAGCTGTCTCATTCCCCAGTTGGAAGGAGAGAGAAAACAATTTTCATCTTGGCTGGATATTTTGACTCCTCAGAAGTAGTATGAGTTACCACCTGATTAGCCCACATAGGCACCTCCAAGAAAATGAATTAAGTTGGATCACCTGGCAGAAACAGGATAAAATAGGTTGTCTCCTTCAGCACATCGCTTCCTGATAGCCAAATACACCTAGAAGGGAGAAAACTGAAGTCCAGGGCTGGCCACCTTAGAGCCTTCCTGGTGACATCAAATACCTAATTTAGACAGACAACTTTTAACTATTTTCCAGTCATGTGTTTGCAGTATTGATGCCTGCTGTGAACAGTAATGGAGCCAAAAACTGACAGCTGAGCAAAGATCTGGTAATAAGTAACACATTTTCTCTTCGGTATCTACCCAAATCAATCAATTGACCACTTCCTGGTTACCTAATTAATAAGGAAATGTACGTGTCTGTGGAGGTACTTTTTAAGATTGTCAGACAAGCTGTACAATTGGGAAATAGGTAAAAAGGATTGACTACTATAGATCCATTGGAAAGAAGACCTTGATAAACTAGCAAGTAAGTAGTTGACCAAATTGTCTTGTGATCTAGCTTTGGATTGTTTTTCTTCTGTTGTGTTAGCGACACTGCAGTTGATAACCAGTTGGCACAAGTGAAGCCTTAGTCTGAGGGACTCCTAGTCAAAAATATAAACAAAGTCACCTTCCTAAAATAGTAATTGAGTATAAGTATTACTTCCTATTGTGACTGAGTGATTTGATTCTGAAGATCTGATTGATTATATCAACATTTTTTAACATTTATGTAACCAAATCATAGTCCAATAACATATTTTGCCTTTTTATATCCTATACTATGTGTTCCTATTGTTAAGGATATTTTTAGTAAACTCTCTAAAACTCGTTTCAACTCTCTGATCCTTTTTCTTTAGTAAAACAATAGAAAATAAAAGAACCCAAAGAAAGGTGGTACCGGTAATCAGATAAGCAGCTGTTTAAGGTTTGTTTTATATCCTATCTTTCTAACAGATCCCAAAATGCTTTACAAGCTACGTGAATATGGGAATAATTTCCCCTACTAATGAAATATAGAATTCTTGAAAAAATACACAGTAAGATTACACAATAGTCTAGGACAGGAAATGGAACACAAAAAATCCAATATTCAAACTAATCTGGAATATGGATGTTCTGTTTATCTGAGTGAATTTTACCAATGGCAAAAAGTGCTTAAATACCATTCTCAGTTTGAGTCCACAAGGATTTAGTAAGTGCCCTGCACTACCTGTGATAAAACTTAACAGATTTAGATCATTTTGACCTGCACCACATCAATAATTTAATCTCTAGCTCTGTGAAAAAAAACACAAAAACAACCTAGACATTTTTTGAAAAAAAATGGCTATTTTTTCCAGTCTAATGTCTCTTCAACCTCTAGTTCAAATTACCCCACATTTGGGTCAATAACCCTACATTGCACTGTCATGAGGCACACCAATATATGTAATTAGATTTCTTTGAAAACTTGATTTTTTTTTTTAATAAAGGTTGACCGTTAAACAGAAGGCATGATGTACTCTTAACTTCAGTGGCACTGCTGCGCCACTATAATATATTCATCTACATAACAATACTAGTGAAGACTGCAGCTCTTTAAGTGGGGAGAGGAAGGCCGGACAAGAGAGACAGCCAAAAAGATCATGATACAGTTCCTGGCATATGGGGTCCTAATCCCTCTTTGTAGTCCATCGGAGCTACCACAGCAGAAATGGAGGCTGTATTGAGTAGGTTTTCTTGAATCACAATGGTTCTGATTAATTTTTCTTTTAGTTCATATGCATCTATACATTACAGTGTGGGTTATGTATTTGTTTGGGGCTGGACAAGATAGGGGTGTTAGAGAGAGAAAGGTAATATATTGGATAACAGGAAGAAATAGGATTCCTGAGAGTTTAAGAGGGAAAGCAGGGAAAGTCCTGAGGCCAAGCAGGAAGGCATGAGGCATGGTGGGCAGGGCAGACCACAGCAGAGCAACAGAGCTGGCAGCAGATGTGGTAAGCAGTTCTGCACTGCCAACAGGATAAATAGGAAAATCTAAGGTGCACAGAATTAGGACCAATTCCTTCAGGAGTCACCTGATGCTGTGAAGGCTTGCTCCCCTCTGTGGCTGCTGAAGACTGGATAATAGTAGCAAAAGATGCCTGTATAGGTATGTGTCATTTAAAGCCTTTTCTTGTCCATTCAGGCAGAGAAGGCATTTGGATCTTAGGGTCATTCTCTCCATCAACATGTCAGCTCTGCACTGCGCTTTATATGGAATGAGATCTAGGCTACCAGAAAGGACTAGAAATTTTTTCAAAGGACCATTAAAATTTTGCAGCAACTGACTTGGCTATTATAGACATGCTGCCGTATCATACTGCCACAAACCCAATCCCTGCTTTAGACATGGTGAATGAGCAGTGTTTTGAAAAATAGCACTTGTGGTATTAGAAACAGACCAGGAGACAGTAGGATATACCAGGAACTGGGTGGGATTCCACAAGGTTCAAAGTCATCATCCTGCTACATGGTAAGATGCTTAGGAAGCATTTAGGCTTAAACAAAATACTGAAACTTTTCTCTTAACTCTAAACTGGAAAAGGCTCAATAATGAAGTGTGGATCTCACTGGTTATCTGGTTAGACTACTAGCTAAAAACGTCAGAGAGGTAGCTGTGTTAATCTGGAATTGCAGAAGTGACAAAGAGTCCTGTGGCACCTTAAAGACTTAACTAAAGTATTAGCGCATAAGCTTTTGTGGGCTAATACCCACTTTGTTGGATGCATGCAGTGGAAGTATCCAGGGGCAGGAATAAATAAGAGGCAAGGGCCAGGTTAGAGATAACAAGCTAGTTCAGCCTTATTGGACTAACCTTGTTATCTCTAATCAGGGAGGATGAGGTCCTCTTCTAGCAGCTGGTCTGGAGGTGTAGTTAGCTAGCCACTCATTGTCTTTGTTCAATCCTGGATTGATGGTATCAAATTTGCAAATGAATTGCAGATCTGCAGTTTCTCTTTGCAGTCTGGTCTTGAAGTTTTTTGCTGCAAGATGGTGACCTTTAAATCTGTAATATTGTGTCTAGCGAGGTTGAAGTGTTCTCCTACAGGTTTTTGTATATTGCCATTCTTAATGTCTGATTTGTGTCCATTTATCCTTTTTTGTAGGGACTGTCCAGTTTGGCCGATGTACATAGCAGAGGGACAGTGCTGGCACATAATGGCATATATTACGTTGGTAGATGTGCAGGTGAATGAACCAGTGATGGTGTGGCTGATCTGGTTAGGTCCTGTGATGGTGTTGCTGGTGTAAATATGTGGGCAGAGTTGGCATCGAGGTTTGTTGCATGGATTGGTTCCTGAGTTAGAGTTATTGTGGTGTGGTGTCCTGTTGCTGGTGAGAATATGCTTGAGGTTGGCGGGTTGTCTGTGGGCGAGGACTGGCCTGCCTCCCAAGGCCTGTGAAAGTGAGGGATCATTGTCCAGGATGGGTTGTAAATCACTGATGATGCGTTGGAGAGGTTTTAACTGAGGACTGTAGGTGATGGCCAGTGATGTTCTGTTGTTTTCTTTCTTGGGCTTGTCTTGCAGCAGGAGGCTTCTGGGTACACGTCTGGCTCTGTTTATCTGTTTCCTTATTTCCTCGTGTGGATATTGTAGTTTTGAGAATGCTTGGTGAATATCTTGTAGGTGTTGGTCTCTGTCTGAGGGGTTAGAGCAAATACAATTGAACCTCAGTGCTTGGCTGCAGACAATGGATCATGTGGTGTGTCCGGGATGGAAGCTGGAGGCATGGAGGTAGGCAAAGCTGTCGGTAGGTCTTCAGTATAGGGTGGGCTAAAAACATGCCATTTTTAAAGTCTTTGGTAATCAGTAGTATCTTTACTCTGGGATCTGGTTCAGTTAATACAAAGTCCTGTGCTTTGCTGCTGAAATTTAAAGTACTGCTGCCATCTGCAGGACCTCATCGTAATATCATTTTCATGCTTTATTGCTGAGCTTATAGAGAGCAGGAAACACATCTGTGATTTATGCATCAGAAATCACAACGTGTCAGAGTCTGTAGTGGCATTTTCAAATGTACCATCCACATATGGACCCTATAGGACAAATTCATTCATGTGTAACTTCACTGAAGTCAATGGATGAATTGGGCACAATATATGGCAATTTCACTAGAATCATAGAAATGTAAGACTGAAAGGGACCTTGAGAGGTCATCTAGTCCAGCCTCCTGCAATAAGACAGGACCAAGAGAACCTATACTATCCCTGACAGGTGTTTGTCCAAACTGTACTTAAAAACCTCCAGTGATGGTTTGAAAGCCTTGAAATAGGTGTTTGTCCAAACTGTACTTAAAAACTTCCAGTGATGATAGGCTTTGAAAGCCTATTTCATAACTTAACTACCCTTATAGTTAGAAAGTTTTCCTAATATTCAACCTAAATCTCCCTGGGTTAAGCTGATTACTTCTTATCCTACTTTAAATGGACATGAAGAATAATCGATCACAATTCTCTTCATATTTGCTAAGGGCTGTTATGAAGACTGTTGGTGGGTCCCTCCTCAGCCTTCTCTTCTCAAGACTAAACATGCTCCCTTTTTTTTAATGTTTCCTCATGAGTCAGGTTTTCTAAACTTTTTTATCATTTTTGTTACTTTGCTGTGGAGTCCCTCCAGTTTTTCCACATCTTCCTTAAATTGTGGCACTCAGAATGGGACACAGTACTCCAGCTGAGGCCTGACCAGTACCTAGTAGAGCAGAAAAATTACCTCCCATGTCTTACATATACCCCATAATATTGGTCGTCTTGGCAACTGCATCATATTGTTGATCTGTATGCAATTTGTGATCCACTATAACTCCAGATCCTTTTCAGAATCATTCCCTTGAAGGTAAGAGCGTTAGGCACAGACTTTACTGGATCAGGGCCAGATTACTTAGCACTTTGTAAATTCAAGCTGAAAATACATATTCCTGGACAGTATGGCATAGTCTGTGTGATCAGCACTACCATTCACCCCGGCTTACAATTGCCTCTTGATAGTTTATGAACTTTCTGCTAGCATAATTCTAGTATTACAAAACAAGATCAAATTAGCCCCAAGTACATATTTTGTAAATCTGTTCCAGAAATAAACATGTCTTAATTTCCACTGTACAATGAGAGGTGTGATTGCTTCACAGCATGGGAACATCCTGCACTCCCATTCAACATTGATCTTATAACTGCTCAGGTGCCTATATGCCAAACTTGTATTTTATAAAGAATACATCAAATAATGAATAAAGTAGGAATTAATCCAGGATGGGGGAGGGAGAAGAGTTGGATGTGGCTTATAGGGTGCATTTCATGGGGGCATGTAGGCCTGATATAAGAGTGTATGGGTCCACTCTGTGAATATGAGGATACACATTGAGGATGCATGGGACCAGATGTGATCACTATTGATTACTGTACAACCAGAAGTGACAAAGAGTTCTGTGGCACCTTAAAGACTAACTAAAGTCTTAGAGCATAAGCTTTTGTGGGCTAATACCCACTTCGTTAGATGCAAGCAGTGGAAGCCCGACGAAGTGGGTATTAGCCCACGAAAGCTTATGCTCTAAAACTTTAGTTAGTCTTTAAGGTGCCACAGGACTCTTTGTCACTTCTGCAATTCCAGACTAACACAGTTACCTCTCTGATTCTGTACAACCAGGTAGGTCACATTGGCCCAAGACTGGAAGTTGTGATCTTTTGAGGACTCAAGGAGTGATGTGGGGCTGGATAGGTACATAAGGTACATGTGACAGAAAGGGAAAGGTGATAGAAACAGAGCAGAAAGAGGATGGTGGTCACTTAAGGCCGGACAGTGTGCTTTATGCATAAATGGAGCACTGTAACAAGGTGTCAGGCTTTGACCCTAGGGTAAAATACAAACCTATTCTGCTGACTCACACAGGCCGCCAGACCAGGTGGGTCTCATTAGCTACAACTCTGGAATATAAAAGGCTTAGAGCATTTCTGAAACAAAGTAACTAGAGGAAGAAAAGGAAATCCTGATGGGAGAAGCTCTGGGACTACCCACTCAGGAAAATTTGTTTGTCAGAGCTATTCTAGGGCTTTGTTACTGAAATTAAACAATAAGTAAGGCAAATCCCAGGGTATGAGTGTTTTAGGCATGATCCCACTATATATGTATTTTGTGAGTGGGGTGAAAGGCATGGAGATAACACAATCACTTTGTCTTTGTAAAGACAGAATGAAAAGAATTCTACCTACATTCTTCAATTTTATCCACCTTTCCTGACCTGCAGAATAAAAGGAATCCAGACAAATTAACTGGTGACTCTCCCAAGATACTGACTTATCTTTGGCATCTAACAGATTTATTTCTGTCTAACTTAGAGTTCAGTTTCTGGTCATTTTGTCTCCTTTTGTAATGATTTTGGCAGGTTTCTCTCTCCACTGTGTACACAGTGCAAAAGCATTCTCACTTCAGAGGAAATTTAAATATTTAAGATGGATGGAAAAAGATTTTCCTTTAAATGAATCGATGCCAAGACTACAAAGCAATTATCACTCCCATATTTGTGTTAGTCTGTAACTGTGTTCTGCCTTTTATTTTAAAGTAGCCTAATTTTATAAATAACAGCAATTTGTGACTGGCAGACTTTATTGGTGAGTAGGATTTGAAAACAAACAGGATAAGAAATTGGTGTTAAAATATAATTTCCAGCTTTATATTTTTGAGATAGTCACTAGCCACTGTAGCTTTGAATTCTCTGAATAAAACTGGAGCTATAGCAAACCTCAGACTCCTTCCTCCAACTTGTTCTCCAATTTTTAGTGGAAATGAGGTGGGTAAAGCTCTTAAGTGATGTGAAATAAGCACAGCGGTGTGCCTGCATCCTAAAGGATGCCCAAGTGCTTTACAAACAGTGTTTCTATCTTTTATCTGGTTCTTACATACTGCAGACCCAACTTCACTCCAACAATGAAATGTAGGCATGAGCCTGAGGGTACAATTATTTATGCTTGCCACTGCACCCAGTTAGATGCCTATCTACCTGATTTCTGCACTCAGAATAGTGGAGGATGTTTCTGAAGAATTAGGCCTGTACATTGTCTATATCCTGATCCTGCAGTCATTCTGTGTGCTCAACTCCTATTGGAAGTGCTGCGAGCACACAATCCTTGCCCCTCACTGGTTCTGCAGGGGTTAACTCCACCCTATGGGCCAAGGAGTCCACGCCCCCTTGGCCTGCTGGGCATGCTCTAACATTGGTGCCAAAATGAAGATGACCAGTTAGAATTAATACCAATGGGGGAGAATGTCTATTAACTACTGAATAAATGAGATGTTCATTTATGAGAATAGTTTTATACCCTTTTCTAAAGCCTTCCATCACTGCAAGGTTCTCAAGGTTTTTTTTTAACGTGAATTCATCCTCCCAATCCAAGATCACTCAGTGAGTCAGTAACAGAATTAGAACAAAAGAATTCATGGCTCCCACACCTGTACTCAGACTGCTGGAACACACCATTTTCTAGAAGCCAAGGGAGCTAATATATAAAGTCCAGCTTTGACAATTACCTAACAAGTAGCAGAATATCCAAAGCAGAACCAAGCAGAAATTCCAGAAAAGCATTTGGAAAAACTGAGCGATTGTGGTTGGTAGTGGATTTCTTTTCTTTAAATAAATGTAAAAATGCTTCAGTGAACTCTTAAGGATTAGGTTATTACAATCTGAAATAATTTTTTCTTTGAAACCGTTCTTATTTATCTGAGCAGTAATGTAAGCAGGAGCATGATGGCCGCTAACAGTACATAGTTTTCATGTTATTCCTGCAATGCAAAACTGTTAAATTTATTTGCAGATTGCTGTTTGATTCTTACGCTAAACTATTAAAGAACTGGTGAGTTTTTAGATGATTTAGGAGTCCTGTTGAGAAAGTAGTGTATGATCATAAAATTAAAGACTATTTTAATGCATATATACAAAAAAGCCAAATTAACATTCCCCGGGCAATCTTATTTCTGGTATCTCCTAATTTTTAAGTGCTCAACTTTGTAAGCATAATAATGTTCTGTTAACATAGTTTTTGTGTATGTAATTTTGTATATATTAAGACCTCTTTATTCAACTTGTATCCACTGTGTACACGTTCTGTTATACTAAATTAACATATTTTAAAGTTAAGCAGTAAGCATCTCTCTTGCTCTCCACAGAATTTGTCTAAAACTTGCATTGGGTTCCTAATCCAAATTAAAGCATCATCCATTTTACAAATTCAGGAGTCAGGAGAACTTCAACATTAAGCATTTTGTTCAAATAGCAACCATTGTTCTGTACCTGACATTAAAGCTAAGTAGCAGAACTGACAAGAACACAATGCTACCTGATTCAAGAGGTTCAAATACTTAAGCAGTCTGCCTCTTGTCCACCAACTGCTAGATTGCTCAAAAACAGTTTCTGTTGATGATGTAAGTCACATATCTACTTCCAGTGCTTAGAGTTAGTACCAGCTTTCCAATGGAAAAAAAGAGTTCTTTCCATGTTTTGGGTTTAGTACCGAGAAAGCAAATCTATTTTGAGCAGGAATCGCTTTCTTTTTCTTCTCAGGCAGGTTTTCTGACTCCAAGTCTCTCTTTTCTACAAGTGCAACATTATCCACCATGAGAGACAGGCTCAGAAAATTTAAAACAGAAATATTAAAACATTATTTCCAAATACAATTCACAATTTCTGTAGGCTGAAGTGTTTCCAACTTTATGACCACTCAGCACTTCTTCACTTAACCAAAATGTCTGCAGTTTTCTGTAAATATGGTTGTTTACTCTAGGCCCAGGTGCAGAGTGATGAAGGCTTGGGTGCTTCGCAATGGACAGACATCAATATTCAAATATTTCCACATAACACAGAACATAATTTTTCAGCAAACGTTAGTAGCAGTTTCCTGCAACCACATCCACAGGAAAAGTAAAACAAAACACATGGTGGCTTTTGTCAACCTAGATCAAACGAGAACAAATACACACAGGGCAGTGTCTTGCAGGCAAAAGCTTAAATAAAAGCAGACAGTTCTTATCATGCTTTTAATTTCTGGGAACAGGATAGTCATCTTGTATAAACAAGGTAGTTAATTCTCCATTTTTTCTTATTTCCTGGTTTCAAGAGCCTCTAGAACCAGACAGACAAGGGAACATTTCTCCCTTTTCCTAGGGGCTCAGGATTACATATGTAGCCCCCACTTACAGTTTTCCAGACTGAGGCGTGCTACAGCTAAGATGGCTGCCACAGCCCTCTAACCCCATTTCACAGCCTGCTTGGAGTATGCGGGGAAGGAAGAGGAATCAGAAACCCTTGCTGAGGTCAATAGGGTGATCTGGATGAGCAGTCCACAGGAACATGGACAAGCCAGGGCTCCATGGCCCCTAGCCAGGAGTCAGTCTGATTAAGACCCACATAATTTAGTATAGTTTCACTTTGAGTTTGGAAGCTGGGCAAGAGAGAGTATAGTTAAGGGAGTCCCTGCTAAATTCCTACTCCCTTCTCAGGGAGTTCTTGCACTGCTCTGAAACTCTACCTTCATGGATCTGGGTGCTCCACTACTGCAGCAACCAGCATCCAGAGAGAGAGGGAGATTCAACACAACATAGGCTACTGAGAGCCAACCAAGATCTCATGAGCATTCTAGACCAGAAGAACCAGCAAATCTGGTTGCAGTCAGAAGAGGACCCTGTCTCACCCAAAAGTGAAGACGTAAGGTGATATTTTTGTTTAAACTAGATAATCCCACAGCATTGCAAGCTCCATCTCAGGAGATGCCACCTTGGCTGAGCCATCTGCTTTGGGAAGGTGCAATGGAGGGAGCAGGAGTTTGAGAGTGTTAGCAAGTGGGTATCTGGATTTTTTATTAATGTTTATTAGCCTTAGTTAGTTAGCTTTAACCCTTCTTTTTATCCAGATCCTGTTTTCCTGTTCCCAGTAAAGTCATCCATTTTGTTCTGTTGTTATATTTGGTGTGTCATTCCTTTGCTGAGCTTTATTTTATTTACTATATTGTCCCCTGTTTGGGGTAATGGGTATTACATTTCTTGCCACGTAGAAATCTTATTGATTTTTCTCAAGAGACGCATTCTTGTGATCTGGGATAGTGAGGAGTCACTTTGATTGTCATTGTCAACCTCCCCAGCCCTCCATACCTGACCCATGTGAGGAAAGAGGAAAAGCTACTTCAGGTATTGGTAATAGCAAGCACCAGGGAGAAAAAAAAGAGAGGAGCCACAACTCAAGTGAGATGCTGCACATATATGTATGTACCGGGAATTTCTCTACTTCCTTTTATAGTTTCCCTGCTTGTCAGTTATCTCTCTCAGCAGCTGTGACAGTGCAAGCCTCCAGAGATGGAAAATCCAAAAAGTATCTGTGAAAGGGTTCATTCAACAGGGTATATTACTTATGGTGAGTTATATCTAAAATTGTAAGGGAGAGCTAGGAAAGGAGAATGCAGATTCAAAGTACACACTGCAGATGTGCCTTCTACTTTCATTCTTCTAATTACTCTAATTTTAGAGCACAGAGGCCTAGGCAGTTTTACCTTGAAGCAGTATTTTGGTGGAGCTTTCTCTAGAGGTGGGAAAAAACACAGACTGAATATTGGACTTCATATTGGGTCATGGGGGGAAATGGGGCTTATAAATTGTGCTATTTGTATCTTTGCACAGAATTGTTTGTTTGTTTGTAAAGAAGGCAGCACAACCGTTACTCTTTGAAGAGGAGAAAACTGATGAGTATTAGTTGCTTTAGGAGTGAGAAGCTGATTGGCTAAAAACAGTAAATGTTGGAACCAAGAAACTATAAAGCTCTGGACAGATCCTCAGCTGGGGGAAACTGTCATAGATTCATTAACTTCAATGGTGATATGACAATTTACACTAGTTAGGGTACACTTCCAGTGTAGAAGCTAGGTTCAGGTCAGCAATACAATCTAGTTTAGGAACTCGGCTCAGATTAGAATGCAGTACCGCTTAGATCTCAGTTGACATATTTTAGCTAGGTGCCTTCTTGTACTTACAAATAGATTTTTGGTGATTTTCATGTGGCTGCTGTTACTGGAACTTTGTTAAAATATACTTTTTATAGGATCTTAACAATCCTTTTTAAAATATATTTATAAGGGACTCATGACTACTTTTTGTCCTACCTTTCTTCCCTGTATTTATGAATCTGACCCACATTTCTTGTATTATAGTTGTAATGTGACAGTCTCCTAGTAAGCCACAGGTATCAGCTTCTTTATTCAGGTCTAGCACTTTAGCCGTCTCTAAGGGCTCAGCTTTTCTTCTTAGCACATGTGAAGGTGTTTAATTTCTTCATGGTTCATCCAGCAAGGGAACATGTATACTTCATCACACTCCACTAGAATATTGTTCTCTCTGCCCTGCTTATCTACATTTATAGTGCTGCAGAAGCACAGGTGCAGCTGTGCCCTTGTAAAGCTTAGTGAAGATGCCACCTACAAAACTCTCCTGTCCACCTCCCCCAGAGTCAGTAGCCACCTAAGTGGGAAAAGCCCTCCTGTTGACATAGCACTGTCTACACCCCGGATTAGGTTGGTATAACTATGTCACTCAGCAGGGTGGATTTTACACACCCCTTGGAGATGTAATTATACCAACATGAGTTCCTAGTGTAGACCAAACCTAAGGCCATTGATAGGGCAAAACAGATTGCCAACACTGCATTTGACTTGTGCTTAGCACCAGTGTGTCGCTTTGGTGTTCTAAGGTCCTTTAAAATCATGATTATAAATATTTATCATATCAACAAACTTTACATTAATGCAGGGGTCTCAAACTCAAATGACCATGAGGGCTGCATGAGGATTAGCCCAAGGGCCTCATCACGGACACCCTGCCCCCATCCCTCCCTCCCTTTCCATGAGGCCCTGCCCCTGCCTCGCCTCTTCCCACCCCTTCCCTATCCCCATTCCAACCCCTTCCCCAAAACCCCCACCTCAACTCCACCCCCTCCCTATGCCCAGGGGGTACAGGAAGGGTGTGGGGTGTGGCAGGGGACTCAGGGCAGGTGGTCAGGGTGCAGGAAGGGTGAGGGATGCAGGGTGCAGCATGGGGCTCAGGGCAGGAAGCTGAGCTGCAGGACGGGTGGAGGAGGAAGCAGGACAGGCTCCCTACTTGCCTACCTTGTTTCCCCCCACCTCCTCCCCTCCAGGAGAAACGGCTGGAACCTGGAGGAGGGAGGGAGGAGGAGGGACTCTGTGTTGCCATGGCCACACCTCCAGATACTTCCTCAAAGCTCCCATTGGCTGCGAATCCCAGTTCCCAGCCAATGGGAGCGGAGAGGGGCAGTGCCTGGAAGAGAGGTCTGTACCTCTCTCCCTCCCCGAGGGGCTGCAGTGACCTGCTTTTGGCTGCTTCCTGGAGCTGCCTCCTGCCTCCGGTGCGCACCTGGCTGGAGTTGCCCCTAGGCAAGTCGGAGGGGGAACTGAAGCAGTGGAGAGCAGGAAGTGTGGCAGGCTGCAGAAAGGAGCCAGGCGGGCCGCATGTGGCCCGCGGGCCACGTGTTTGAGACAACTGCATTAATGCATTCTCTTTTCTTCCATATAGAAAGAATAGAGTATCAAAGCAATGTTGGTAACTACAAGAGACAGAACAACTTTACATTTTCAGAGTATTTTAACAAATAAAATTAATTGGAGATTCCATCTCCAGCAAACTCTGCTTCTTGTGAAAACTGGAGTAGTGCCTGTAGGCCAATTTACAAGACATTGTATATTAGGTCAACAGAGAGGTTTCCCCCTGGCAATCTTCAGGCTGGGAAGTTATAGTATAGACTGAAGAAAAATAAAGAATATAGTCTGGCACAGAGGATTTTACATTACAGACAATTTCTGTGTGATTCTTTGTACAAAATGTAGTTCATAGTTCACTTCTAATGTTACCCAAACAGGAAACTGAATCGAAGAATGTATCCAGGTTAACAGGTCCCATATTTCTACATGCCCGTTGTATCGCTATACTGGCAGGATTCCAAGTGCTGGCACAGATTTGCAGAAGGGCTTGGTGCAGTATGGGGGAGTTTCACTTTCTTCTGAAGCATTAGGTACTAGCCACTACTCAATGTCAGGATAATGGATTATATGGAGTGGTGATTGGTCTGGTCTGGCAGGAGAGTAGAAGCGATGTAGGACTAACCAGATTAGACAGGCCATTGGTCTGCTTTTGTATGGAAGATAAAATAATGGATTTGACAATACAGTGGAAAGACACAACCGGGCCTCACATTAGTTCACCTTTAAGATATGTAGAGGTTTGCAGAATTTGATCTAAAGGAAAGGAAAGTGTGAATATCTGGAGACTGGGATGGGAGACTATATCAGGGTGGAGAAGAGAGGCCACAAGTGGATACCTTCTAGTGACAAACACTACTTTTATACATATTCCCTAACAACATTACCCTGACCTCCTCCCAGCTTCTGAAAACTCCTACAGCTCCACAAGGGACAAGTACCTCTAGGCTATGCAGTTCCCAAAGCTCCTGCATCCCACAAATAACAAGCATGCTCAAACTCCTTCTCAGCTTTTTACCACTCCAGTGGTAAATTTCTCCCTCTTCCCTCCACCCCCAACTATCAAATCATGCCATATTCTTAGTGACAGTGCCATTGGTCCAGTGCCTTTCCTAGCTGTTATATCTTTCCTCAGATCTACCGTGGTAAGGATTGCCAACCTGACCCTCCACTCCAGGATCCTGTTCCATCCTCAAAGACCAGCACCTCCATCTCAACCTACTCCACCCTGTCAGTGTCTCCTTTCTACTCTCAGGGTAGTAGCTGTGTTAGTCTGTCTCAGCAAAAATGAGGAGTCTTTGTAGTACCTTAGAGACTAACACACTTATTTGGGCATAAAGTTTTGTGGGCTTTTTTTTTAACCCACTTCATCAGATGCATGGAGTGAAAAATACAGTAAGCAGCATATATATGAAAAGATGGGAGTTGCTTTCCGAAGTGAGGGCTCAGTGCTAACAAGGCCAATTCAATTAAGGTGGAAGTGGCCTATTCTCAACAGTCGATTACTTTGTAGTGCTAACAAAGCCAATGCAATCAAGGTGGATCTCACCCATTTCCAACAGTTGACAAGGAAGTGTGAGGAAAATTACTTTTTGTAGTGACCCGTCCCCTCCCATTCTTTACTCAGGCCTAATTTGATGGTGTCCAGTTTGCAAATTAATTCCAGTTCTGCAGTCTCTGGTTGACGTCTGTTTTTGAAGGGTTTTTTTGTTGAAGAATTGACACTTTTAAGTCTGTTAATGTGTCTCTGGGGAGACTGAAGTGCTCTCCTACTGGTTTTTGACGTTTACACACACTCCCAATCCATCCCTCCCAGCTTTTAATTCTTTCCATTCCTTGTCACTGGTTTCAAAGATCTAGTCCCTCTGACATTATAAAAACTTGAGCTTGTTCAAATGTCTCATTATCAAGCTCAAGTTCTGAATAAATTGAGTTGATCTCTCATCTTCTTCCTTTATTTAAAAAAAATCTCAGTTACTGCTCAGGCACTAGTTGTGCTATAATATTTTTATAAAGATTTTTTTTTAGTACTCAAAGATTTCCCACAGAGTAGAATATAAATTCACTCTATCAAGCAATTTAAATGTATAATTTCTTCACTTTTTTTAGACCTGATAAAAATGCAACAAAAATTTGTCAATTAGGAGAAACCAAAGTGGGCTGCATTTCTGTATTGCAACCATTGTATCCTAGCAACAGCTGTGTCTGCTGCTGCTTTTGCAGATGCTTTGCTGACTCACTAACTGATTCACTCAGACAGCAGCTTTATTTGGCTTCTGATTAGCATCACTGTGCTTGCTGCCTCTGTGTGTGCCCTAGGCCACACCTATAAATAGCCTCTGCTTTCCCTTTCATTGAGCAATGAGCTGTACAATGTGCAGAGCTTCCATAGGGTGAAATGAGGGTCTCTTTGCCCTTTACTGGACTTGTGCTGCTATTGGCCCAGGGGCAATAATTAAGATGTAACG
The DNA here is from genome assembly GCA_007922305.1 of Dermatemys mawii. NCBI lineage: Eukaryota > Metazoa > Chordata > Testudines > Dermatemydidae > Dermatemys > Dermatemys mawii. Next base: position 36,089,091 of record ML677332.1, read on the forward strand.
AATGAATGGATGCAATCTGTGAAGTTAACAACCTGAAAGGAACTCTTTGTTTGTTTCATTGCCAGCAGCTTGAAGTCTGTTCTTCCCCTTGATGAATACACGCAATTCCCATGAACACCAATAGGAACTGCACAGATGATGCCAAGCATCGATAACTATACAGGCGGTCACTTTTTAAAATATAGTCATTAAAACTCTGTGAAACAATGTTCCTGTATCTCAGTAAAAATGGTAGGAATTTAAGCTGTAGAACCTTTGGGGCAAAAATGGTTTTAATTTTACACTTTGTGCAGTGTTGATGATGATGATTTTTTTTTTTATTATAGCAGTTTCCAAAGATAAAAGAGAACACAGCTCCTGTCCTGATGAGCTGACATTATAAAAGCAAGGACAGTGGAAGGGAGAAGGGAAGAAAGTGATAAAGGTACAAAACAGAGGTCAGTGGCCCACATCATATCTCCATCGTTACTTCCTTTTTTCCGTTTTGTTTACTTCCACAATTTTTATTGTCTTGGCTTGCCCCACTGACTTAGTTAAGCTTACAAATATTCATTCAATAAAAAACTATTTCAAAATATGCTAAATCTGCCCTGCCAGCAACTAGATTGAGAAAAATGAACAGGAGGGTCAAGAGATTAAACATAAATTAAGGAAGTGTCATCTTACATTTTACATGTTGTCTTTTGTATATTTAATTATTGAGCAGATTATGTCCCCATGCACCGTGTGTCATCTATCAGTTTCCACAGCAGTAAATGCTAGAGCTGGATGAAATTTTCACATGAATACTTTATTTGCCAAAAAAAGAAGTTTCAGCTGACCCAGTAGTTTCAGGTCAACAAACTGTGTGCAGCTATCAGCCTTTGGATGTGGGATATCTGGGTTTGAGTCACTGCTCCAGAGTGGGGTTCAAATCTAGGTCTCCTACATCTCAGGCAAGCGCTAAAGTTCTAAATGGGACAGATAAAGATACAACTTACACTGGTGCAAAATGGACTTTCCCAATTTGCTGATAAAACCCAAAGATTTTTGGAACTAAACCATATATTTTGTAGAGGGTTTTTTTTTTTTGGTTTGGCCAGCAAACCTAAAAATCATTTGTCCAGCTCTAGTAATTGCTAACAAGATACGTGCTAATCTGCTGCAACCTCTCTCATTTCGACCTCAATTTATTTCCTAAATGAAGACAGATGGGAAAGTCTAGAATCTTTTCTCCAGCCTCTTGAGAAATCACACGGCTGCTCTTGAATTCCAAAGAGCCAACTTGCCCTGTGAAGTCAGGTCTCAGGACAAAATGAAGCAGGAAACTCCTTGAGCCCTCATTCTGGGCCTTCAGTTTTCTTTATATCGGAAAGCAAAGGGCCAAGGAGGAAGTTGATATGGACAGGAATAATAGAATAAAATTAAGAAAAGGAAAATTTAGTTCGAGTATCAGAAAAACCTTTCAAATGGAGAAAACTGCTAGGTTTTGGAATAGTTCCTCAAAGGAAATTATGAAGGCTTCATAACAGAAACATTTAAAACGACTTGTAAAAGCACTGGCGAATATGCTGGAGCGTACAATACTATATTTGCCTCCTAAAAAGGGTGGACTGTATGATGTTTCTCATTTTCATGGTGTTCTTTAAACACTTAGGCCTGATCTACACTGGAAAATTAGGTTGTTTTAGCTACATCAGTCAGGGATGTGAAAAATCCACACCCCTGAGTAGCATAGTTAAGGTGACCAAAGTCCCTATGTTGACAGCACTGAGTCAACGGAAGAATTCTTCCATTGACCTAGCCACTGCCTTTTGGGGAGGTGGTTACCTATGTCAACAGGAAAATCCCTCCCATCAACATAGGTAGTATCTACACTGAAGCACCATTATGGCATTTTAAGTCTAGTGTAGACAAGCCCTAAGACTAACAACAGCTGTGAGGAAGGGAACTATTTTTATTCCCATTTTGCAGAAGAGGAAATGAAGGCAGCCCCTTGAATAGCTCCTCTTAAAGGATGATGGAAGCAGGCAGAAGAGTGTTTTTGGTACTAACATAACTGATAGTTACATAGGCAAATTAGGTAGGGGACCATCTTATGGACTTCTGTAGCTTCCATCTCTGTAGTATTTAAGCATTTCCCAGACAAAGTTGCCCAGATAAGGTTGATGGTAGATTTTTAGAGTCTTCTGCTATGCCTTCTGCCCTGGCAAAACAAGTGGTGCTTAGGATATGCATGTATGAACAAGTAAGGAGGTTGTTTGTTTATTTGCCTCTCTACCATTAAATATAGCTGTGCTGAGAAAAAGTTGTTGTAATATGGTCTGGAGGAAATCAGACTCTGGATCACCATGGGCAGATCTTTATCTGTGAGGGAAGAGAGAAGTTTCCTGGAGCAACTTGAAGGAGAAAGAAGACATAATTGATAAACTCACTTGACCTAGTTTCACAGATTAATTGCAAAGGTCCAAGCTGAACAGGACCCCTCCACACCTTTCCATCACTTTGACAAATGGGAGACAAGCACCTTTGATGTGAGGTGAGGTTAATGATTAGCATCTTTTCTGTCTTGTGTAAGTTGCCTGGTCTACTGAATGAGCCAGCTGGTCTTCATCCTGGAGTTAACCTCTTGCAGGTATTGTGGAATCCTAGTGATGATGTTGGTTGTGTCCCTTAAAAAAGGAGTGTACAGCTGGATGTCACCAGCAAATTGCTGGCAATGGAGGCCAAAAGGAGAGTATATACCTACTGTGTAGGCAGAATGAATTAGAGAGAGAAATCACTGCTGAAGTTGAAAAATAAATACTAAGCCAACTCAGAGGAGTGAGATCACACATTTATTAGCTTGGCGAAATACCCTGGTCTCCAGTAGATGTGTGAGATGCAGATTGACTCATAAAGGCATATTTTGTCAAAATTATATAATCCTCCAAAACAAGAAGAGGTAGTAAATACATAAAATAGAAATGGCAGATGAAGAAGAGAACTTGATCGGGGATGCAAAACCCTTACTCCCTATTCTCAAAAGTGAGGCTGACAATATACACACTCCACTATTTTTATTGACAACATTTCAAATAAGGTAATCAATAAATCCAGATTATATTATTAAAATAATTGTAGTTCATTAGCCCATTCTCTCCCCACAAAGGTACTTCAGATCTTTCCTTAATTCCCAAAGCCATCTTCTCCCCCACAACAACACTCCAGACCACCATCCGCTTCCCTAGTACTTTCACAGCATTCCTCCATTTAAAATATGACCAGACTCTCTTTTCCCCATGAATTTCTTCTTTCTCTGACCCACTCACCCACCCTTTGCTGCCCACTTGTCTTGTGCTGCCTACTTTGGCTTATATTGGTTCTCTCTCCACTTGCAGGAGATATGCTCCAAGTACACCTTGTTCCAAGACTTGTGTTTCCTAGTTGCAGGAAAACATGTTAAATCAGAGGTCAGTGAAGGTTTCCAGTAGTTGGGATGAAGGTTGATTCATCACTAGAGTCCTACCTTGTCCCTACCACTGCTGTGACGGAGAACATTCCTGACCTCTTGCTAGCTACCGTTCATCTTGCCTTTCCTGACTATACTCATAGGAATTCCCTGTTAACAGGTGCTATCTTTCTTTCTAGGAATCCAGCTAGGTCACTAAGGCATTTTAAAACAGCTCATTGTGGAAAACTATTATTTCAAAGTAATTCTGGACCAATACATCTTCTCAAAGTTATACGTATCAATGTTTACAGAAATCATGCTAAACCATGCTGCCTTTGTAAATGCCTTTCATCTGAGTATCACAGAGGACCTTATTAACCACTGTTAAACCTCATAAAATCCATAAGAGAGATGAGGCAAACTTTACAGATAAAAAAAAAAACTCATGGGCAAGGTGAAACCAGGGTCAAAATTGCCAAATAGGTGCCTAAAGTTAGTAATCTGAGTACATATTTAGGCACCTAAATAAGTGGCCTGATTTTTAAAATGTGCTGAAATTTCACCAACTTCAATGGGAGTCAGCAGAGCCTCCGTATTTTTGAAGAATCAAATCACTTATGTTTTGGTACAAGAAAATAAACATAGATGCCTAACTTTAAACCCTGAATGTTGACAGTTTTGGCTTAACTGTGATTGACTTTTGTTTAGCATTAGAAGGAATATGAAAATCTTATATTTCAGCAGCATCTTTCATCAAAGATCCCAAAGTGCTTTAAAGGCTGTATAATCACCCACCACTGAAATGTAGCCATCTCTGGGGTGGAGTGTGACAGCTGTTTCACAGCTCACAACAACACTACAAAACAGTTTCAAAAACGAAGTGAAGAATATTGTATTCAGCTGAAACTGCAGGGAGAATCTAGGTCAGCAGAATGTAATTACTAGAGCTGAGTGAGCAGTGGAAAAAATTTCCACTGATATTAATTCAGAGTCAAAAACAATCAAGCTTTACTGATGCTTGCAAAAAGTGAGTTTAAATATGAAAGCTTAAATGGTCACCAAATATTTGAATTTGTATATTCACATGTAATGTTTGAAACTTGCAGTGTGTTGGTTAGTTACATAAGCCACCCAGTCATAATACAGAAACTTTACCACTTATGTAATTAACTAACACAGAATGAATTTAATAATATGAATAATGAATATTCACAACAAACTGTTGATGAGCTACATATAGTGAAAACTTTCCAAAGAAATTCACAAATTTCATATTAAAATGAGAATTATTCTGACATTTTGTGAACAGAAAAAGGGAAGGAATGTGTCAAATCAGTTACCTATTAGGAATAGTTAGTTCATTTCTACCTTCTGATTATACAGTCTTGAAACTACCTAGAATACAAGGTATAACATCCCTTGTAGAAAACAGCATGGTATCTTTAACCACAAATATTAGCATCTCATTTCTGCAATTGTTTTGAACTGTGTGATAAATGAAGAGGTGGGTAGCCCTAGTTTATGAACACCCAGCCAGCCCAGTTAGCTGTAAAATCCCTCTTTGTATCTGTTCTCTGCTTGCTTTACCTGTAAAGGGATAACAAGCCCACAGGTAAGAGAGAAGAAATGGACACCTGACCAAAAAAGCCATTGGGAAGGCCAGAACTTTTAAATTTGTAAAAGACACTTTCCCTTTGTTTGTTGTTCTCTGGGCTGGAGGGACAGAGCAGCAATGCTGTAAGCAGCTTTAAGCCAAATATGATCATAAATCATCAGATCATACCTAGAACTACTTATCTGAACTCCAAATGTCCAAGTAGATCAGAATGTTTAGCTAGACGTGATCAGGTTTATTTCTGTTTATTTTTTAAGGCTTGTGGATAGGGTGACCAGACAGCAAATGTGAAAAATCGGGACAGGGGTGCGGGCTAATAGGAGCCTATATAAGAAAAAGACCCCAAAATCAGGACTGTCCCTATAAAATTAGGACATCTGGTCACCCTACTTGTGGATCTCCTCTGTGCTAATCCCTGATGCTTTTGTCTGCTTGTAACCTTTAAACTGAACCCCCAATAAAACTGTTTAGGGTGCTTAATTTTTGTAATTGTTTCTTTTAAGATCTAGCAAAAATCCTTAAATTCCAGATGTAATTTTTTCCCTTTTTGTTTTTAATAAAATTTACCCTTTTTAAGAATAGGATTGGATTTTTGGTGTCCTAAGAGGTTTGTGCATGTTGTTTGATTAGCTGATAGCCACAGCTAATTTCCTTTGTTTTCTTTCTCAGCTCTTCCCTGGATGGAGGGGAAGGGCTTGAGGGTACCCCACAGGAAGGAATTCCCAAGTGCTCCTTCCTGGGTTCAAAGGTTTTCTTTTTCTTTTTTGCATTTAAGTGGTAGCAGCATTACCAAGCCAAGGTCAGAGAGAAGCTGTAACCTTGGGAATGTAATAGAAGCATGGATTAGCAAGAATTAATTTTTAAAATCCTTGCGGGCCCCCACTTCCTGCACTCAGAGTGACAGAGTTGAGATTCAGCCTTGACAAACTGAAATATCAGTTAATCCAAAAATCAGCACAGTACAGCACCCCAGCCTCATTTAATTAATCTAATAGCACCCCTACCACTGCACTGGGACACTATTTACCTAAAAAAGTGTTACCCTTCACACTGGGACAGTACTGATGTAACAAGTTTGACCTTCTTAGATTGTATGTTCTTCAGGGTGTCTTCTGCTGTTTTTGGACAGTTCCTGGCATATTTTGGGTTATAACACTAAGGTGACCAGATGTCTCCATTTTATAGGGACAGTCCCAGTTTTTGGGTCTTTTTCTTATATAGGCTCCCAAAGAGCACAAGAAATCTGATTATCATTGCCATTGCCTTTCCCTGCAATGCAATGGCAATGATGATCATATGCTGTGGTGAATTATGCATATTTCATTGTTGCTCTCCCACCTTCTTTTCCATATTTGGATGCTCTTTTCCTTCCTCGGCATTGTATTCATTAATCAAAAAGTGCCTTTTACAAAATCTCAGATTTTTCCCCCAACTCTTTCTTTGATTCTTTTCTTTAGTTTCCTTGCTATCAATTTCCAGGTTACCTTCAAAAGATTGCTCTATATTCATTAATTGTGGATGCACTATAAATAGTTCCTTCTTATTCAAATTCTCTGTATGTCAAGTAAAGTCACAAATTCCAAATTTGCTGATGCAATTTTTATTGTTAGCCCTGCAGAGTGAATATAGTTAGTGTTTCAGGTGTCCTGCAAGCAAAAAAAAAAAAAAAAAAGAAAAAGAAAAGAATGGCGGCTAGAGCATCGCTGCTGCCAAAGGGGCGGCCGGAATGTGCCGCCCCAAGATTGCAAGGGGCAGCATTTCATCCAATGTGCCTCCCCAAGCGCACGCTTCCTAGGCTGGTGCCTGGAGCCAGTCCTGAACAAGAAAGGGCTCCAATGGCTCTTTTATTAAGAGAACTCTTTACAGAGATGCTGTAACAGCAGCTAGCATTCAAGTCATGTGCACACAGATCTACTTCCTGGTATCTCCTCCAAACTCTTCTCTTTTGTAACCTGTGTTCCTCCCTGCACGCTCCATGCATGTTGCTACAGCTTTCTTTTTAACAATGTCTGTAATTGTGTCTTTTGTGAAAGTGTTTGCTGACTTGTAATGGCCAGAGGTTACTGGTACCCAGCGCACTCGAGGGACATGGCCTTTACCACTGGCCCATTGCAGGCTGTTAGGCCTTATAGTGTTTCATCATGCTAGTCTTCAAATCAGCCTCCTATTTAATGTTTGTGTTTTCACTGGTGATGCAGGACTTGCTTCTACCTGTTGTTGCTTTCTGTCTGCTGGATGGTATCCTGTTCACCCTTGATATTGCTTATACACCTTGTTTCTCACAGCTCTTCTGTGTGACGCCAACTAATAACCGAGGCTCTTCCTAAGTTCTCCTGGTCCTGGCTTTGATCCTGTCTGTCCATGGGTGCCGGTTCTCAGTTGCATCTCCACTGCTGTTCTAAGTCTGTAGTTACCTCACATGACCTAGGTTCCACTGCAGCTTAGATTGTTGTCTTATGCCATTGTTTTGTGTAGCTATTTGAGGTTTGGGCCCAGACCTGGTCACTTATGAGCCTTGACTCCATTGTTGTAGTGGGCTGCCAGCTTGGGTTATCTCAACTGATTCGGTGTCCAGTATACTGTTCCTCTGCTGTGCAGTAGCAGACTGCCCCTCATGTGAAGCCATCTTAATGCTCTGGCCGATCAGTCTTTGTGCTGAGTTTCTACCTCACCCCTCGGAGGGTGTATTGCTATGGTCCAACATTGCCGGTACTGATTGCTTCCTGTCTGTTTTGCTGTTGCCATCAGTCTCTTGGCTGTCTTAACTGCTGACTCTGCCTTCCTATTGGTTTGTGGGTACCCGTGGGAAGATTTCTTGTGCTCATTTAGCGTGGAGGCAAAGTGTTCACACTGATTTTTCAGAAGAGTGCAAAGTCTGCCCACATGCCCACCAAGTATTACTGCCCTGATTGTGTTAGGGAAATAACTTTCTTAGCAAGTAGAAATGAACTCACTCAACTGCCATCAAGTCATTGGATAAACCAGGTGAGGCACACCTGATGAACATTGAACACCATTTTGCTCTCTGACAATATTGCTGGGATTTGATAAAGTTTGTATTTTAAAGCAGCTATTGATTTGTTTCCTAAAAACGTCAGACCCAGTGCCACAGGTCTTCTTTAGTTTCACAAGGTAAATTTTTATGTTCATATCTCTCATAAGATAAGTTCACCTGACTACTCAGGCTGCTGAAACCCCATATCAAGAGTGTCATTCAGTCTTACTTTTCTGCTCTGGAAAGCACTCATTCTGTGGTGATTCATGTGATATTAAAGCCTAGATAGAATATAGTGATAAGAGGTATCTGGGTGACTGTTTTTATCTGACAGGAAAAAACTCATTCAAGCCATATCCTTCTCAGGACACCAACTGTTATCCAGTTCATGGAGCGATATTTCCATGGTTACTTCTGACCTATAAGCTACACTAAAGAAGCAGCAGTCACACTGCTAGATTAGAACATGCAAGGTGAAAAAGGTGATTCCAGATGGTCAGGAAGACAGTTGCTTAAGCTCCAAGCATGTGGAAATGGTAATTTGTACGGGAAGACTGAGATTCATATAGGACACAGCAAGTCACGCTCTACAAATCAAAGCTGTATTGTACATCATGGTCTGTAGATTGGAGCGATGTGTCTAGCCGCTCTGCAGGTATATTGTATTTGGTGAGAGTTAAGTAGTGACACTCTGATACTGTTAAAAGAGAGCAGCACATCTTCCCAGCTGTCTCTATGGACTCCTGCTCTAGCCAACCAGGGGTCCATTAGCAGAGGAAATGGTGGGCAACATCACGGCTTTCCAGACCCATGCTGGCCAGGTCACAATTTGGCCTTAACTGTTTTAATTAAAAATAGGGCTGTCAAGCTATTAAAAACATTAATTGTGATTAATCACACTGTTAAACAATAGAATATCTTTTATTTAAATATTTGTGGATGCTTTCTACATTTTCAAATATATTGATTTCAATTACAATGCAAAATAAAGTGTATAGTACTCACTTTATATTTATTTTTGATTACAAATATTTGTAGAGTTAAAAAAAAGTAGTTTTCAGTTCACCTAATACAAGTACTATGGGGCAATCTCTTTATCATTAAAGTTGAACTTACAAATGTAGAATTATGTACAAAAAAACCTGCATTCAAAAACAGAACAATGTAAAATTTTAGAACCTACAAATCTACTCAGTCCTAATTCTTGTTCAGCCACTGACTCAGGCAAATAACCTTGTTTACATTTACAGGAGATAATGCTGCCCACATCTTGTCATCTGAAAGTGAGAACAGGCATTTGCATGGCACTATTGTAGCCAGCATCGCAAGATATTTAAGTGCCAGATGCATTAAAGACTCATATGTCCCTTCGTGCGTTAACCACTATTCGAGAGGACATGCAGCCATGCTGATGATGGATTCTGCTTGATAACGATCCAAAGCAGTGTGGTCTGATGCATGTTCATTTTCATCATCTGAGTCGGATGCCACCAGCAGAAAGTTGATTTTCTTTTTTTGGTGGTTCAGGTTCTGTAGTTTTCACATTGGAGTGTTAATCATTTAAGAGTTCTGGAAGTATGCTCTCCACCTCATCCCTCGCAGATTTTGGAAGATTCTTAAACCTTGGGTTGAGTGCTGTAACTATCTTTAGAAATCTCACATTGATACCTTCCTTGCATTTTGTCAAATCTGCAGTGAAAGCATTCTTAAAATGAACATGTGCTGGGTCATCATCTGAGACTGCTATAACATGAAATATATGGCAGAATGTGTGTAAAACAGAGCAGAACAATTCTCCCCCAAGGAGGTCAGTCACAAATTTAATTAACACATCTTTTTGTAATGAATTTCAGCAGCACGGCAGCGTTCTCTGGAAGGGTGGCCAGAGCATAAAAGGGCATATGAATGTTTAGCATACCTGGCACATAAATACCTTGCAAAGCCTACTACAAAAGTGCCATGCAAACACCTATTCTCATTTTCAGGTGACATTGTAAATAAGAAGCGGGCAGCATTAACTCCCATAAATGTAAACAAACTCGTTTGTCTTAGTGATTGGCAGACCATGAAGTAGGACTGAGAGGTCTTGTTTCCAAAATTTTACATTTTATTTTTGAGTGCAGTTATGTAACAAAAAAAATCTACATTTGTAAGTTGCACTTTCATGATAAAGAGATTGTATTACAGTACTTGCATGAGGTAAACTGAAAAATACTATTTCATTTATCATTTTACAGTGCAAATATATGTGATAAAATAATATAAAGTGAGCACTGTACACTTTGTATTCTGTGTTGTAATTGAAATCAATGTATTTGAAAATGTAGAAAAACATCCAAAATATTTAATAAATTTCAATTGGTATTCTATTGTTTAACAGTGCAATTAAAACTGCAATTAGGCATGATTAATTTTTTAAATCAAGATTCTTTTTTTAGTTAATTGCTGAGTTAACTGTGATTAATCAACAGCCCTAATTAAAAACAACACTGCCCTTTCCCGTTTTGACAAAAAATGCCATAAACAGATTAATATCTAAAGTAAGTAAAATGCTCTCAAAGTACAAGTTATTAAGGGTCCAGTTCTGTGCTGTGGAATCTACTGCTAATCACAGGGATTTTTGAACTAATCATGGATGATATTGATGTTCTTAGTTAATTATTCAAAGGTCTAAGTTTTGTTTCCTAAATGGCTGTTCAAGTGATTAAAAGAAATCACAGCAATCAACAGAAATGTGAATTTTCAGGTGACTCAGGAGATAAAAAATGTATTTGCCATCTCAGAGGAAAAATTCGCTGTGCAGTTTTAGTTGGATAAATTAAAGTAGTTTTTACTTTCCCTTCACTTCTCTTTCCTTTATATTAGTTGTCCTGTGCCACCCCAAAAGTAGTTGAATTTCAGCAGTGGGTGAAGTGACCCTAAACCTACCATAAAACCGTGGCCTGCAAATTATTATAGTCCATGTATAAATTACTAATGCTCAGCAAAGAAATGGTGGGTCACAGAGTGAGAGCATCTCCTCATTTCTGGTTGCTTCCACAGCTGTCCAGGAGATTCTTTGAAAAGACAAGATGCCTGTAAAAGCAACTATAAATGAGGAGAAGGAGGCAGGCTAATTACCTCCACTAAGCCCTGGTCCACACTATGATGTTAGGTCAAATTTAGCCATGTTAGTTTGATTTTATACTCAATATAACCCCATTCCTTCAACTTAAAGGGCTCTTAAAATTGACTGCTGGACTCCTCCCCCGCAAGGGGATTAGCGCTAAAATTGACCTTGGTGGGTTGAATTTGGGGTACTGCAGATGCAATTCAACGGTATTAGCCTCTGGGAGCTATCCCAGAGTGCGCCAATGTGACCGCTGTGGACAGCACTTTCAACTCAGATGCATTAGCCAGGTACACAGGGAAATCCCCAGGAACTTTTGAATTTCATTTCCTGTTTGGTAAGCGTGGTGAGCTCAGCAGCACATGTAACCATGCAGTCTCAGAATCGCAAACGAGCTCCAGCATGGACCAAACTGGAGATACTGGGTCTGATTGCTGTATGGAGAGAAGAATCTGTGCAGGATGAACTCCAATCAAAAAGAAGAAATGCTAATATACATGCCAAAATCGCCCAGGGTATGTTGGACAGGGGCTACAACAGGGACACACAGCAGTGCCGCATGAAAATTAAGGAGCTCAGGCAAGCTTACCACAAGACAAAGGAGGCAAATGGTCACTCTGGGTCAGAGCTTGATACATGCCGCTAGTATGATCAGCTGCATGGCATTCTGGTGGGGAGGGAACCCTGACAACTACCCCACCACTGTCTGTGGATGCCTGCAAGGGGGGAGTCTCATGCAACAGGGTGGAGGATCTTGAGGATGAAGAAGAGAAGGAGGAGGAGAAGAATGCCCAGCAGGCAAGTGGAGAATCCGTTCTCCCTGGCAGCCAGGACCTTTTCATTACCCTGGTACCAATACCCTCCTAAGGTGGGTTCCTGGACCTTGAAGCCAGAGAAGGCACCTCTGGTGAGTGCACCTTTGTAAATAGACTACAGGGTTTAAAAGTAATTGTGTTTAATGTTTGATTTGTCCTGAAGACTTGGGATGCATGCATGGCCAGTACAGCTACTGGAAAAGTCTGTTAACGTGTCTGGGGATGGAGCGTGAAAACTCCAGGGATATCTCTATGAAGCTCTCCTGGAGGTAGTCTGAAAGCCATTGCAGAAGGTTTGTGGGGAGGACTGCCTTATTCCATCCTCCATGGTAGGACACTTTACCACACCAAGCCAGTAGCAAGTAGTCTGGAATCATTGCAGCACAGAGCAGGGCAGCGAATGGTCCTGGGTTTTGGTCGCATTCAAGCAACATTTGGTCTTTATCTCTCTGTGTTAGCCTCAGGAGAGTGATATCATTCATGGTCACCTGGTTGAAATAGGGGAATTTTTTAAAGGGACTAGTTGGAGGAGCCCATTCCTGCTGAGCTGTTTGCATTTGGCTAGCTAAAAGGTATCATCATCCCTGATAAAAGCCATGTGGTGTAGTTGAGGGAGGGTTGTGCTGCACATCCACCTGAAAACCGCAGTCCCTTCTTTTAAATGGCCAACCCAACAGGGATTGCTTGCTATGGGAAAGGAGGGTGCCACAGATTGAAACCATTCCCACTTGTTATGAAGGTGGAAGAAGCCAACCCTACGTACTCTTTGGCTTACCATGGCTGCCTGGAAACTGAATTCTGTTGCCCAGCCATGTGTGATGTCTCACACCATACTGGCAGGCACCCAATATAAAGGGCAAGATGCAACCTTGTACCTAAAGCACCTGTGCTGTCTGCTGTGAATTGCTTGATTCACTGTGACACAGTCTCCCTTTTGTTCTCAGAAATGTATCTTTGTAAATTCTACTCTCCCTTTTTATCCCCCGACAGGTGCAAATGTTTCTACACTCCCCTGTCATCTCCATCCCAGAGATTATCACAGATTACAAGGCAAAAAAACTACACTCGCGATGACGTGTTTTCCAAGATCATGCAGTCCTCCCACACTGATAGAGCACAGCTGAATGCGTGGAGGCATACAGTGGCAGAGTTCAGGAAAACATTAAGTGAGTGCGATGAGAAGAGGCAGGATGCGATGCTGAGGCTAATGCGGGGAGGAAACGGACATGCTTAGGCATCTGGTGGAGCTGCAGAAAAGGCAGCAAGAGCACAGACCACCACTGCATCCCCTGTATAACCGCCCACCCTCTTCCCCAAGTTCCATATCCTCCTCATCCAGACACCCAAGAACAGGGGGAGGCTCTGGTCATCTAGCCATTCCACTCCAGAGGATGGCCCAAGCAACATAAGGCTGGCATTCAATAAGTTTTGATTTGTAGTGTGGCTATAATAAACAATGTAGCCTTGTCCTCCCGTCCTCCTCCACCTCACCCGGGCTACTTTGTCAGTTATCTCACTTTTTAAAAAATCAATAAAGAAAGAATGCATTGTTTTAAAACAATAGTGACTTTATTTCCTTTGTCAGCTGTGATCGAAGGAGGGCACAGTGGTTGGTTTACAGGGAATTAAAATCAAGAAAGGGGATGGGTTGCATCAAGGAGAAACACACACAGCTGTCACACCATAGCCTGCCCAGTCATGAAACTGGTTTTCAAAGTTTTTCTGATGCGCAGTGTGCCTGGCTGTGCTCTTCTAATCACCCTGGTGTCTGGCTGTGCAAAATCAGCCACCAGGTGATTTACCTCAACCTCCCACTCCAACATAAACGTTTCCCTCTTACTTTCACAGATATTATGGAGCACATAGCAAGCAACAATAACAATGGGAATATTGGTTTCGCTGAGGTCTAACCTAGTCAGCAAACAGCGCAAGCAAGGTTTTAAATGTCCAAATGCACATTCTATCACCATTCTGCACTTGCTCGGCCTATAGTTGAACTGCTCCTTACTACTGTCCAGACTGCCTGTGTACGGCTTCATGAGCCATGGCAGGAAGGGGTAGGTTGAGTCTCCAAGTATAACTATTGGCATTTCAACATCCCCAACAGTAATTTTCTGATCTGGGAAGTAAGTCCCTTCCTGCAGCTGTTAAAACAGCCCAGAATTCCTAAAGATGTGAATGTCATGAACCTTTCCTGGCCATCTCACACTGATGTCAGTGAAATGTCCCTTGTGATCCACCAGTGCTTGCAGCACCATTGAGAAGTACCCCTTGCAGTTTATGTACTGGTTGCAAGGTGGTCCAGTGCCAAGATAAGGATATGCCTTCCGTCTGTTGCCCCTCCACAGTTAGGGAACCCCATAGCAGCAAAGCCATCCACTATGACCTGCACATTTCCCATAGTGACTACCCTTGATAACTGAAGGTTAGTGATTGCGTTGGCTACTTGGATCACAGCAGCCCCCACAGTAGATTTGCCCACTCCAAATTGATTCCCAACTCACTGGTATCTGTCAGGTGTTGCAACTTCCACACAGCTATCGCCACTCACTTCTCAGGACAGCTGTCAATTTGGTATTCTTGCACTTTAGGCAAGGGAAAGCAACTCACAAAGTTCCATGAAAGTTGCCTTACGCATACGAAAGTTTCTCAGCCACTGAGAATCATCTTATACCTGCAACACTGTGTGGTCCTACCAGTCTCTGCTTGTTTGCTGGGCCCAGAATCGGCGTTACACTGTATGAACCTGTCCCATTGCCGCCATGATGTCACAATTGTCCTCCTCACAGTCGTCCTCCTGATGGCGTCTCCTAGCCTGGTTCTGCACATACTGCCGAGGTGTTTACAATGCTCACAACAGCAGCAGTGAGCTGAGTGGTCTCCATGCTTGCAGTGCTATGGCATCTGCATGCATAACTCAGGAAGATAGGTAGAAAATGATTCTCTGCCGTTGCTGTCACGGAAGGAGAGAGAGAGGGAGGGAGGGGAGACTGATGACATGTACCCCAAACCATCTGCGACAATGTTTTTGCCCCATCAGGCATTGGGAGCTTAATCCAGAATTCCAGTGGGCAGCAGAGACTGCAGGGACTGTGGGATAGCTACCCACAGTGCACCGCTCCGTGAGTCAATGCTAGCCGTGGTATTGAGGACGACTCTGACGACTTAATGTGCTTAGTGGGGGGACAACATAAAATCGATTGTATAAATTTGCTTCCTAAAAATCTACTTCTATAAAATCAACCTAATTTTGTAATGTAGACATACCTTAAGTGATTGTTACTAAAGAAATAAAGAGAAAAAGAGAAAGTAGCCATGCTTGGAGACGAGAGCCACAGCACAACCAGAGCTCCCAAATACCAGCATGACTGCAGCCGCTAGTTACTATGAGGAAATTCAAATGGGAGAGAAATGTAAAGGGGAGCAGGCAAAAGAAGGACCTGGTTGGAGGAAAATATGTGCTGGGGAGTGTGGGAAAGGAACAGACGAGATGGTAGGAGGAAATAAAATGAGGAGCATGATGAGATGACTAATTTTTACCTAAAAGGCCAAAATGTTTTTCACTCTGAAAGTTAGTTAGTTTCTAATATTACTTTTCCTTATAAATAATTGCTGTAGTTGCGACAAATATGTTGTATGACTGGAATATTGGGAAGGCAGCTGATCCATAAAATGATCTCTCTACAAGATACAATCCACACCATGAAAATGAAGTTTGAGAGTCCCTTCCAGGAAACACTTTCCTTCTATCAGGATGATGGACACTATAAAAGTTGAAGGCACTGCTGTTCATAAAGAATTACTGGTAGAGATCAGTATTTTCAAAGTGGGGGAAAATGGGTGTTCGGGTCTGTTGATGGACACTAACTCCCTCTTTTAGAAAATGTTTTAACATCTCAAACTGTTACACACAAACTTTTGAAAATTTTGCCAATAGTCTCCATTTGATGCGGGGGTGATTGATTTGAGATTTCAGCCACTTCCTCCTGCTCATCTTCATTGCCTAATGATATTTATATTTGAAAAGCCTCAATCCTGCAATGTGTACTGAGTAGGTAGATGGTTGCACCCATGGACTGCATATTTTTTATGTATCAGTGGAAAAATAGCCTATTCATTCCATAAAAACTGGTCCTGATATTGCAAACAAAGTGAGTGTGCAATTGAAACATAACTACAACCAGGAACACACAACTTTATATGAAAACTTTAAGTTAATAGTAATAATTGGTGTTTTTATAGCACTTTCTTCCAGTGATTCCAAAGTAACTTAAAAGTGATATAAACTTTGGGCCCAGTTTTATGCACTACTTGCATGAATAAATACTACTCAGTATGGGTAAGTGATGCAGAATTACTTCATCCCATAATGAAGTATTGCAGCCATCTCTGGCATGGAACAGGACAGTTGCTTAGAGAGAGTTTCCTTCAGAAAGTGAAAGAGGAAGCAATGGTCACTTGAAATTGAATGGTAGAGTTTTAGGGACTGTTGAAGGTTAGCATTTCTAGGTTACTCGTTTGGAGTGAAAGGAGGTCTCTCACTTACTTTTTAATCCTACATCATTCTCCAGGCAGCCACAACCCTGTGTTCTAGTTCTGAGGCACAGGGTAAAGCCCTCCAGCTGTGCCTTTTAGTGAGTCAGCCCTCTTTTAGTGAATCCCTCATTCTCACAGATCTTGAGAGACAGACCAGTCCTCGCCTACAGACAGCCCCCCAACCTGAAACAAATACTCACCAGCAACCACACATCACACAACTAACACACTAACCCAGGTACCTATCCTTGTAACAAAGCCTGATGCCAACTCTGTCCTCATAGGACCTAATCACATCAGCTACACCATCAGAGGCTCATTCACCTGCACATCAACCAATGTGATATATGCCATCATCTGCCAGCAATGCCCCTCTGCTATGTACATTGGCCAGATTGGACAGTCTCTACGCAAAAGAATAAATGGACACAAATCTGACATCAGGAATCATAGCATTCAAAAACCAGTAGGAGAACACTTCACCCTCCCTAGCCATTCCATTAAAGACTTGAAGGTGTCAATTTTAAAACAGAAAAACTTCCAAAACAGAGGAACTGGAATTAATTTTCAAATTGGACACTATCAACCAAGGGCTAAACAGGGATTGTGAATGGCTATCATTACACTAATTGATTGCATTTCCCTAGTTAATTTATCTTCAATAGTTCTTATCTCCTGTCAGAGAGATAGCTACTTCAAAAGGTTTTTTTACTCCTGCTGATGGCCCATCCAAATTAAACAGCCTCTTAGAATTGGTATGCTAAAGTACAACTTGTTTGTTTGTTTGTTTTTCTGTGACAAAGCTTTGTCCTTATCTTCGTGGATCCTGCGTTTCCTGGCAGATTTTTACTAGCCTCAGCGGCTCACTGTGACCCTCCACAGAGCCCTTCTCTCTCTGGAGACAAGGTCACAGTCTATTGAGCCATTTTCATCACAAACTAGTGAGGAGAAGCTATCCTTCCTGGCACAGTCTCTATTGTCTCCCAATCTCAGAGACTAATTAGGGGAGGCAGAAAGGGGGGAGCCCAGGCCCACCCTCTACTCTGGGCTCCAGCCCAGGGACCCTAATAGTATCAGCTAAGATGGCTGACCTTTTATCCACAAAACACAATACAATTCCCTGGGCTACTTCCCCACAACAGTCCCCACTTCTTCAAACTCCACTTCACCCCTACCTCAGGGCCTCCTTCCTTCTGTATGATAAGTTGTCCACCACTCAGTCTCACCAACAGCATAACTTCCTTCCACAGCTCCTGACACCCACAACCCACCTGACTAACTGGGAGGTTTTTATCTGGATTCAGCCAGTCCCTGATTGGCTTCAGGTGTCCCAATTAGGCTAGCTGTTTCTACTCCTTTCTAGAAGGTTCTTAATTGGCCCCAGGTGTCTTGATTGGCCTGGAGTAGCCTTTGTTTGGCTATCCAGGGAACAGGGACCTGCACACCCTGAGACTAATGTACCTGCCTTCCAGCACTCTCCTATATCCTTCTGGTCTGACTCCGTCACATTGTGTATATAAATACATCTTAGTTCTGTTCCATTCTATGCTTCCGATGAAGTGGGCTATAGCCTATGAAAGCTTATGCTGAAATAAGTGGTTAGTCTCTAAGGTGCCACACGTCTTCCTCGTCTTATTTATGGATACAGACTAACACGGCTGCTAATCTTAAACCTGCCCTCTTTTAGTGACATAACACAGTCCAAAAGAAGGAAAATCCTTCCCTCACCCAGTTCCTTGCGCAAGAGAGCGGGAAGCAGTCTCTCAGGCCTCACAAGCAGTCTCAGTTCCCACTACTTAGTGCAAGTAAAGGTCAGGCTTAATCAAGGGAGAATTTCAACAAAGAAAACCAGCCCAACCCATCAGCTTCCTCTGAGGGCTCAAATAAGTCATAAGTCAGTTAGTGCCACAGGACCCCCAGTCTGGAGCTCTGGGCCCTGGCTCTGCTTGATTTTGAGTGTCGCTCCTACTGCACTGAGATCTTCCCATTTAAGAGCCCACCTTCAAACCTGACAAAGTCCGTGGGTGCAGTGGTTTACCACTGATTCTGACCACAGTTCTGTAATCCTTGCCTGGCTTGGTACTGGGGGAGGAGGGCGGTAGGTGTGATGGGGAGGGTGCTCATCTGACCCACCACAGTGAAGGAGAATGTTATAAATAGTAATTTAGCTATGATAGTATGGTTAACACATTCATTAGAGAAGTGCCTTGGTATCCTTAGTGACAACATGTAATATCTTTGTTTTACATCTCATTCACAGGTCAGTTTGAACGCAGTTGCTAACATAGCACGCAGATGCACTCTGGTATCTTTTTACAAATTGTGTTATTCTCTAATAAATTTTATTCACCAAGTGAGTGACCACTGAGTTCCTGTTTAAACTGTGTGTCTGATGAAATGTTGGCATGCACAGTTGCTGCACTAGAGGGAATAGGAACCTCATCTCTGTCGTGGACAGCTTTGTCTTGCTTAGACTTGGATAGTATACATGCTGCATTGAGGCCATCAGATTGATCAAGTCCCCTGGTTACTACATATAGAATATTGAATACATCACTACAGAACAATTCTGAAGCTCAGTGAGAGAACAAGTCTCTTCTAGAGATTAAAACTTTTCAGCTTCAAACAGCTTGATATCCATGTCAAAAATAATTTTTTTGTAAGGAATCACCAACCCAGCACTTTCTGGAATTGTTCCATCCTGAATCAGGGGATCCCTCATTCCAGGCGCTGTCTGTATTTACTCTTTCCTGTGGAAGAGACTCCCCTATCCTGTTATATAAGGTGGATCGAAAGCTGGCTAGAGTGTCAGGCTCAACAGGTAGTGATCAACTGCTTGATGGCTAGTTGGCAGCTGGTGTCAAGCAGAGTGCCCCAGAGTACCCCACATACAATAGTTCTGTATCATTCTGCAGATGATACAGAACTACTAGACTGAAAGTATGTGGGGCTTGTTCTATCTAAAAACCTAAAGAGCTACAATTAGAACATTACCTTTCAGCACCAAAAATGCAGGCCTCTATCACACCAGCTAAAGGAGATCTTCCTTAGCCGAAAGTTGTTATAGTTGCCTATATAAAAAAATAATCATATAGTTCTTTGAGTGATGATCCCTCTTATGTTCCATTAAGAATTATACGCATGCACCATATGTCTGGAGTTGGAGATTTTGAAATTAGTAGTGTCCATTGTTCTGTACACGTGCCTTTGCTCTGCTCATGATTTCATCCGAGGCAGAAAGGGCGGGGTGGACCAACTGCACCGTCAGTATCTTCTCACTGTCTCATGCTCTGAGTCAGAGCCTCTTCTGTGCTCTCATCTCTTGTGAGGCACTTTTCTACTGACAGAAAAAGTCTGTTTTATTTCTGTATATAGTTAATATTTTATTATTGTTGTCATAATTCTAGTGTTAGCAGTAATAGTTTTTAGGATTTTAAGGACTTTGTGACACCATTTTACCAGTCGTTCCCACCCCCCCTGCACACACACTTCGGTACAGGATTGTACTGAAGATGCCAGGGTTCAAGATCGGTGCTTGACATCTTACATGCCTCGGTACCAGCCACAGTGGCTCTACCAATCAACAATGCTATTCTTCAGCCGGCATGGACAGTACAGCGCAACCCAGCTACCTGCACATCCACCCCCAAGGGGGAAGAGAAGAGGTATTATGTGCCTCTAAAGGCATCTGAGTTTCTTTTCTCACCCCCACCTAATTCCCCCATCATTCAGGCAGTGATGGGACGGGTCCAGCAGCAACATCCGCGCTCCACCCCTGCAGAAAAGGAGGGCAAGGGACTGGGTCCTCTGGGTCACGAGGTCTTCTCTTCTGCCAGCATCCAGTTTGACATTTCCAATTACTTGACTCTATTCACCAAATACAACTTCCTTACCAGCAGCAAGTTGGTGGACTTCATAGACAAACGTCTCCTGCAGGATCAAGCCCACTTCCAGACTAGCCTAGGGGAGGGGAAGTTGGTTATAAGGACAACACTCCAGACCACATAGCCACAAGTCCCTTTGCATGACAATCCCCATAGCTTCTTCACACATAATGGCTATGGGGATTGTCATGCAAAGGGACTTGTGGCTACATTCATCAGATTTCCTGAGAGAAGTTCAGACCACCACAGAGGACTTCCCTTTCAATGAGTCCCATCTCTTCAATCATTTATTTTCTGGTTGTTAACAATTGATCTCCTATAAGTAACCCTTTCTTCTTTTGGTGAAAGACCAGATTGAAAAATGACTGAATTTTCAATTCAGCTATGGACACTGAAGCATTCTCCTCATTCCCAGAACAGGAACAGTAGCAGTATAAGCTTCCCATACACACCCAATGTATTTCAAACCTGACTTGGAAGGGAAGGTTTCAAGTTAACCTTGTAAAACGAGGAATTATGGCTCAGGGGATTAGTGATAAGCGATGTGCAGTCTTTCACATGCATTAGCAGAATTGTGGAAGGGCATGTATGCTAGGAAGAGCAGAGGGTATTGCAGGCCTGCTTTGAGGGGCATCACCTGTGCTGCTAGTTCTCAACCCGCATAAGCACAAATTCACACAACTTTTTTAAAATGCCAATAAAATTAAATTAGTTTTATCTTTTTATGCCACCTGCTCCCCCATGTCAACATAGGGGGCATACTGAAGACAGGGAGAGAACTAGCCAGTAGTGGGACTAAAGCACATAGCACCCTTCGCAGTCCTCAGTTGGGGTCATGGTATCTGGGAGAACCTGCTACCCAGCACAATTTATGATATGCCTACACTAGTGACTGCATGTGTCCATAGGCAGGCTTGTTCCATAACCTCCCTATTGTTCATGCTTAAAACCTCGAAGCCCATGTCTCCAGGCAAGTAGAGGTGAGTAAGCCAGCACACCTGTGGGTAAATACACCTTAGGTATGGCACACCCCCATACCTGTGCTAGTTTTCAAAGTGAATAAGGGTTGGGGTTCATACCAGGTCTTGAGTTTTATTAGTCTTCAATTTCCATTCCCACAATGCACTGAACTGTTTTCTTCCTGACCCTTACATATTCTAGGTCTCTCTCCCACTGTGTATTCAATAGTAACAAAATGCACTGACGAATCACAGCAGAACAGCTTTCTGCTGTGCTCCTTACAAGTGAAAATGGATCCAGCTCCAAGAGCAGTTACTTGGTTTGGGTGCTGACCAGTGTGTGGGTGGAGTACACGATCCTCCACAATTTTGGCAGGAGCGGCAGGAACATTCACCTATATTGGGAAATTTCATGGAGGCTGGATCAAGTTGGCAGTTAGTGGACTCTGTGTCAGCGCTGGGAACTCATGAAGCACTTAAGGCTCCTGTATGGGAAGGCCAGAGATGCCAACAGGCAGTCTGGGAGAGCTCATTGTACATGCCCCTGCTACAACGCGCATAACCAAGTGCTCTTGAGGTCCCCGAGCCCCTCATCAGTGCTGCCACCTTGCCTGCAAATGAATTATTGGAAAAACTAAGAGAGAAACTGAGACATGATGCCTCTGTTGCCACACCTTACCATGAGCTGGTATGCTCACACTCTCTC
This sequence comes from Dermatemys mawii, assembly GCA_007922305.1. NCBI lineage: Eukaryota > Metazoa > Chordata > Testudines > Dermatemydidae > Dermatemys > Dermatemys mawii. The sequence continues at coordinate 36,111,122 of ML677332.1, forward strand.
TCTCTCTCTCTCTCTGGCCCAATGACTGTTGCTTTTGAGGGAGAGAGAGAGAGAACAATTCTGTAGTCCAGAGGCTAGGGTACCCACAGGAGAGGTGGGAGATCCCAGGTCCAGATCTGCCATGATTGGAGCAGCTTCAACAGGAGAAGTTGACAGAATATCCCATAGTTTAATAGTTAGAGCATGCTCCTGAGATGGGGGGAGGCCCCTGTTTAAATCCTTTCTCCCCTTCTGCCAGAGAGTGGGGAATTGCACCTAGGTCTCCCACATGCCAGGTGAGTACTCAAATCACTTGGCTAAAAGTTTATAAGATGGGCACCTATGCTCTCTACTGAAGATTAAGTCACTGAAGACAGCCATCTATCATCCACAAACAGATGGATTAGTTGAGTCAACAAAATGCTGAAGGTGATATTAAGAAGATGGGACCTCCAGTCCCAAGCATTGGAACTAGCTACTTCCTCCCCTTTTGTTCATAATAAGGGTAGTACCAAAAGACTTCACCAGGGTCTCTCTCTTCCAAATGTTATACATCACCAGTTTCAAGGAATAGTAGACCCCCGCGTAAGGACTGGGACAGGCAAGACCTGAAGGCATCCAACACAGCTTTATATGTTCTCCAATGAAGGGAGCACCTGAAGAAGCTAGGGACTTTTGCTCAGCAAAACTTGTTTAGGGTTCAGCAGGCACAAGAACAACCATGCAGCCAAGGTGCACACCTACAGACCTTCCAACTCAGTGGCCAAGTACTGTTACTCTTCTCCAGCATGAAATCCAAATTGCTAGCCAGCGGACAAGGGCATTTTGAAGTGAGTGCCAGATTGGCCTAGTAGACTCCAAAGTCCACCTGCCCCGTTTGACACCTTCCCCCAATGTTCCACCCTTGACCTGCTTCTTCCCACCCCTGCTCTGCCCCACCCCTTCCTATGCCCACCCAGTTCTGCCCCTCCCACAAGCACACTGCACCCTTGCTCCTTCCCCCACCCCTCAGTGACTCCTGACATCGCGAAACAGTTGATCCGTGGCAAGAAGTAGGCTGGGAGGGAGGCGGAGTTGTGATTAGCAGGGCCCCCACCATGGGTGGGAGGTGCTGAGGGGGAAGAGGAAGTGCTGATAGCAGGGCTGCCGGTGTGTGCTGCACACCCACTATTTTTTTCCCTGTGGGTGCTCCAGCCCCAGAGCACCCATGGTGTCAACGCCTATGCCGCTGAAGTCCCATCATTCTAGTCCGAAAGCCCGATAGTTCAATGCACTTCTGTGAGATTGCATTAACTTTTTAGAAGCCTATGTGTAATCCACACACCTCCTGAGTGTGGTGCTCTGTCCCATCTAATGGCACCAAGGCCACTTAGAGCAGGGATTCTCAAACTACAGGTGAGGAACCCATGAGGTTATTACACAGGGGGGTCGTGAGCTTTCAGCCTCCACGTAAGAAAGGCCCTACTGGGTCAGACCAAAGGTCCATCCAGCCCAGTATCCTGTCTACCTACAATGGCCAATGCCAGGTGCCCCAGAGTGAGTGAACCTAACAGGTAATGATCAAGTGATCTCTCTCTACTGCCATCCATCACCCCCCTCTGACAAACAGAGGCTAGGGACACCATTCCTTACCCATTCTGGCAAATAGCCATTAATGGCCCCCCAAACCCTGCTTTGCTTCCACCATTTATAATGGTGTTAGATATATAAAAATGTGTTTTTAATTTATAAGGGGAGTTGCACTCAGAGACTTTCTATGTGAAAAGGGTTACCAGTACAGAAGTTTGAGAACCATTGACTTAGAGAGAGATTAATGAGTCTGCTACAATTCAGCTAACAGCTAGAGGCCTTTTAGCTCATGCAGTAGAGGCTCAGACATTCAGTTCCAGAGGTTCCCAAGGTTTGAGCCTGCTCCCTGGAGACCAGGGTCTGTCAGTGTTACATATGCAGCTTGGCATGTACCCAATTCCAAGGGACAAGATATTGGAACGTTTAGGATCTTTCAGGTATATATCAGTACTTTGGACCAGGGGTGGGCAAACTTTTTGGCCTGAGAGCCGCATTGGGTTTCTGAAAGTGGTATGGAGAGCTTAGGGGAGGCTGTGCCTTCCCAAACAGCCAGGCATTGCACAGCCCCTGCCCCCATCCAACCCCCACCCCCTTGCTTCTTGCCCCCTGACAGCCTCCTGCCCAGGACTCCTGCCCCATCCAAATCCCCTTCTCCTTCTTCACACCCCCCAGGACGTCTATTACCTCACCACCACTCTCTGTCCCCTGACAGTCCCTGGACCCCCACCCCTAACTACCACCCTACCACCTCATCCAACTTCTCTCCGTCCTGATGGCCCTCCCAGGACCCCTGCCCCATCCAACCGCCCCTTCTCCCTGTCCCCTGGCCACCCCTGGAACCCCCACCCCTGATAGGGTAACCAAATGTCCCGATTTTATAGGGACAGTCCTGGTTTGGGTTTTTTTTTTCTTATATAGGCTCCTATTACCCCTCCACCCCATGTTCTGATTTTTCACACTTGCTGTCTGGTCACCCTAAACCCTGACTGCCCCCAGCTGCCCCAGCCAATCCCTCCTCTCATTCCTGACTGCCCCTTGGGACCCTTGCCCCCATTGAACCCCCCATTCCCCGCCCTCTGACTGTCCTGACCCCTATCCACGCCCCCAACCACCACCCTGAACTTCCCTGTCCTCTATCCACCACCCACCCCCTTACTGTGCTGCCTGGAGCATGGGTGGCTGGCGGCACGGCTGCACTAGGACAGGCAGCCACTCATCGTGCAGCACAGAGCACCAGGTCAGGCCGCAGCTCTGTAGCTATGCTGCCCTGGGAGCTCGTAGCCCCACCGCCCAGAGCATTGCACCAGTGGCGTGGCATGCTGAGGCTGCAGGGGAAGGGCTGGGAGCTCAGGGGCTGGACAGGAAGGTCCCACGGGCCAGATGTGGCCCGCAGGCCATAGTTTGCCCATCCTTGCTTTAGATCTTACAAAAGGGTCTTCACAGGTCCCCTTGTTGTGCCTGTGTCACAAGAAAAGTTAGTCTTCTCAATTCCTTTTTGGATTCTTCCACTTCAAGAGAGTGCCTTCAAGTTTATGTTGAGCAGTTGCAGTGTTTCAAGATTAATGGGTAGAATATTCATACCCAAGGGGGCAACAAGAATTTTCCTAAGGAGGGGGCCTAGGTTACCTGCCAGGTAACAGAGGTTGGTGGGATCTCACCTTATGAATGCATTGCATTCTGAGAGGCATATGCATGTATGGGGTTTCCCTTTTCCTTCCTTTTTATTACCATGCTTGTCCTTAATGAGCCACCATCTCTCCATCTTGAGTGGCATCGGAAGCAGAAGAGGTGGAGGAGGCAGCATGAGAAAAATGGCAGCTTGGCATTCTGGGAAATGTTCACATAAAACTGGCTTACATATAGAAAAAGAATTGGAGGTAATAAAATAGAAAGGCTTAATGTACACTCTGGATTCAGGTTTGTTAGGAAGATAGGTAAAACACATTTTATTCACTGCATGAGTGCACAGCTGAGCCTGTGGGGGGTAAAGCTTCTGGAAAGACAGATCTGGAGCTTTAATACAGCTTTAAGGATAGTTATAACCATACTAATATTACATCATTATTAGTTTACATGATTGTAGCTTGACGTTCTTCAGGCCATGGAACTGAAACTGGAGATCGCAGCATTCAGATTTAGATGAATTAAGAATCTGGAAAAAGATCTAGAAGATTTGGCTTTCTAGTCAAGTCACTAGTCAAAATATATGGTGTGCCTCATTTCAGCTGCATATGGATGCTTCTAAGTATCTTTCCTTATGTAATCAGACTGAATTTTATAAAAATAAAGTTTAATGTAATAAAGTTAATTGTATGCTGTTCTGCATGTATGCTAAGGGAGACCATGAGAAAATTTTGGCTGTGGATCATACATAGCCATGTCTTATTTTTGTCAGCCCTGACTGGTGAAGTATTGCTTTCGAAGGCCTGGTCTATATTTAAAAATTAGATCTAGCTACATTGTCAGAGCTGTAAAAAATTTAAAGCCAAGTGCTTAGTTTGATCTAGCCCCTAGTGTAGATGCAGCAAACAGACATGAGAGTCTCTCTTTTTTTACCGCTTAGAAATGCCAATATCATTTGGCATGCACATAAAATTTCAGTGAATTAACCTGAACTGAATTTGAATGGGCGCAATGCAGGTGAGAGCAGTACAGATCGGTGCAGCTTGTGTGTGCTAGTGAAATGCTGTTGAGCGTGGTGCATTATGGTTAGCATTGCATGGGCAGCTACAGCGCAGGTGTATGTAGTTGAATGCCGGTGAGTGCTGTAAGTATTATTTGCATAGGTCCGGCAATATATATTGATTATCTGCGAACATGTAACTAGCAGTGCTTTCTGGCTGCTCTGAGTGATGGCACAGGCACACGCATGAAATCTCTGTCTGCCTAGGCAGCGGGCAAGGAAGAATCAGCCCAGCTCGCTCACGTCTCGCTGCAAATCTATGCATCGGCGGTAGATTGACGCTGCTTGAGTCCGGCACCGCGGGTTGGTTGTCTCGCGCTCATTCGCCCGCCTTTATTTCAATCCCCGCCGCTCGCGCCGCCTTACTCTCTTTATGCCCCCTCCCGCTCGCTCCTCACGTTGACTCCGCCTCACGCGAGCTTCGCCCCGCCCTTCCACGCCGGCTCCCTCCTCCTCGCGGGCCCTCTCTCAGGCGAGCTCCGCCCCTCACCGCGGGGGCTCTGCCTCGCGCTTCTCCCCCTCCCCCTCCCTTCGCGCTCGCGCGCTCCCTTTCCCCCTCCCCTTCCCCTCCCTGTCAGTGCGGTGGCTGCGCTGGGAACATGGCGTCGGAGGGGATGATTTTAACCAACCACGACCACCAAATCCGCGTCGGGGTCCTCACAGGTAACGGGCAGCGGCCGGGCTCGGGGCGGGGAAGAGCCGGCAGGGGGATCGGTGCTCGCTCTTAGGCCGCCCGCGAGGCGTCCCAACGGCGGTCGCCTCCCGTGACGGCGCCGCCGCGCGGGGCGCCACAGCCGTTCGCCAGTGTTTCTGGGCCCAGGCCTGGGTTTGGGGGCTCCGGCCAGAGGGGCGGCCCCGGCTCCCGCGCCGTGCGCGTGAGGCCGGGCGAATGGTTTGGGCGCCGCTGCCGCATGCGGGCGGGCGGGCTGCTCCTCGCTGCACTGGGGACTGGCCCGTAAATAACCTGAGGGGTGGGGGAGGGGAGATGGCCGGGCCCCGGGATTGCTGCAGGTGCAGCGGTGCCTGGGATCAGTGTCTCTTCGGCCCAGCCGAGCTTAGGGGAGACGGACCTGCAGTTCTCACCCGGGCGGGAGGCGAGCTCCCTAAGCTTACGCCCCCGGGGAAATGCCTCTGAGCGTGGCACGCACGGCCCAGGAGGCACCTTTGCAGTGACTCTCTCCCTTCCCTCCTGTGTCCTTTACTTCCAGGAAGGGGGAGCGCGCCTGTGTGTGAGCATGTAGGGGGCTCCTACTCATAGCTCACGGATGATCCTTTATTAAAGTCATGGTGCATGATATGCTATTGCTGTAAAGAATGACTTGTAGACTGGTAGTGTGTCTTGCAGCTTTCGGGTTTAATCGGCTTTTTAGGTTGTATGGTGTGATGTCGTGTGGAGATTCAGGCTCCTGAGTGTGCCACATGCCTAAAACCCATGGGGTATGCCTCTTTACGGAGAATAAATCTGAATTTGTGGGTGCAAAGATACTAGACACACTTATATCACATCCAGTTCAGATAGCTTTTATTAGAAGCTCGAGAAGGGGTACACGTTAATGAAAAGCTGTTTTATGAGCACATTGATCAGTCCATAGATGTTCAGGGTGGAAAGAGATAAATTAGCAAAATGGGAAGCAAAGAGCTAATCAGAGAGTTATTTATTGAAGTTAGTGATGTCAAATAAGAACATCCCTACCTTTTCTCTTTTTAAAAATGGATTGCATTTGTCTATATTCTTGTTGGTCCCATAGATTGGATGAGCATGTTCTGCCTATGAATGTCCTACTGGAAGCTCCCTTGGGTAGGGAAGCCAGTTGGAATGTGACATGTAGAGGGAAACCCGGTGTCTGATGGTGCGCTGTTCTTTCCTCCTGGTGCTGAAATTACCAGCCCACTGACTTTCACCAGCAGTACCCACCAATAGGATGAAAGGGTTGGAACGGGGACAGGAATTTCAAGCATTACTGCAATATTATTGTGGCAGAATATAAACCAATAGAAAACTCCACTCTAATAGTAATAGAAAAGTAAATATGTAGTGTTGGTTTCACAATTTAAACAATCAGATCATTCATAATGACATAAATGGTGTGACAAAGTGTGAAAGTCAAAATGCATAGGGCACAAATACAATTTACTTAAAGCATGGGGGGCAGAGTATGACAATTATAGAATATTAATTGCATGTTTTGTACATTTTTATGTAGCTTAGATTTTTCTCCATGTTTGGTGATTTCTGATAGACTTTTAGTTTCTGAAAGAAATATGCAAGCTAAATTTTAGTTCTTGTACATTTTAAAGAAATGCAATATAATCAATAAATAATGCAACAATCTCTTAAACAATTGTTTCAGTGGCTTGAAATAACCATGCGACATCACTAAGATCTGTTCTCTGCTACATATCTGTGATTATAATTCCTGTCTGATTATCAAATTATTGTATTTGTACTTTTTTACCATAAATTGTGGTTCCATTGAGAAGGGTTACAAGGCCTCTCTGTAAAAGGCGCACACACCTGTCCTTGTTCCTTAAATCTGTGATTTTGAATTAAAATATTCAAGATTGCACTAAAGTGTTCTTCTCAGTGATGAGATGTTTTATGTACTTAATAATTTTTAATAGCCCTTTGTAGTTTAGCCAGTGAACTTCTTACAGACTTCCAGTCAGAATTTATACAGATATATTATTTGAAAATAATATCATTGGCTGAGCTTAATTTTCTTCTCTGTGGTATTTCTGTTTATCCATTGAAAGCTAATATTTGTACTTTGAGGGTTTTTGTCCTCTGGATGTTTTTGTTATCTTCTCTCCAGCTGTGAATACAGCAAATATAGTATGCAGTCTATTGAAATTTTTCATAAAAATGAACGAATAATTGTATGTTAACTAATTTATGAAAGAATAAGAGTAGGAAGAGAAATGTTAAAACATAAGCACTATTTTTTTGGCTTAGTCTTTCAGATTCATTCAGGAATTAGAGATCAGATAATTAACTTAGCATGGGCTTTTTAGCTTTCTAATTAAGATTGTATCTATATATTTGTTTCATCAGTGAAGCAGTAAAAGTACATATGTGTATGTTTTAACAGTACAGGCATATATAGGCTTATATTCCTGTCACACTTTGAACTGTACATTTGGAAATGCTATATTGCATATAGAATAAATAATTTTGCTCCTTTAAAATGGTATTCAAATACTTTTTTACAGTACATTTAAATTCTAACTGGTTTGTATTAATTAGTCAGGAAAAAAGGTTACATATATTTCAGTGATTTTTATGTAGTAGTTACTAATAGATATATTTGTACATGTGTCCTGCTTGTTTTGCTTATTGTAGATCTTGAAGGTTGTTCAATAATAAATTATTAATGTATAGTGAATATTTTCTGCCTTGCAACTTGAATCAGTTATGCTCAAATAGGCTTTTAGAATAACTTCTGAAAGTGATCATGGTTTGTATAGCTTCAAGAGTGTGTGTTGCTACTTAATAGTTTGCTATTTAAAAATAAATGTTTCTTCTCACCTCTCTGTTCTTAATTTGAGTACTGCAACAATTTATTACAATAGAAATTTAGAACATAAAAAGATTCTTCTGCCTGTCCAAAGCATATTTCACATTGACATTCAAAAATATACTGAAAATGATTTCTTGATATCTTAGTTTTATTTATTGCAATTAATGCAGTATATACAGAGTTGTCAAACTTTTTGTTAGCTAGGGGTCAATGAAAATTGGGTGTATACAGAAGCCACTGTCTCAAAATCTAGAAAGAGTCTCTTTTAAATGTAGAAGTGTATTGTGCATTGCACAACATTCAAAAGCTGATGTTCACGTTTTCATTCACATTTATTGTTATGTCTTTATTCAGAAAGCTACAGCCTTGACCCTACTCACAGAAATACGGACAAGCCTAAACACTATTGACAAAATACAGAACTAATAAACTAGGGCAGTATTTCCTGCATGGATAGAAAACCTTATTAGCTAATGGATAGATAATTGCTTTCTAGTTTTTGTATAGTATGCATTCCAAGACATTTCTCAGTGTTAAAAGTAGGCAACCTCGAAAATATCAAATAGTGTGCTATTGTTAGTGCAGTTTTGGAGTTAAAGAAAGTGATCACACAGAATAATTTCAAAATTCCAGTTTCCTACTTGATCTGTGTATTTATGGTACACATTGAATAATAAGTCTTTATATTTGCTGTGTTCTCATGAGGATAATACAGCAATTAAAAGGTCATAAAATCATAGAAACATAGAACTGAAAGGACCTCGAGAGGTCATCTAGTCCAGTCCGTGCACTCAAGACAGGACTAAATATTGTCTAGACCATTCCTGACAGGTGTTTGTCCAACCTGCTCTTAATCCCAGATGATGATTTCACAATCTCCCTAGGCAATTTATTCCAGTTCTTAACCTCTTTGACAGTTACGAAGTTTTTCCTGATGTCCAACCTAAAACGCCCTTGCTGCAATTTAAGCCTATTGCTTCCTGTCCTATCCTCAAAGGTGAAGAACAATTTTTCTCCATCCTCCTTGTAACAACCTTTTATTTACTTGAAAACTGTTATGTCCCCTCTTGGTCTTCTCTCCTCCAGACTAAACAAACCCAATTTTTTTAATATTCCCTTGTGGTCCTGTTTACTAGATCTTTAATAATTTTTGTTGCTCTTCTCTGGACTTTCACCAATTTGTCCACATCTTTCCTGAAATGTGGCATCCAGAACTGGACACAATACTCAGTTGAAGCCTAATCAGGGTGGAATAGAGTGGAAGAATTACTTCTTGTGTCTTGCTTACAGTACTCCTGCTAATACATCCCAGAATGATGTTTGCTTTTTTTGCAACACTGTTACACTCTTAACTTGTATTTAGCTTGTGATCCACTATGACCCCCAGATCCCTGTCCACAGTACTCCTTTCTAGGCATTCATTTTCCATTGTGTATGTGTGCAACTGATTGTACATGTAAATGGAGTACTTTGCATTTGTCCTTCTTGAATTTCATCCTATTTACTTCAGACTGTTTCTCCCGTTTCTCCAGATCATTTGGAATTTTAATCCTACCCTGCAAAGCACTTGCAACCCCTCCTAGCTTGGTATTGTCCACAAACTTCATAAGTGTACTCTCTATGCCATTATCTAAATCATTGAGGAAGATATTGAACAGAACTGGACCTCGAACTGATCCCTGCGAGATCCCACTCGTTATGCCCTCCCGGTAGACTGTGAACCATTGATAACTGCTCTCTGGGAACGATTGTACAACCAGTTATGCACCCACCTTATAAAAGCTCCATCTAGGTTGTATTTCCCTAGTTTGTTTATGGAAAGGTCATGCAAACACTATCAAAAGCCTTACTAAAAGTCAAGATATACCACATATACCACTTTCCCCTATCCACAAGGCTTGTTACCCTGTCAAAGAAAGCTATCAACATGATTTGTTCTTAACAAATCCATGTTGACCGTTGTTTATCACCTTATTATTTTCTAGGTGTTTGCAAATTGATTTCTTAATTATTTGCTCCATTATCTTTCTGGGTACAGAAGTTAAGCTGACTGCTCTGTAATTTCCTGGGTTTTCTTTATTTATCTTTTTATAGATGGGCAGTATATTTTCCCTTTTCCAGTCTTCTGGAATGATTCTGACTTTATTCAAGCAGGAGAATCCCTTTCAGGAAGAGTGGACTAGTTTAGCTCCGTTGAGCATGAGCTTTGGCTTCACTAACATTCAGTGCACCAGGTGGCTTCCCTTGGAAAAATAAAAATAACGTGGGAGAAATGGAATGAAATTGATCAGTTTTTGGCAAAGTTTGCATTTATGTATTTTTAATAGAGCTATTTATCTGAAACTGTATTCCTTTCACGACTCCCCAACAGATCAGCATAGACCAAAGTTTTCACCTTCATATTCCTGATCTACATGTCCGATATAAGTGACAGAGTCCTGTGGCAGCTTAAAGACTAACAAAAGTATTGAAGCATAAGCTTTTGTGGGCTAGTACCCGCTTCGTCGGATGCATCCAGCGAAGTGAATAGTAGCCCACGAAAGCTTTGTCGCTTCTGCAAATCCAGACTGAGTCCTGTGGCACCTCAAAGACTAACTTTTGTTAGTCTTTAAGGTGCCACAGGACTCTTAGTCTGGATTTGCAGAAGCGTTAAACATGGCTACCTCTGATTCATGTCCGATATAAGTAGTAGATCAGTTACCGCTGAAGCCAGAATATCATGAATGCAAGGATCTTGATTGAAAAAGGAAAGAAAATAAAACACACAGTACCTAGAGAGAATGTGATCATGTCCTGAAGTCTCTAATCAGTATTAGCCCATTCTATATTGTATTTGGCAATGGCAGTCATATCCTGTCACCTTACGAAAAGTGGTACCATAGCTACAGCTATTACTTTGAAGTAGGAATCCTTAGCTGATGAGCAGAATCCCATCTCTTCACTTGGTGCAGGAGCCTTCAATCTTCAAGCAGACTACATGAGCAACAGTCAGCTTCACTGAAGTAAGTGCTATTTAAATCAAGCTTCATTTCAGCCTCTTTGCAAGAAATGGGCAACACAGACACTGGAGTTGTCTAATACCTGTGTCAACCAGAACATCTCCAAATTTTGTAGTTGTTTCAGACATAAATCTCATGCTTCTGGTTTTGGAACTAAAGATTCAGCTGCCTCTGCCCCTGTCATTTTTACTATATTGGCCAAATCCTCATTACTGCACTGGAATACTATTTCTAGAAACCTGAAGATTGAGAAACAGTTGTTGTCTGACTAACCCATTGAGTCCTTCATTATATGCTCCTTCTCTTAGACAGGTTCACCTTCATTTCAGCACCTTATGGTATGATATAAGTGTGTGTGTGTGTATGTGTAATATATATATCTCATCCCGCTACCTGCTATTAGCCACGTTTGCAGAGACACATAATCCAAATGTGGTAAAACAGATTTCCTGACCTTGATGTTCAAACTCTAAGTTCCTAGGTCAAATTTCCCATCTCCAACAAATGTGCATTGTGGTTTGCACCATAAACCTTTCTTAAGGCAAAAGCAGTTGACATTTTGAGCAACACTGACAATATACCCTAAAGCAAACCTATTTCATTCCTAGAGTAGCACCTGAACAATGAAGATTTCTAAAATTCTAAAAACAGAAACAATAACAAAGCAAATCACTGGACTAGAGCAGCTGTCACCACTATAAGCAATTAATACTGCATATTTTTGTTTTTTATCATGGTTCAGTTTAGCTAAAGTGAGAGAGATTGTCTTAATCTAGGTCTTTTTATGTTCTTTTTAAATTGACAAACATTTAATTTTGGTATGCAAATCTACAACACCCATTCCAGCTTCTGAACAAATGCTAGATCCAGTATTCCCTTCTCCCCATTCCAAGACAGGTTATCTAACCAGACCAAGTATTTTTATCTGTTTTTAGCATAAATTTAAATATTTCTGTAACGTATCATGCAGCTCTTCCAGCTGCCTACACCTAGATAAGATCCTGGATGCTTGGCTATTTGTTGGGCACGAACATCTGGAATGGACTATATGCTAACCTAGCTATTATGCATATGAATCAGAAAATATACACATGATAACAGGAAAATTTATCTTGAATTACCCAGAAAATTTATTTTCTTCTAGCAGTAAAGTCTGTAGATACTTTACAGCAGGTTTACCCTTCTTGCAATTCACTGAAAGCAGAGCCCTAACTTCTCAATCACAGCAGGCTGAAAATGGCCACATCCTAGCGTACCCAGCCAGTTTGAGGTTCTTCCAAAGCTGCTACACAGAGTTCAATTCTCCTGAAGCTCCTCTGACAGGTAATTAACATCGCAAGGACAATCACTGAAAAAATGTTCCTATTGGATATAATTGGGGAAACTAGAGCCTCAATCCTCTTTTCAGTCAACTAACTTCGAGGCTGATAGTGGTTGTGGAACTTTTAAACTTCCATGGTTGCTTTAGGACTTTTTTTTAGTGTGGGCTCATACTGAATGAGGTTTGAATAATGTACTGAACACCCATGTGTCAGAAGCTTGAGAAGACTACACTTTTAAAGTATTCTTACTTCATTTTGTTTTTTTGTCTGAGCAGATGACAAGATCTCCTTGTCATTTTTCTCTGCGTTCTTGAATGGCATCAGCAACTTGGACAGAATATTCTGTAACTTTTATTCTTTCAGGCATAGACTCAGTAGCATTATAAAGGAATATATTTTTCCCTATTTGGCTGCTTTAAAGCCTTATTGTGTTTGACCATGTTGTCAGTTTTGATTCTTCTAAATATTTTTTCAGTTTGTCCTTTTGTTTCTTCATTTTGCAGTATAACTTACAAGTTATCTGTCTGGAGGAGTATATCCAGAAAGAAGTGCTTAATGTAGAACAACATGAGAATGGAGAGAAATGTTTGAAAGAGATATTGGCGTAATAGAAGATTATAGTTGTTTTATCAAGCTCAGGTCTTTACCTTCCACTTTCACTTAATGGTATAATGACTGACTGAGCTCTGCCATTTTTGGGGAGTCAAATAGAGACTGTTCCTGAATGAAACTGATGGTGAGGGAGCTGCTGGAAAGCTTGGAACAGCGATTAAAATAATCAACCCAATATCAAAAATATTTCTTGCAAGATCAGCAGAATCGTCAAACTTATCAATGTCCTGATTTTTCTACATCAGTAGATAAAGTTTAATTTAATGCATAATTGTTTTTGAAGACTGAAGAAACTGACTTTCTGTATTTCTGGAGATGAATAAGTAACCTATTCAGTGTTGCTACTTCAATTTTTCTTGCTGTTTACTTCTTCATTTAGAAGAATTATCCATTTTCATTATTTAAATCTCTTGCTCCTTCCACTTCCTTCAGCTTTATCATGTTGAGTCTGATAAATTAATACTGATGTTTATACTCAGACATCAATTGCCTGTTTGTAATAGTGATCATAGACATTATTAACGAATGGAACTTAACATTGTGAAGACAAAAAGATAAGATGAAGTAGCCTTCTTTAGCTAGAGTATCTGCTAGGTTTGAGCTAATCAAGCCTACTAAGAGTTCACAATTCCATCCACTCCTTTTTTTCAGCTGATTCAAGTCACTAATTACATCTCTCTCTCTTCCCCGCCTCCCTTCCAGTCACCACTAACTCCACTTTTCCATTTAGGTGTACAGACTGTTTTATTAACTTGTTTTTTAATAGTGACTAGAGATTTTGGGTAGCTCGCCTTTGATAGTGCCCATTGTGAGATAACTTTAAAAAGGACCAAATGTTTGGAAAGTATACCCACTCTCTAAAAATTTAGCACCTTTTAAGGTATCTCAAGTTGGATACCCAGAAATTGAGCCATTCAAAGTCACCAGTCACTTCTGAACATTAGGCCTATGTACCCTTTTTTCTTGTTTTGTAAGAGGCATAACCTTGATGTTCTTATTGCATCCTTTTAAACTTTTTAGGTAAGTTAACGGATAATCTAATAAGAACTGGTGGTCGAAAAATTGGAATATTTTCTATGAAAACTTTCATTAAAAGTTTTGAATTTATTTTCAATCAGCTCTAAGTCTAATGGTTCTTCTAGTTGTTTTAACCTTTCAAATGTGCCATCTTCATGAAAATATTTCAGAGTGCAAAGATTACAGAATACTTGAGATAGAATGAGTTCAAAATTGTGTGCAAGAGGTTATATGGAGTTGTTTTGGCTAGAGGAGCTGGGTGATGAGGATTTTACATAGCTCTGCATCTGCTGTCTTTTTTTGTTTTCCACTGTGTCAGATTCAGGCTATTTGTCCCTGTCTTTAAGGCATATCAGGATACCCCTGTGAGGAAGGAGAGTCCTTGCTTTCAGACGGAGAACTGAAAAACAGATGTCATACTGGAAGTATGTCGCTCACCTGGAAACAGCAGTCAGCTCTCTGGAGTGCTAATTGAGCGCCTTAAGAGAGACCACATTCTTCCTTTCATTGTCAGAAAACCCATTCTAGTGGCTATGGGTAGGGAGTGGCCAAGTAGTATTGTGGGACAGCAAATAAAATGTGCAAAATGTGTGTAGGTGAGGAGACAAACAGTGGACCAGAGAAAATATGATGAGAGATGGAGGATATAATGGTGGTCACTAAGAATCAAACTTGAAGTGAGGATTTTTATTTTTTTGGCTATAAATTCAAGTAACAGAAACACATGTACATGTCTTGTCACTGCGCCGCCCACCCTCAACTCAGAAAACAAACATTCTTCTTCGAGTGATTGCTCATGTGCATTCCAACAAGTGTGTGCGCACTGCGCATGCATGGTCCCGGAAACTTTTCCCTAGCGGTACCCGTTGGGTCAGCAGGGGAGACCCCTAGAGTGGCGCCGAAATGGCGAGGTATATATGACCCGCCGACCCGCCCCCCACCCAGTTCCTTCTTACCGTTCGTGGCGGTCGCTGGAGCAGCTAGTCTCTTTGTGCACTGTCTTAGCGGTTCTGGTTCCGATAGTTATCGTTCTTAGTTATAGTTGTAGTTTAGAGTTTGTAGTTTGCTAATTAGATTAGCATCCCGGGAATCCCTTTCCCGTTTAGCTACTCTGGGACCGGGGCATGCCTCGGGCGCTGGGGTTTAAAACCTGCAAAGGCTGCGGGAAGCCGATGCCTAATAGTGACCCTCATTCCAAGTGCCTTGAGTGCCTGGGGGAGGGCCATCAGACAGAGCAGTGCCCAATTTGCAAGAGCTTTAAGCCGCGTACAAAGAAAGAGAGAGACTTTCGGCTTAAACTCCTTCTCATGGAGTCGGCCTTCCAGCCACAGGTGAATCCCGCTCAGCCTACAGTGCACAGCGCACTGGCCTCAGTACGCGAAGCTCCGGCACCGTGGAAGGAGATGTCTAAGTCTCACCAGCACCGATCCCCGCCATGTCGTGCGAGCGTCTCGCGGAGACACAAGTCTCAATCCCTGGTGCCTTCTAAGAAAAAGAGGCCTGACAGAGGCCTCTCCGCGGCACATAAGACTCAGGGTGAGCCCTCTAAAACCTGCTCAGCATCGTGACATTGTCGCCAGTCCTCTGAGGACCCTATGCCAAGCACATCGGCCTCGGTGCCTAAGCCTTGGTCTCTGATGTGCGCGGATTCTCCGGCTTGAGACACTTTGGAGGACTTGGACCTGCCCTCGACACCGGATACCTATGAAGCGGCCAGGGACCTTATTGATATGTCCCAAGACGCCGCACCGGCACCGTTCATAATACCGGCACCCATACCATGTCCCATGGCACTGATCATCCTGCCCCAGTCCAGTGTGATGGCGCTGCCCATGGCACTGACGGTGTCGGGCCATGTCATCCCCCCGGTACCGGGACTGTCGACGTCCTCCGCCTCACGTCCCACGACGTTGGATCTGGACCCTGTATACTCGTCCTCCGCCCCATGGCACCCTGGAAAGCCGACTGTGTTTTCCCGGCACCGCAAGGCTCAGCACCGCCGTGGTCGGCATCGGACTACTCATCCAAGTCGGACGTGGGGTCATCTAGATCTGGTCACAGTCATCGCTGGTCATCCTCACACCGCTTGAGACGTCGTCATCTCTACCGGGACCTTTCACCCCCATCTTGGCCACCCCAGTGGCGGGGTCCTGTACAATGGCCATTCTGGACGCCCTGGGCGTATCATCAGGCCCAAGGACAAGGCTCCGGAGCTACGTCTGTGGTTTCGGTGCTGCGGGCGCCTCCCTAGGCCACGATCACGGCACTGCCCCCTGATACGGCACTGGAAGAGCCAGTACCGGGCCCTTCAGGCGCCCAGGATCCACACCCTCTCACACCTTCCGTTCCCCAAGATGAACCTATCATCGACCCCTCTCTTAGGGAACCTGAAGGACAGGAGGAACCCTTTCCGGGTACATCCTTGTCATCGTCACCAGACGAGGCGGTGGCAGGGATGTCACCAGGCCTGCTCCCCGTGGATGTGAGAGGCCATGAAGACCTTCTCAGACGTGTAGCCCATAACCTCAGTTTGCCAGTGGAGGTTGACTGAGGAGGTAGATCCCACAGTGGACATCCTCGCTCCAGATGGGCCTTCCAGGGTGGCTTTGCCCTTCATAAAGACTATTCAATCTAATATGAATACCTTGTGGCAGACCCCGTCCTCTATTCCACCAACGGCCAAGGGCGTGGAGAGACACTATTTTGCTCCCCAGAAGGGATACGAGCATTTGTATACCCACCCGCAACCAGGAACCTTGGTGGTGGAAGCTGTTAATCATAAGGAACGTCAAGGTCAGACGGGTTCAACCCCGAAATCCAGGGATGCCAAAAAATTAGATCTTTTTGGCAGGAAGGTCTACTTGTTGGCAAGCCTGCAACTCAGGATCTCGAATCAGCAGGCTGCTCTCGGTTGCTACGCTTTTAACTCATGGTCAGCCCTTACTAAGTTTCAGGAGTCTGTCCCAAAGGACTCGGCTGCAGAATTCAAGGCCATTGTTGAAGAAGGCAGAGTGGTCTCTAGGGCGGCACTACAGGCAGCTCTTGACTCCGCGGACTCTGCAGCCAGAACCATGGCTACTGCGATAACCATGCACCGCAGTGCCTGGCTACAGGTGTCTGGGATCCCTCCAGAGGTCCAAAACACGATCCAGGACCTTCCCTTTGACCGGCAGGGTCTCTTTGCTCAGGACACCGATAGACAACTGCGTAGCCTCAAGGACTGCAGATCTACCTTGAGATCCCTTGGACTACATACCCCCCAACCCCAAAGGAGACCTTTCCGGCCCCCTCCTTCTCCTCCTTCTCGGTTTTATCAACCTTCCGCTAGACAGGACCAGCCCAGATGAGGTGCAAGGGGTAATGGCAGAGGACGACCTCGTTCCTCCTCTCGTCAGGGTCAACCTCCCAATAATAATAGGCAGCCCCCCGGTTCTTGACCAAACTTTTGAAGGCTTGCCCGAGGACAGAACACCAGTCGATTCGCTTCCCTTTGTCAACCGTTTATCCCACTTGTACCATGCATGGTCTTGGATCACTTCTGACGGGTGGGTCCTGAGCACGGTAAGAGTGGGATATTCTATCCAATTCCCTTCCCTCCCTCCTCCCCACCCCACCACTTCTTCCCTGTCCCTCTTCAGGGACCCCTCTCACAAGCAACTTCTCTTACAGGAAGTTCACGCACTTCTATCATTGGATGCCATAGAGGAGGTTCCTCAAGAATTCAGGGGGAAGGGGTATTACTCCCGTTATTTCCTTATTCCGAAGGCCAAAGGTGGCCTTCGCCCCATTCTAGATTTACAAGGCCTCAACTCCTACATAAAGAAACTGAGGTTTCGCATGCTTTCCTTAACCTCGATTATCCCTTCCATGGAACGGGGAGACTGGTTCGCCGCCCTCGACTTAAAAGATGCATATTTTCACATGTCAATCATTCCAGCCCACAGAAGGTTCCTATGATTTGTCATAGAGGATCGACACTACCAATTCGCAGTTCTCCCCTTGGGGCTGTCCACGGCCCCAAGGGTGTTTACAAAATGCATGGCGGTAGTGGCAGCATTCCTACGCCGACACCATGTTCATGTATACCCCTACCTCAACGACTGGCTCATCAAAGCACGCTCAGAACAGTTAGTGGCCCAGCACCTGTCGCTAGTCAGAGCCACGTTTCTTCAGCTGGGCCTGATCCTAAATGAGCCAAAATCAATCCTTATCCCAACTCAGAGGATCGAGTTCATTGGTGCGGTGCTGGATTCCAGGGAGGCGAGAGCTTTCCTCCCATCGTCTCGTCGTGACACAATCTCACACATTGTTCGATCCTTCATCAGGTTCCCGACAACTACGGCCAGGAACTGCGTGGTCCTCCCGGGACACATGGCAGCGTGCACTTACGTGGTTCCGTATGCCAGGCTCCAGCTTCGTCCTCTGCAAGCCTGGTTAGCTGGTGTGTTCAAACAGGGCAGGGACCCTCTAGACATTCTCGTGACCCTTCCATCTCACGTCCTAGACTCCCT
Organism: Dermatemys mawii; assembly: GCA_007922305.1. Classification (NCBI taxonomy): domain Eukaryota; kingdom Metazoa; phylum Chordata; order Testudines; family Dermatemydidae; genus Dermatemys; species Dermatemys mawii. The sequence goes on from ML677332.1 coordinate 36,129,332, forward strand.
ACACTGGTGGCTCCTGCCCAGTTCGCTGTCTGTGGGAGTTCCCTTCCAGAAACCACAGCCCTCCATAACGTTGGTGACGGATGCTTCCGCCTTGGGCTGGGGGCGCATCTCGGAAATACCACGACTCAAAGTCTCTGGTCCGAGAGCGAGCTGTCTCTCCACATCAGTGTCAGAGAACTCAGGGCGATTCATTTGGCGTGCCAGACCTTCCGGGACCACCTACAAGGCAAGTGTGTTTCTGTGTTGACAGACAACACAGCGGCAATGTTTTATATCAACAAACAGGGTGGTGCTCGCTCCTCTCCCCTTTGCAGGGAAGCCCTAGACCTTTGGGAGTTCTGCATCAGGAATTCAATATACCCTCAGGTAGCCTACCTTCCCGGGTGTCAGAACGGGCTGGCGGACAGACTCAGCCGCTCATTCCAAGGTCACGAGTGATCCCTCTGGCCGGATATCACCCACTCTCTCTTCCTACGGTGGGGCTTTCCCCTGGTGGACCTGTTTGCCACAAGGTCCAACAGGAAGTGCCAGAGGTTCTGCTCCTTCCTCAACCTCAGCCCCGGGTCGGAAGCAGACGCGTTCCAGATTCCCTGGTCAGGGGACCTGCTTTATGCATTTCCCTCATTCCCTCTCATCCACAGGGTACTGCTCAAGGTCCAACAGGACAGAGCAGCTCTGATTCTCATAGCTCCAGCTTGGCCCCGTCAACACTGGTACACCCACTTACTCAGTCTCTGCATAGCCAAGCCTATAACCCTCCCACTGTTTCCGACACTGATCTCCCAGGATCACGGTCGCATGCAACATCCAAACATTCCCTCTCTCCACCTCACGGTGTGGAATATCCATGGTTAAACCCTGCAGAATTACAGTGTTCAGACCCGGTAAAGGATGTCCTTATGGGGAGTAGGAAACCTTCCACACGTGGCACTTACACGGCTAAGTGGAAGTGCTTCTCCTTGTGGTCCCAAAGCAAGGGGACGGACCCACGCTCTGCCCCGTACCCTTCCTTTTAGACTACCTTCTTCAGCTTAAACAGCAGGGGTTGTCCATTTCAACGTTAAGAGTGCGCCTCGCTGCTATCTCAGCTTTTCACCCAGGTGTAGATGGGACCTCCCTATTTTCCAACCCTCTTGTGACTAGATTCTTTAGGGGCCTGGATAGGTTGTACCCTCCTGTCCGTCGGCCCACCCCTTCGTGGGACCTAAACCTTGTACTTACAGCTCTTATGAGGCCACCTTTTGAACCACTAGCCACCTGCCCGCTCTCCTACCTTTTGTGGAAGACGGCTTTTCTGGTAGCCATTACTTCAGAGCGGAGGGTTTCAGAGCTCAGGGTGCTTACCTCCGAGCCACCTTACACAGTCTTTCATAAAGACAAGATCCAGCTGCGTCTCCACCCGGCCTTCCTCCCTAAAGTGGTGTCCCCCTTTCATTTAAATCAGGAGTTGTTTTTCCCTAAGCCACATTCCTCTAATAGGGAGAGATCACTTCATACTCTGGGTGTTAGAAGGGCATTAGCCTTTTACATACAACGCACAAAATCATTCCGTAAGTCTCCAGAACTTTATCGCAGTAGCGGAAAGAATGAAGGGCCTTCCGATTTCAACTCAGCGGCTCTCATCGTGGATAACTTTGTGCATTAGATTGTGTTACAAGGTGTCGAATGTTGCACCTCCCCCTCTAACAGCACACTCCACCAGGGCACAGTCCATGTCGGTGGTGTTCCTGGCACATGTTCCCATTGTTGACATCTGTAGAGCGGCGACATGGTCATCTGTCCACACCTTCGCCTCACACTACGCCATAGTCCAGCAGGCGGCAGATGATGCTCACTTTGGGCAGTCGGTCTTAAGAACAGGAATCAAGGACACTCCTAACCCTCCTCCGAGATGATTGCTCATAAGTCACTTGTTGGAATGCACATGAGCAATCACTTGAAGAAGAAACGGTTACTCACCTCTCGTAACTGTTGTTCTTCGAGATGTGTTGCTCATGTCCATTCCAAATCCCCCCCGCCTCCCCTCTGTCGGAGTGACCGGCAAGAAGGAACTGGGTGGGGGGGGCGGGTCGGCAGGGTCATATATACCTCGCCATTTCGGCGCCACTCTAGGGGTCTCCCCTGCCGACCCGACGGGTACTGCTAGGGAAAAGTTTCCGGGACCGTGCATGCGCGGTGCACGCACACTTGTTGGAATGGACATGAGCAGCACATCTCGAAGAACAACAGTTACGAGAGGTGAGTAACCATTTCTTTTGAACCCTATCTGTGCTTGGGAGCACTTAGATATGGAATATTTATAACTTAAAACTTGATTTGGCTGTTCAGATGCTTTCGTGGTGTCTGGTTTCAATACTAATTTCCTTTAGTAAATGTTCAATTAGAATGAAACAATATTAATAAACATTGGGAGACTGTCTTCTGCTAGCCATTAATAAAAGCAATCAATCGTTTAAAATTTCAAAGCACATTTTCTTTGACTTGATAATGTATCATAGAAAATTTCTCAAAGTTCTCTGAAACAAGTGGTGTGTAGGGAACTCAATTTATCTCACTTATTTTCAGTAACATTACTTTGTGAATGTTAGACTGTTTGGCAAAGTAGGACCAGACTGTAGCCAGAGCTTTTACTGTAATGCTAATTGAGAATGCTCTAGAAATATCAAAATCTATAATAAGCAGTTTGATCATGATTAAAACTACAGAACTGTAGGGCATGGTACGATTTATAAATTAAATTTAGAAAGGGGCATGTAAAGATTTTATGCTATAAAATGAAAAAAAAATGGTGTATTTGAATATATGCTAACCGTTTGTACAGATTCATGATGGAGATAGTCTCCCCTTTTTGTAACAGATACTGTGTACTAATTCTAGTGTGCTTTACTTTACTGAAATAGTAGGTAGTGTCAGAAAATAGGACATTTTTTCCCTTTCTTCTGTAGTGTAAGCTTGAATGGGTTCAAATGTATCTATTTGCCATTGTGTCTGTTAGATTAGCTCAAATTTTGCAAATAAGATTTAACAAGTTTGATGACTACCAATATCCAGTATTGTCTGGCAGTATTATAACCTTGTTTCGGTTTGAATTTATGGAGCATTAGTTTACTAACTTTAATACTGAGTTCTTTATACCGAGTAATTTTTTTGGACAGCATTCTTGCACCAGGACATTTTAATTATTCTTAATTGCTGTTTTTATGCATTCACAACACACAATTTTATATGTATTCAAAAGTTGGAAAAGATCTATAAATCAAGTCTGGATGCACTGGATCTTCTAGGAATATAAGTTCACAATGTACCATCTTTCAAGTGTTCTGCATAAACTTATGTTGAGCCTAAGTGCTTATACAAGAAAATTAATCACTACTAATTTCCTATAAAATTTATAAAATGAGTTACTAAATTTCTGTAGTATTTTTAAGTACTCTGAACATGCACCAAAATAACTCCCAAAGGAGAGGGGTTACAGTTCAACTGACTGTATTATATAAATGTTATTTCTGAGATTTTCTGTTACTTTGTTTAGGAAGCACCAGTTTTATAATAGCAAAGAACTTGGTGTAAGGAATTCTCTTTGGTGGCTGTTACATCTGTGCCTCAGTTTTCCCTAGTGAACTTTTAGTATGCCAGGTCAGGCTGATGTATATTGAACAGTGCCTCTTCAGAAGTCTAGTTTATTTAACCCAAAGGTTAAATAAAATGAAATTAATAGGCAGCAGGTTTAAAAAAAACAAAGTAGTACTACTTCACACAATGTACAGTCAACCAGGAGATGTTGTGAAGGCCAAAACTATAACAGGGTTCATCAAAGAATTAGATAAATTCGTGGAAGATAGGAGTAAATGGTCAGGGATGCAATCCCATGCTCTGTGTCTCTAGCCTCTGATTGCCAGAAGCTGGGAGTAGATGACAAGGGATGGATCACTTGATCGTTGCCTATTCTGTTTATTCCTTCTAAAGTACCTGGCAGTGGCTACTGTTAGAAGACCTGATACTAGGCTAGATGGACCATTGGTCTGACCCAGTATGGCCATTCTAATTTTCTGATGTGGAATATCATACAGTAGGCTTCCACCTCACCATCTCTATCTGGAGTGGGAGAGGCCTGAGTTAACCATAGTTCATCAACTCCACTTATGCCTAGATCCCTTACTAGCAAGGCCCTCTTGACCAAGAACCCTCTTCTGGAGCCAGGGTGTCTTATCAGATGAGGAAGGATCTCTCCTCCTGTGTCAAGATGCTCACATCAGTCAAACCACAACAGCCCTTCCTTGGAACAGTGTATAATTCCTCTGATCTGGGGCTTCTGCTGCTACCGGGTAAAGCCCTTCCGTGGGGGGCTAGGTTCCACTGAAACTTGGCGGTCTTATCTCTTCCCTTTCAGTGCCCCTCCTACCTAGGAGCATTTTCCTTAGTTTCCTTCTCTGGTGAACACTCCTACCAGGTTCCCCCTGAGAAGACCCAGAAATTGAGCCATTCAATTCAGACCTCCCCTTGGAAACTTTCTCTTTCTTTGTTCTGAAAACTGTTCCTTTCCTCTGGAACCTCTATTCTCTAGCCAGCACCACCCACCTTCCTGGGGAGTAGCAGCCTTAATCATGTCTGTGTGTTTCCCAACCTAATTTACTGCCTCCCAGTTATTCCCGGAGTTAATTAGACCTAGGTGAACCTGATTGCCTCATCTTCCTCCCCTCTTCCCCCTGGTGGAGCCTGTCAGGCAGGTGGAACTCCTCACCCCTTCGGAGGGCCAGCTATCCTCTGACATGTACTTTTAGGGTTTTTCTTAAACCACTTTGCTTGGATTTATAAAGAAGAAACTTGTATATTAAATTACTTAGGCTTTGTCTGCACTAGTACTGTTGTCACTAAAACTTTTGTTGGTCAGAGGTGTGAAAAAACATCCCTTGACTGACAAAAATGTTAGTGGCAAAAATGCCAGTGTGGACAGCGCTGTGTTGGCATGACACTGCTGCTCGTTAGGGATGGTTCAGTTATGCCAGCGGGAGAGCTCTCTCCAGCTGGCAGAAAGCGACTACATGGGAGATGTTACAGTGGTGCAGCTGCAGTGGTACTGTTGTGGTTCTGTAAGGTCTATAGTGTAGACAAAGCCTTTGTAAAATCCAACATTCAATTCCTTAGGATCTTGCTGGAAGGAGTGAAGCTCCAGCAAGATAACTTTGAGATAATTAATAAAATAAAAAGAGCCAATGTTTTAAATCAGGATTTCTCAAACTGGGGGGTTGTGACGCCTCTGTGGGGTCACGAGGTTATTAAATGGGGGGTCGTGAGTTGTCAGCCTCCACCCCAAAACCTGTTTTGCCTCCAGCATTATATAATGTTAAATATATAAAAAAGTGTTTGTAATTTATAAGAGGGGTTGCATTCAAAGGCTTGGTATGTGAAAGGGGTCACCAGCAAAATGAAATCTCAAACTTTTTCTGGTACCTGGTAATCAGTGGAGAAAGAGAGTGAGGCTGCTCTCAGTGTAGCCTTAAGTTTTTGCATAGATTTTGTTGCTCTTGGTGGATTCAACATCTCTGGAGGCTTTCTTGATACCTGAACTTCTATAGCCTTTTGGGAGGAAAGGCTGGAGCAGGGACTTACCTCTGTTTCTGTTGGATATTGGCTCTCAGATTTCTGATTCTCAGGTTTTTGTTCTGCTTCTGTTGATGTCCATTAGATAATGTCAGTATATCTAAAATCTTGTTTTTGTTTTTTTTTGTGGTTTTTCCCCCCCCCCGCTCCAGATTTTAGGTTTTATCCATTTCAAGACAGTTTTCTTTAACCCATGTTGTTAATAAAGAATTCTTTAAAAATAGAGTAATGTCCTGAAACTGCATCCAGGTTGGGTGTTTATAGCTTACAATATTTCCTTCCTTCTCTGTAAAATGCAGTTCACATTACTGAAAGATTATTATTTCCAAAATGAAACAACTTTTCAAAATCTTCTAGTTCTCATGTTTGATGGCAGTGTTCCATACATTCTCTGAGTTAAATTACATCTAATATATTTAATTTATAATTTTTGATGTTTACTTTAGAATAAAATACATAGAATTACCCAAATGCAATAGGTAGCTGGTCTTTCTGTACCCATACATTCTGATTTATAACACAGATAAAACTACTTTCTAACTTGAAATGAAAATCTGTTGGTGGTTTCTGCAGACCGAGGATGACAGAAGTGGCAACAGAGTTTCAAGATGGTGAAGACCACCTTTTTTGAGATTGGGGCTAGTTCACAACCAGAGCTGCAGTGGCAGTATACCAACATGTGGTGTCTTGTAACTGTTGAGAAGCCAGTCGCCATTGCCCTCTGGAATCTGTCCACTCCTTAATGTTACAAATCCGTAGCTAACCAGTTTGGCATCGGAATATTGACGATTGATGCCATTGTCATGGAAGTGTGTGTGGAGGTGTATAAAGCTTGGTAATACTCTGGAGGTAGGTTGATAGCTTTGCACATGTGGGATTCTGAAACTCTATGGGAGCAGTTAATGGAACTTATGTGCTCCCCACACCAGGCTTGGAGTTTGTAAACAGAAAGGTATTTTTCCCTGGTTCTCCAAGGCCTGGCAGACTGCTGTAGCAGATTCCACAAACATAAATACAGAGTGGCCTTAAAAGGCCCATGATACTAGGATTTTTTTGGAACTCAGCTCAGTTTATCTTAATGAATAAAGGAGACTTTGTTCTCAGGATCTACTATGGACATTAATGATGTGGAGATAAGCCAGGTCTCTCAGGATAACTGGACTATCTCCTGCTTCCTTGGCTAATGAAGCTATTCACGGGCCACTTGATTAAAAAGAAGGAACTGTTTAACTGTTGCATCAGTAGTTGCAAAATGACAAGAAGATGCGTTTGGACAGCTTAAAGGAAGTTGGTGTTTTACGGGCTAAGTTGGAAGCCATTGAAAAATAATTTCCTAAGATGATAGCCAATTGTTACATTTTCCACAATATTTGTGAGAGTAAGGAAGAAAGCTTTAATCATGGATTGGAGGGTGTGATGTTGGAATTTGCCCAGGCATTTGAGAAGCCAGCAAGGTGTCCACTAGAAAATATAAATGACCAGGGCAGTACCGTCAGGGATGCCTAATTGTCTTCATTTTGAGTCTGGGGCATGAAAATGCAGCGGAGGGGGACAGACCGTGAACACTAGGGTTTTTTTGTGTGGACTGTGAAAGTGGCATGTTATGGGAGTCCTTAATTTGTCTTATGTGTGTGTTTTTTCTTATTAGAAATCTGATTTATGCAAAATTCATGTTTTTTGTGTGTACCATGTGTACAACTGCAATCCATATTCTTCACAGTAATTTTATTATGATGTATTTTATGCAAGATAGTTCATGTGAGATCACGGGAAAGGTTATGATTTACTGAAATGATTAACCTGTTTGTATGCATGTATCATTTCTGTATCTGAAGTTGGGAATATTGACTATGTATCTGTATCACAAATGTGTTTACACATTCAGAACACTCATTAGGCAAAAGACTATAAGTCTAGATGGTTGGCTGGGAAGGGCCCATTCAGATTACAGGGCCATTAAGAGAAAACAGTGGGTTTTAGAAGAAGCTAATCTCCCACCTGGAACCCTTTCTGAGGAAACTGTAAACAGCCCTTGATTTATGGCTGCTAGGACCTACAGGGGCAGGTGACCAGGTCACCTGGCACTGGACTCCATCTTGGAATACCAGTGGTTTTTTCCACTGACTGGCATGAGAACAAAGCTTGGAGACAAAGGGTTTCTGCCATATGCAAAAGTTATTTAAGGCAAGGGAGGGACATCACTGAAATTCTTCACTGACTCCCCTCCCAAAGAAGATTCCTGAAAACACCTGAGGAACAAGGACTGAACATAACTTCCAAAGGGACTGAACATAACTGGAGAAGGGGTTTGGAGAGGATGGAAGAAGTCTGTCTGTAGTGATGGGGATGGTTGAAATTGTGGAAGGGGATGTTGGAATCTTGGCATACATACTAGTACAGAGTTAAGGTTGTGGTGTTTTTTCTAGTGTCTGTAGTGGTTGTGCTGGTAATAATGGATGTTGCGGAATGGGGAAGAGTAGAATACATCTGTTGATTATATTAAGTTTTCATTTTCTTGATTTCAATTTTGTATGTTATGCATAGTCCATCCTCAGCTGAATTACGACACAGTGCTTTTATGCATTGTTCATATAGTGTTGTCACAGCAGATTCCTATACTACTGGATTGTTTAGCATTTTTATTAGTTTTCTCTCTTTCTGATTCCTTATTAGTTGTAAGTAAATTTTATAGTTTATTCCAGCATTATATGCTTATTCATCAGCCTACTCCATGAGAGTTAATTCAAAGAAATACTCTGACAAAAACAGTATTGTCTGTACTTAGGTCCTATGTATCACATAACGTTTTTTTTGATGATACAGTTCTGTCTTTAACAGAGTTAATATTTACATTTTTAAGAAGTGCTCTGATATCAAAAAGCTATTGTGAATAAAAAGGGCTTATCATGATCAAGGCGACCATATCTCACCTTTCTGGGCAAAGGCTGCTGGCATTTATTCATCTATCACATTAACTGAATGGAAGCACTTGCTTCTAGTAAAAATAGTAGGCTGACAGTAATCCTGAAGCAGACCTTATTTGGTGTGCCTTTCAGAAATCAGACTGTTCTGGTCTAAAAAAAAAAGTACACTTCTCTGATCCTAATGTAGGGGAATAAAGTAGAAAATCTTAGGTTTGTTCTTATTAGCTCTGAGTGCTGAAAATCTTCAGGCACAAGGAATTAAATGGGTTGAAAGGTCAGAGATTTATATAGGTATTTGTATATGGTGCTTATGGGCTTTTTGAAGAAGGGAGGGATGACTAATTAGATTCTGTGGTCAGTATCGCCACACATTTGGTCCTGGGCCTGTAACAGGGTTTCTTGTTCTCACTGGGAATTCAGGACACGAGCAGTCATGTTTTGTTATCTTCAGATCAGTCCTCAGATCTTGGCCCCCTACTCTTTTTTCATAGAGTCTAAGATTGATAGATTCCAAGGCCAGAAGGAACTATTCTGACAATCTAGTTCTGACCTCTTGTATAGCACAGACTATAGAACTTGCTCCAAATAATTGCTAGAGCATATCTTTTGACAAACATCTTATCTTGATTTAAAAAATGTCAAGGATGGAGAATCCACCACGACCCTTAGTAAGTTGTTCCGGCAGTTAATTTCTCTCAATGTTAAACATATATGCCTTATTTCCTTCACTACTCATGTGATCCACCCCTTCTTTTCTTCCAAGAATCGAGTGTCTATTCAAATATATATTCTATGTATTCTTTCTCATGATGATTTTATTGCCTTCTAAGATTAGGCCCACAACTTCTTGACATTTTGGGGTACTTTTCTCTCTGTAGACAAGTGTCATTGAGTAATATAAAATATTTCCTCCTTCTCTGTTCCTTACCATCAGGGGAGCTAATTTACACTATCTACAGCACTTCTGGTCTCTGAAAGTAGGAGTCTGGGACTGGAAATTGAACTTTGGTTTTCCTCATGGTAATACAAGGCACAATTAATGGACCCATGCATAGTCTAAAGTAACTTGTTCAATAGTGTATAAATCATGCTAAACCAGTCTGGTTTCCTTTTTTGACAGGGTAACCCACCTAGTGGATGAGGGTAAGCAGTACAGATGATATAGCTTGACTTTAGTGAAGCCTAATACACAGTCCCCCATGACATTCTTAAAAGCAAACTAGGGAAATGGGATCTAGATGAAATTGCTATGAAATGGATGTATAACTGCTTGAAAGATCGTGATAAAATATTAATCAGTGGTTTCCTGCCAAAGAGGGATCCCACATGGGCATATCCTTGGTTTTGTACTACTCAACATTTTCATTAATGATTCATGCAACAGAGTGGAGAGTATGCTTATAAAATTTGTGGATGACACCAAGTTGGGCAGAGTAGCAAGCATTTTAGAGAACAGGATTAGAATTGAGAAGGACCTTGATAAATTGGAAAATTGGGCTAAAATCAACATCATTAAATTCAGTAGAGAAAACTGAAGTACAGTACTTTAAGAAAGATAGCAAATATGCCAATATAAAATGGAGAATAACTAGATAAGCAATAGTACTAATGAAAAGAATTTAGGAGTTTTAGTGGATCACAGATTAAATGTCCACTAAAAGTCTAATATCATTCTGGGGTGTATTAACAGGAATATCATATTTAAAACATGGGAGATAATTGTTCCACTCTACTTGGCAATCATGAGGCATCAGCTGGAGTACTGTCCGATTCTGGGCACCACAATTTAGGAAAATGGTGGGTAAACTGGAGAGAATCTAGAGGAAAGCAACAACAAACAGAGGTTTAGAAAACTTGATCTATAAGGACAGATTTAAAAAAACTGGGCATATTTAGTCTTGAGAAGATGACTGAGAAGGACACGCTAACAGTCTTCAAGTATGTTAAGCTTTGTAATAAGTCTTGTGGTCAGTTGTTCTCTGTGTCCACTGAAGGTAGGACAAGAAATAATCAGCTTCAGCAAGGGAAATTTAGGTTAGATATTAGGAAAAACTTTTGAAGTATAAGCATAGTTAAGTAATGGAACAGGTAGCCAAGGGAGATTGGGGAATCACCATCATGAGAGGTTCAGAACAGTTAGACAAGCACTTGTCAGGGATTGTTTAGATATTGTGCCAACTCCCACATGGGACACAAGTGCTTGTGAATGTCTTGAAATAGTGAACCGACACCCCTTCTTTGGGTTGGACATTTGCCCCCTTTGCTTATGTGGGTTCAGAAATTCCTGATACAAAACCAAATTACACACAGGAATTTAACAGTATATAAAATAATATTAGGCAAGGGAACAGTACAGACTGATGGACTAAAGTGGGGGGAATTCAACAACAGTGAAACAATTTCACAGTCCCTTCCTCCATCTCTGGAGGTGAGCAAAATCTTTAGTCCCCACCTGAGGCCTTTAATTCCACCAGTGATGCACATAAAATTGAGATGCGCAAGCATGGTGAGCTGCCCCTCTGGTTGCTGCTCAGCCTGGATCTCTGGCCTGGTTGGTTATAGTGCTTCTCCACTCCACAGCCTTTATCTTCCTTTGGAACACAAGTGAGTCTAAGTCCAAAATCTCACAAGTCTGTCTAGCAGTGTCCATCACAAGTTCATCCCCTGGGCTCACGCACATTCACATTCAGGGCAACACAGCTTTTTGTTTCACAGAGGTCCCACATACACACTACTACAGCCAAGACGGCACCCACCCTTCAGCTCCTCTCAACTGTCATGGAATCCTCCTCATTTTCGCCCCACTAGGCAGTTGATCCTCCAGGACTTGATTGCTTGATCCAGGATTTAGGTGCCATCTGCTGGCTTGTTAATTATCCCCGCTCTGCGGTTGCATCCCCACATCCTACTTTAGCTACTTCAGGTAGGCCTTTAAGCCACTTGGCCTGTCTGTGCATGTACTATGGTCTGCCCTGGAGTTCTGAAGCTGGAGCCAGAGATGGCAGAGGTGAATTTCAGGAATGCTCCTCTGCCTAGCTTGCTCTGCCACCACACTGAGCATTTGCTTGCCCTTACCATTCCCATCTTCATCATGTTGGTGTACCCAAGCTAAGCTTTCTGACTCAGGAACATTCCTTGCAGGTTGTGGATTAGAATTGTAGGGGGGATGTAATACAGGGCCCCCGAGAATGTTGGCTGAGGTTGGATGGTACCACCCAGGGCTGCTGTATGAGATCATTGTTCCTGAATTGTGAATTCACATAAGCCTTCTGCCAGTTGTAGAGTACCACAGAAGATTGACCACCTGACTCAACTTACAGCTCGTACACCACTCTGGACAGTTTCCCAAGGAATATAAAGGGACCATTAAACATTCTGTGTACTTCTTTTTTATATTGCCGCTTTCTTCTAGTCTAGTCCTGTACCCATACCAACTTTTCTGGCTTGTACACCTCCTGGTGACCCTGACATTGTAGTATTCCTTCTTTTTGTGTATGGTTCTGTCCTGGTGCCTCTTAACAGTCTAACTCATGGCACTCAATTACCCTGCTACCCATGTGACCTACTTGAATAGATTGCTGAACTTTTCTGATATATCTATCCCAGATACAAGCTTAACAGGTAGGCAGTTCTGCCCAAATAACGCTGTATTATAGGGTATATATTTCCTAGAAGTGTGGACACTGCTCCAGTATGCCATCATAATGTAAGGGGGTAACTTTGTCCCACTTACTTTGATTGTCTGTCTGATCAGAGAAGACATATTAACAAATGTGCAGTTGAATTACCTGACAAACCCATGTGATTGGTGATGATAAGGAGTAGTGTAGATATTTTTTTTTTTTTTTTGGATCTCCAAAAGGTAGTGCAACTGTTGGAACAATTGGGATTTAAGATTTTTTTTCCTCACATCAGTATGCAAGGACTGAGGCACCCCATGGTAACACACAAACCTCTTGACAAATGCCCTTGCTACTGTCTGAATTTCTTGATCAGGAGCGGGGTATGCCTTTGCCCATTATGAAAAACTATAATTCGCTACCAGCACGTATGTTTCCTTAAGGTGTAATGGGCAGAGGACCCAGGATATCCTGTGCCACCCATTCAGGGGGATGCCTGGCCTGAGTGGAGATCATTAGAGCCCTCTGCTTACTTCCTGTTTCTTTTTGAGATCCCAGCACCTTGCACAACCTACACGAATTCTCATGGACTTCCTCTACCCCAGCCAGAAATACTGGGACAGGAACTTATGAGTAACTGTTTTTTATATCCAAATGTCCTCCCATATTTTCATTATGAAGAGTCCTCAAAATTCCTGGCACTTTCTCTATTGGCGTTACTACTTGAACAAGTTCTGACCTTTTCCCATATCTTGACAGTGTCCACACCAGTATCCTCAGTTTAACTCTCACCTCAAGCCACGCAGTCTGATATCTTTTCAGGTGAGGAGGATGCTGAATTTCCTCTGGGAGCTCCCCGCTACCATTTATTTTTAATCATTTTAATTTTTTTATATCAGAATCTTGCTGCTGGCTCCTGTGCCAATTTATTGACCCATTGATCTTTTCTGAATCTGAATGCTACAACTCTGGTATGTACATGTGTACTCACTCACTCACTCTAGAAGCATCTCCACCATCTCAGTCTCTGGTTCAACTTCTTCCAGATCAGGCCTTTGGGGAAAAAGGCATCGACATTTGGGTGTTGCTTCCCTGGACAGTATATAATCTGATAGTCAGTCAGACTGAGCCAATTGTTCCAACCATCTGGCCAACTGCCCTCCAGGTTAATGGAAATTGTGCAGGAGAGAACTGTGATCTGTTCTCAATTTGAAGTGTCTCCCTAGAAGAAAATGCTGAGAATTGTTTGATAAAGGTCACCACAGTGAGCAGCTCCTTCTTTATCATCACATACCTGAGTTGGGCTCTACTTTGGGCTCGGCTACAATAGGCTATCACCTTCTATTGGCCATCTTCCACTTGTGACAGAACTGCCCCAACACTAACTTCACTTATGTCCGTATCCAGTAAGAAAGGCACTTGAGGATTTAGATACACTGGAATGGAAGCTGACACCCATTGGTTCAGCTCTGACGGCGTCTTGACACTCCTCAATCTAGAGGAACTGTACTTTGTCCAAAATCCTGTGTAAATGGGTAGGAAAGTATTCTGTGAATCTTTTTTGTAGTAAGAGGCCAAACCCAAGAAACTGTGTACTTTAGTCATATGTGAAGGTACTAGCCATGCATTGATGATCTCCACCTTTTCTGGATCTAGGCCTACTGTAAAAATCACATGCCCCAAATATTTCACCTCCCTGCAGAAAAACTGACACTTAGCAGACTTAACTTTCAAATTGTCACCATTCTACTTCTTGAGTACCAATTTCAGTTTCTTCAGGCATTCTTCAAAGGTTTGGCTTATTATATCACCTGGTACACTAAGCAGGATATTCCTGAAAGTTTGCTAAGAAGATGTCGCTGAGCCTTTGGAATCTGGATAAAATTCTGTCCCACACTCCTAACTAAACAAACAAAAACAACAATCTTTAAAGCCTTCTTGTAATGTTACAAACAAGCAAAAATGGGTAAAAAGCCACTTTAAGAGGGAAGTGATAGTTCACTCTTTTCCCCTACTTTCATATTTATATCATGAATAGTTCTTTGTATCTTGCACCTGAATTTTGCGTGAAACTTAATTTGTATCTTAATCTGGGCAGTGAGACTGCTATACAAGATATAAAATTGAAAGATGCTATGTAGGTGATAAGTATCAAAGTATTTTGATACTTTTTTTTTTAAAAAAATTAAAACACCAACTAGTACTAGTTAAGAAAATTATTTCCAAACTGAGACCCTACAAACTAAATCCAAAACCTGAGTGGAATTTTGTAACTAAGAGTAACATAGCTCTGAAATTACAAAAGGTATTCCATAGAGAATGCTGATATATCCTTGACAATATCTAGGCTAGTGGGTGCTATTAGAATAAAACAGTGCTGTTTCACACCTTTCTGGTGAGTTACAGCATCATGATGGCAAGTATTCCCACTTGGAACTTGTTTTCAGAAATGAAAAAAACACCTTGATATAATCTTTTGCACAAAAAGTACTGGAATGTAGCAAGGAATATTTACAAAGAAACCAACAGTCTCTGAAGTTCAAAAATAGCATTCATTTTTCTGTGATGTTCTCTAATCTGTACATTGAGACACAAGGAGTCAGAGAGAGTAGGAAAACAATATCATTTCAAAAGTGACAGAGTCTTGTAGCACCTTATAGACTAACATATATTAGGGATCATGAGCTTTCGTGGGCTAAGAACCACTTCATCAGATGAATATGATCAAGTGGGTCTTAGCCCATGAAAGGTCATGATCCCTAAAATGAGTTAGTCTATAAGGTACTACAAGACTCTTAGTCTGGATCTGCAAAAGAGACAAACACGGCTACCCCTCTGATACTAAATACCATTTCACTATCTTTTGAAGACAATGATACTGATTATACATTTGTTCCATGTAACAAACTTGTTTCTTTCAAGAAGTCTAATATTTTCTCTGCCATGAAATGAGAACTTTTTGTTAAGTAAAAGCTTTCTGTTTGTTCTTTTAAATGCTACACATGCCATTAAGTGTAGGCCTGATTGTTACAAATGGCAGCATGTAGGTCAGATCTTCATAATGCAGTCCTGTAGAATAGTAGAACATCCAGTTCATCTATTAACAGGTGATCTGTTGACAGAGGACCCAGCTCATCATGAAGATCTGATTTACTTCAGGCTTAAGGAATAAAAACTGAAAAAGGAAAGTCACTAAAAGAAAGGTATTTGGGAAAGGTAATTCATGATGTACTTCTGCAAGTTGTCCATATCCATCCCAGATACAAGGATCAGGACTGCATTTTCTCACTGGTGTTGCAGATGTTTTCCACCATAGTTGGAATACCTTCAAAGTTGCATAAACATGGGAATGACTGTTAGTACTTTGAGGTAAATTTGCTGATAAATTCACCTTTTAATTTATTAAACTCGTTTAATTAAATATTATTAAGCCATTGCCAAGTTTTAAAGAAGGTCGTACTACTGAACTAGTGTAAGTCATTAGCTAAGTACCTGAAACCAGAGTTTGTTGGAGTGCTCAACCAGATTTTGATTGAATGTAAAGGTCTTTTCTGAAGGTTCAGAGAACATTTTCTCCTTTTTAGTTTAATTCAGTGACTAATTCATTCAAAGTTAAGAAAATTGGGAGTTGAAAAAGCAGGAAATGGTTGTTCTCCACTCTGATCAATGAATGACAACTAAGTGTGGCAGGATGAAATCTACTAGTTCTAAAACCTTAAATAACAGGTTAACCCAGAAAGTCAGTTCAGTTCACTAACTATAGATACTACTTCTGTTTTAATAAATCAATTAGTTTTAAATACAAAAGATGTTTTGATTGACTTTTTTATGAATTCAGCACATTTAAAGTAGTATTTTGCTAAAAAAATTAAATTTCTTGCATTTTAATTGAATTTTAATTTTCATCAAAGGAGAGTTTGATAAATCACAAGTTTAAAAAAATAGCATCTATTAAATGAGAAATGTGTCATACCATTTTCTAACATAATAAACAAGATAATTTGCATTTATTCAGATTTTTAATATTTAAGCTATATATTGCTTAAATAAATGTGTATAGTTATCATGTATCCTGGTTAACAAAAAGAAACACCAAGTTAGCATAAGCCTGTGATCCTACCGTATACAGTTACAAATGCCAGAGTTATGAAGTTAGTTGTCAACTGCACACCTCCTTTGGTACCAGAAGTATGCAATTAGGCAGCAGCAGAGACAAGAAAGGAAAAAAGGAAGCAAATAGAGTACAATACTGTGTTGAACATAAACTACGAAAAAAAGTGAAAGTTTCTTACCTTGTCCAATTTTTTTTTAATAAATAAATAAATAGGCAGCGCTTTAACATGGCTTATGTGGTTGCGGCAGAGAGGCTCCCAGCACTGGTGCACTGTCTACACTAGCACTTTACAGATCATAGACTATCAGGGTTGAAAGGGACCTCAGGAGGTCATCTAGTTCAACCCCTGACTCAAGGCAGAACCAATCCTCAACTAAGTCATCGCAGCCAGAGCTTTGTCAAGCCTGACCTTAAAAACCTGTAAGGAAGAAGATTCCACCACCTCCTTAGGTAACCTATTCCAGTGCTTCACCACCTCCTAGTGAATTTTTTTTTTCCTAATGTCCAACCTAAACCTCCCGCATTGCAACTTGAGGCCGTTATTCCTTGTTCTATCATCTGGTGCCACTGAGAACAGTCTAGATCCATCCTCTTTGGAACCCCCTTTCAGGTAGTTGAAAGCAGCTATCAAATCCCCCCTCATTCTTCTCTTCTGTAGACTAACAATCCCAGTTCCCTCAGCCTCTTCTTGTAAGTCATGTGCTCCAGCCCTCTAATAATTTTTGTTGCCCTCCTCTGGACTCTTTGCAGTTTATCCACATCCTTCTTGTAGTGTGGGGCTCAAAACTGGACACAGTATTCCAGATGAGGCCTCACCAATGCCAAATAGAGGGGAATGATCACACCCCTTGATCTGCTGGCAGTGCCCCTACTTATATAAACCAAAATGCTATTGGCCTTCTTTGCAACAGGGGCACACTATTGATTCATATCCAGCTTCTCATCCACTGTAACCCCTAGGTTCTCTTCTGCAGAACTGCTGCCTAGCCATTTGGTCCCTAGTCTGTAGCAGTGCATAGGATTCTTCCATCCTAAGTGCAGGACTCTGCACTTGTCCTTGTTGAACCTCATCAGATTTCTTTTGGCCCAATCCTCTAATTTGTCTAAGTCCCCCTGTATCCTATCCCTACCCTCCAGCGTATTTACCACTCCTCCCAGTGTTGTGTCATCTGCAAACTTGTTGAGGATGCAGTCCATGCCATCTTCCAGATTATTAATGAAGATATTGAACGGAACCAGCCCAAGGACCGACCCTTGGGGCACTCCACTTGATTCTGGCTGCCAACTAGAAATGGAGCCATTAATTGCTACCCATTGAGTCTGATGATCTAGCCAGCTTTCTATCCACCTTATAGTCCATTCATCCAGCCCATACGTCTTTAACTTGCTGGCAAGAATACTGTGGGAAACCATATCAAAAGCTTTCTAAAGTCAAGGAATAACACGTCCACTGCTTTCCTCTCATCCACAGAGCCAGTTATCTTGTCATAGAAGGCAATTAGGTTAGTCAGGCATGACTTGCCCTTGGTGAATCCCTGCTGACTGTTCCTGATCACTTTCCTCTCCTTTAGCGCTCCAGCTCTTCCCCCTTCTTGCGAACGAAGCAGTCTGTGTGCCTCTCGCAGATGGCCCCAACTTGGGCTGCCTCTCTGGGTGTGGGGCTGGCATCACTAGCACTGTGGCAAAACATACAGTTCCATCTCAGTCTCAGCCACCAGGCTACCCTGCACCCGGGAGACTGCAACTGCCCAGCCACAGCGCCTGGCGACCCGCCCCTCTGTATAAGTTTGGATCCCAACTTTCCGGCCTCTTCCTGCTGCAAGATGTCCGGGGAGCCTTGATACCCTTGGCTGCCCGGCTCCTCCTACCTGGGCTGCGCCTTGCTCCCCTCACGGCCCCACACCTATGGGCTTCTCCCTCTGGGCTGAGGCGAGGTGGAGCAGCTGCCAGGGGTGAATGGCCGCTTCGCCGGCTACATTGAGAGGGCACGGCAGCTGGAGCAGCAGAACCGGCTGCTGGAGGCCGAGTTGGGCGCACGATGGCAGCGCTGGGCTGAACCCTCCTGCCTGAGCGAGCTCTTATTACGTGTCCTTACAAGGCCTGCTGTCTCAAAGGGGTTGCCATTGGCTGCTTGCAAGCTGAAGTGTCTGCAGGAATTGATAGCTAGGTGGAATAAGTTTCTTCTGTGGCGCATTGTGAGAGCTAAGTGTCTTTAATAGGCCATGAAGTTTGATTAATCCATGCACACTGTCTTGCTAGACTGGATATATACTATCTTGTGGATGTTACCCCAAGAAGAAACCCATTTGAGACTAGGATTGCCAACTACATTAGCACAAAACTGAATACCCTTGCCCTGCCCCTCCTCCGAGGCGAGGCCCTGCCCTTGCCCCACTACCCCTCATCCTGTTGCTCACTGTCCTCACCTTCCCTCGCTCACTCATTTTCACCAGGCTGGCTCAGGGAGTTGGAGTGTGTGTGGGTGAGTGCTCTGGATGGGGGTGCAGGCTCTGGGGTCGGGCCAGGCATGAACAGTTTGGAGTGCAGGAGGAGGCTCTGGACTGGTGGTGTGGAGCAAGGGGTTTGGAGTATGGAAGGAGGCTCCAGACTGAAACGGGGGGTTGGGATGTAGGAGGCGTTATGGGCTCTGGTCTGGGAGTGTGGGTTCCAGGGTGGGGCCAGAAATAAGGGATTCAGAGTGTGGGTGGGGGCTCCGGCTTGGGCAGTGGGTTGGAGTTCCAGGTGGGGTGAGGGCTCCAGGTTGGGGCCAGTGATGAGGGATTTGGGGTGCATAAAGGGGGCTCCGGGCTGGGGCAGAGGGCTGGCGTGTCGGGGGGAATGAGCGCTCCGGCTGGGTGTGCAGACTCTGGTGTGGGGCTGGAGATTTAAGGGTGGGGTTTAAGGTGTAGGAGGGTACTCCGGGGTGGGACCGAGGCATTCGGAGGGCAGGAGGGGGGAATCAGGGTTGGGGCAGGAGCACAGGATGGGATTTGGGGTGCAGGCTCAGGGTGGTGCTTACCTTAAGCAGCTCCTAGAAGTAGCAGAATGTCCCCGCTCCAGCTTCTACGGAGACGCACAGCCAGGCAGCTCTGTGTGCCACGCTGTCCCTGCAGCTCCCAGTGGTAACTGTTCTCAGCCATTGGGAAGCTGCGGAGTGGTGCTTGGGTGGGGGCAGCATGCGGAGCCCCCTGGTTGCACCTATGCGTAGGAGCTGGAGGGGAGATATGCCACATCTGGGAGCTGTGTGAACCATGGTAGGAAGAGAGCCTGTTTTAGCCCTGTTTGCTGCAAACTGGGCTTTTATGGCCTGGTCAGTAGTGCTGTCTAGAGCCTCATTTTTCCACCAGGCATGCCAGTCAAAAACCCAACACCTAGTAACCCTATTTTAGACACAAGTATGTAGACAATATTCATAACTTCAGATACAGTAATGATACATGTATTTTAAAAGGATAACCTTAATTAGCAAATCATAACATTTCCATGGATACCCTTACATTTTATACTTTGTATAAGACTTGTTTCAATTGTCTAACGGTGGCAATATCAATGATATACATGGTCAGTCATACAGAATCACAGAAGGTATGGAAATATCCTAATCAAGTCACTTCTCAATCTTCTTTTTGATAAAATAAACAGACTGAGCTCTCCAGGTCTCTCACTGTAAGGCATTTTCTCCATTCCTCAAATTATTTTTGTGGCTCTCTTCTGCAATTTTTTGACATTATTTTAAAAATGTGGACATCAGAACTGTACATAGTATTCCAGTACCTGTGTCACCAGTGCTATATGCAGAAGTAAAATTCTTATTAATTCTTTTTCTGCTCTGTTTATGCATCCAAAGATCACATTGGCCCTTCTTGCCACAGCCCCTCTTGGAGCTTATGTTGAGTTGCTTATCCACTGTGACTCATAAATCCTTTTCAGAATCACTGTTTTTCAGGATACAGAATCCAGTTCCATAAAGAAGGTCATCATTCCTTATTCCAGGCCCGCACAACATGTGGCCTGGGGACCACATGTGGCCCGCACGGGCTCACTGTGCAGCCCGCAGGGGGTGAGTAGGGATGGGGCGGGGCAAGCCAAGCGCTGGAGTGGGAGAAAGTAGATGGGAGCGGGGTGAGGGTGGGGCTTTTTGACCCACAGCCTTTTTAAAATTTTTTTAGTAATATGGCCCTTGCTGCTTTCTGAGTTGTGCAGGCCTGCCTTATTCCTAGACAAATGACCTTGCATTTAGCTGCATTAAGACACATTGGGCCCACCATAACAAGCGAACCAGTTTGCTGTATCCGTATCATTATGTTCCACTCCAGCAATCTTTGTCATCCACAAATTTTATCAACAGTGAATTTATATTTCTTCTTCCAGTAGTTCCCTGTTGGTACTCCACTGTAGGTGAGCTTAGTTACCTGCGCTGCCGATAGAACTGTGGTATCAGTATCCATTAGGCCCGCATATGCTCTCTCGCCTTGTGCTGTACCACAAGGTTAGTCAGTGAGCACGGGCTAACCCCCCTCAGTTCTTTCTCAACTGCCCCTGTCTAGAGATGGAGCTATTCACAGTCTGTTAGGATCATTACTTCAGTTTGCATTCAGTTGCCCGCCTAGTTCTTTATTTACTCCTGAAGGCATTCTGTGCCAAAAAAAAATAAAATTTCTGTGCACAGTATTGCAAAATTTTGCAAATGCTATTTGTCAAATAAATGTGGAGGGTCCAGCATGGCATTGAGGAGCACAGGCCACTAGCTGCACAGAGGTGGGAGATCGCTGTGCACTCCTTCCTCCTCCTCCTCCTCCCCCTCCCGCCGACATGGATTAGCAGTGAGGCTGCAACCAACCCTGACACAATGCAAAGGATTGGGCCTGCCCTATAAACACTCTAGGGCTCTACTCCACCATGCTAAGTGCACCAGGTATGGGTGGGCAGGCAGGCCCAGCAAGGCAGGAAGGGCTTAATGTGGAGTAACAGGTGTGGGTTAAGAGGGTTCTGTCTGGGGCAGTCTGGGTGTGGGTGGCTTAGTGGGGAATCTGGGTGCAGAAGGGGATCTGGATGTACAGGGGCTTGTTGGACTTCTGGGAGCAACAGTAATGGGACTCTGCAAGGGGGTACCGGTGAAGGTAGATGGGGCTCAGCTGGGAGGTCTTGGTGGCTCATTGGGGTGGTTCAGGGGCAATGGGGGGGGGGGGTTCTGGGTGCAAGGGGGTGATGCTTAGTGAGGGGGTCTGGATATGAGGGGGTCTGGGTGCACGGAGGTTCAGTGGGGGAGCAGTTCCCTGTACAGTAACTTCTTCCCCTGCAACTGAGGAGCGATGAGCGATGAGCGCAGGAAGCACGCAGGAAGTGGAGAGATTGCAGAGTTTCCTGCAGTTGGGAAGAAATTTAGGGGAAGGTTTGACCCAGTCCCAGATGCCATGCAGGGGAAAAGGAAGTCCCATCCTCCCTAGCCCAGCTGGGACTAGTAGCTGAGCCAAGCACAGTGTAGGAGGCACCAGCCAGGTCTTCCTCAAGTCCTTTCCCGAACAGTGATTTACCTCTTTGACTGCCCTGGGCATCCACAATGTACTCTCAATGGAGAGTCATATGATCGCTCTTGTGGCTTTCCTTTGCTTCCCTATCAGAAAGTCATGTTTTTGCAGGGAAGCAATGAAATCTGTGGGGGACATAAGTTCTGCACAGGTGCAGTCTTGCAGAATTCCCCCAGGAGTATTTGTTGTAGTCCTAATTATAGGGTGTTTTGTTCTTATTTTTTTCCCCTTAAAAATAAATAATAAAAATACCCTCTAGTTTCTTTTCCTGCTTCTTTGCTCATTGGGGACCCTTCTCCCAACAGAGTATGCTTGGCGCACTGGGCTTTAAATAGTGCCTCTCTTGCAAAGCGGCAATCCCTGTTACAGAGGAGCACTCATAGTGCATTTGCTGCCTTGGAAATGCCACACTCAGCAAAAGTGTGGTCTTTGACTGCAACACAGACCCATGTCTCGTAAGGACAGAGAGCTCAGGCAAAAGATTATTTTCATGGAGGTGGTTTTCCGACCCTATCCAGACTTGTGTCATGAGTCACCTGGCACATGTGGTTCTTTCCCATAGTCTTCAACATCTAAAGGCTGTGAATTGAAGAAAGAAGTTGCTGACTCTTCTCACAAATCATCAAAAATACCCAGGGTGAAGTCACCACAATTAGCCGAGAGATAGCCATAAACATTCTCTGGCATTCTCAGTATCCTTGGTACCGCTGGCATTGAGACCCTCTCAGTTCGATGCCCATGGCTCACTGAAGTCTTCAGTGGCAGGTACTGTTGACAAGCCTATGCACCCAATGGGCAATGGCACCGAGTCAACGGCACTGAGGGACAAAGACAGGATTAAGCACTCCTCTAAAAAGGCATTACTCATACTTGATCTCCTCCCCGGCAAGATCCCTTCCCCCGCTACTCTGTGGTACCAAATCTGTTGGTACCACCGAAATTCCAAAACTTCAGGGACCTCTGCGTAATAGATGTACCAGGATTTCTTCTTGGTGCCAGGACCTCTACACCAAGTTTTCGCTCGGCAAGGGAGCCTTGCATGCTGCCGTGTTGTGCTTCCCCCACTCTCCAGTGAGGGCTTGGACAGTGAACCTGAGGAGTTGGCGTCCTTGTACTCCTCACAGACTTTTTACGGTGCCCAATCAGCAGAGCCCTTGAGGATATCCTCAAATGATCTGTTGCTACCATCTTGATATGGCCATCTGTGGACAGCACCTCTGTGGCAATACTGGAACACTTGAGCTGCATTTCACTATCATGCCTCTCAAGCCTCTAGCCCCACTCAAAAGCCCTTGAAACACACCCCTTTGGCCACAGTGTCCTGGACTTCAGAACCTCTTGAAGAAATTGTGGAGGACCAGGAGGGTGGTGTTGAGGAAGAAGTGACCCCAAGGACCATTTCCTCCTCCCTCCACCCGATGAGGCCGTTATACCTTTCCCAACATTTCTGGCAGATGACTGCCTCTTTCAGGACCTAGCAAAGAGAGTAACAGATGCTCTCCAAATACTGCTACAAGAGGTTGGACACCCACTGTTGTATCCTTGACATACTCTACTCATCCTCTTCCTAAAAGATCACCCTACCTATTAATAAGGCTATTGTAGACCTTGAAAGAACCATCTGGCAGACCCCTACTTGCAAGTGGAAAGACAAAAAATATGTCCCAGCAAGGGAGACTGAATTCCTCTTCTTCCATCCCCCAGTTTCCTCGAGGTTGATGATGCCATTAATTCCTGCAGCCATCAATATCAGATGAGGTCCACTCCCTATGATGGATGGGAAGTGTTTGGATTTTTTGGGAGGAAAGTGTTCTCAGCCATGCTTTAGTTTCAAATTGTCCATTAGTATGCTCTCACAGCAGAATATGACTACGGGAACTCCTCTCTTAGTCATGCTGGTTAACGTTGTTATGTTGCTGATCAGTTAGGGAACATGCTCGTTTTAAAGTCGTGCAGTGCTCCCTTCGTCCGTTGTTTGGCAGCCACCCGATTTGTGCACTGCTTGCAGGAAGAGCAGCCCGTTGCAACTAGCTGGTGGGTGGTTGGAACTAGGGTGGACCATCAGACCCCCTATCAGCTCCCCACTCCCCAAAGTTCCCTGTGCAGTAGCCGCCCAGCAGGCTATCAATTGCCAGCAGTTCAGATGTCCCTCCTGCCACTGCCATGTGCTGCTCCTGCCCTCTACATTGGAGCTGCTCCCCGAGACTCCTGCTTGCTGTGTGTGGAGGAGAGGGGAAGAAGAGGGATGCTAATGTCAGGGTGCCCCCCTCCCCTCTGCTCCTGCACTCCGCTTACCCCATCTTCCAGAGAGCAGAGGAGACACACGCAGCTGCCGACTGGTCTCAGCTTGCTGATCAATTAACAAGGCAGTGTAATTCTGACCCCACTCTTCATACTTAAAGGGGAAATGCACCTCTCTCTCGCTCTCTCTCTCTGCCTGCCTGCCTGCCCTCCCTCCTTTCCTGCTGCCTTGTAGAGTGTGGGAGTTGACCCTTGAGGGCTCAGCCAATTGCTAGTTCATCATTTATCAGTAAGTTCCCGTAGGAACGAGGCACACACACAGTTGTTGAATAAAAGTAGTGAGTTTATTGAAGGCAAAAGTGGCACACCCGCAACAGGGGCTCCCTTTGTTGCTGCCACTGAGACGGGGAAAGCCTGACGCATTGGAGCAATGCTCGGGATGAAGCCCACTGCGCGTGGGAACACAGGCAGAGAAATAACAGGAACATTTTACATCTCATGCATACCTCATGAATAACTAATACCGTATCCCTATCTTGTTAGTATTACATAATGCAAGCAGGTGTCTCATTAGTTTTGCACAAGGCAAGCAGGCAATGAAAACCAGTTAACTCCGGCATGTGAAGTATGTGATAATAGAGCCAGCAACCGATAACAGCAGCATGAACTGTAATACCCTTTCATTCCCGGGAGCTGGGCGGGGGGGAATGAGCACCCTTTCCTTCCCTGGAATCGAGGGTGAGAATGCCCTTAGCACTCCTCCATGACAATGTCTTCCGCACCCTTACACATTCCCTGGGACGACTCCACCTCAACCAAGCTTCACAGTCATCACTGTGTACCAGTATTAAATTGTTTTTTTAAAACTTGTATCTCTCTATATCTATCAGTCTTTTGTCTGTGAAAAAAATTTCCCAGAACCTAACCCCCTCATTTACATTAATTCTTATGGAGAAATTGGTTTTGCTTAGTCACATTTTTTCAGGAACATAATTACAACGTTAAGTGAGGAGTTCCTATACATAAATTATTCAAAGCTGAATGCTTTTATTGAACAGCTTCTCGAGTCATAAGAACATAAGAGAGGCTGTACTGGGTCAGACCAAAGGTCTATCTAGCCCAGTATCCTGTCTACCGACAGTGGCCAATGCCAGGTGCCCCGGAGTGAGTGAACCTAACAGGTAAAGATCAAGTGATCTCTCTCCTGCCATCCATCACCCCCCTCTGACAAACAGAGGCTAGGGACACCATTCCTTACCCAGCCTGGCTAATAGCCATTAATGGACTTAACCTCCATGAATTTATCTAGTTCTCTTTTAAACCCTGTTATAGTCCTAGCCTTCACAGCCTCCTCAGGCAAGGAGTTCCACAGGTTGACTGTGCGCTATGTGAAGAACTACTTCCTTTTATTTGTTTTAAACCTGCTGCCCACTAATTTCAAAGGGTGGCCCCAGTTCTTCTATTATGGGAACAAGTAAATAACTTTTCCTTATTCACTTTCTCCACACCACTCATAATTTTATATACGTCTATCATATCCCCCCTTAGTCTCCTCTTTTCCAAGTTAAAAAGTCCTAGCCTCTTTAATCTCTCCTCATATGGGACCCGTTCCAATCCCCTAATCATTTTAGTTGCCCTTCTCTGAACCTTTTCTAATGCCAGTATATCCTTTTTGAGATGAGGAGACCACATTTGTACACAGTATTCAAGATGTGGGCGCACTATGGATTTGTATAAGGGCAATAAGATATTCTCCGTTTTATTTTCTATCTCTTTGTTAATGATTCCTAACATCCTGTTTGCTTTTTTGACTGCCGCTGCAGACTGCATGGACATCTTCAGAGAACTATCCACGATGACTCCAAGATCTTTTTCCTGATTAGCTGTAGCTAAATTAGCCCCCATCATATTGTACATATAGTTGGGGTTATTTTTTCCAGTGTGCATTACTTTACATTTATCCACATCCAATTTCATTTGCCAAAATTTTGTTGCCCAATCACTTAGTTTTGTGAGATCTTTTTGAAGTTCTTCACAGTCTGCTTGGGTCTTAACCATTTTGAGCAGTTTAGTATCATCTGCAAACTTTGCCACCTCACTGTTTAACCCTTCCTCCAAATCATTGATGGATAAGTTGAATAGGATTGGTCCTAGGACTGACCCTTGGGGAACACCACTAGTTACCCCTCTCCATTCTGAAAATTTACCATTTATTCCTACCCTTTGTTCACTGTCTGTTAACCAGTTCTCAATCCACGAAAGGATCTTCTCTCTTATCCCATGGCAACTTAATTTACATAAGAGCCTTTGGTGAGGGACCTTATCAAAGGCTTTCTGGAAATCTAAGTACACTACATCCACTGGATCCCCCTTGTCCACATGTTTGTTGACCCCTTCAAAGAACTCTAATAGATTAGTAAGACATGATTTCCCTTTACAGAAACCATGTTGACTTTTGCCCAACAATTTATGTTCTTCTATGTGCCTGACCATTTTATTCTTTACTATTGTTTCAACTAATTTGCCCGGTATGGATGTTAGACTTACCGGTCTGTAGTTGCCAGGATCACCTCTAGAACGCTTTTTAAATATTGGCGTTACATTAGCTATCTTCCAGTCATTGAGTACAGAAGCCGATTTAAAGGACAGGTTACAAACCCTAGTTAATAGTTCTGCAATTTCACATTTGAGTTCTTTCAGAACTCTTGGGTGAATGCCGTCTGGTTCCGGTGACTTGTTAGAGTTAAGTTTATCAATTAGTTCCAAAACCTCCTCTAGTAACACTTCAGTCTGTGACAATTCCTCAGATTTGTCACCTACAAAAGACGGCTCAGGTTTGGGAATCTCTCTAACGTCCTCAGCCGTGAAGATTGAAGCGAAGAATTCATTTAGCTTCACTGCAATGACTTTATCATCTTTAAGTGCTCCTTTTGTATCTCTATCATCCAGGGGCCCCACTGGTTGTTTAGCAGGTTTCCTGCTTCTGACGTATTTAAAAAACATTTTATTATTACCTTTTGAGTTTCTGGCTAGTAGCTGTTCTTCAAATTCCATTTTGGCTTTTCTTATTACATTTTTACACTTAATTTGGCAGTGTTTATGCTCCTCTCTAGTTACCTCAGTAGGATTTGACTTCCACTTTTTAAAAGATGCCTTTTTATCTCTCACTGCTTCTTTTACATAGTTTTTAAGCCATGCTGGCTCTTTCTTTAGTTATTTGACTTTGTTTTTTAATTTGGGGTATACATTTAAGTTGGGCCTCTATTATGGTGTCTTTGAAAAGTGTCCATGCAGCTTACAGGGATTTCACTTTAGTCACTTTACCTATTAATTTCCGTTTAACTAACCCCCTCATTTTTGCATAGTTCCCCTTTCTGAAATTAAATGCCACAGTGTTGGGCTGCTGCAGTTTTGTTCCCAGCACGGGAATGTTAAATGTTATTATAGTATGATCACTATTCCCAAGCGGTCCTGTTGTAGTTACCTCTTGGACCAGCTCTTGCGCTCCGCTCAGGACTAAATCAAGAGTTGCCTCTCTTCTTGTGGGTTCCTGTACCAGCTGCTCCAAGAAGCAGTCATTTAAAGTATCAAGGAATTTGGTCTCTGCGTTTCGTCCTGAGGTGACATGTACCCAGTCAATATGGGGATAATTGAAATCCCCCATTATTACTGAGTTATTTATTTTGACAGCCTCTCTAATCTCCCTTAGCATTTCATCATCACTATCACTGTCCTGATCAGGTGGTCGATAATGGATCTCTATTGTTATATTCTTATTAGAGCATGGAATTACTATCCATAGAGATTCTGTGGAGCATATGGATTCTTTTAAGATTTTTAATTCATTTAATTCTACATTTTCTTCCACATATAGTGCCACTCCCCCACCCTGATGACCTGTTCTGTCCTTCCGATATATTTTATACCCCGTAATGATTGTGTCCCATTGATTGTCCTCACTCTACCGTGTTTCTGTGTTGCCTATTGTATTAATATTCTCCTTTAATACGAAGCACTCTGGTTCACCCATCTTATTATTTAGACTTCTAGCATTAGTGTACAAGTACTTTAAAAACTGGTCACTGTTTATATGTCTGCCCTTTTCTGATGTGTCACATTCTTTATGTGAAAGTTTGTCATCTGATCTGGTCTCTCCTTTATTCTTTACCATCCTTTCCTTCTGACTAAAACCTAGAGAATCTCCTCTATCAGTAGACCCTCCTGTAAGAGAAGTCTCTATCCGATCCACGTGCTTCTCTGCAGCAATCAGCTTTCCCCCATCTCTTAACATTAAAAAGGTTGCAGAGCAGTTTTTAAACTAAGTGCCAGCAGTCTGGTTCCACTTTGGTTTAAGTGGAGCCCATCCTTCCTGTATAGACTCCCGCTATCCCAAAAGTTTCCCCAGTTCCTAATATATCTAAACCCCTCCTCTCTACACCATCGTCTCATCCACGCATTGAGACTCTGAAGCTCTGCCTGCCTAGCTGGCCCTGCGTGTGGAACTGGAGGCATTTCTGAGAATGCCACCATAGAGGTCCTGGATTTCAATCTCTTTCCTAGCAGCCTAAATTTGGCCTCCAGGACATCTCTGCTACCCTTCCCTATGTCACTGGTACCAACATGTACCACGACCACTAGCTCCTTCCCAGCACTACTCAGTCTATCTAGATGCCTCGAGAGATCTGCAACCTTCGCACCAGGCAGGCAAGTCACCATACGGTTCTCCTGGTCATCACAAACCCAGCTATCTATGTTTCTAATGATAGAATCTCCCATTACTAACAACTGCCTTTTCCTAATGACTGGAGTTCCCTCCCCCGAGGAGGTTACCTCAGTGCGAGAGGATACCCCAACAGCACCTGGAAGGAGGGTCCCAACTATGGCATTGTCTTCGCTACTAACTGTTCCTCCTTAATGTTGGCCTTAAATTGGTCACATCATGACCAATTTAAGGCCATCATTCAGGAGGGACAGTTAGTAGCAAAGATAATGCCACAATCTGCCCTCAATGCATCTGACATTGCAGCTAGGACCATCTCCAAGGCAGTGGTGATGTGACATGTATCTTAGCTCCATCTGTCAGGTTTTCTGAAGGAGGTACACTCCGTCACTGAAGATCTTCCCTTTCAGGACACTAAGCTCTTTGCAGAAAAGACCGATGTCTCTCTTCACATCCTGAATGATTCTCAGGCCACTCTCCATTTGCTGGGCATCTACATACCAGGTGTGACAAAGCTCCAAGTTTGTACTTGTGGGTCCTGCGCTTCCTGGCAGATTTAGGGGCCTCCGAAACTCATCTAGGCCCCAGAGTGACCTCCCTTTCTCAGTATAATTGGCAAGAGTCACCACCTAGTGAGTTACCTTCATCACAGGCCAGTATGGAAGGTGGAAAAAGAGGGGGAGCCCAGGCCTGCCCTCTACTCCGGACTCTAGCCCAGGGACCCTAATAGTATCAGCTAAGATGGCTGACCTTTTATCCACAAAACACAATACAATTCCCTGGGCTACTTCCCCACAGCAGTCCCTGCTTCTTCAAACTCCACTTCACCCTTACCTCAGGGCGTCCTTCCTTCTGGATGATATGTTGTCTACCACTCAGTCTCACCAACAGAGTAACTTCCTTCCACAGCTCCTGACATCCACACCCACCTGACTAACTAGGAGATTTTTATCTGGATTCAGCCAGTCCCTGATTGGCTTCAGGTGTCCTAATTAGGCTAGCTGTTTCTACTCCTTTCTAGAAGGTTCTTAGTTGGCCCCAGGTGTCTTGATTGGCCTGGAGTAGCCTTTGTTTGGCTATCCAGGGAACAGGGACCTGCACATCCTGAGACTAATATACCTGCCTTCCAGCACTCTCCTATATCCTTCTGGTCTGACTCGTCACACAGGACAGAAGAGAAAATTTAGTTCCTAGCCTCAGCATAAGCCACACACCTCCCAGTACCCAGCTCAACACTACTACGAGCCACAGAGGAAGAGATCTAAATTTTTGAGGCATAAACCATCTGGCCCGCAATCTTCCGCCTCATAGCCATCCACATCCAAGCACCAGTTTTGATGTGTTGCTTAAGGTGCCCACAGACCATTCCCCCCGCAACTGCTACAGCCAACCACCTCTACCTACCCATTTGGCCACCAGTTTGCAGCATTCCATAGCAGCTGGGAATGCATAACATTTGACTGATGGGACCTAGAGATCGTTAATGAGTACTCTGTCCATTTTACCTCCCTGTCCCTCTCCACAACACCTTCTTTGTCCCTCTTCAGGGATCATTATCATGAGAGTTTACTAAAAAAAGGAAGATCATCTCCTCCAGTTAGGAGCTATAGAACCAGTATCTCAATATTTACAAGGCAAAGGGTCCTACTGTCCTTATTTTCCAATCCTAAAGATATCCTTCATGCCAAGTTGGGGGTTCTCTGCCTCAAGACATAGCTCCTTGGTTGAAACGCCTAGAAAACACCTGTTCAGAGTACCTGTGAGAGCGTATTGTTACACAGCGGAAAGTCCTCAACATGATGTATTTACGAGCAAAAATTGTCCCAGTGTCAAATTTGGTATACTTTCCAACAAATCTCCCTATCTGTGACTCTTCCACATATTTTAGATTATACTGTGGCCCTAAAAAGAATGAAACTGTCTCTAAGATCTCAGAGTCCACCTAACAGCTGTAATAGCCATCCATCATGCAGTGGAGATGTACTCAATGCTGTCACTGACAGGGATCCACAGTAGACAGAGCAGGGAGAACCTGGTAATGGACCCTCCATTCCTTAGCATAACTCCTCCCTCTGTCTTTCAGTGGCTCAAGGCTACTCTGGCACCAATGTCAGGCTGTCACACACTGTCTTCCAGCACAGCAGGTGGGCTAAGAAACCCCTTTGAACTTCCTGGCTTGGATGTGGCGCCCCAAATATTGGGTCAGCCTAGTTCCAGAACACGTCCATGAGTCTCACTTGAACAAAGAGTGGGATACTGAGAAGTCCCCTCCTGAATCCAGTCCAGCACAAATTTCCAGCCTGAACCTATTCTTAGGGTAAATAAGACGATGTAGACTTTTGGCACCTTAGAGACTAACCAGTTTATTTTAGCATAAGCTTTCATGGGCTAAAGCCCACTTCATCGCAAGATAGCTTCCCAGAAGAGTAATCATAAGGTTTCCTCCTCCCAAGAAAACTTAGTCTAAAATTTGTCTTCCTTTCTGAGGAGGAGGAAGATCCAGGGAGGTATAAGAGGTCCCACAGATGTTCAGATCTATCTAGTTGCCTGGACAAAAACACCAAGGAAAGAAAAAGAGCCCCCTGATTCCCTTCATCTTTAGAAGACTCTGATTAAGGGAATTCCTCTAGGAATCTCTCTAAAGAAGCATAAAGTGAAATCTGTTTTCCTTAAGCTGCTGAATCTGCAGAGTGCAGCAGTGCAGATAATCCTCCGTGTTTGGTTCACCTTCCTGGAATGCAGTATGGAAAAATCAATGCAAGAAACCCCTAAAAAACACAAAAACCCAGACCATGGATATGTGCTGATTCTTATGGGTGTACATATTCTCCTTTTTCCCCCCACCTACAGTGAATTCTTCCCTGTTAGAAGAGTAAAGCCAGCATTCCAAATTAGAGTTAGAGAATCAAATAGTAAAATATATTAAATAAAAAAACAAAACAAAAAATATAGAGGATAGTGAGTGTTTCCTGCTGTTGCTGTGGGTCACCATGCCCTCATAATCAGATTATTGCTCCCAGCTCTGTTGCAGATTCACATGTCTCTCCACCATCTCCTGCCCCCAGTAGATGGCTATGGAGTGAGAAGAGGGATAGTGGTCCAGAAATGGAAGAATTGGCAGGTAGTAAGAGGCTTCTTGGCCCATAATTTCTTTCTTTCTACTCTCACCCCACCCCAGGCCTCTGTTTTATAGGGACAGAAGGTATTTCAGCACTCATTCAGGTCCTTCATAGGGAGGCATGGTCTTAGCCCTCTCCGTTAGTCAAGAAAACTATTGAGGGGCATTAGGTCAACAAGAATAAACAATCCAACAACTATGAGCTATCTGTCACCCTAAATACTCCATATGCTTTCACAAGCAGTGCTGTCATAGCTGGACAGTGTTGCAAGTATCGTCCCTCATCCTTCCAAAAATGAAAAATCACATGGTGTAAGGACTTCTCCCTGAGTAAGAAGAATCAAGGCATGCAGACAGTTGTCCTAGATTTACAAATGGGAGCAACAGAACCTGTCCCGCTTCTACAGAGCAAACAAGGCTTTTACTTCATATTGTATCGAGTTTTTTTAAAAAAAGGTCCAAAGGTTACAGAGCAGTTCTCTGCTTTAAGCATCTTAATAGGTACATGGGGAAAAAAATCAAAATTCAAGATGGATACCTTAAAATTCACACTAGTCGCTGTCAAAACAACAAACTCCATGTCATTAGTAGATTTTAGGCTACCTATCTGCGTATCCCAGTTTGACAGTCATACAGATGCTTGCTAAGCTTTGTTTTCAGATCATGACACTACCAGTACAGGCCCTTTGTCAATTAGTTTAGTAACATCACTCCAAATATGTACAAAATGCTGTTGGTGTTATAGCAGTTCTGAGACAGGAAGGAGTCCATGTGTTTCACCAGTTGTATATTCGTGAAGAAGAGGCTGAATCCTTCCTCAGTGTCAATATATTCATGTAACTTCTCTTTCTAATTCACTGGAACATATTAGGGTCTCTAAGTGGTTCCTCTGTTCCCCCAGTCTTACCTATACTATACAAATCACAACTTTTACAGTCTTATGTGAGCACATACACCACTGCAGACAACATCTGTAAAATACTGTAAAATATTTGTTCTTTTATTGCTGTGTCATAGCATATAGCTCTGGGTTTGAACTGATGACATGATGGAGGGTTGTTTTATTTTTCCAAACAGTCATTTGTTTAACAAATATAGGGAGAACAGAAGACAGGAAGAGGAGTTACCCTGATTATATGTTTACCATTCCAGCCCTTATGCCTGTATTTAATTTGCAATTCACTGATACAAGATAATTACCCAAGAGAATAAAGATTATATCTAAACAGACTGGCTCCTACTGACTTCCTATTTTCTTTACTCAATCCTGTTTTCAGAGTGGAAATAAGAGCAGTTATGTGGGTACAAAAATTAGTCAATAGTATGCTTGATCTAGTGATTTGCCTAAACAAATTATTTCATAGATTAAAATCCCTGCAGGGCACTTGGAGCCATTATTAGGTGACTTATCAGTTGCACATCTTTGTCTAGAGTGTCTGTCCACTCCCTCTCCAAGTCCATGTCTACATTACAAAATGATGCCATTAATTGTTTCCTGCTACAGAGGACTGTGACTTTGGGCAATGTGCAGGAAATAGTGGGTGGTTTGGAGAAATGGGCTTCCCAAACTGCAGTGGGATGACCCATGGCACACGTATTCCTGTTTTAGCACCAGACTACCTTGCCATAGAGTATGTCAACAGGAAAGTCTAGTTTTCGATGGTAATACAAGCACTGGTGGATCACCTGGGGAGCTTTACCAATATCTATGTTGGCTGGTCAGGGAAGGTAAATGACACACACATCATTAAGAACACAGGACTGATCAAAAAGCTGCAAGTACAGACTTTCTTTCCAGATCAGAGGGTTACCATTTGGGATATTGAAATCCCAGTAGTGATCCTGGAAGATCCAGCCAACCTGTTGCTTCCATGGCTCATGAAGCTCATTGTTCACTTAAAAGATTGCCCTTCCATGAGAAAATATACTAATGGTATAGCTGCCTTCTGGGTCCTGCAGAATACTGTAAAGCAAAACGGGGGAAAAATTTCCACCAGGGTGGAGGTAGAGTGGCTTTCTGTTGAATTTTGAACTGCAAGACACAGGCTATTAGAACAGCTAAATGGGGAGCTATAAGGCTCAGGGAAGCTTTGAAAGACCATTTTAATAGTGAACCAGAGTAGCATATGTTGCTGCAGTGTGCTCTACTTGGCCTTGCTCTTTTGTAGGCTGGCATGAATCTTGTAGTGATTGCTCTGTAGGAAGGAATATAACATTGTCAATGCACCTATTAGTATTGTCTGTGAATGATGTTATCCATTCTGTGATAAAGTGAAGTAATAGGAAATTGATGAGCATGAGACCTACTCAGCAACAGACTGCATATGCTGTGAACTAATAAAAGTGAGTTTTGTTTCAAAAAATAGAATTTTAATCTGAAACATGAACCAGGCAACTTAAGTTTTAATTTTTTTAAAAAATAAATTAATGGAACAGAATTTATGAAGGGGGAAGAACTTGGCATTTCAGGTACACATACACCAACCATACCTTTCACAGGTCAGCGTATATGAAGCTGTGATTGTCCTAATGTCCCACTGGGTGGAGTGGTAAGGGTATTGATGCCATGTGAAATGTTGGGAGGTGGGCGAGCCTGTATAGGGAGGTCCTGATACTGAGTTCTTCATGGGATGGAGAGGGAGGCGACCATGGAAGTGTTAAACCTGCAGGTCTTCCAGAGTCTGCAGCATCTCAGTTTGGTAAGTGCAAACATCCTCTCCTTTTCCTGCACCCTGAGAGCCAGGATGGGCTCCAGGCTGTATTATGCATGTAGTTGGGACCCAGGGACTGGGTTCGTTCTAGCCAAAGGTTCATAATAATGAAGAGTGTTATAGCGAGGGTGTACTATATTTTGAAAATACTATGCATACCAGGAGACTCCCCTCTCGAACACCAAAAAGGAAGAAGTTAGCTATCAATCCAAGCTATCAATTTTGGCTGACCATGACACCTACATTATTGTGTTCCACTTTTTCCACTGCATGAAATTAGCAGAGTATGTTAGTTGTGATAGGATGCTCCAAGAAGTCCTTTCTGGTAGAAAAAAATAGTTTGTTTCATTTTAATGCAAGGCATTTCCAGTTTATTAAGAAAAATATTCCAGCATAGGCTTGAAAGTTGCTGTTTTAATTGTGTAGTGCTTAATCAACTGCTTTTGTGCTAGAATTGTGGTATGTGACTGGGCGTTAAAATGTTCTAACAAGTTTAGAAAGGGAAAAATGCTAATGATTAGTCTCTATGGAACAAATCACTGAGGACAATTGGTGGAATGTGAATTTATACCTGGTATTTTGGTGAACATCTAGATTTTCAGACCTTGTGAAGGAGTTCCTGTGATGTTAACAAAAATCTCTATAGTGTCAGTAGTTTTTGCATTGCAGTTGGTATCTGTAGTACAGTGTCTAGCTTTACTGTACTATAGTACAAAGAGCTTTAAATTATTTCATTAATTGTAATCAGTTTAAAAGAAGAAAAGCTTCAGTTTAAAGGTGTTTGACTGTAAGCTGTCAGGTGTCTGAATTGCTTTCTGACCTAGAGGCATAAATGAAATTAATGGGCAGCAGGTTTAAAACAAATAAAAGAAAGTTCTTCTTCACACAGCACACAGTCAACCTGTAGAACTCTTTGCCTGTGGAGGTTGTGAAGGCTAGGACTATAACAAGGCTTAAAAGAGAACTGGATAAATTAATGGAGGTTAAGTCCATTAATAGCTGTTAGCCAGAATGGATAAGGAATTGTGTCTCTATCCTCTCTTTGTCAGAGGGTGGATATGGATGGCAGGAGAAAGATCACTTGATCCTTGCCTGTTAGGTTCACACCCTTTCGGGTACCTGGCATTGGCTGCACTCAGCAGACAGGATACTGGGCTGACCCAGTATGGCCATTCTTATAAGGAGCAAAACCATACCGATTCTTAAGGAATGTGGAAGAAAGAGAAGAACTTGTGGGAGAAGGGCAGAAGGAGGAAGGTGAGAGGCAGGAGAAAATGTGAGGGATATGAGATTGATGGTAAACAGAGGGCAAATATTAGCATGCAGGTGGAACACTTAAGACTGAGAATGTGTGGAGGGAGAATGTGACTGGGGCAGAACATTGGATCTGATGGCAAAGAAAGAAGCATGGGAGATCAGGAGAGAACAGGATTCTGATAGGTTAGCAGAGGGAAGAAGGATAGAATGGTTGTTTCCCTACCTCAGAGCTCAGGAGAGAAGTACCTTTCCAAGCAGCCAGTGGAGAATTTCATGTTTTTGGTAGTGCATATAAAATTGAACTTCTAACTGAAAATGTTCAAACATAAATCAGGATTATTTTTTCAGGTTGGTTTAGTTCCTTCTTGTCCACTCCAGGACCCTAAATAGGTTGGGTTAGTGGTGGGAGGGAGGGGGAAGAGAAGGAAAGGGGTGTTGTTGGTTTGAGTTTTTTTACTTGAAGAATCAACTTTTTATTCAATTCTTACTATTTCATAACTTTTGTAAAATATCAAACAGTGTTAATGTTATAACATGCTTTTGTACAAGGAAGATTGATTGGCCTTTCCTGATTACAATCCTGATTTAAGATTATTGTACCTCTAATTACAATTCCTGTTTTAAGATTATTGTACCTCTGCGTTCCTTAATATATTGGATGCTTAGTAACAATCATATGAGTATGCATGACTGGAGAGAAGACTATCTTCTCTGTAATTAGACTTCCTTCTGAATCTAGGTTCATAAGGTCAGGTGTTTATTACTGCTGAGTGTTTCAGTGCCTACTGCATCAAATATTTTTATAATACAAAGTTGCCTGGAGAGTAGTGATAAATCAACTCTGTTAGCAAATTGATATTTTTCTAATGGGAATCTAATGAGAACAATCACATTTTGCACTTTTGGCTGGCTTCAAAATACCTTGATGAGTATTTATATACATATGCACAGGACTGGATTAATGCAGGGGCGTTAGGGGCTGCAGCCCAGGGTCTCGGGCTAAGGGGGCCCCTGCAAGCCCAATATGGCTCGCTGCTTCTTTTCATTCAGCCCATGGCAAGTCTCCGCCCAGCCGCTATGCCTTTGCTGGAGAGCGCTAGCTAAGTTCCAGGAATTGCTCCCATCAGATTCATGCCCAGAGTTAGTGCTTCTTGAGGAGGCCAAAGTGGTATCAAGGACCTCCCTCCACGCTACCCTAGACTCAGCTGACTCTGGCTCACACCATCGCCACAGCAATCACCATGAGATGGAATGCCTAACTACAGATTTCAGGCATACCCCCACAGGTCCAGAACACCATTCAGACCTGCCCTTTGACTGTGCAGGCTTGTTTGTTGAGAACATGGACTCCTGCTTCCACAGTCTGAAAGAATTGAGGGCAATATTGAAGTCTTTGGGGATCCACACTCCCACACCTCAGAGGAAGCCCTTCAAACCCAGCCCCTCTCCTGCTTCTACTTTGGACCCCTGAGGCAGGACTCAGCAGGAGAAGGGGCAGGAATAATAGGAGGTGCTAGTCACTGTCCTCCTCAGTGCAAGGCCAGGGCTCATCCAAACAGCCCACAGGGCTGAAACCTAACTTTTTTGAAGATACTCCTGAGGATGGAGCACCAGGACTCAAATCTGGATCCTTACCCTCCCTTTGTGTACCAGCTATCCCACTTCTTCTGTGCTTGGTTCCAGATCACAACCAATCGCTGGGTTCTGAGCATGATAGGGGTTCAATAATTCCCCTAGTTTTGGACTGCTTACTGGACCTGATGCAACAAGGGCTGGCAATATCATCTATAAAAGTGCACCTGGCTGCCATATCTGTCTTCCACCTGGAGTAGATCAGTCTTTGGAAACCTTGTGGTGGAGCGATTCCTCATGGGCTTGGACAGGCTTTACCCCCATGTATGGCAGCCCATTCCCCAGTGGTACCTCAACCTAATCTTGTCCAGGTTCATGGACCTTCCATTTGAGCCCACAGCCACCTGCCCTTTCTCCTACCTCTCTTGGAAGGTTGCCTTTTTGGTGGCTATAACATCATCCAGAAGGGTCTCTGAGCTCAAAGTGCTTACCTCAGAGTCCCCCATACCATCTTTTATAAATACAAGGTTCAGCTGTGTCCTCACCCTGCATTTCTATGCAAAGTGGTCTCCCAGTTTCATGTGAATCAGGACATATTTTTTACTGGTCTTCTTCCCTAAGCTTGATGCCACTGGAAGAGAGCAGATGCTCCATTCCCTAGACGTGAGGCTTGCCCTTGCCTTCTACATTGAACACAAAAAGCCATTTTGTAAGTCACCATAGCTCTTTACTGCAATTGCCAAAAGGATGAGAGGATTTCCTATCTCATCCTAGCTCATTTCATTGTGGATCACATCCTGCATTAGAACGTGCCAAAGTTTCACCCCCACCATTGACCGTGCACTCTACAAAAGCTCAGGCTTCATCCGCAGCTTTCCTCATGCATGTACCTCTTCAAGACACATGCAAGATTGCAACGTGATGTTCCATCCACACCTTCAAATCACACTACGCCATCACCCAACAAGAAAGAGATGACACAGCATTTGGCAGGGCAGTTCTACAATCAGCAAGCAGGTGAACTCCAATCCCTCCTCCAGAGAAACTGCTGGGGGGGTCGCCTATTGGAATGGGCATGAGCAAGCAAGCATGCAAAGAAGAAAAAATGGTTATCTACCTGTCGTAATTGTTCTTCATAATCTGTTGCTCATGTCCATTCCAAATTCCACCCATGTCCCCTCTGTTGGGAGTCTTCCGGCAAGAAGGAACTGAGAAGGTGGTGGGCTAGCAGTGTTTTATATACACCACCATGAGGGCACCACTCCAGGGTGCTCCGTGGCTGACTTGACAGGTACTGCTTCTGATGATTGTGCATGTGGCATGTGCACACACCTGTTGGAATGGACATGAGCAACACATCTCGAAGAATAGCAGTTACAAGAGGTAGGTCACTGTGTGTGTGTGTGTGTGTGTGTGTGTGTGTGTGTTTGTTTTTCCTTCAATTCGGATAAATCACTAGAGAATCCCTCATAGAGTCTTAAACTTCATCCTGTTTTTAAAGGGCTTGAATGAGGTTTCCTCTGGATCTGATAGGTTTCCAGCTTTCTTACAGTACTTTCACTTTTTTTCTTTATCCTTTTAGGATAGGTACCTGATTTGGACCAACATTTGGCAACTGTGGCTGAAACTATCAGATCGCATCTGCTCCTAATCATTGGTTGAGAAAAAACAAATATTTATTTTTTTTATTTTGAAAACTGTGTGTGGGTATGGGTATGTAAACGTGCAATCTTTAGGGTTTGTCATGGACTCAGCAATGATTGTCTTTTTTTTTTTTTTTTTTTTTTTTTTTTTAAGTCACAGCTCCTAAGTAATGGTGGCTTTGGATTCCTTCAACAAATGATTGATAAAATGTACCTTTAGTTTCAAATGAGTTTTTTCTGTAATTAGTAATTTCTAACACAAATACTTCTTAGGTCTTGTCATCTAGTTTTCTGATGATGGCTATATAGTATTTCTCCATTTGGTTGCATTCACAATTCTTGTTGCTAACAGTGAAAGTGTTAGTACTGATCTTTTTCTATAGCAGTACAGCCACTTGTTTGTCAGTGGTCTGCAACACCACTCTTTCACATTGCTGTGTTGCAACAAATACTATAAGGTGATAGGAAAGGCTACGTCACTAGTGTGTCCACTTGGAATAAGGAGGAATACTGGAGGAATTCAGACTAATGGATCCCAAGTCTCATCTTTCCCTAAATGATTCCAACCATTTGAAAGATGCACTTCATCTGACAGGCTGAAGGTACTGGTTAACTGCTCTGCCATTTGCTGAGGGAAGCAAGTGATTGGTGAGGTAAAATAGTACACTGGGTACACCCTCCCCCCAAACTATGTCTTTCATTGTGAATGAAAATATCTATGTATTAGAACCATGAACAATTAAATTTGTTTGCACACACACACTCAGAATCCAGGATTCTTAGACTGCTACAGCTCTGGAAATCACCAACATATCCTAGGATAAAATACTGGCATGGTGAATAAAGTGACATGCCTGTTGTTAAGCATAGGAGAATGGAAAAACTCTACAGATTTGCCATTTAATATTTGTGCTTTTAGGGCTAGATATTTATAGAATGGTTATATGGGGAGTTCTATTAATGGATTTGGTGAAACAGTGCTGACAACAACTGTTGATAGACTGATGTTGTATGATGACCATTTGATTATCTGGTATTTTATCTTTCTAGAATGATGCTCCATATGTTTTCTTTCCATAATTTCCTAACCCTTTTTTGCTGTACTCTTTGCTGTTCTTTTTTCTGAACAGATGTGAAATATTATCTTATGACATTAATATGCTTTATAGTGAATATATAGTTTTTCTTATCTGATTGAAATTGTATGTTTTCCCCCTCTTGCAGGGTAAAAACATTTAATCAAAAAAGGTCAATACTGTGAAATGATTTGAAAACCCAATTTGTTTAGCATTCCTAATTAGTAGCAAGTAATTATCACACTCCTAAACTCTCAGGTAGAAAAGTGACTCTGAAGTTATTCTCTTAAAAGGGAATTTTGTGCTTTTGGTTAGAGGGTGGTCCAGAAGAGGAAATCTGAACTAAGGAATGTTAAATCTGAAAGTGCCTCCATTCCTGGGTAATGTATGGGCATAAACCTAGGAATAGTGTCTGGACTAGGGGATGTTCATTTATGAGAAAGATGAGTGTGACCAATCAATGTGAGACTATGCACTCAAATTGATAACATTTCTCTGCTTTTCTGTCTAGATAAACCATAATAACTTTTGAGCACCACGTATGATCAAGTCCAAAATTTCATTGGCATGTGGTGTACACGCATGCACTGCTCGCCCCCTCAGCCAAATCCGTAATTGTAGATCAAAGAACTGGTTTGTAGTAACCACTAAGACCTCCCAGCATAACACCCTATATTTCAGCTCTTCCCATTACCCCAGTTGCATTAAAAAAGATTATAACGGTAAGAGGGAAATGGGGGAACAAACAGACCCTTTGGCATGGTGGAGAGAATGGGGGACAATGGTATGAGGCAGGGGGTCACTGTAGCCCTTTGCAGGGGGGAATGGACACAGAACCCCTTGTTTGAGGGATGGGGTACAAGGAGTCCTTGGAATAAAGGCAGATGGGAAGGTAGCACACAGGGAGCTTATGGAATGAGCGGGGGAGTGATGCATGTAATTCTCAATACGTGCAATGAGCTTGACCTGAAGAAGCAACAAAGTGTGTGATTCTATAGGTGAGAAATGCTCATGTTCTCTTTTTGCCCTCTTCCCTCAGCCTTGTCTGGCTATACTTTTGGAGTAACACAAACTGCTATAAGACTTCCATTATTTTTTCAAAATTGAGTGAAGTGTATTTGATGGGAGCATAGTATTAAAATACATTTTAGCTCTGACAATGACTTGGTAACTATGGCATCAGAGTTCTACATTTGTGTCTCAATGACTTAATATCTGATTTAATTGATTTTTATATGTATATAATATAAAAAGTCTTCTAACTGCCAGCCTGCAAACTCAGCATGGATTCTGAAAACGTACCTTTTGTTCCTTCTAGCTTATGCATCCTCACCAGTAATGAAGATTCAGGCCAAATGGTGCCATCAGTTTTATCTATATAACACAACTATCTTCATCTTCTCCCCTTAATTACACTTGGGATTACACAGGTGGTGTTAGGGTATTATTTGAAGACAATGGGGTTGCTCTTATGCCTCTGCATTTGGTTCATATTTAACAATTTTAAGAATGATGCACATGCTAGGAAAAAATTCTGTTCATTCTTCTAAAACTGTATTGATTTTTGCAGGGTTGACTATGGAAAAATATTAGTCTTGGCTAAGACTTTTAAAGGAGCCTGAGGGAGTTAGGGACCCAGCTCCCAAAGAGTTTCAGAGTTGGGTTCCTAACTTTTTTAGGCTCTTTTGAAAATTCCACACCTTGTTATGAAAGTAAATAGTCCCTGAATACACTCTGAGCAGATTTGCTGAGAGAGAAGGTGCTATTTTTACAGTATTTTTTCAAAGTAAATCTTCACTTTGAGGACATTCTCTACATTTCGCTGGCCGACATGCTGAGAGCCCTGGACTACGTGGTCCAGATGCATGCATTGATTGTGGGAGCCCTAGGCATGTGGGACCCCTGCAACGAGCTGGTACTAAGAGCGTGCGGAATCTATCGACGCTACGCCCAGCTCGTGAGACGGCTCATGGTGTCCGACACCATCAAGTGGTTCAGAGACATCTACATAGAACACATCACGATACCAGGTTGAGTAACCAGGAACACTGACCAGGGAATTAACCCACTTTCTCCCTTCCCTGATGAACCGAAGGATGCATTCTACCCATGTTCTTATTGTCTACACCACTACCAACTTGGACTCTTAATACGTTCCGTGGGTGGGATACCTGAGCCCATTTATCCACTGACACTTTATAAACTCCTGCATCCCAGTCTGGATCTATGTTGGTTATATGATATGTTTGTTCCTCGTGAACCTTGTAACTGTTACTTGCAATCCCCCGTAACCCAAGCCTGACTCCAGTACCTTCCTTCTTAACTTTTGTAAATTTGATTTTAAACATTAGCTTTAATAAATTTAATTTCATTGGGGTTGCACCCTCTTAGCCCTTTTAAAAATCTGCTAAGTGGCTCTTTAGATATCTTAATAATATACATTTTTAAAAAAGATAAAAGTTGAAGCTATCACTACATTTTCTTTTTTTCCAGTTAGCAACCACTGTAGAACACAAATGAATCCTAATTGTGGAAGCATGTACCTCATATCATGCAGATTTCTAAGTTTTATTATATGCTTTATTCTGCAGATAATAATGGTGTTGGTTACAAATCACTGTGTTCTGCTGGCAGGTTGGTGTTATGCTGAAGTATTTCATAATTGACCCAGGAAACTGATATTTAAAGGCAACCTAAGATGACATACATGCAATATGTAATTTTTTTCTTGTGCTAGTGTGCACACATTTATTTTGTTACGTTTGAACTTCTTGAACCACCTAACTTTTGGAAAACTATTCTTTGTGAATGTCTAGTCATTTTGCAAGGTCTTTTCTTAAAATATGAACTATTTCTAAAGCAGCTTGAACACCCTGGACAGACATTAATATTAAACTTCAAGTAACAAACTTTGTGTTTTTAAAAAGATGAATGGTAGTTTGATGAATTGTACAAAATGTGTTGTTTCCACTTGTATAATTTCCTTACACTTATTTGAGACAGAACTATACACTTTTTAAAAAATTAAATTTCAAGATCAAGATGGGGATCTTATCTGCCTTGTGTTTTTACTTTAACACAATAATGCCCAGACCCTGATGGGGCCTTTTGATAATATAATATAAATAATAATTACAGTTGTTAGCTTTCTGAGGAGTAAAAATATCATCTGCCTTTAAGTTGCCTGTAAGCAAGCTGGAATTATTTTCAGAAACCACCAGGCAGCAATTTCAATTGTCTGTCATAAATAGTAGAAAGCTTTTTCTAAATACGTCACGTTGCTCTTCTGCACTTTATGAACTAAGTGTCATTTCCTCCACCATGCCCTGCCTAGAAGATAGATTTTTTATTTTTTTTAATTTTTTTTTTTAAAGTAATTCCAAGGTCAATTAAGTGTTAGAGCGGGCCAGCCAGGGCTTTGTGAATATTTTGAGAGGGAAGACTGATGGTGCTTATAGATCTGAAATTTGGCAGCCTGTAATAAAGTGCCATTTCAATAAATGAGACTGTAGAGCAGGGAGGATTGGAGATGTCTCTGATTTTCCCATACTTTTTCTTTTCTTCCCTTCCTCTATTTTCCATCTTTTGATCTTCAGTTCTGTTCACTTGTAGTTATAGATCCCAGCAGCTTTATATATATATAATTAATAAAATGTATACAGCAATTCACATTTGTAAAGGAGAGAATACTCTATGCATATAAATATACATTTTTAATACTGTACCTAAGTTTTGTAGAGCAGGTACAAGACTGTCTATTATTGACTGCAGTAGCAGCAGACAGGGTTAAATAATGGCCCCATTCAAGTCAATTTTACCAATGATTTGATTGGGGCCAGAATCCTTGGAAAAATCAAAGATAACTTTGACCACTATCAGGAGTTAAAAGGGAATGTAACACTTGATTTATAGGAGAACAGTGTAGGCACTGTCTTACTAAGGCATATAAGTGAGACAAAGAAGCTTGTTAGGGGCTGGTGGAACAGAGGACAATTTGGGGAGAATCTTAACCTTAACTTGGCAGTCAACATAATTCTAGGTCAGACTAGTCCAAAATGGAGCTTCTCATAGGAGGCAGATTACAGAGTACAATAAGAAAATTGATTTGTACCATGATGGGCAGACGGGTATTGTGCCTACAATGCCAAGGCTACATGATAGTATTTTTTCAGATAGTCTTGGCTCTGAAATGCAGGTGAGTAGCATCCCCAACTTCAAAAAATATATTACCCTCACTTCCTTTTCCCCTGAACAATAAAAAACACAAAATGAAATCAGAAAACCCATGAAAACAGTTATGCCTTACTCAGATTGGCATTCACACAGTAGATAGGGTTTATACTCCATCTTTTCCTTGATTCCCAGGTCCTCAAAGGAAGACAGCTGAACTAGATCCTGAACAGAGTCCTGTGGGTGCTGGGGGAGGGAGGCCCAACTTCTTGGGGGTTGGGGTGGGTGGCAACATGCAACCTGGGACCCCAGTGGGTG
Organism: Dermatemys mawii; assembly: GCA_007922305.1. NCBI lineage: Eukaryota > Metazoa > Chordata > Testudines > Dermatemydidae > Dermatemys > Dermatemys mawii. Next base: position 36,173,945 of record ML677332.1, read on the forward strand.
CTGGGGTGGCATGGATGATGGTGTGTGGCCATGGACCCGTGCTGGGGGAGGGGCAGGGTTGGTGGGGCCAGCAGGCTCCTTACCTGGCTCTGTGCTTCCCCACCCCATTAGCAGCCGAGTTTGGATGTGGGAGAGGGAAGGGGGTTGCGTCATGGGGTGAGGCGGGTTCTGGGCAGTGCTTACCTGGGCACTTCTCCAGAAGCGGCAGCATCCCCCTTGCTCAGCTGCTAGGTGGAGGCGTAGCCAGGCAGCTTTGTGCACTGCCTCTGCCCAGCTCCTATTGGCTGTGGTTCACTTGGATATGGGAAGGTATCTCAGAGCAGCTTCGCTAATCAGTCCTCCAGCATGCTGTAAGATGCAGATGATCTTAGTTTGAGCTTAAAAGCATTAATTTAAGCATCCCCTTGAATAGTTGGATGGGTGTGCTTCTTATCCCTGATAGTCTTCATAGTTGCAATTACTTTTGCATGAAAAATTTTAGAACTTGGAAGAGAGTGCCTGTTGTGGAAAGTAAAGTACTGTGGAACAAAGATTTAGTAGTATTAAGAACAAACTCTGCATCTGTTTCCCAAAGTGTGAACTCCATATTTCTGTAGTCATGAAATATAGTGTTCCTACTGTGTGTCTTTAATCAAAGCACCCATCAGAAAAGCATAGGCATATTTTGATGTGAGAAGCATCCTCAAGATTTTCATGGACCAGACTATAGCTTTCAAATGTTCCCTCTCTTTTATCCATGTTCTACCACCTGGCAGCTAAGGACAAGAAAGTCTCAAAGGCATTAGTTTACAGAAGGATAAAGAAAAGCATTTGAGAGATGTACTTTATTTCTTTTTTGTGGTGCAGGACTCTCTCCTTAAAAGCCATGATGTTTACATGGACAGAAAGGAGCTAATCTCTTTCATATGAAGAAATATACAAAGCAATAAGGTGGTCACTTGTCAGTCCATTTACCAAATTGTATTATCTATGCAATTCCACCTCCAGCAGAAGATCCTAGATACAGAGGCTTGTTAATGATTAGCCAGAGGGGCACTCTTTTGTGAATATGTAGTAATATCTGTTGAAACTTTCTTCATTGTTTCACACTACTGCTTAAATCCTACTGTTAAAGAATGGTGTGCTTTCCTGCACAAGAGAAAAATAACATTTTTGCTTACCTGAAAATTTCATTTCTTCCAGTGGGAAAGTCCACAGATCCAGCCCCAGCATGAACAAGTTTTGAGATTTCTTTTTGTGGGGGTCAGCCCCCTTACCCCTGGCAAAGAGGAGTATATGTGCTTCAGTAAAGTAGGTTGACAGGATTAAGTTGATTATAGAGTACAATTTGTTAAATCAGCTAGTTACCTGAGAACAGCTTTGGAAGTTATTTTGAATTGCCAGTCTTCAGAGGTAAGATCAATCCCTTCCTAAGAGCTCTTGACAAGTCTGGTTCTGTTTCCTTAGAAGGACACAGGCTGAAGTCCTACTGTTAAAAATTTGTGGACTTTCATAGCACAAGAAAGAACATTTTCAGGTAAACAGGGATGCATTTTCCTATTTTCCTCCTTCCCCCGCAACCAAACAGTCAAATCTATTAATTTGGTTACTCATTTTTACTCCCTACCTCTTTGCGGGGTTATTCTGTTTCTGCTGCAGCCATCCGTGTTGCTCTCCAGGATTCACAGGAGACCCTGAGTTTCCCAGCTCATCCTCCTGTAGTTGGGCCCTCTAAGTTTCCATGTTCTTTCACCTCTACTGCAGAAAGTGGAGCAGTTCCAGATGTTTTGCGCTCTCCCCTTCTAAAAAAGTTAGTGGTGGATGGTCTGCTCTGCTACCTGTGGCCCATTTCCCCTCACATTTAAAAGATTCATGTGTTAAGTGAGGACAGAAACACTGGATCTGTGAGTGGTTGGTTAGGACATTTTCTGATATGGGAGAGCAGAGGTTGAGTTGCCTGCCTAGTGCCAGAGTCCTAAGGAAGGTGTTCAGAACCCAATACTGTCTTGGGCATGCTGTAACTTTTGGCAGCTAAATCTATTCTGCTTTATTCTGATCAGCTTTTTGTGTGTGTGTTACCATTCTCTACATACATTGATTATTATAGCGTAATAGTCAAAATTGACTAGAAAAGGGTTTGTTTATCCTAAGACTGATGTAACTGGAGGTTTGTAATGCTTGGTGTGGCAGCCTCGCTAACATAGACAAAGCCTTAATTACAGCTAGTAAATTAGTCTTCACAATCTGCATCTGTTCCAGGCATGTGACCAATTTGCTAACGGAACTGCTGTTGGAAATCATACAACAGGAACATGAACGGATGTTCAATGGATGTTAATGTATAGCAGACTGCTACCTCTGCTTTGAGTATCCAAGCATATCTGGCAGCACCTTTATATTTTATATATAGCATTTTCTGGGTGAATGAGTTGTACTTTATCAATAACCTCTGCTTGCTGTATCCCAAAATATATAAAAAGAAGAGGAGAGGATAGTGTTCAGAGGCTCAGTGTGACCTAGAAGTTACAGTGCAAAGCCCTTGAAATATTTGCATAGGTAAGGCTTAGGAGTCACCTCACTGGAATCAATATGAGCAAGCACTCGAAGAAGAAAAAATAGTTACTCACCTTTGTAACTGTTGTTCTTCAAGATGCGTTGCTCATATCCATTCCAAATCCGCCCCTTTGTCAGAGTAGCCAGCAAGAAGGAACTGAGGAGGTGCCGAGTCAGCTGGGGTATATAATGAGCGCCATGAAGGCGCCGCTCCAGAGGGTTCCACAGCCAACCTGCGGGTGTTGCTGGGATAAAACTTTCCGACTGCCAGACACATGGTGCACACGCACCTAATTGGAAGAGATATGAGCAACACATCTTGAAGAACAATAATTGGAAAAAAATGGTTACTCACCTTTGTAAGTAGACAGTGTCCTTTTAAAGGCAACACAGCCCAGCACTGACAGCTGAAAATAAAAACTAACCCAGGGAGGTACAGGTTTAACAGACGCTTCTCACCCAACTCTCATATCAATTCATGTTGTGAGTGGGGGGAAGAAAAGAGGCCAACCGAACAGCAACCTTTATCCTGCTCTGGCCACCAGTTTGATTTAATCAGATTAACAAAGAAGTGTTTAAATATTCATGATTAGTAATGATAATACAAGAAAAATATATATACATTCCAGTTATTCATACTTTGTGTCTTGTAAGTGTAGATTCTATTTCTGTCAATTTTGAAGGGATTTTCTGTTTTTGGTATTTTTGTCATTAGAACCTTCATTCTATCAGCTCTAGATTGGTGTCTGTTCTGAGATTGTAGAATATAAATAATACTCTGAACAGTAATATTTTGGTTGATCTATGTTTTCTTTGTTTGGAAGATGGTTTAAGAAAGGAAAGAGATTTACTTTTATTCATTCTACAGTGCATGAGAACACTTACTGTAGCCCAGCAAATTCTTTTTAACCGTACACAATCATTGGTATGAAGAGCTTTGAAATTGGCCCTGCAAACTCTGATATTATGAGCTCTCCTGCATCTCTCCCTTTAATGCGACGTTATTGAGGAAGGAATATAGGAATAATATTGAAGAATCAGTTTATGGTAAAGCTGTTAAGAAACTTACTTTAAAGTGTTCATAGAGAAGAAAGGAAAAGGTTATACTTTTCAAAATAATTCTTCCCGAAAAGTCTTTATTTAGCATAATCTTACTGAGCACTTCAAATACTCTTCCTTGCTGTTCTTCAAATGTATCTCTGCACTGCACTGTCTATATGTGCAATACTGCATCACATCCTGTTCTTATTTTTCTCTATAAATATATTGGATTGAGGTAAAAGATCAAGATTTCTAGTAGCCAGTTTTTTTTAAAAAAATAGCTCTGCTAGATTATTCAGACCAACTGACCGCCTGTTTGCTGAGTTGATTCATAGGACTCTTCGAATCAAAAAAGCCCGAGTCCAGGACAGGTTTAGTGCTGTACTTAAATGCTCATGCCATATTTTTTAGGCTTCTTAGTGTTTGTCTACACAGTTGAGACTAAAGGGGGACGAATAGCAGCGCGCACCGAAGTGCTGTGCTGTACCACCCCATTGAGAGCACAAACTAAAAGGTTCCTAACTCATATTAATGTAGTCCTGTAGCAATGCAATGACTCACTGGCACGGCACTTCCTGCTGGTCGTCTGGGAAATAGCTCTTTCCAGCTTCAGAACACTCTCTGCAGGCCAGTGTTTCGCCTGCTGCTGGCCCTGGTGCCGCTTTCCCTTGAGGTGCTGCTCCCTGGCAGTGCCCCTTTGTCTCAGGGTTCTGCCCACTGCAGTAACCCACAGATCTGGGTCTCCTCTCCCAGAGGAACCCCCAGCCCTCAACCCCATCTTGCCTCAGTGGCTACTGCCAGTCACCATCTGGCCCCTGTTCACTGGGGCAGACTGGAGTCTGTAATGGCCACTCATCATAGGCAAGGGAGGTTTGGACCAGCTGCCTCTGCCTAACCCTGGGTTGCACCTTTGCAACCCCAGAATCTGTGTAGACTCTGAACAAGGACTGCAGCGTGGGGAGTTGCCAGGCTGGAGCTCCCCAGCTCCCTTGCCCTATTCCCCCACACTGCTCCAGAGTACCTTTTTCATAGGCCTTCATCAAGTCCTGCAGCCTGGGGGTTTACCAGGCTGGAGCTCTGCAGCTCCTCTTGCCTTCCCCCAGCCCTGTTCTACTTTAGGTACGTTGGTCTCAGGTAGCTAGGCCCTCTCTCTCTACCGCTAGAGGGAGAATCCTCCTAGCTCCTGGCTGACAGCCCTTTTATCGGGCCAGCTGTGGCCTGATTGCGGCATGGCCTCAGCTGTGGCTGCTTCCCCAGTTAACCTTTCTCTGCCATAGCCCTCTCCAGAGCTGCTTTTAACTTGTTCAGAGCCGGAGCGGGATGATCAACCGGCTACAAGTCCCCTTCAAACAGGACTACATTTAATGTGAACAAGGAATCTTTATTTTGTGCCCACAGTGTCCACACAGGCAGCACTTTGGTGTATGCTGCTATTCACACCCCATAATGCGAACTACAGGGCAGTGAAGACATGGCATTAGACACATTGTTAGAAACACAAATCCTGGGGGAGAAAAAGCAAAAATTAGTGCGACAGTAAGTGAGAATATATACTGTTAAATATTTATAGACCACTGAAGGAGTCCTGCAATTTGTTAAATTTAAAAAAAAATAGTTACTATGAAGCTAGTGACACTGTAAAAACAGAGTTCATTTTTTCTTTTATGTAATATAGCTGCAGTTATTATTGATGGAAGTCTGTGATTGGCTGAAAGTCACTTTCAGGTGAAATAGATACCTTATCAGGGGATAATTAAAACTGTTAATATTCAGGACAAAATATATATCTTTAAAAGCATATGATAACATATGTAGAACAATATTTGTAGGTTATAGAGAAAACAGATTCCCTTTTAGTCCCTTTCTGTTCTATAGGTCATTTTCCAACCTGCTTAGAAATTTTTTTTTAACTTTATATTTCCATTCCAGTCATTATGAAACCTAGTTTTCAGTTGCTTTAATTTTTACAAACTTCAGCCACTCCAGACTGAAATTTTTAATGTTTGTCTGCCTCAGGCTAAATTTTTTATTTTGAAAGTTTAAGCAAAAATGGTCCACCCATTTCTGAGAATGAGATTAGGATAAAATGTTGTTTTGTCAATGATAAAAATGTCTCACTGCTGTTTCCTTGCGAGGTTCTAGTATGTCTATATATTTTGAAGCAAGGACTTCAACCTAAAAAGATCAGACTAGAGAGCTGCATTTTTGCTATCCTTGTGAAAATTCACCTAAATTTGGCCAGATTTTAAATGTCTGAAAATCATTATTTGCACATGGCCTATAGAGGATTGTTAGAGGCTGGCAGAAAAATTCTCAACACTTCATTTCCTGTGAGTATGCTCCGCCTCCACATAGCTCTGTACTAACCACATTGAACATGCTTTACTCCCCTCCCCCCATAGTTCATTAAACATTTAAGTAACCAGAGGGTGAACAAAATTTTTCTTGCAGTTGCTGCTAATGACGTTTATATGCAGCATTGTTGTAGCTGTGTCAGTCCCAGGATATCAGAGAGACGAGGTAGGTGAGGTGATATATGTTGGTCCAATAAAACATATTGGTGAGGGAGAGAAGCTTATGGTTGCAAGCTCAAAAGTTTGTCTCTCTCACCAACAGAAGTTGGTCCAATAAAAGTTATTACTCCACCCACCTTGTCTCTATAATTGACATTTGTGGCATCAAGCACTATAAGTGAGAGGAGGGAGACTTTTTTTCTCTTCCTGTTGGCCTCCAGGCAGCTTGGAGAAAAAGGAGGAAGAAACCAGATTCATAGGGGCAAGGCATGAGCAGGATGATGAGGAGAAATATGAGAAGGGGGAATGGGACTGACTGGAGCTAGAATACAGGGAGAATGGGACAAGCTGGTGAGGAGGTACATGAGCAAGTGGTGAACGGGACAGTCCGGAAGTTGGAATGTCAGAAACCGAGGGGGAATAGGAGAGGCTTTGGACGTACAGCAGAGGGGATAGAAACATTGGGGACAGGGACAGAAGGAATCAGGAGCAGAAAGTCTACAGACCCCTAGAAAACACTCCCCTTTACCACCATCTGGACTAGAACCCAGAATCCCTGAGTCCAAATGTTCCCCTGCTGTCAGCAAATAGCTGTGAAATCCGCTGGCAAACCCACTCTGTTTCATCCCCCTCTGGTGTCTAACCTGCTGGCTAGTATAATTACTACCAGGTACTCTGCTAGTTCAAGAGGTGGAGGCCTGTGCAATAAATCTAAAGGTTCCAGTTTTGCTTATAAGCCATGTGGGGTCAGTATGGTTCCACATGATAGAATTTCTACTCTTTCAGTTAATTTTTTGTATATAATTTCCTAGTTATTTTTTAAAGCTATATAAAATGAAAATTTAAGATTAAAAATCAAGCATTCAAAAGGTAAGAAATGGCAGAATTAAGATTGACACTCTTTAATTACATGATCACATACTGTTTTTTCCACCCCTGATCTAGAGAGAGGCTGGAATGTAGCTGTACTTCTCCAGGTTCATACTGAGGAGGGAATTCTGTTGAGGGAGGGGAATGTGACTCATTTTCCTCCTGGCTCCTTTGGGGAAGTAACACTGGTCTACAATTTTTTAGAAGTCGTCTGCTTCAGAGATAAAATGTGATATTTATTATGTATTTTGATGTGCTGAATTCAAATATGACAATTAAAACAACTGATTGGCTACTGTTTCTAAGATATTTAAGTTTTTACATTTTATGTCTATGTATATTGTGTAGACAGAGTTTTAATCATAAATTGTAAACCTAGGTCTTTTCATGTGTTTATGGTTGCTTTACATGATAATATTTGACCTGTCCTGTTTATGTAACACTTTAAAAATCAGCAAAAGGGTTATATAAATAAAATGTATTATGAAACAAAAGGCAAAAAACTATTATGTAAGTAGTTTAGTCCTATTCAGTGTCTACTTGGCGCTTCTTGGCTTGTCTCTTGTATTCATTAAATGGAGCATCTCTTGTCACTGTCCTGCAATAGTCTGCAAGCACTGATGGGCTCCATTTGCCCTGATAGCTTTTCTCCATTGTTGCAATGTCCTGGTGAAATCGCTCGCCATGCTCGTCGCTCACTGCTCCGCAGTTCGGTGGAAAAAAATCTAGATGAGAGTGCAAAAAATGTATCTTTAGTGACATGTTGCAACCAAGGCTTTTGTATGCCTTGAGGAGGTTTTCCACCAACAACCTGTAGTTGTCTGCCTTGTTGTTTCCGAGAAAATGTATTGCCACTGACTGGAAGGCTTTCCATGCCGTCTTTTCCTTGCCACGCAGTGCATGGTCAAATGCATCATCTCGAAGAAGTTCACGAATCTGAGGACCAACAAAGACACCTTCCTTTATCTTAGCTTCACTTAACCTTTGAAATTTTCCACGGAGGTACTTGAAAGCTGCTTGTGTTTTGTCAATGGCTTTGACAAAGTTCTTCATCAGACCCAGCTTGATGTGTAAGGCTGATAACAAAATCTTCCTTGATTCAAGAAGTGGTGGATGCTGAACACTTTTCCTCCCAGGCTCCAGTGACAGTCGGAGTGGCCAATCTTTCTTGATGTAGTGGGAATCTCTTGCACGACTACCCCATTCGCAGAGAAAACGGCAGTACTTCGTGTATCCAGTCTGCAGACCAAGCAAGAGCGCAACAACCTTCAAATCGCCACAAAGCTGCCACTGATGTTGGTCATAGTTTATGCACCTCAAAAGTTGTTTCATGTTGTCATAGGTTTCCTTCATATGGACTGTATGACCAACTGGAATTGATGGCAAAACATTGCCATTATGCAGCAAAACAGCTTTAAGACTTGTCTTCGATGAATCAATGAAGAGTCTCCACTCATCTGGATCGTGAACGATGTTGAGGGCTGCCATCACACCATCGATGTTGTTGCAGGCTACAAGATCATCTTCTATGAAGATGAATGGGACAAGATCCTTTTGACGGTCACGGAACATGGAAACCCTATCATCACCTGCCAGGAGATTCCACTGCTGTAGTGTGGAGCCCAACAGCTCTGCCTTACTCTTGGGTAGTTCCAAATCCCTGACAAGGTCATTCAGTTCAGCTTGTGTTATGAGGTGTTGTTCAGAGGAGGAGGATAGGAGAAAATGTGGGTCCTGTGACATTGATGGTTCAGGACCAGAAGTTTCATCCTCTTCCTCGTCTGACTCAAGTGAGAATGATTCTGGTGCATCAGGAACCGGCAGTCCTTCTCCGTGGGGTATTGGGCGTATAGCTGATTGGAATGTTTGGATAATGCACAGTCCACTTTTTCTTCTTTGACATACCTTTCCCAGCTGGAGGCACCATGCAGAAGTAACAGTTGCTGGTATGATCTGTTGGCTCTCTCCAAATCATTGGCACTGCAAAAGGCATAGATTTCCTTTTCCTGTTCAACCACTGGCGAAGATTTGTTGCACAAGTGTTGCAGCATATGTGTGGGGCCCACCTCTTGTCCTGGTCTCCAATTTTGCAGCCAAAATAAAGGAGATAGGCTTTCTTAACCATAGTGGTTATACTGCGCTTTTGTGATGCAAAAGTCACTTCACCACAAATATAGCAGAAGTTATCTGCACTGTTCACACAAGTACGAGGCATTTCTGCTCACTTTGGCTAAACAGAAATGTGTCCCTTTGCAAAATCAAACACTGACAAATAAGAGAGCATGACACTGTATGATTTCTAGAGCTGATATAGGGCAATTTGTTCAGCAGAGTGATGTAAGCTTTGTTATGATTGCATCATCCACGACTTCTAGGAATAACATGATGCAATTCATATCATATATGATGCAAAACCAGCTTCAGATTGCATCATTCATTGTTTTGCCTAAAAAGCAAGTACTGTCCAAACCCAGTCATAGATTTATTCATAGATCCAGTCAAAGATGTATTTTAGTCATTTCTGGTTTAAATTGAGATCCCTTCCCTTTATAACTCACTTATCCTCCGCCATTCCCATGTCAAGGGTTGTATATACTGACCCAATAGCATATCTTGAAAACTAAAGCCAATCAACAATTTTAAGCATCATTTTCGTTCTCAGTGACCCAGAATTAGTAAAGTTTGACTACATTTATTTCAGAAGCATTTTGGCTGTAGAGCAGTGTAATCTACCGTTAGTCTGTACAAGCCTGTAGTCTGCTGGTGTCAATACTCCATGTATTACCCACCTCTTTCTGCACCTCCCCACCCATCTGTGAAGAAAGACCCTCACACAGGCTACTCTCCTCCTTCTGCCCTCCATTCACTGTACTGTGACCTGCCTTACATCTCCTTACTGTGTGGTATCACTGGTCTGTACCTTGCCAGGGTTCCCTTCCCACTCTGAACTCTGGGGTACAGATATGGAGACCCCCATGAAAGATCCCCTAAGCGTATTTCTACCAGCTTATGTCCCCAAGGCACAAATCCTTTCTTGCCCTTGAGCAGTACAGCTGTCACCACCACCAAGTGATTTAGACAGAAATTCAAGAAAAGGACCACTTGGAGTTCCTGTTCCCCCAAAATATTCTCCCCAAGCCTCTTCACCCCCTTTCCGGGGGAGGATTGAGAATAATATCCTCACCAAATCGCTGGGTTTTTAGGACACTGAAAATCAATCAGGTTCTTAAAAGAAGTTTATTTTTTAAAAAAGTAAAAATCACCTCTGTAAGCTGAGGATGGAAGATAAAGTTACAAGGTAATAAGATTTAAACACAGAGGATTCTCTTGCAAGCTTAGCTTCAGAGTTACAGAAAATAGGAATAAAACTCCCTCTTAACATAGGGAAAATTTGCAAGCTAAAACAAAAGGTAATCTAATGCCTTTCCTTGTTTTACTTACTTTTTTTTTGTAATCCTAGATTCTTATTTCGGGGTAGGGTTTTAGGACACGGATTTTCCAGCCTGGTCCCTTTTTGGCTTTGAGAGAACACCCAGAGACAAACAAAAACCTTCCCTCCACCCCAGATTTGAAAGGATCTTCTTTCCCCATTGGTCTTTCTGGTCAGGTGCCAATTAGGGTATTTGAGCTTCTTAACCCGTTACAGGGAAATGATTCTGTACCTCTGGCAAGAAGGGCCTCTGGCCAGGAGGGCTTTTATATTATTGCATACATAAAGGCTGTTATCCTTCCCTTTATATTTATGACACACCTGCAGTCTTAACTTTGGTGTAATAGTTGTTTTTGAGTGTGTTTGAAATCACAAGGAAAATTTTAGGACATTTTCTGTTTAATTTCCAATTTGTGCTTCCCCAGAAGCCTTAGGAAAAAAAATCTGGTGACACACAGTGGAAGCCTACTACTACTTTTTCTAATGCACTGCAGCTTATTGAGATTAATTGAGGGGAAAGTTGGCCATTAAGTGTGATGGTGTCCACCTCAAATGAATGGTACTATTATTTTGTGCTACATTAAGGTAACGTAAGCAGCATTATTATAGTGTAAACATGCCAGGGATTACAGACTGCTGCTTAGGCTAAAAATAGCAGCTTGGTTCTGTTTAGAGTTCATTGTGCTAGATGGATGTAACAGAAAAGGATTTTCTTTTTTTGAAGAATCACAGGAATTGTTGTCTCTGTTATTGACTTCTGTGGCTGTTTTTCAATCTGATTCCTGCTCCTGTATTTTTTTTTTTATTGGGCTTTTTGACAAGTGCCTCATCTTTAGAGCTTTGGTGAATGATGAGATAGATGGTGACTTAGCTCTCAAAATGAGAGAGAGAATGTCTTGCATTGTGAAGATACTAGTAGCTTGTAAATGGAGCATCAGTGTTAAGCTTTTAAGAGAGTTTCCATTCTTTGATCTGGAAGAATAATGGCTATAACACAGGTTATTAAGCATTAGGGGGGAAAACTACAAGCAGTGGTCACAGCACACCAGCTGTTGAATATTTGTTGGAATTACTGCTGAGGAGGGATTTGAGGTAGGAAAGTGAGGTGGCTTTGTGAATATTCGTAGGAAGCTCTTCCCATGCACGAGGAGCATCATGGGAAAGAGTGAAGGTGCTTGTTCGAAAAATGTGACAAATAAGTGATAAAACAAGTGGTGGTATTGGAAGAACTAAGATGGGAGTCAGCATATAAGAGAGAGGTAGAGTACAGCAGGCTGTGAAGGGCACTGAAAATGAAGAAAAGTAATTTGAGTTTGCTGTGGTGGAGAAGGAGCAGCCAGTGGAGGGAAACAGAGAGGAGCCGGGAAAGTGATCTTTACAGCAGTGTTTTGAATAGATGTAAGTGTGGCAAGATAGGGTTTAAGATGATGAGGGCATGGATAAGAGTTTTAATTATGTAATGGTGTGGAAAGGCCAAACCTTGCTTCTGCTTCCTGGATACTGGCACTAAGATTTAAACAGAGTCTGGACGTGAGAAAAAGGGGTTTTGTTTTCTAAAGCCAGATTAGCATGGCTTTTGTAGAAATTTTCTGGAATACTATTTGATTTTGAGCATTAGGTCTGATTATGTAATTACTTGGCAGTCTGATTCCTCATAATAAACATGTTTTAAAAAAAGAGAGAATCAGATCATTTACATGTTGGACCTTTATGGGCCAAATAATAAATATGAATTTCTCAAATTGGAAACATTTTAGATTAAAAAAATCTAGTTATAAAAACAAAATTAAATAACACTATTCATACATGACTAGAGCCACTAAAGATCACAAGGATCATCTATAAGGTTATTAAAAAGTGAAAGGACAGGAATTAGAAATTTTAAAATAAAATTGTTGATTTGCTACCCCTCTCTTTGACTTGTGGTGTTGTGCCTAAATATTTCAACATATTGTGGCTTTTGCTAATCTCAGACCATTTCCCCCTCTTTGTTCTCCAGACGAAGGAGATAACACAATTATAGAAAAGTTGGACTGGAAGGGACCTCAAAAGGGTGTCTTGTCCAAATGTCCACCTTGAGGCAGAACCGTCCCTGGCAGGTGTCTGTCTAACCTGTTCTTTGAAATGTCCAATTATGAGGATTCCACCACCTCCCTTTGTCACTAACCTGTTCCATTGCTTAACTATGTTTACTTAGAAAAGTTTTTCTAATATGCAACCTAAATCATCTTTGCTGCAGATTAAGCTGATTACTACTTGTCCTACTGTCAGTGAACATGGAGAACAATTGATCACCATCCTTTTTATAACTGACCTTAAGATACTTGAAGATTGTTAGCAAGTCCACCTTCAGTCTTCTTTTCTCAAGACTAAACATGCCTATTTTTTAAAAAATCTGTCTTCATAGGTTAAAACTAAGCCTTTTATCATTTTTGTTGCTCTCTTCTGGACTCTCTCCATTTTTTCCACATCTTTTTTTTAAAGTGTGCAACCAAAACTGAACACAGTACTCCAGCTGAGGCCTCATGCAGTGTGGAGTAGAGTGAGATGATAGCCTCTTCGGGCTTACTTATGGCACTCCTGTTAACCTGCCCCAGAATGACATCAGCCTTTTTTGCAGTTGCATCACATTGTTAATTCATATTCAGCTTGTGATGGACTATATTCCCCCAGATTCTTTTCTGCAGTTCTATGACATAGCCAGTTATTCCTCCTTTTATAATAGTACATTTGATTTTTCCTTCCTAACTGTAGTACTTTGCACTTGTTTGTACTTTGATCATGTTGATTTCAGGCCAAGTCTATAAATCTGTAAGGTACATTTGAATTCTAATCCTGTCCTGCAAAGTGAACCCTCCACCAGTTTGGTATCATTTGCAAATTTTATGAGTGTGCTCTTCACACCATTATCCAAGTTATTAATGAAAATAATAAATAGTACTAGGATCCCACTAGATATGTTCTTCAGTTTGATAGCAAACTATTGATGCATACTCTTTTTTGAGTATTTTTAAGCAGTTGTGGAACCACTTATTAGACATCAACAGCACAGTGTTGCCATAATAACTCTAACTCAGGAATCAATCCATGCAACAAACCTCAATGCCAACTCTGCCCACATATTTACACCAGCAACACTGTCACAGGACCTAACCAGATCAGCCACACCATCACTGGTTCTTTCACCTGCACATCTACCAACGTAATATATGCCATTATGTGCCGGCACTGTCCCTCTGCTATGTACATCGGCCAAACTGGACAGTCCCTACGAAAAAGAATAAAAGGACACACATCAGATATCAGGAATGGCAATATACAAAAACCTGAAGGAGAACACTTCAACCTCGCTGGACAACCATAACAGATCTAAAGGTCACCATCTTCAAGCAAAAAACTTCAAGACCAGACTGCAAAGAGAAACTGCAGATCTGCAATTCATTTGCAAATTTGATACCATCTATCAAGGATTGAACAAAGACTGAGTGGCTAGCTAACTACAAAAGCAACTTCTCTTCTCTTGGTGTTCACACCTCCAGACCAGCTGCTAGAGGAAGACCTCATCCTCCCTGATTAGAGATAACAAGCTTGTTCAGCCTGATTGGACTAACCTTGTTGTCTCTAACCTGGCCCTTGCCTCTTATTTATTCCTGCCCCTGGATACTTCCACTGCATGCATCCGACGAAGTGGGTATTAGCCCATGAAAGCTTGTGCTCTAATACTTTAGTTAGTCTTCAAGGTGCCACAGGACTCTTTGTCACTTATTAGACATGAGATTTGGATGCAGTATCAGCTTGCCACAAAAACGTCTCCATTCATTATGTTGTCATAATATTAGCAATGCATTTGTTTCTATTTAGACTTTGTTTATACTTGTGATCCTTCAGCACATTTGAGACATGTGCCTACTTAAATTATAACTTGTTCTTCCTTTTCACAGTATTGCTGTATAACAAAGATAACATCATCCCATTGCAACTCAGGAAAATAAAGTTGAGCCTTGACAAAAGTAATTAAAAATTAACATGCTATCTGTAGATCACATTCTTCATTTCAAATCAGTCCATGCTTTGTTTGTCACTGAATTTTAAAACACCTTGGACTATTACACAAAGTCTGAGAACAGTGCTGGATGAAATTCCATGGTATTTTCAAAATCGAACAAATAAACAAAAATAGTTCTATAAAGATACCATTTCTGCAGGCTTTTTACCTCTTGTTCTTGGATTCTTTGAGTGAGACTGGTAGTTCCATAGACTGTTCAATAGAATCTCTAAGGATAGTAATTCCATGCTCTAATAAGAATATAACAATAGGGATCTATTATCGACCACCTGACCAGGACAGTGATAGTGATAATGAAATGCTAAGGGAGATTAGAGAGGCTATCAAAATAAAGAACTCAGTCATAGTGGGGGATTTCAATTATCCCCATACTGACTGAGTACATGTCACCTCAGGATGAAATGCATTGATAAAATTTCTCGATACTTTAAATGACTGCTTCTTGGAGCAGCTGGTACAGGAACCCACAAAGGGAGAGGCAATTCTCAATTTAGTCCCTAATGGAGCACAGGATCTGGTCCAAAAGGTAACTATAACAGGACCCCTTGGAAATAGTGGCCATATTGTAATAACATTTAACATTCCTGTGGTGGGAAGAACACATCAGCAGCCCAACACTGTGGCATTTAATTTCAGAAAGGGGAACTATACAAAAATGAGGGGGTTAGTTAAACAGAAATTAAAAGGTACAGTGACTAAAGTGAAATCCCTGCAAGCTGCATGGACACTTTTCAAAGACACCATAATAGAGGCCCAACTTAAATGTATACCCCAAATTAAAAAACACAGTAAAAGAACTAAAAAAGAGTCACCATGGCTTAACACCCATGTAAAAGAAGCAGTGAGAGATAAAAAGGCATCTTTTAAAAATTGGAAGTCAAATTCTAGTGAAGTGTCTAGAAAGGAGCATAAACACTGCCAAATTAAGTGTAAAAATGTAATAAGAAAAGCCAAAAGAGTTTGAAGAACAGCTAGCCATAAACTCAAAAGATGATTAAAAACCATTTTGTTAATACATCAGAAGCAGGAAGCCTGCTAAACTGCCAGTGGGGCCCCTGGTGATAGAGATACAAAAAGGAGCACTTAAAGACAATAGTCATTGCAGAGAAACTAAATGAATTCTTTGCTTCAGTCTTCATGGCTGAAGATATTAGGGGGATTCCCAAACCTGAGCTGTCTTTTGTAGGTGACAATTCTGAGGAATTGTCACAGATTGAAGTTTCCCTAGAAGAGGTTTTGCAATTAATTGATAAACTTAACAGTAGCAAGTCACCAGGATCAGATGGCATTCACCCAAGAGTTCTGAAAGAACTCAAATGTTTAAAGTGCGAACTATTAACTATGGTTTGTAACCTGTCCTTTTAAATCAGCTTCTATGCAGAATGACTGTAAGATAGCTAATGTAACGCCAATATTTGAAAAGGGCCATAGAGGTGATCCCAGCAATTTCAGACCGGTAAGTCTAACGTCCGTACCGGGCAAATTAGTTGAAGCAATAGTAAAGAATAAAATTGTCAGATATGTAGAGGAGCATAAATTGTTGGGCAAAAGTCAACTCGATTTCTGTAAAGGGAAATTGTGTCTTATAATCTATTAGTTTTTTGAAGGGGTCAACAAACATGGGCAAAGGGGATCCAGTGGACATAGTCTACAGGCATGTTGCGTCTTAGGCGCATTTTACTTACACGATTTCCGATTTACGTGGTCAGCAAAAAAAAGGGGGGGGGGATTTTTTAAAAAAACTTTCTGTAGAGCCGGCGATTTTGCTCGCCATTGAAGTCAATGAGTTCTGGCTATATGCGGTTTCCGCTTTATACGGTAACCGCAGAACAGAACCCTCATGCAAGATGCGACATTCCTGTACTTAGATTTCCAGAAAGCCTTTCACAAGGTCTCTCACCAAAGGCTCTTACGTAAATTAAGTTGTCATGGGATAAGAGGGAAGATCCTTTTGTGGATTGAGAACTGGTTAAAAGACAGGAAACAAAGGGTACAAATAAATGTTAAATTTTCAGAATGGAGAGGGGTGTTCCCCCACGGTCAGTCCTAGGACGAATCCTATTCAACTTACTTATAAATGATTTGGAGGAAGGGATAAACAGTGGCAAAGTCTGATTGTACCAGATATGCATGTGATTACCTGTTTTGAGTCAGGACTCCCCCTAGGCTAATGAGATCACCAAGGACCAATAGAATAATGGTGATTCCTGTAGCTGTATAGAGGAAAAAGGAGATGTATGTCCACTTACACTTGCCTAGTTACAGCCAAATAAGAGCAAGCAATTAGGCTGACAATCAAAGTCTGTAACTTCCTGGAAGTGCATACGTTAATAGTAAGCAAAAGAATAGCTTTTCATTCTGTCCCCAAAACTGGTATACTTGAGAGCAAGGCGTAACTGTAGGATTAGAGAAGTATTTGCTTGTACAAAGCAGAGGGAAAAGTTGTTGGAATGGTTGCCCATAGGAGGAAATTATTTAGGGAAGAAGTATCTTGTTCTATTCATGTTCAGGTAGATTTGGCAGAACACTTTATTTAAAAGAATACTATAAATGTTGAGGCTGTAGTATTTGACAGTCTCTTCAAATAGCTCCAAAATAGCAGTAATTCCCTATTTTGGTGTGCCCCAACTGAAAGCTATTACATTGTTTCTTTTCTCATCAATTTTGCCACCTTTGAGCTTCCTGTGTAACTTCTGTAAACATAATTAAGAATATATGAATAATCTGATGCTGCATAACTATAATTTCTCCCATGCTGCTTAGCCTAAAAACCAGATTTGCAATGTACACATTTTATAAAACTGCAGCTCAACATACTTGATTCAAGATACTCAAAGATAGGCAGACCTGTATCATTTCTTCTGTTTTGAATTGTTTTGTTTGTGAAAGTATGTTTCTCCTGCTTCGTTTTCACTAAAGAACCATGTTTGATCCGTTAAAAAAAAAAATAAAAAATTTCAGAACTGCAGGGCATATCAGTGTAAATTTCAAGGTGTAAAAACAAATACGCTCAATGTAGGGTTGCAAAGTAAATAAGTTAAATATTGGACTTTCTGAATTTAATAATTGTACTTAAATCACAATTTAAATTTACAAAATAACCACCACCAAACAAGGAAACACATGTTAAACATAATGTATGATTTAATGGCCTTTCCACAGAAAAAGAATCTCATTATTACTTTACAAAAGTGTGGGTTTTTTTGTTAATTATTCATAAGTAACTTGTCAGCATGAGGGATATTGAGAGGGTATCAAGCACTCTGACAGCCTTGTAAACCTCAGAAGTTACCATCCGAAAAGTATAGCATGCTCTTGAAAATTGTAGAACAAAATTCCTATATACAATAGTTAAGTAAAAGGCAAATTAAGCTCATGGTTTTCTGGTTCTCTGTCTGTGAAAGGGTGATTTAATGGTTAAGGTACAAGATTAGGACCTCATGAATATGCAATCAACTGTTTATCAATGAAGTGCATAGCGAGAAAGACTTTAGACATGTAACTGAACATGCAAAGTCTTGCAAGCCGTTGTTGTAGACTAGGGTGGAGGCCCAGCAGTTACACTATATAACTATACAAATTACCAAGATTTCTCCTTACATCTAATTATTATAATCTGTTATCAAATCTTTAGTACTTTTAATACGTTATTGCACTTCTAGTACCTCTCTAAGGTGTAAGGATTTACTTGTCTTAAAAGCGCTCTGAAGTATGTGTCCTTGCTATTTGAATAGTGTAGTATGAAAGGGACAAGTTTTAACTATCATAAGCAACTGCTCAAAGCTATTATTTAAATCTCTCTTAGGCCAGTTTGCTTGGGCATGCAAAGGAGAGCATGCATATAGCATGAGTTATACTATACTATACTATACTTTCAGGGACTATACTTTCAGGGATCATTTCTATAGTTCGTAACTAGAGAAGTGTGGCCCTATGTGTCTGACATAGCATGAGTTAGTTAAAATAAAAATATGTTTACTGGAAGCCTTGTTAAAAAGAGTAGAACTCAACAAGATAACTTTGTTATTTATGTTTAAAGAACAGAAAGAGAAATAGACTTTGAAATGAAATCTCACTCTTTTCACAGCCCTGTTAAGTCCGGAGTAGGGAAGAGCCCTTTTTTTCACATGACTGGCATGAGCATTAGTAGCACTTTGGGATTCTGCAGCTTTTTTGTGCATTCACTTAACTCTGCTTTGTCCTCGGGAGGGAGAGACTGTCCACAGGGGTTCAGCGAAGCTTTAGGGTGCCACACTGTGACGTTGGGTTTATATACCCTGTTTCAGAGGCTATTGGAAGAAGGCAATCTTCTTTTCTATTAAATTATAGCCTTTCCCCTGATACCTTACAAGGCATTCTTTATATGTAATATCACAATTATAGACACATGAAGAATATTGCAGTTACAAGATGATCCCCCAGCATATAGTATGTCACATGCTGTATGCCATACACACAGTATATCCAAATGAAACACAGATAAAATGGATCCTCTTGCTTTGAACCAGGATACAATGAATTCAGATCTATTTCTTCTGACTGTTTAATAATTTACAATCCTTACTACTGAGCAAAGTTGCTGTGACAAGGTAGAGTGTCTCCTTTAAGTACTGAGAAGAAGCAGGCCCTGTGTGTCTTAGATTGAGTGTCTGATCATTGAGGCCTCAAAAATTAAGAATTTTGCAAATTTCATCCTTAATCTCCTTGTGCCTCAGTTCTCCGGCTGTGAAATATCATTCCGACTTCACAGAGGTATGGTGAAGATTAATTTTTTGTTAGGCCCATATACCACAGTGAGAAGTGTGATAGAAGAGACCATGAGGAGAGGAATAATTTTGTATTCAGAGCAGGTCTTGGATGCTGTGCAGTAGATAAAAGGATGGGTCTACACATTGAATGAAAAGAATAAAAAATATTGAAGATGTGCCTTATTCCTTGAGCACTGAATGAGATAAGGGTCCTTTGCAAAAAATATACTTTATTGTGTAATTAAAGATTGTATCATAATAATGCATAAAGAGCTGAGCAATTTTAATTTTGGCAGTTTCTAACTGCTGAGTGCTTCACTTTGCAACCTAAACATTCTTGTAACTTAGGTTTTTTTTTACTGCAATATGCATAATTTTCTATATATATATATTTGTTTTTAATGATATAATTAGACAAAACTAAAAATACAAGGTTACTATTTTAGTTAATATTTTTGTATCTTTCTCATCATAATAAAATAACTTTAAAGTATTATGCTCAGAAACTTGACTCTGTAAATGACATTGTGGGTTCTTATTTATATACCTTAAAATGGTGTCTGCATCACAGTTCGTCAAGTTAAGAGACGCTTTCTGTTTCTTCTATAGTCTCTGGTAATGAAGATCCTGTAGTTTGAATTTAACTGATAATTCTGTTGATAATAAATGAGCAGAATAGACCCTAGCTCATTCTTCCACACCTATGTTGACTTGCAAGGCTGACAGGATTAGAAACTTACTTCTATTAGTGAAGTTAGTAGCTGTCACCCTGAGACGCAAGAATCTCATGAATAAGCCAGTTTTACATGATCACTTGTCTAACAGTTGTAACTCTTAACATATACACAATTTAGGTCTGAATGCTAACACTTGATTTCTGTCTCTCCCCTTTCTTGTCTACAGAGTGCCATTTTGCTTGGTGTGGGGCAACTTCACTCCCCCCCCCCCCCGCTTTTGTTGTCAAGTGAGCTACTCAATGCTCAGGAGGAGCTCTGTAAAAATGAGTGCATGGAAATCAGGGTGGTAAAGCATTTCAATAAGGAAACAGGCATCCATTTCAAGCTACCAAATAGTAATTATGAGGAAAAAGTGAGGGTTTAAAAATGGGCTGTTTTATTAATTGACAAAACAATATTCAATAGTTAGCAAAACAGTAGTTAGTAATTAAGGATTAACATGACATAAAGCTGTACAGTTTAAACGTATAATTATTACCCATAGATAAACAAAACAAATGAGGTGGTGATTTAAGGGACATTATCCAGGGTACTGAACCTGACAATATACCTTGGCTTTTTTGCTATATTTTTAGCTCTCACTGCAGAAATTCCAAACTTGATCTAGTCTTTAAAAACTACTACCAATCAACAAAACCACCAACTTTATTATATCAATTTTTATTTCTGAATTCCACAGCTCTTCTGAGTCTTCCCAAAAGTGAAAATTGCAAACTACCTCAAGCTATTGTCAGAGAAATTCCAGCCTGTTAAGTAGGAAGAATGGAACACTTTTCTTGTGTGATTTCCATCCCATTTTGGCAGGTTTAGAGGCAAAATTCTTTCTTCGTTATAGTCAACAGGAGCTTTACTTTTAAATTCAATGAGGTCAAGGATTTACCCTAGGTGTTTATCCCAACTAAACCATAGAAACTCCTAAGGTTCAGTTTACTTAACTTCTCATTAAGAATATTCTATACTTGCAGCGACCATAGCTGTTGCCCTGTTTAAAGAGACGTTTTTTGTCTTCTCCAGAATATTTTGTCAAGTGTAAAAATGCAGGAGTCGTCATACTGTGTTGGTTTCGTTCCCCTCCTCCTCCCCTGGGTACTTGCTTGGTATTTCAGCATTCATATCTGCAAGCTGTTTGTGCCTTACTTGTCATCTCCTCTGATTAACAGCTCCCCAACTTTTTTTCTCATTAAAGTGTTTCTTTTGCTGAAATCCACAACACATTTGGTTGTTACATTTGAATCAAAGAAATTTTATTCATGCCGTCTAAAGGAAATACTTCAGCAAGTTAAATTACACAGGCAGAGAAGACAGGGGAGAAGTAGAGTGATGGTTTACATTATATTAAAAAAAAGATGAAATACACATTTTTATTGGAGGGAGACAAAAAGAGATATTGTGTAGTTGGAACTCTGGAAATCTTTGGGTTGGTAGAAAAATTGAAATAAAGCACACCCTGACTTTAAGTCGTAATAAGTCGTGTGTGTTGTGAAGCAGAATGGGGAGAAATGTGTAAGATCGCCTCATGACAGGTTTCTTGATGTGCTATTAATTACTCATTTAAAAACAAATGTATTGGTCTGTTATATTGATAACTCAGGGAATGCTTGTGTGATGGTCAGCCTTCCTCTTTTAAGTCTCTAGGTATCTGTAGCAAAGGAGACCTTTTAATGGAAACACTCTGAAATAAGAATAATGAATATTTCTTTAAAACTGACAGAGTCCAATAAGAATGTATCTCTTAGAGGATTTAATATGATTAGCTTCAAAGCACTGGGAATTTACAGTGGCATGCAAATTATTATAAGTATCGTTACTATTAAATCTCTTCAAGGTTTGGATGTTCTTCATAGCCTTGAATTATCCTTTCAAACTCTAGACTGACCGCTTAAGAGGAGAGTACAGTTGAACTGAAGCACAAATGAGAGTTGTGCTTTATGTGAATATGAGATTTGAAATACCAAATAAGTTCAGTGGCCCTGGGCCACATAAACTTTATAAGGTTTGACATACATCATTAGAAACGGTTGTAATCTAATACAAAGGATAAATGTCTCATTAAATTAACGTTAGAGAATGTAAGAAGTCTGGGAGTATTTTTTTTAAGAGTTTCAGAAGCTGCAGACTATCTTTCTAAATATATTCAACAGCATTTAGGGGATTGTGTAGTAAATAAAACTGTCTGAATATTGAGAAATTTTTGTGACTTTTGCATCTAAAAATTGTCTGTCTGTTCTGCTTTATATTTTGCATCTGTCCCATGATAACAGTTGGGTTTTTTTCCATTTTCAGGTTACACTGAGAAGATATCTAAATTTCAGTCAAAGTTATTTCATAAGTTATTTTTGTTCTTATTTTAGGTGTTTTGTACAAAATCTGCATGATGACCTGAGGCTCCTCTTTAATAATGGATAGCCTTAATTTTGTACAGAGTCCCTAAGATTTATTTCTCTAACTTATAGCTCTAGAAGCAGAATCATGAATGACACTGTCATAGTTACAGGGTAGGCTGCACCTCTGAACCCTCTCCAGTCTTTTCAAAATGTACGTTTAGCAGTGACAGGTCCTGTGCCTTCACTCCTCTCAGGGCGGAATATAGGGTTGCCAGATGTCCGATTTTTGACTTGAACAAAAGGGAACTTGGTTGCTCTGGTCTGCAATGCTGACCAGGATGTTAAAAGTCCAGTTGGTGGGGCTGGCATCCCTGAGCACCCTCCTGCACTCAAATTCCGTCCCAGAGACCACATCTCCTCCCAACCCTGTGCCCCAGCCCTGAACCCCTCCCCCACCCAAACTCCCTCCTGGAGCCTGTACCACGCAACCCCTCCACACCCCTGCCTCAGCCCTGAGCCCTCTCCCCAACCTTGAACCTCTCATTTCTGGCCTCATCTTGGAGCTCTAGTCGGGGCCCTCACTCCCTCCTCTATCCCTTCCCCAGACTGGTAAAAATGAGCGAGTGAGGGAGGGCAGGAGAGAGCAAGCAACAGAGGGAGGGGGGATGGAGTGAGCGAAGGCAGGGCCTTGGAGAAGGGGTGGGGCAAAAGTGTGCAGTTTTATTTGGTTAGAAAGTTGGCAACCCTACTGGAATCTTGTGATTCTTGCACTGACAGACCCAGGTTCCTGGCCTACAGCATCCCTCTTTACCAGCAATGTTTCCTCACCACATCCAATTGGGTTTGGTACCCGCAAGAAACTTCCTTTTGGGAGCTATGTCTACTAGGTTAATGCAGTGGCTCAAAGCGGTCCCTTCAGAAGAAAATATTTATTTAAACATAGGAGCACAGCATTCAGAGAGAAAAGATTAAAACAATAAAAGGCCCATATAACAACACATGCCTTAGCCAAATCTTTGTGTCCATCAAAGCTGAGGCAGGCCGTACTTATTCCTGGTATCCCTGCCTCTGGAAACTGGTTTTCATTCTGCTACCCTGCAGACACTTCACCTGTGTCCCCACCATACTGAAACACAACAATCACATAAACAGAGGTATGCATGAAAATGAATACAGATATTACACATGTTCTTCAGAGATCCTAAACTATAAACAGAAAAGGCCAAAAAAGCATATTTTATTATACAGTGCTACAAGAGTGCATGGTACTTTACAAACATACAAAAGAAAGTGGTCCTTGCCCCAAAGAACTAACATTTTAAGTTTAGGGCTTGATTACACTGGCATTTTATAGCACTATAAAGCCTCCAGGAACGCTATAACTCACTACCAATCCAGACTGGCGAGGCATGTAGAGCGCTATAAGTCCACATTTATACCAGTCCTGGTAATCCTCCCTTCCCAGAGGATTAACAGCTATAACGTATTTAGTGCTCCATCTTATCTCCAGTGTGAATGGGTATTAACAATACTGCCCTTTGAGTGATTACTGGAGACGCCCCTAAGTCATTTAAGCCAATTAAGCCTCTGTTCCCTTTGTTTTGAACTCGGCTGGAGGAATGTGGAAGTATGTTTTCAGAGCTTGTCTTTAACTCGGCAAATCAGCAATGCAAATGTTTTGCTTGTGAGCGAGCTTAAAGCAGAATGTCTTTGAAATGCAGAGGCTAAAAACCTTCTGCTCACACTCTCAGCAGGCAAAAAAAGCCGCTCGGTCTGTCCTCCGCATACACAAAACATGCTCCCCCTCACCCCTCTTGTTTGAAAAGCACGTTTTTGGACATTTTTGAAACTTCAAATAATTACCCCATCTCAAATCTGGACAACAAGTTAAAATGCCAAAATATGTTATAAGCCAACAATCCAAAAAGAAAAAAGATTAATTCATGGAGGATAGGTCCATCAAGGACTATTAGCCAGGATTGGGCTCTGGTTGCTAGAAGCTGGAAATGAGCGACGGGATGGATCACTTGAAGATTACCTGTTCTGTTCATTCCCTCTGGGGTTCCTGGCTTTGGCACTGCCGGAAGCCAGGATACTTGGCTAGATGAGCCTTTGGGCTGACTGAGTATGGCTGTTCTTATGTTCTTATTTTAGTTCAGGTGAATCAACCTATATCATTACATAATTTTCAAAATATTTAATTTTTATTTTGACCTTTTAAAACTTTTTAATAAAATTATATTATACTTCAAAACAAGGTCATTTCAAACCAAGAAATTAATCAAAACTGACACTTTCCCACAAATAGTCAGTTTAAATGAATTGGTATTTTTTGATTTTAAAAAAATATTTAATCAGAAATTTCCTGGCCAGGTATATTGAAGATAATAGCTGTTGGAATTACCCTAGGTTTCAGATTATTTTGTTTTTCTAGGTTTTCAGATTATTTTGTTTCTCTCAATTCAGTGAAGCTCTCCACAGAATATGTGGGGAGCGTCACTGAATGCAAGGAGTTCATCCTCCATGTATCTGATTGAAGGATTGGGACCCTACTGAAAAGAATATTATTTTATCCATCAACCTCAACCACAATAAAATGTTATTCCAAGGAGCTATGGTATTGCACATTCTTTAGTGTTTAAGATCAACCTTCATTTCTGGGATTATATTTCCTTTGCTATATTTTGTTTCTCTCCATTTCAAATGGTTCACTGAATTTTCAATATTTTGTCATCAGTCAAAAGTACTGTAAGCCAGTAATATTCATGCCTGATTTGTTTTGTTCAACAAAGGCTATATCTTAAGCTCAATCTATTTTTCTTACCAAAGAGAAGGAAAAGAGGTGACATGACTACCATCTACAAGTGTCTACCTGGGAAGTAGATATCTGATATCTGAGGCTCTTTGAACTAGCAAAGGTGTATAACAAGATCAAATGGCTGTATACTGAAGCTATACAAATCTTAACTGGAAATAGCATGCACATTTTTAACAATAAGGCGAATTAACCATTGGAATAATGTACCTAGGAATGTTGTTGATGCTCTGTCACTTAAAATCTTTAAATCAGGATTGAATTTGTTGCTAATAGCTATACTGTAGCTCAAACAAAATGTATGACCTATGTTATGCAGGAAGTCCGACTACATGATCATAATGATCTTCACTGGCATAAGAGGATATGTCTATACTGCAAAAAAGGCTCATAGCGGTAAGTATCAAAACCTATGTCAATTAATTCAGGCTCACAGGGTTCATGCTATGGGGCTAAAAATAGCAAGGTAGACATTCCCGCCTGGGATAATCTATATTGCTACTTTTAGCCTTGTAGCATGAACCTGAGTCAGTTGAGATGGGCATTGAGACGTGCTGCTACAGGTCTGTTGTGGGTTTTTTTCGTAGTGTAGACATACCCAAAGTCTATGAAATGTATGAATATTTTTGTCCTATGGGCCAACTTTATTGGAAATAACTGGTGGAAGGTATGCATGGTGATGCTTCTGATGTCCGTAGAATAGTAGGCATCCTTCAGTCTCAAGAAACCATGAGTATGTGCCCCTGAGAGGTAAAGAATTTACTCAGTTGGTTTTATGGCAGCTGCAGCTATGGCTCCAGAGACCATTTAAGAGAGACAATCTATGCCATATTTGTCACATTTAAAGGTAATGGTTTGACCTTTTGGGCTCTGCCTTCTGCGAGCTCTTTTCTCGTCTGCTCTCCTCTTTTCTTCTTTTCCCATTGTAATTCTAGAAACTTTTTATTAAGCTCTTGTTTCCAAAGGCTGTGGTCTTGAGTATGATCTTCCCAGTTGTCCATATCAATGTCCATTTCTTTGAGGTCTTCCACACATCCTTGAAATGCAATTTTGGGTGCCCTTTGGGTCTTGTTCCAGTTCACCGTAGAGGATGTCCTTTGTGATGTGCCAATCATTCATTTGGCACACATCCCCAGGCCGGTGAAGGCATCTCTGAGGAGTGTTTTGCATCCTGGGTATGCTGTCCCACACTTGAGTACCTCGGTGTTGATGACTCTGTCCCTTCAAGAGATGCCAAAGTTTTGATGAAGGCAACACATGTGAAAGCTGTTGAGCCTTGTTTCCAAGGTCTATGTCTCACTCCCATACAAAAGTGTGCTGATAACACATGCACAATATACACCATTCAAGTGAAAGGTTCACTGTGATAGTGCACCCCAAGTAAGTGAACTCATTCACCACTTCAAATTAATAGTTGTTGATCTTGATGGAGGGTGCTTCCTCAACTTCTTGGCACATTATGTTAATCTTTTTTAGGCTTATGGTAAGCCCAAAATCTTGGCAGGCTTTGGAAAACAGTCCATAATGTTTTGGAGATGAGCTTCTGTGTGGGTTATCATTAATATGTCATCAGTAAAGAGGAGGTATTGGATAAGCACTTCCTGAATCTTGGTTTTAGATCTGAGTCTTGGAAGATTGAACAGCTTTCCATCAGATCTTATATGCAAGTAGATTCCCTCAGTTGAGAAACCAAAAGCTTGTTTCAGTGGCAAGGAGGAGACAATAATAAACATAGTTGGGGCAAATACGCAGCCTTTCTTGCCTTAGCTACAAATCTGGAAAGCCTCAGAGACTGAGCCGTTGTATTGAACTGTGAATACACGTTTTCATGGAAGGATCGAATCATGCTTAAGAGCTTGTGGGGGACAGTCAATCTTTTCTAGAAGTGCAAATAGTACACTTCTTCTGACAAGGTCAAAAGCCTGTGTGAGATCTGCGAAGACTATGTAAAGGGACTTCTTTTGTTCTCTACATTTGCTTTGTATGTGTCTCATTGAGGAGATCATGTAGATAGTAGACCTTTCAGCTCTGAAGCTGCACTGTGATTCAGGATGGATTCTGTCTGCAAGGGTCTGAAGCCTGGTAAGGACAACTTAGGCAAAGGCTTTTCCCATAATATTAAGAAGGGAAATGCCGTGATAGTTGTTAGTCACTCCTGTTACCTTTGTTTTTATAGCAAACGATGATGTTGCCATCTCTCATTTCTTGTGTTACTTCACCTTCTTTCCAGGCAGAGCAACTCAAGAAGATGTTGCAGCAGAATAGGTTTTCCACATTTTATGATCTCTGAGGGTTTGCAGCCTTTTCTGGAGATCTTTCCATTGGAGAGGCCATCTCTGGCAAGGTTAAACTCCTCAACAGTTGGTTCATTGTCAAGTTGATTCATAACTGGCAGGCTTTTGATGGTGTTGATGGCTGCATCTGTAACAATATTTTCACAAGAGTAAAGCTTAGAGTAGTGTTCTACCTTGTAATCCATCAGCTTGGTGCAGTTGTTGACTGTTTTGCCTGTTGTTGATTTTAATGGGGCTGTCTTTTTTGAAATTGGACTCAAAGCTTTCTTGATTGTGTCATAGTTTTTTCTGATGTTGCCTGCATCAGCTGCTACTTGTATGCTTTTGCATAAGTGCATCCAATAGTCATTGGTGCAGCATTGAGTAGTTTGTTGTATCTTGGTTCTTGCCACTCTCATTGCTTCTGAGGTTTTTTTTCATTTGAGTCTCTCTTGTAGTCAGTTTGGGCTATGCATTTGGCCTCTCTGACTGGTGTTAACACACTGGGATATGCGTCAAACCAGTTGTTGGTTTTGTTTTCCTTCTTCCCAAAGACAGCTGCATCGTAGCTATGTTCTTCAGTTGCTCCCACTTCAGCTGGGCACTTGTGGCCCAATTACTGGAGTCAAGGGCTTGTTGTTGTTTGTTCTTGTACTGCTGTGACTTCTCTTGGTCTGCGAAGGCACTGATGTAAATACAAGGACATCCTTTTACTTTACATCTGTGTATTTTCTTTGTTTTAAGTCTGACCTTGCTGCATGAGAGAGAGTGATCTGTCTCATTTTGATAGCTTCGGGTAGAACGGTGTTAAGGTAGGTATGCCTTGTGATGATAAGATCCAGTGGTCAGATCTGGGATGTTTCCAAGATACTTTGCGTTGGGGCTTTGTCTGGAAGAATGAGTTTGTTACACAGAGGTCGTAATAGGAACAAAGTTCCAGCAGTCTCTGGCTTCCGTTCATCTTACTCACAGTTCTGTGTTGACTAAGACAGTTGGTCCATGCTTCATGGTCAGTTCCCACCCTTACATTGACATCTCTTAGCAGGAAAATATATTCGTGTTTTGGAATCCTGCTGATGGTGGCATTCAACTGATCATAGAACTGGTCCTTGATGTCAAAAGATGAGGACAGTGTTCAGACATGCACACTCACAAGATTGATTGGGCAATCAGATGTGAACAAGTGTAGTGCCAAAATTCTCTCAGATCCATTTATAGGTGTCTCAATCATCCCCAGAAGTGAGTTCTTGATGGTAAATCTCACTCTGTGCTCTCACATTTCTTCAGCGCTTTTTCCCTACCAGAAAAATGTGTAGTCTTTTTCCCTGAGAGATCCACCTGATGCTAGCTGTATTTCTTGGAGGGATGCAATATCCATATTGAGTCATTTCAGCTTGTTATTGATCATGGCAGTTTTACATGCATTGTTGATTTCTTGACGGTCCTCGGATAATCTGGTTGTCATGGTGCGAACGTTCCAGCACCCTATCTTTAAGGATGTTTTCTTTCTTTTACTTGATTTGCCTGGTGCACTGGTTAAGGTCTACTTTTCAAGTTATAAAACTCTTAAGCTCCAAGCACTCATTGAAGCAGGCAGACTGTGGCGGGACAACACTCTGTTGTCTGGGGCTGCCCAGTTTTATGGCAGGCAGAGGTTGTCCAGTGAGATATGATGATCTATCCCACTGTCGGATTCAGCCCCCAGTGCCCAACTCTACACCAGCTGAGTAAGAGCTTAGAACCGGTGACTGCTGCCTCCTGTATCATGTTGATGCTCGAGGTGAAGCTGTGGTACCTCTCCAGGGCGAAGGCTTGGGCAGATGATTTGGAGGCCCTGAGTTACCCATGCATCAGGACTCCCTTCTCTGTTACTGTTAAAATCCAGATGAGAGGAAGAACCAATACATCTGGTACCCAATTCACAGCAGGAGTTGCCAGAAAGATACTAAGATCTTAGTACCTGACTGCCTTTAGGGCTCCACTCCCGATTTTCTGTCTAAGTTTACTCTGAAAGCCTTACATTCTCCTGAATTCACCCACAAGGCAGTGGGGCTTTTCTGTCAGGGTTTGCTCTTTTTGCCTTGCATCCTCACGGGGCTACCCACAAGGCACTGAGTTTGATGAGCCACAGAGTTTGATGAGCCACAGGTAATACTGTTTATTCTCATTACGGTAGCACAGTATAGGGTAGCATAGTCTGATCGGACAGTGAAATGTCAGTAGCAACACAGAAACACTCACACTGGGTAGTGGAGGAGGAGAGGCTGGTGTTTGAGATGAGTTAATTGTAATCACCTTGCTGCTGTTCAGAAATGTCTTGTCTGAAGTGTTTGCAATAGCTTAAACCAGGAAGCTCATTTGTAGAGATGTGGATCTCAGTAACTTTTCTTATATATCTGCTGTTTCCGTTTAAGTAGTGGAGTCTTCTGTAAATAAATTGTAATCTATTACTCTCCATCTCCATTACCAAGAAAAAATACAGAAGGGAATACACTAATTTTTCAAAGATGTTGAATACCTTCAGTTCTCATTGACTTCAGTGGCATTAGGTTACTCAGGTTCTTTGAAAGTCAAGCCATAAATATTCAGCTGAATTTAGATTTGAGATGGGTTATGTTCTGCTATGAGCCATTAATGTATTTGTTGGTAGTAAATTTACACTGGACCTCCTAAACAAGCTAAAAGATTATGCCTAACTCGACTAATTAGCCCCCAAACTCCACACACTGCACACTTCTCCCAGTAAAGGTGATATCCAGTGATATTTATGGGGGAGATACATTTTGAATTGAACAAAATTATGTGCAATTTGTGCTCTTAAGGAACTGTTAGTATCTGAGTTTTTGTTGAGGTTCTTGATTTGAGTAAGGCTCACTGTCAGTAGAGCTATTGGTAGTACAGTATATTTCTTTCTGTACAATTGGCTTGGATATTTTTAAGACAAATGCACTAATCTAAAAAAAAGGAACCAATATTTCCATTGCTGAGGATGAAGTTTTTGAATCTGAATGCTATTTTCAGCTCAGAGCTCATTTAAAATACCATGTGTTCAGAATGATCAATGAAAATAAACAAGACTGAGCACGTGGAAATTATTGGCTTGGTGTTAAATGACAAGTGCCCCTCATCCTTACCTGCACATTTCCTGGGAGCTAATTTGGTCTTCAGGTAATTTACAGAGTCAGAACAGTGATTTCTTTTCCTTACTTTGCAAGATTATGCCAGTCTTTGTTCCACCTTCTTGCACAGACTTTAGGCTCTAGATCTCTCGCATGACAAACTTTTCAAAGATGAAATGAAAAATTAGTACTAAATTTCTGCTCAATTTGGCAAAGGCAGCAGTGCTTCTAAGATCAGTATGGACTTGAACATGCTAATTCTGGAAGAAAACCATGCCCAATGGCTTGTTGCCAGCTATGGGCAAATGAGAACTCACCAAGAAGATTGCCCTGTAGGCTTTCAATTTCCTGGAATTACTGCTGCTCACTGTATATGTTCTGACAGTCAAGATGAAGTGAATATCTGAATAGAAACAATATAATATTTTGACTTAATATCACAGTATTGTCCTACTAATAGCACCATATTGTATTATGTGAATTTAAATATTTTTTTCGGTTAAAAAAATTAATTAACCTTTATGAACATATATCTTTGTGGCTTGATCCTGTTTTTTGGTATAATAAGCCATAAACTTTCCCCGTCAGTTTTTGCTGCATATGAAGTGCAAGTAAACTTGGCAAGAATTTCTATAATGAATATTTTTAATTCTATTAACAAAAATATTTAAGCAACTTTTCATTGCAGAAGCAAAATATGATCTAATGAATGACATTTTTAGCTCTGTCTTGTCACCAAGAGTTTGTGCATGCATATTGCTTAGACATTGTTCGAACACCACAGTAATAATTTTCTCTTTTTGTCAAAGATTTCATCTTTACCCAAACTGAGTGGAGAAAAGAGGGAGAGTTATATAAATGTGGTCTAATATCCATGTCATCAAAGGGTTAATTCTTATAATGGGTCCAGTTAAGCAAAACACACTTTAGTTGGTCCTGTTTGCTGCAGCTTTCATGTCAGAATATGTAAACCCTTGGAAGAAGCCAAGATAGTACTGTGTCTTCTATAATTGACTCTGTGCACACCTAAACGGCTTTTATAACATGCCTGATTAATTACTGTAGCTATCACACTCTTTCTGTTACTAAACTGTTTTTCTGAATTGACTGTGTTATGATATGAAATGTTTTCCATCATATATTACAGATAGTGCCTATTTAGTTAATATATTTTGAGATGATTTGACAAATTCTGTTATGGCAGGTGTTTGGTATCCTCAGGATGCAAAAGTTTTCATTTTAATTCCCTGTTTTCACACAGCAATTTTTAGCAGAATGAGATTAAAATAAATTGCTCTTTCCTATTTGAAAAATGCGAGCCAAACTTTTTTTAGACAGGCCTGTAGCAAAAATAAATAGAGCATTTGTTTGAAAATAATTGGTTTTCTTTAACCATTCTGAACATTTGAAAGTTGCATGCCGATCATGCACATTAGCTCTTTTCAGGTTTTTAAGAGCAGTTGGACAAACCTGTCAGGAATGGTCCAGGTATATTTGGTTCTGCCTCAGTGCAGAGGGGTGAACTTAATGACCTCTCAAGAGCCCTTCCAGCCCTACGTTTCTCTGATTAAGTCTGTCAGGGTGGGATCCACAAAAGTACTTCAGCACCTATGTCCTGTTTTTAGGCACTGCTGTGATCCAGTAAACCCCCACTCAGCTGCTGCCTATCTTGGTAGGCACTTAAACTCGGTGCATAAGTGTGGTTTTTTCTTGTTGTTTTTTTCCCCTCTATAAACATGTGCACTGCAGCCTCACTCTAGATGCTGAGGTGTCAATCTCCTGCATGAGCACGTGCACTGCTGCCTTGTGATAGGCATCTGGAGATGTCTGTCTCCCACCAAAGCCCAAGAGCAATTCACAAATTGGGAAAGATAGGCATTTGATCACCTACGTAATAAGTTATTATGCAGGGCGGGGATGTGGAGGATTTCCCTTTTAACCTTTAGCTTAATGGATAAGGTACTCAGCAAGGATGTGGGAGACCCCTGATTCAAGTCATCTCTCCATCTGAGTGGGAGAAGGGATCTTAACCAGGGATCTGCCATCTCTCAGGTGAGTGCATTAGCCATTACGCTAGAGTCATTCTAACTCTTTCTGTGGCCCAATTAATATTTAATTATTCAATTGTTTAAAATGGAACAACTTCAATAGGAGAAATTGAGGGAGCCCCTTATGAGATATTCTGATAGCCCAGGGGCTAGCATAAGTATTTGAGGTGGCAGACCCCTGTTCAAATCTCTTTTCCGTCTCAGGAGGAGGGGGAACTTGAATTGGGGATTCAGGTGGGATTGGTGAGTATCCTGTCAATTAGGCTGAAAGTTATAAGGGAGCTGCTGCTCTTCCCCTGGTTTTGTTTCGCTGCACCCATCCCCTTCTGTTTTGTTTTAGTCCCCATATGCAACACCTATCTTACGCTGGTTCATGGATCACTAGAGAAGCTAGGCATGCCCCCTGCAGCCTGGACTTATGCACATGTTGCCAAGAGAGGGTTTGGCACACACTCCTCTGCTCAGTGTCTCCCATCGGCTTGTTTAGTCAGTACCCAGCTGGCTGGCTTTCTTGGTAGCATTCTTAGGTGCCTACCTCTCCTCATTCATAGTGTTAGGGAACCTAGGTGTCTAACTTGGACTTTATGAATCGCAGTGTTGTTTCTGTGACTCTCTAGTATTAAAATGCCGAGCATCATGGTACCTAACTTTTAGGTACCATGCTCAGCATTGTAATACTTATGTCCCTCCATGGATCCCATCCTAAGAGCATACATATTGAGATGCATTGTGATTGCTTGTACGGGTAGTTAAGCACAATTTTCAAAACAAGTTTTGCTGACTTTAATATCCATAGACCACGTTCAGCGAAGAATATGGGACAATCCTCTATGGGACAAGGCTTGCATAATTATTCCTATATATGCCACAGGAAAGGGAACATAAACAGGGCATGAACTCTGGCTGACAAAACTGTCCGTGGGGTGATACAGAAGCAGCCTTCAGGTGCCAGATTGGCATTCACTGGTCACACACATGTGTCAGCGGAGTTAATTTATAATGGGATATACTGATCCTTTAAGGCTGTTGGAGGAGTCCTCAGCTGCCCATCCTATCCTGTCCCAGTCTATTCTTCTGTACCCATAAGACAAGGAATGCTATTGCTGATGAAGAGTAGCCTTTCTGGAAGAGGCATTTTGTAATCTGGAAGAGAAACCTACTGCTATCACTGTTTGGGGCCTAAGATCTGAGTTCCAAAAGCAGTTGCTTCTTGCTACAAAAGGATACATCTTTCAGTTAAAGAGGAGCTGCTCATGTACGCAAACATTTACTGGATCAGGACTTTAGATTGTAAGCTTATTTGATCAGGGACTGTGTTTCACTATATATGTGAACAATGCCTAGAAAAATGGGACCTGAATCTAAATTGAGACTTCTGGACAACACTGTAATACAAATAATGATTCTAAGGGAAAATTCTATATAAAGGCGGAAGAAATCCAATTCTGCTATGGAACATTCACAGACGATCAAGACATTTTTTACAGATAGAATTTCCTAAAAATAATGTTTTAAGGTACTTGACATTTAAAAAACAAAAAAGGGATAATTTATAAGAAAAATGTAATAAACATAAACTACTGTTTATAGTAAAGGAACTCTTTATGCTAAGGCTAAAGTTCTCATATGTTTTTGTTGATGTACCCCTTTTCAAATGCAATGTTAATAATGGACTCATTGAGAACTGATTGACAAAAGTATATTTTTACTTCATATAAACACATTTCTGTTAGTAATGCTTTAAGAAAGAGTATGAGTACTTCTAGATAATCAGTGAGATGGGTGTGCCTACGTCATCCATATATATATGTTATTGGGAAAGGTAGTGACACTTTCATTGCTTCTTAACTAAAACTGGGTACTCCGCAGCAACAGTTGGCCAAAACTGTCAAGGTGTCTGTTCCTGAAACTTAATTTTCAGTGTGCAATCACAGGATAATTCGAGCAGTTCCTGTCCTGCTTTTCCACTCTAATGGCAAGATGACATAGGAAAAGTTGAGAACGAATACCAATCTCAGTTATATTCCTCCATGTTTATATTATTAAAAGTTGAGCAACGATTCCATCCCTCATGCAGTCAGTTGTGATTCTATTACTATTCAGAAATTCTGTCAATAGTGGAAACATCTTTGAGATTCCACTGCTCAGTCTAGTTTTCCAAATCTATATTTTCTTCTGAAAAGCTGCAGTCTTGTCACTCACCTCAAGTATGGTTGTATCACCCCCTTGTGTGGAAAAGTTTCAGTGCATTCAACAAGTTAAAAATGTCTGTGAGGTAAGTAAGCTTCACTATCTATATCAGATCAGAAAAGTTTGTGTTGATCTTGAGATTGTGCACTGAAAGAAAACCCAGCAGCTCTTTGTGAAACTCAAAAACTCTTTCCAACATTCTGCTGTGAGATAGCCAACACATTTATGTATGAAACAATAATTTGTCATGTGCTGCACCTATTTCTAAACACAGCTTTGGAAAAAGACATATAATCAAAGGCCAGGACTTAACAAAATTCACAACTGTCACAGCTGCATTTAGCACATCATGTAATTCGGGTTCCTTTTTCTTTGATGCAAAGGCCCAGTGATGCAACATGTAGCGTGTTACAATGATCTTTGGGTTTATGGCTCACCTTCTTGCAACAACACCATTCTTATTGCCTACCATAGCAGCACCATCGTCCAGGCAAACAGCAACGCACTTCTCCCAATTCAACTTTCATGAAATATCCAATAATTTGACTATTTCCTGACCTGTTATCTGGTCTCGTAATTCTGGTTCTGATAATTTCTGACAAAAATGAAAATCTTCTAAAATTTCCCCCCCAGCAACTTAAACAAAAACTAATAGTTGTGCTACATTACCAACATCAGTTGTCTTAGGAAACTGAATTGCAAACTCTTTACATGTACGTAGATATTGTTAATTGGCATTTTACATCATTTGAAAGCTCTTCAGTTCTCCTACTAACTGTGTTTATAAAGCAGTATAGCTTTTAGTTTCTTTGCTGAATCTTTGCTTACTATCACTTTGCCTGTTTCTACAGCAGCTGGAAAAATTGGTGATTTTTCAATGGTATGGGATTTTTACTCTTTGTAATCTGAAGCACTCCTAAGAAAGATGCTTTCATTAGCCTTTTCCAGAACCGATGTTATGTTTGTTTGAGTTTTCTGTCAATTGTATTCTTCTTTAATTGAAAAAAGTCTCTATAATTATCTTTATAGTCCAGGTGCCTGCGAGCATGGCAGGTAAACAAACTGTCTGGGCCCACCAAGGGTGTTTACCCTGTGGGGCTGTGTGCCAAGTTGCTGATCCCTGCTCTAGACAAGGATCTTAGGCTGGCTGGCTGCATTAAGGATTTCTCTAGCTTGCATTGGCTATCAGTAGCCCTAAGAGACCAATATGATAGTGTTAGATTTTTCAGGAGAGAGAAGACTGTGATAATCCTCTAGTCTCACCTCCTTCCTAACACAGACCATATAATTTCACTTCATAATTTCTAACAATAAACTGGTTTTGAATTAGAAAAACAAACAAACCCCAAGCATCTAGGGACAAAATTAGAAAGACCAAGACACAGAACAAGATTAAACTTGCTGGGGCACTAATTTTTTTTTTTTTTTTAATTTACAAATACATGAGAAGCAAGAGGAAGATTAAGGGCAGAGTAGACCCATTATTTGAGAGCAGGGAAACACAGTAGCAGGAAATGCAACAATGGCTTAACAGTTAAATGCCTTTTTTGTTCCAGTTTTCCCCCAAACTGTTAGCAGTGAACTGTTGACTAACATACTGAACATCAGTGTAAGAGGCTAAATTACGGAAAGAAGAATCTAAGAATTATTTAGACAAGTTAGACGATTCCGAGTAAGTAGGGCCTGATGAAATACAGCTTAGAATGCTTAAGAGACTTACTGAAGAGATCACTGAACCATTCATGATTCATAAAGGGCTCATAAAGGACTCAAAGGGCAGGAGAGATTCTGGTGGACTGGAAAAGGGCAAATATAATGCATATCTATAAAAAGGGGAATAAGGCTCACCCAGGGAATTGTAGACAAGTCAGTTTAACTTTGGTACCCAGAAAGATAATAAAAAATCAATTTGTAAGCATCTAGAAGATAAATAGCACCTTGGATTTGTCAAGAACAACTCATGTCAAACCAACCGAATGTCCTCCTTTGACAGAGTAACGACACTTGGGGGCAGGAGGCGGGGGCGGGGAGGAAGGAGCAGATGTGCTATATCAACATTAGTAAGGCTTTTGATGCTGTATCACATGATCCCCTCATAAGCAGACTAGGGAAATATAGCCTAGACAAAATTACTATAAGGTGAGTGCATTACTGCTGGAAGAGCATATTGAGTGGGGTCCTGCAGGGATCTGTCTTAGGTCCGATTCCATTTAATATATTCCTAAATTATTTGGATAATGGCACAGAGAGTACAGTTATAAAGTTTGTGGATGATACCAAGCTGGGAGCATCTTGGAGAACAGGATTAGAATTCAAAATAATCTATCTTGACAAATTGTAGAAATGATCTGAAATACATTGGATGAAATTCAGTAAGGCCAAATGCAAAGTAGTGCATTATAACAATGCTGCAAAGAATCCTGAGGGTGTGTATATGAGTAGGGAATTATGCAAAAAGTAGCTTTTGGGTTCCAGGTTCAAACAGCAAATATGTTTTTTTGGAAAACAAAACAAAAATCATGGGTAATGTTATTTTAAATTTAAATCTCCTATGTAATTCATTGTGTCTTGAATTATTATGGTAAATCTTTTAGGTGGATTATTCTACGAAACGGTTTTAAACAATTTTAATATCATTTATAAGTTGCATTAATAGTTATACCATCTTAATTATTGTATGTTTACTGCAATTCAAGTAAACAATTTATACTATACTATAAACTATTGAAAACTTAAAATGAAATGTTAAAATATAGCAATTCTCAATATTTCCATCCCTTTAGAGTATTGAATTGTGTGTGATTGACACAATTACACTATAAATTTTCATATATGTGTATATTTACACCTCTAATATCATGTTTGATGAGATTGTGTGGTTGGCTTGTTCAAAGCAAGGGATTTAGGAGTATTGAGGGACCTGGCTGAGGCACTTAATGCTCCTTCTCATGACGAGTTTTTTGACCTCTTTGTGCTTTAGTCAACATATCTAAATTAGGTGAAACTTCACTGAAAAGAAGTTTAATGGATGAGCTCTGAGTTTTCTTTTAAATAAACAACCTGCCAGCCAAACAAATATTATTACTTGGCAAACAAATATTATTACTTGGCTAACAAACTGTACATAGTTTGCAAATGTTCATTTATTGTGTTTCTCTTTTTTAGTGAGCGACAGTTGCTTCAGGAACCTTGCTGAAGATCGCAGTGGGATAAACCTTAAAGATCTGGTCCAAGACCCATCTTTGTGAGTATCTGGCTGCTACAGCTGAGCATAAAAAATCTGTTGTTATATCCTGTGTGTGAGATTGTAATTAGGGACAGATTTAGATATGATGAAGCACATTTTGCTTTTGTAGCAGTCTGTGTACCATGTGCTGAGTCTATAATACAAACAGATGTGACTGGAACCACATTGCCTCTTTCTCTGAGGAAACAGAGGAACAGGAATGGCATCATTGATTTAACTTCCATAGAGCACAGGCAATAAATGGAACACTTTGTCAACAGCAGGATTATTGTTGTAAAGGAAGACACATTGTACCCATGTTGTCTTCCTTCGTTTTTTTTATATGCACAAAACTTTTATAACCTAGATTTTAATCTCCTGATTTTAAATTTTCTCTGAGTTTTCTTTACCTTGGGACTCTTTTTTTGTATTTTATATCTGATCTGATTTTCTTCCAGCTGATTTTTTTTAAAACTCCTGTTTCTTTCAGTACTTTTTATTTATGCCACACAAATCTTTGGCAGCTTCACTTCATGTTAGGAGAACAGATCATTTACAGTCCCCTCTTCATCCAAGAGCAAGACACAACCTTTGGAAGTCTAAGGCAAGAGGTCAAAGAAGCACAAAAATATGTGACCATCCTTTAGAATCTTATTTGTTTAGTGATAGGGACAATACACACATCTTTCCATTCAGCAGTAGGTCAATATAGGGCTGTCTGTTTCTATAAATCATATTTCCCCTTTGCAAGCCCTGTCACTAGGAAATTAAGCCATGTTTAATATTGTGTCAAACACGGCTTTTCCCAATATTAAAAAGCAATATTAAAAAAGCTTTTCCCATTGCTATAGATAAACACACAAATGTATTGCCTGTTGTAAGAAAATGTGGCCCTCTCTCTTTCTAGCAGAGTTGATTGTGCCTTCTTATAATGGGTATTGAACATGATTGACTCTGTCAACATAAACAGGTAAAAAGTTTTCAATATTGGCTGAGAAACAGCAGAGAAGAGGCCATGTTTGAAACCCTATTTCAAACAAAGATTTGTAATGAAAGATGCAAGCACACCAATTAATTTGTCACGTTGCTAGAGCAAAAAAGTGATATCATGGTCCTGAACTTTCAAACTGAGGGAACTAGCTCATAATGTATTTAGTGTATGATAATTCATACCACAGAAAAATGTAAAGAAGATGAAGAGAAATGTACATTAATTGCCTGAGAAGTTATTGAATGGTTAGAAAGAGGAGGCTAAATTTTCAAAAATGACTAGAGATTTTTGGTGCCTCAGTTTAGGGTGTCCAATTTGAGACAGCTTCAAGGCTTCAATGGGGCTCATTTTCAGCTGAATTTTTCTTCATTTTTTTTAATTTTTGTGAATTGTATCTGTTGTAGTGAGATGCAAATGTGATTTCAAGAGCTGTATGTACTGTATAACAGTGACTTAGGAGTCTTGTACAGCTGTAGTCCTGTTAGGACTATTAGTTTCTTTCCACTACCTCAAAGTAGTGAAATGCTCCAACTCCTTCCCCCAGCCCATAATATATATGAGATAGATTGTAATCCATTAATTAGTTTGAACTAGGAAAATCAAAAATAAATTGTGACTTTTTTTTTTGCATAAGTAGTAAGTGGCTGTTGAGATTGATTAAAAGGTGAGGCAAGTTTGGGGCATTTACTCAGCCTCAAAACCAATTACTTTTCATGAATAATGATCATAATAGGTATATTGCACAACAAACTATAACACAAGAAAGAAATAGTATTTTTCTTTCCCCTCCTGATGATGTGAATGTGTTGTGCTCTCTCTTTCTATGACTTTCCTGATGGACATTCTTATGAGGTAGGGATTTAATAATGAGTAACTGTTTAAGAACAGTTGTTATAAAATGTGCAATTGTTTGAGAGAATGGCCAGTGTAGGAAATGACTGAAGTTATTTGACACATAGTACCACATTATTGGGTCTAGTGCTTTGCCAGAGGAAACCCACCTGGCTGTTAAAGGCAGCCTTTTGTCTCCTCCTGCCACCAGGACAGTGAAAAGGGGACAAAACTGGGCCAATGATTGGGCCTACAATGTCAATAAAGGTGATATATCAGCATTTTTTGGGAGAAGGGTAAAGTTGAATTACATTCTGAGGAGCACTTGGCTGAAGTTATCTTGTACAGATCGTTGTTGCACTGAATAGTGTTTCAGTTGCTGGCTGTGCATGTGTTCTCTCTTTGTGCTGTGCCAGCTCTGTGCATATAGCCAGCCCAGCAGACCTCAATCGAATTGTCTGAAGAGACCACAGATTTGGTTTAGTGGAGAAGGCACATGGCCAGATTTATTGTCAATGAAGCACAGCCCTAGCTCACCAGATGGATGTCTACAGTTACATTAGTACATTAGTATGCCTGTTACAGTGGACCAGCTCAGTGAGTGGTGGGACTTTCTGCTCCCCTTGAGGCCAGTCAAAGGGTTAAGACAAGGCATCCCAACATTTATATACTGACACAATCTGGGATAAACAACTTGTGTATCACCTTACCTGTTTCATGACATATTTGTTACCTCCCCCTGTACCTTTCTCCTGATGTTTCAGACAAAACATCACTGTTCATCACTTCTGTCAAACCATCTTATTGTGTGCTACGTTGGAGTGTTCTTGTTCTAGGCTACTGGAATATATTTACGTATTCAGTATGTTTTAGCAATGCTAGCAATACCAGTGCTGAGTTCATGTACAGGACAGTGAACTTGCAGGCAAGCAGCTGCTTTTGACAGGGCATAGCTTTTACTGACTTTGGTTCCGGCCTCAGGCCTTGTACCACACCTCATGCTCCAGACTCTCTCTTACTACTATAGATAGCATGTCGTGATTCAAATAAAACAGTTTAAGAGAGTTAGAATTCAAAAGAATGTAGGCTTATTAATTATATTAATATTGATACTTTGTGTATAATATTAATGTCTAAGTTCACACTATCAGCAAGCGATGTGGACTGTGGTCAGAGGTGGTACAAATACAGTATTACTCTTACAGTTTGACATTAAAAAATGTTTTATTTCATCAGCTTCTGTTGATGAGAGATGACCTAATGAAGAGCTCTGTGTAAGCTTGAAAACTTGTCTCTCTCACCAACAGAAGCTTGTTCAATAAAAGATATTACCTTACCACCTTGTATCGTTAATATTCTGGGATCAACACAGCTACAGCAACACTGTATATATTATAAATGTTTTTCTTGCATCAAACCTGTATGATACAAAAGCTTAATTACAAATGGTTTATCTCTTTTTCATTAGATTTAGTTGTTCTATATTTTTTTCTCAACTGTACTGGTGTCTGTATAGTCTTTGGTCATGTGATCTCTCTCCTGCCATCCATCACCCCTCTCTGACAAACAGAGGCTAGGGACACCATTCCTTACCCGTCCTGGCTAATAGCCATTAATGGACTTAACCTCCATGAATTTGTCTAGTTCTCTTTTAAACCTGTTATAGTCTTAGCCTTCACAACCTCCTCAGGCAAGGAGTTCCACAGGTTGACGGTGTGCTGTGTAAAGAACTTCCTTTTATTTGTTTTAAACCTGCTGCCCATTAATTTCATTTGGTGACCCCTAGCTTTATATTATGGGAACAAGTAAATAACTTATTCACTTTCTCCATGCCACTCATAATTTTATATACCTCTATCATATCGCCCCTTAGTCTCCTCTTTTCCAAGCTGAAAAGTCCTAGGCTTTTTAATCTCTCCTCAGATGGGACCTGTTACAAACTCCTAATCATTTTAATTGCCCTTCTCTGGTCTTTGATTATGTCTGACTGTGGGTTTTCACATGTCTAACTGAATGGTCCTGTAAATGGAAGTTGGTAAAAATACTGATGGGACACAAAATGATATAAACTCCAGCTCACTCTCTTAGCATTGCAATCAGCTGAGCTAATAGTAGTAAAAAGCAATAAAAACTTATTTTAGTTGGTATGGTTTTCTGATATGGCAAGTAATACACAAAGAGAACAAATCTAGGTACAGATTCTGCCTTTGATTTAGCTCTATATATCATTCCAATAGCTAATAGAAGCCACTGAACGCATTGCATCAGACCAGGGAAGAATTCCACTGGTGAAGGCACATCATAGGTGGTCTTTCTGTTAGTGGCTCCACACAATCCCTTTGCAAACAATGGCATTAGGGGTACCCAGATAGTCTGGATGTGAGAGGGACCAAACTGGGAGCAGGCCCATAGCACACAGTGCTATAGAAATTCTGGAATTCTTTTGGCTGCTGTAACCAAATGGGTTGCTGTAAATTAGAGCAGACACAGATGTTAGCAAGATCATTCCTGAAGAGGAATTTTCAGGAGTTTCTTGAGGCTCTGGAGGAAAGCTAAGCTTCTCAAGCCCCTTCTCCAGTAAGGAAAGAAGGCTGGCCAGCTCATGTCATCCACAACTCAGGAGCATGTTGAAGGATTTATTTTTTCCAGTTCTGGGTTCCAAACCACTAGGACAAATGGGAATTAGACATCACTCAGCACAACTATGACTCAGAAATTTCTTCCCCTCCTAGCAAATTTTTTGTCACCAAATCACTTTGCTTTAACCCTTCGAAATGGACAGTGTCACAAGGTGCCTCTGTCATTAGCGAGTGTACTTCACTGCCTGGCGAATTTGTGTGGTCTCACAATCACAAACACACATGAGCTTGTCCTCTTTCACCAAGGTGTGTATTTATTATTTTCTTATGAAGTTATACAGTATAATGCGGGATTACAGCAAGAAGAGGCTTCCTCGCAACCTTCACTCCTCAACCCAGGCTCACCCTCTGTGCTTCCTTCTGTAGTAATCTCCAGGATCCACGTGCTACTGATCATGCTCTGTCACAGAGAGCTACGTCAAACGCTGCTCAACATCTCCTAGACATTGGAGCCTTATCCCCACAGGATTGGTATCCTACCAATGGATCCTACTCTTGGAGTTTGTTTTCTAAAGACAGTGGGAGTACAACCAAATGCTTGGAAAGCACCTTTTCCAGTACAGTAACTGTCACAATTCTGGTGGTGCTAAGAGAGTGTCTGAGAAAGGAGGGAGTTAATGAATTCCATTATTTAGGAAACCTCCTGATCAGGTTCTAATACAGACAAAAAGTTATTTGGATCACCCAAAGAGCAATTCAGTTGCTGCAACAGTATAGGTTGGTAATCTGTCATGGAGCCAGGACATGCTGCCACCTTTCCGTTGGCAGGCAGAAACAGAAAAGGGTAAACCATTGTGATTTCAGTTATCCTGACCAGTTGGTGAATGACCTTCTTCAAGCCAGAAAGGATTCTACAAGATTCTGTATTCAAAGGCTTACTACTACATCTGTCATGTTTTCAAAGCCTGGGATGACACAATCTCAATGAAAAATCAGTTATTGGTCAAAATTGTCTTCATTGTCTGCTCAGTGACTGCTCTGAAGGACTGAGCCTGAGTCCTTAAGGGTTCAAGTGATTGCATTTTAAGCTCTTTGGGCTTTTTTCCAGAAAAGAGAGTTTAGTGTCTCATCCTCATGTCAGATTGTGTTTGCGTTTGTAAGTATGAACTTCCAGTGCAGGACCTCTTCGTATCTATTTACAGAGAGATAGTGAGCCAATTGAGCACAAGTGCTATAGGAATACTGTGTTTTCTCTACTGGAGACAGAGGGAAAATAGTGAACTCTAATCTCCATCTGGGGAGGCAAGGTAAGGATGTCACAGGTGGGTTTGCGCCCATCTCACCCTGTGGCAGTCTTGTTACTGTAAGAGATGTACACTCAACAGTATCATTTATAGGAAGTTAAACTCCATTTCAGCAGAGAATAGAAAGGCTCACATAGTTAACTATAGTGAAAGCAGATTTTTAAAATCATCAATCCATTTACAATTGTCCTTGCAGTTCTCAGTTCAACAGATGAAATTGTATTTTTTTAAAAAAAACCAAAAACCAATTTGCGTCCATAATTAGAAAATAAAACTCTTTTAAAAGTAAATTATCTATGTCACGCTGAATGTTACTAAAATACTCTTGTTGTTTTGAAGTTTTGTCTCCCCCAAAATGTTGTGAACCTGCACAAGTTTTGGTTGAATTTGTGGTAAAGATTTACAGTGTTCAAACTTTATCTAAAATGTTTCTTTTGCTTTTATTGAATGTATTGTGTTGAATGAGCTTTTATAAAGGTGTGTGTGGCAGGGCAGGGGTAAAACCCCTTGAATGC
This sequence comes from Dermatemys mawii, assembly GCA_007922305.1. Taxonomy (NCBI): domain Eukaryota; kingdom Metazoa; phylum Chordata; order Testudines; family Dermatemydidae; genus Dermatemys; species Dermatemys mawii. The sequence continues at coordinate 36,218,097 of ML677332.1, forward strand.
CCTGCCCCTGCTGGCTAAGCCGTGCTTTCTGGTAGGAGGGCTGGGGCAGAGGCTTGAAGCAGCCAGCAGGGAGCCCAGCTGTGAGCCCTAATGAGGGCTAGCTCACAGCAGCAGGCTGCGCTAAGTGATCACACCTGAGGTAGCAAACTGAGAGGGCTAGAAAAGTCCTGAGCCAAACTCAGTTGGAAGGTGGGCCAGGAAGGGGACAGGAGGCTGCTGCTGCTGCTCTGTTTCCTCACCTCAGGCAAGGTGCCTCAGGGGCCTGGAGACCCTGGAACCGGGTACAAAGAGGGCAACCGTTGGGGGATAAAGGAAAGCACTTTCTTGCACTGAAGCCACTGATGTACACTGTAAATAAAGGTCACTAGGGTGAAGCACCAGCAGAGGGTGTGAAGACTTTTATTTCTAGTAGCCAGAACACAGGGCACAGGGGAAAGAGAGCGAGACCTTTGTGGACCCTGTGACAGTGTGACAGTCATTTTCAATTTATTATGGTTCACTCTACTGGAAGTAGATATTTTTTATTATATGTACTATATGGGATAATAAATAAAAGAAATATGACTGTCTATGCTGGGATCTTGTAGCTTCACTGCATAGTAGAATTAATTCCAAAGAACAAAATTACATGCTTTGAGCATTAAGATAGTAAAATATAAGAAGGTGGAAGTTTTGTCCTACAATTCTATCCTTTTGGATGCATCTTTTACCATTTGGAAGGGATTTCATGCAAATTGGGGCAAAGTAGGTATGATAAAAATAGATTTCCACCTGAACCTTCCAGGGAATTCACTTATGTGGGACTGGTTGCCCAGAAGTCCACAGTTTAATAGGACCTAGCCCAAAGACATAGCAGATTTAATCGCAGCAGAAGGGTCATACACTAATAGGGTCGTCATAATTATTCTTTGGGTTGGCTCTGCCATTTCTCTCTTCTCTCAAGACGCCATCACCATGAGCTGCCAGACTTTGCTAGAGAACAGTGTGCATTGGGGCCGGTGTTTCTAAATATATTTGATCTGAGTGATTTTTTGAGCTAGGAGTGAGTATCTCTTATGCATCAATGGTTTATGGGCACTTTAATAAAATTAAAAACTTGACTCTGTAATTCTAATATTGTTCAGTTGAGTAGTGGTCATGGAAGCAAAAAGACTTGGGTTTCCTGCATTAAGAAATGGAAAAATGAAGTTGATTATCAAGAAAATGTTTTCCTAGTGGTAAGCTCTATTAGAATAGTTTCCCAAGGGAAGTGGTACAATTCCCATTGTTTCTATCCTTCTAAACAAAAGTATGCAATCTCTGTAACTTTCAGAAAATTGGAGTCTGCCTTTCTCCTCAGATTTTAATCTGTCTATTGGTAACATCTGGCACACTCCTGCTATTTATCTAGATATTCATATAGAAATTTCCCCCATCATGATAGCATCTGGACATCTCACTAACATTAGTGCCCCATATAATCAATGAGAAGCTGAAACACAAAGAAATAAAGTGAATTGCTCCAATTCGTACAGGAAGTGTTGTAGAGAGCACAGGGCTGGACTTAGAATTCCTGTGACCCATTCTACTGTCTTGACTACAGACCCATCTGTTCTCCCTAGCTTAGATGTGTTCAGAAAGAGCATTCTCATTGGAGGACCCTCTTCTTTGGAACTTATTACCTCCTTAACTTGTTCTGACAGAGTTCTTGTCTGACTTTTGGGGCATATTGTAAGACCTATATGTTTACCTACATTTTCTCTGAGGGACAGATTGAGTAGAAAGGGTCTTAGTTCTTTTAGGTTTGGGTGTTGACAGGGTTTTTTCAGTTTTTTTCGTAAAGATTGAGTTATTCATGCCCTTAGAATTTAAAGATGGTGAATTACTGTCACTATTAAGAATTTGCATCTTATTTTTAGTATGAATTTGCCTAGTTTCAGCTTTCAGCCATTGTTTTTGTGTGTTTTCTGCTAGATTAAAGAGCAGTATACTATTGAAGATCTCTTGTAGACTGTGTTCAAGTCAGTTCTTAACCTTCTCTTGGATAAACTAAAGCTACATAGGCTGAACTTCTTTTGTTTCTTGTTTTAAGACATGTTTCTCAGACCACAGTTTATTCTTGTAGCTGTTTGCAAAATCCTTTCCAATTTTTCATCATACTTTTTGAAGAATGGGTACAGAACTAGACACTATACTTCAGTAATAGTCTTGGCAGAATACCACCTCCTTCCTTCTAGCTGATATCTCCCTGCTTATTCATCGAAGAATTGCATTTGCCCTCTTAACTACACCATTTCACTGGGAGCTTATGGTCAGTTGATTGTCTTCCATGACTCGTAAGTCCTTTTCAGTGTCACTGTCTACCAGGGGTGGGCAAACTATGGCTCGTGGGCCACATCTGGCCCGTGGGACCATCCTGGCTGGCCACCCCAGTCCCTCTCATGCCTTCTCCCTTCCCCGGAGCCATGCCACCACGCGTGCAACGCTCTGAGGGGCGGGGCTGCACGCTCCTGCAAGGCAGCGTGTTTGGCTCAGTGCAGAGCCAAACACGCTGCTAGAACCCTCATGGTAAGCCAGGGGTTGGATAAGGGACAGGGGCAGTCAGGGGAGAGGGAGCAGAGTGGGTTGGATAGTGGGTGGGGTCCCAGGGTGGTGGTTAGGGGCGGGCGGGTCTCTGGAGGGGGTGGTCGGAGGGAGGGTTGTATGGGCTGTGGGAATCCCGGGGAGAGGGTCTGTCAGGGGCAGAGAGGTGGATACGGGTCGGGTCAGGGCAGTCAGGAGACAGGGAGGAAGGGAGGCTGGGTGGAAGGGTTCGTGGGGGCAGTTAGGGTGGGGGGGGGGTCTCTGGAGGGAGCAATCAGGGGACAAGGAGCAGGGGGTGTTGGATGGGTTGGGAGTACTGAGGGGATAGTCAGGGGATGGGAAGTGTTTCCATTTGGGCAGATGTGCTACTGAAGCTCTTGACGGGCTTTTTAACCTACTTAGACTCATTAAGTTGCACTTGGGGATTTTTATTTCTTTTGGTTAGTTCATATTAAGTGACGTGATGCAGTTATAAAACGAATAAAGCATTTCATCTTACTAAAAGGAAGCTACTTATCTTGCAAAGTTGGATCCTTGGCAAGGGCTAATTGGTGACCTTGACTATAGTTGTATTTTTGTGAATTATTGTATATTTTAATGGCAGTCACCTTAGAACAGAAAGATGAACAGGTGTAGATGAAATACAGCAAATACAAGTTATTTGCAAAACATTCCATCTTTGTCTTTAAGGTAATAATTTAAAATATGCACAGGTTTGTTTTTTTTGTAACTTGGAAGAAATAGTCTTCTAAAAATCACTTAGCCTTATTGGCTCTACTTCAACAAGTTACCTTTCTACTTAGGTGCTTAGAGAACCCTAAAATGATTTCCTGGTGTAACAGTCTATCTTAGTTGTAGATGGGATAACCCTTGAGGACCAAATTAAAATTCTTTTGCCAAACCTGTTACATTGTTGAGGGCTAATTTTAGGTCTGCATCAATCCCTGAATCTTGCCAGGGTGCTTCTTTCCATATGACTTTGCTACAAGTTTGTGTCAGTGATTTGTCACATGAGGATTACGTATTGGATTTCCCTGAGTTTTAAGGCTGTATTTGTAAGACCTACTTAAACTCAAGTTGTTTCTCATTTGTTTTCTCTTAATTTCTAAGTAAATTGTGCTATGCTAAGTCACTTCTTGGATAAATAATTGAATCCATACATGCAAGTGTGCAAACCTAAGAGTATAATCATAGTTTCTGTTAATCTGATTTTGTAGTAGGGTTTGTGATTAACAGCATCCAAGTGCAAGAGGATCAGGGACTAACTGATATTCTGATAGTGATTTTCAGCTGGCCTGACTGGTTCAGGGTACCCCAATTTATTAATGTCCTAAACTGTATCTGAAACATGTCATATAAAACTGGAAAACTAATAACACGTTGATCATTAATATTTTTAATATGATAAATGCCCAAGGGACCATGCAAATATGAAGAAAAAGTCTGGGGAGAGGATAAACAGGTTACTCCCAGACAAAGGACAAGCCATTACCTCCAAGCATGTGTCAGAATTGATTAGTATTCACATGTCAAGGGCCCATTCATTTGCAATGGAGAATGCAGGAACAGACAAATCACTTTGCATTTTAGGAAACCAGTGGAGGAAGAAACCAGAATGGAATGTCATTCACCACCAGATGCCATGTCTGCTCCCTCCCAGCTTGAATAAACTTTACTGGGGGAGGGAAGTGGCCTTCAGAAGAATCCTTTTAAAGATTCAATGGACTATAAAAGAGGAGGGGTAAAGAATCTGAAGTTATCTTGTCGTCTAAGACAACACAGAAAGCATTTTCTCTTTTGGAGAGAGATCTTGACTAGAGGGATGGGCAGCCATCCTGCTCGAAGAATTATGTGGTAAGAACATTACCCAATATCTGTACAATAGCTTGTTAAATTCTTAGCATCAGAAAGCATAATTTACTTTTGTTTGCAACTCTTTCTAACTTTATTCCTTCTACTTGGTATCACTGAAAATCCTCTCTCTTTCTTAATAAACTTGTTCTACTTTTCATTTAAACCAACCAAGTGCTCTGTTTGAATTGAAGTGATCGTTAAATTTAAGTGATAAGCTGTGCATTTTTGTCTTTTTGGAGGAGAAAACTAACTTTATTATTCCTCTGAATGATCCAGGAAAGGACTGGATATTGCAGAGCACATGGTTTTGTGAAAATTTGGGACTGAAGAACGTTGGGGTCATCTTGCCATGTGTAACCAAAGCTTGTGGATATTGAGTGTGGCTGGGATGTAACAAGCAGAGTGCTGGAATCAGAATTGCTGAACCAGAGCTATTTAACACACGGACACTCAGTGCTTGTTCATCTGCTGGTTGTTGGTGTGCAGACTGAGCCACAGAAGCAGAGCATTTACATCACCTAAGATGACTGGACAGGCTGTGAGGAAAAACTCCCATTGGTCTGGATTGAACCTCAGAATTTGACAGTGTTAAAAGCTCTTAATAGTGTACTTTAGTGGAGGCAATTAATATTAATGTACAGACTTGAAGTAATTTCCATATATCAAAGAAGTATATGCACTACTGCTCCCACTTTCTTAGCAACAGTTATTGAGTAAAATCCTGGCAAAACTCACTGACATGAATGGATCCAAGATTTCACTCAGTGTATTTTTAACAGAAACAGAGAGTGGACGTTACCTTCCACTGAGAATTGTAGGGAGGAGCAAAATATGCTAGAAAAACTCCAAAATGAAGTCATGAGGTTTCACAATACTTAATGTGTTGGTGTTCAGATTGTGAAAATGTTAACATATAGTGGCTGCAGTAGATAATGTAGCAAAGAAATAAGTGAAGTTAAGGATGCTAACAATTGTATTTCTACTTGAAGCAGTGTAATCATGTGAAAGTGTGATGGGAATTTGTTGATGGAATATTTAATGATAATATTTATTCAAAGAAAAAAATTGAGATAATTCTTCGAGGAGTATCCCTGTGAGTGCTCCAATTTAGGTGTCTTGGCGCCCTCTGCTTGTAATCAGAGATTTGTAGTAGCAGTGCCCCGGTTGGCTGCACATGTGCGGCAGCTGTCACGCCACTCCAAGTGGCTACTTGGCATGCACAGCCAACCATCCCTCAGCTCCTTCTCTACCGACTTTGGCTTGAGTTACAGCGACAGCAGTACCTCTCTAACTTTAGATAGCTTAATATTTTCTGTTTTCACTGATAGCGGTAGCCTGTCCATTCTGTTCTTTATAGACCCTGTATTCTTAAAATTTGTCAATCTTTGACTGACTTAATGTGATCTAATTGAATGGAACTCTTTTCTCTTCATTTCTTACCTGTACCTTATCAACTTTTATCCTCTGCTCTTTACTAGAATAAAGAATATTCTCTAATAAATCCTCCCCTACAGGATGTCTGTCTGATCTCTGTGCTCTTCTGCATCTTTTGGCTTTTTCACAGTCCCTCGTTTAAAAATACCATTGACTTGCATATAAAAAAATAGTCATGCCTTTGTGAGGGTTCAATTGCTAAACAGACTGGAACTGACTTTAAACGGTGAATATTTCTTTCATTTTGCCTATTTTGTAAATATCGTAACTCCTCACTTAAAGTTATCCCGGTTAACATTGTTTCATTGTTGATACATTGCTGATCAATTAGGGCACATGCTTGTTTAACGTTGTGCAATTCTCCCTTTTAATGTCATTTGGCATCAGTCTGCTTTGTCCACTGCTTGTAGGAAGAACAGCCCATTGGAGCTAGCTGTTGGAGGCTTGGAACCAAGGTGGATCGGCAACCTCTCCCCCTCCCCCGCTCCCTTAAATGCCCTGTGCAGCAGCCGCCCAGCAGTTGCCGGTAGTTCAGATGTCCCTCCCCCCACTGCCATGTGCTGCTCCTGCCCTCTGCTTTGGAGCTGCTCCCCAAGCCTAGTTGCTGTGGGGGGGGGGAAGGGGGAGCGGGAGGCTAATGTTAGGGTGTTCCCCTGCTCCTGCACCCTGCTTACCCCATCTTCCATAGAGCAGGAGAGAGACATGACAGGGCTCAGGATGGTGGGAGCTTCCTGAAAGCACCTGTAGTCTGTCTCCTGATTTACTTAACAAGGCAATGTACTTAAGAGTGGCGTCAATGTACTTAAAGGGGAAATGTGCATATCTCTTGCTCATGCTCCCCCTAAAAATGTGTGTCTCAGTTTGCCATGCTGTCTCCCCTCCATCCATTCATGCTGCCAGTACATGCCTATACAGTGTGAGGCTGCATTAACGAGTTAACCCTGGATGGGCTCAGCCAATTGCTAGTTCATCATTTAACAGTAAGATATTCCCTGGGAAATATCCCCCCTCTGACTTCACCATCTCAAACAAGCTTCACAATCATCATCACTGTGTACCAGTATTAAATTGTTTGTTTAAAATTTATAGTGTGTGTGTGTAATATTTCCCTGTAACCTAACCCCCCCCCCATTTACATTAATTCTTATGGGCATATTGGATTCGCTTAACATCATGTCTCAAAGTTGCATTTTTCAGGACCATAACTAAAATGTTAAGTGAGGAGTTACTGGAGCACAAACTACAACAGACAACAAAATCAGATAAGGAATCTTGACACTAATATCAATCGTTATATGGCTGCTGCTATTAAACCTGTCACGATCCAAGAGTTCTGACAGTTACAATACAAATGCAAAGTGAGTATAGCTGGACTATGCAAATTCCTTGTCTAATGTAGTTATGCAGCTCACCTGTGTATGCAATATCATATTTGGTGATCCTGAATGTGGGGAATGGTCATCCAGTCATTCAACTGCTCTGTTGAGTTAATATCTAGAAGTTATTTAATGATGGGTTCCTAGAGTTAAGGCTCTGCCACTATTTCCATTACAGCAACTAATTTTCCAAAATTCAGATCTCAGTTGCTTCTTATTGTCACCTTGGAATCTTCCCACAAATTGTCAAACACTGTGTAGACAAATTTCTGTTTAGAAAAAAGTTTCAACTTGTGAAATTGTTTTTGAATCTTAGCACTTCAGAACTCCTTCCCTCCCTCTCTACGCTCTTTATTTGTGTAGTTTTTCCTATTATTTTTGCCTTTCTGCAGTGCAAAAACTGATTTTTTAAAAAATTGTTTTTAAGGAAATGGCCTCATGAGTCTTGTTGTGGGGCCAGAGCTCAATGCTGGTTGCATGGGAAGTCCCTCATAGAATCATGGAGGTTGTTCAGCTCTATCATGCATTCTTGCATTCTCAAATATCCAGCGGGCCTGTTGAAAGAGAGCAGTGATTATCCTGCATTTCTTCCTCGTGATCCCTGAGGGCTTCTCTGCGACCAGATTTCATGCAGCCAGGCTGCTTGTTTCTTGTTCTCACAATTTCCCCCAGTTGATCCCAAAGTAGCATGGAAGAGAAAACAGCCAGAACTGGAGAGAAGACTTTGGAAGAGGATAGTAGCTAGGACACCAAATTGTTTCTTAAAAGTACAGGGTGACTTAGCCACTGACCTGTTGTGGCAACTTGGGCAAGTCACTTCATGTCAGAGGCCAGACTGGCTAGGAGCAGCTGCTGGCCTGATCTCTAACTAACTTCATTTCTAAGAAACTTTGAGCCTAGCTGCACTGCCTTGGAACTGCCGGAGTAGCCCAGTACCTGATTCACTGCTGGTTTAGTAGCCCTGCTTATAAGTTTGACCCCCTTAGCAGATCACCAGTGGCTCAACATGTATTTTGCCTACAGTTGGACTTGCCCTTGTTCCAGTCCCTGCTTCTGCTCTCTTCCAGCCTCCTTCCAGTCCCTGCTCCAGCTCTGCTCCAGCCCCTGTTCCCCACTGGCTTCAATCCCTGACTCCACCTCTGGCTTATGACTCTGGTTGATCCTCTGGCTCTGGCATTTGGCTTCTGTCTCTCCACCTCTGATCCTTAGCTCCGCCTCTGGCTAGGGTTGCCAACTTTCATATCACACAAAACCGAACACCCTTGCCCTGCCCACTCCATCCCCCGTCTTTGTTGCTCGCTGTCCTCTGCCCTCGCTCACTCAATTTCGCCAGGCTGGGGGAGAGGGTTAGGGTGCAGGAGAAGGTGAGGGCACTGGCTGTGAATGCAGGCTCTGGGGTAGGGCTCGAAATGAGGGGTTCACGATGCGGGAGGGGGCTCAAGGCTGAGGCAGGTGGATTGGGTGCAAGCTCTGCAATGAGGCCTTAGATGAGGGATTTGGGGAGCAGGAGGAGACTCTGGGATGGGGGGTGGAGCTCAGGTGTTTGGCATGTGGGAGGGGACTCCCGGCTGAGGCAGGGGGCTGGGGTGTGGAAGCGGGTACAGGGTCTGGTATGGAGGGGTGTGGGTTCCAGGCTGCGGGAGGGGACTCAGGTCTGGGACAAGGACGTGCGAGGGGATGTGTGTGTGGGCTCTGGGTGGGAGTTTATGTGCAGAAGGGGGCTCAGGGCTGAGACAAGGATGTGAGAGGGGGCTAGGGTGACCAGACAACAAATGTAAAAGATCAGGGCAGGGGGTGGGAGGTAATAGGAGCCTATATAAGAAAAACACCCAAAAATTGGGATTGTCCCTATAAAATCAGGACATCTGGTCACCCTAGAGGGGGCTCCAGGCAGCACTTACCTCAGGGGAGCTCTCTGGAAGTGGCAACATGTCCCTCGGCTCCTAGGCACAGGGGCGGCTGGGCAACTCTGCATGCTGCTGCCGCCTGCAGATGCTGCTCCCACAGCTTCCAGTGCCTGTGGCGTATAGCCGCCCCAGCTGCCCCTACTCCTAAGAGCTGAGGAACATGTCACTGCTTCCAGGAGCCCTGCCAACCAGACTTTTAACAGTCCATGGGGGTGCTGATTGAAGCTACCAAGGGTCCCTTTTCGGCGAGGTGTTGTGATCAAAAACTGGACACCTGGCAATCCTACCTCTGGCCTATGACTGAGGTTTACTCTCTGGCTCTGGCATTTGGTTTCTGTCCCTCAGGTACTGAACTTTGGCTTGTTCCAGGACACTTGTTTTAACTACCAGGCCTGGCTACTGACAGTCTGGTTGGCTGCACTTCACCTCTCTGTGCCACCATTTTCCTTCTTGCCCTTCATTTGTTTTGTGTATTTACAATGTAAGCTCTTTAGGACAGGGACTGTCTCTTTTATGGGTATATACAGTGACCTGCACTATACTGTCCTGATTTCAGCTGAGGTCTCTAGACTCTACTATAATATAAATAATAACAGCAACTAGCTGATTCAGTGCTTCCCCAGCAAGAGAGTGATGTGTGACACAGTACAGAGGCTAATGGAGAGATGGACAGTGGCTGATGGGGAGACAGGGACCGGAAAGGGTCAGGAAAAGAATGGGGAGCATAATGGGGAATAGTGGCAGAACTTTTTAAATTTTGCATATTAACAGCACCAAATCATTCCCACCCACCAAAATAGCTGTAGTAAACTACTCTGTTATCACAGAAGCCGTTCTGTTGCAGCGGCATTCTGTTTAAAGTATATAGCTACAACTGTTCAGCTAAACAAGCCATCTGTTGAGATGAGATGAGTACCTCTGAGTGTTATAGACGCCAGTTGGAAGTACCACTAATACTTTACATCATTTGTGTTAAGCATCCTGAACTTTTCTGACTACCCATCCATATTTGCATTATATAGCTTGAATCATAAGAGAGAGCTCAGCTCTTCTGGGGATGGTGTTTTCCTAGAAACCATCTGCTAAAGGGAGCTGAAAAGCTGCATGAACTGGTGTAATATGGTATGATATATGCCCATTGGAACAGCTCTCTTTTAAATTTAGGGTGTTTTCCCCCAAAATTCTGTACAAGTTTGGTGCCTGACACAATAAACAAGGTTTGAGTACTTTGGAATGATCAGGACGAAAGTAAAAATATTCAAAATAAGGATGCATATCAGAATTTTCTGGACTTTTGGGGCCAAGATTAATTGGGCTGGAAAACTAAGAAGAACCAGAAATACTGCAAGCTTTCTTGCAATATTTCTGGTACTTATACTGATACTTATACTAATAGGACTGGAAATTTCATAGGAACAATATGGGGGTATATGAAAAAGAAGAAACAATAAAACACCTAAAGCACCTGTTTTGTTTTGGGCTAAAGAGTCAATGTCATTTAAATAAGTTCCCTAGTCCTTAATGAGATTTCATTAAAATCTGTGGGATTATTAGTGACAGAAGTTCCACAACTTGGATATTTAGGCTGAGTATAATACCTTAAAATATACTGTAGGGAATAATCAGGTTGGGAATAATCCTGCACTGCCCTAGGACAAGGGTATAGATTTTATTTGAATGGTCTTTTCCACTTCTCATTTCTAGGATTGTGGTGATGATCAGCTGGTGATGTGGCTGAAGGATCAGTATGATTAATCATAAGTCAAATTGCCCTCTTTTGTGTAAAAACCCCAGGACAGATGTCAAGGGGAAGGGAAACTGATAGGAGGATTATTCTCTGTGTGTAGGTGAGGTTTGCCCAAGTGTAGAACAGGCAGGGAATTTGTATCCAAGAGATCTTCTAGAGCCCAGTACTATATGGCGTATGTTCTTTGTCCTGTCCATTGTAGCATTCTCTCAGTTGTTCCCCATTAAAATGGGTTTAGTAACGCAGATGGGGTAAAGGTAATAGATTTGTATCTACCATAATAATCCAACTCCATAGGATTTCCATATACAGGAAATCTCAAACTGCCAACACTACATTGGCTTCACTGAAAGTGTTGCCAGAAGACAACTTAGCCTACTATCTTCAATGGCTCAGTTTGAGCTAGTGGGGCATGGAGCATGTTTTTGTACTTTTGAAAAGTAAAACTCTTTAATCAGTAGCTGAATATATACATTGTTCTGACACATATCTTCCACTCAATTCACAAAACACCCTATAGTACAGTACACTTAAATGTTCGGTGATATACAGAAGCTCCGAGAATCTTACCAAACTCCATAATAAAAGAAACAGGACTAAGTCAAAACACATTAACAAACTGGTAGCGCAAATTAGCTTAGTCCACAGGGATAGTTAGTCCAGGTAGGCTAGCTCAGGGTAGATTCACACGGTGACTTCTCATGAACTAATTGTTCATGTAGACAAACCCTTTGTCACTGCCACCACTGGGACAAATTCAAGCAGCCTGAATGGGAAAGGCTCCATGTCACAGTACACTCTAGAGAGAGACTGACTTGTTCAATTTCCTAATCCTTATATTTTCATACACAGTCATTTTGCCCATTTTACAAATCAAAATACAAATTCTCTAGCTGCCACCACTGTAAATTCAACTTGGATTTGAAAGTCTATGTGTGGAGTTTCAGCCTCTAACATAGTCAGTACTATAGATTCTGTAATGAGATTTAAACTGGCCCTTATTTTTTATGGATGAGGCAAAACAGAATCTGTTTTACTTCCCATGGGTGAATTGACTCCTGTATAGTTAACAAGAGTAAATATGTGGTTTGATTTAGTTAGTAGATCATGGAAGGCATATGTCAGGTATGCTATATGCAACTATGCTGAATACCACTGCATCTTATACACACTATAGGCTTTTATCACTGATATTTACATACCTTTTCATTTGTCACAAATGGCTCTGAATTGGCTAGAATTTGTTTTTAATAAAGTATAAATGAGAGCTCTGTAAAGATGAAAGAAACTGAGAGCATATTTTTTCCACTAAGTGCATAGTATTGTATATTGTTAAGACAAAAAACGGGATCATTCTGTCTGCAAGACTAGAACATCTGGAATATAATCTCCAAATGTGTGAGGGTTGGAGTTTTTTTTGTTTTTTGCTAAGACATACTGTAATTGCATCCTCTGGTTTACACAGACCAATAAATCCTTCTTGATAACCATCTTTGCCATCTTTGAAGAGCCATACTGAGTTTGGTGAAACAAACTTTTAGCAGCTTAAGGTATGGGAACATTACAGCTATGAAACAAATCTTGACGTTTATCCAGGCTAGTACTATGCAGCAGTGAGCATTTCAGTTAGGGTGAAGTGGCTTAGAGAAACAGCAGCTCAGGCTTTGATTGCTGTTACAGGGTGATAGTGTTACTGTTTATGCCTGCATAAAATATCTTATATTAAAATACAGCTGTTTCTATGTTATTAACATAATTTGTACTAAAATCTCTAGTCAAAGGTACTGTACATAAAAATAATTAATAAAAAAGTCAGAAAATATAAAATTTACTTTTTTGCTTGAAATATTCCTCTTACTCCCCACCCTAGACCCCATCCTTTGGGTTTTACCACAGGAGTAGGCTGTCAGGTTGATGGTTAATAATATTGAGTCTCCAGCTACCTAGAGTGAGTCACCTGCATCCCTGTCCTAAGGATCCCCACTTATGCATCTGTAAACCATCTTGAGTAACCTATAATCCATATATTATTCTCTTTAATCAGCAACGGTAATGAATATTTTCTTCCCCATCCCTAAATGGCAGCTTAGCACACTGTTTTCACTATGCAGTCAGTTGTTGCTAACTATGGTCCCAGTTCTACACCTACTGAAATAGGGTGACCAGACAGCAAGAGTGAAAAATCAAGGCTGGGGGTGGGGGTTTTAATAGGATCCTATATAAGCAAAAGACCCAAAAATCAGGACTGTCCCTATAAAATCAGGACATCTGGTCACCCTATACTGAAATGAATGGCAAATGTCACTGATTTAAGTGGGAACAGCAACCAACTAGATTAGTTACTCTCTGGGAAATAGGGAGGCTGGACAGATAAAACTATAATACAGTTAAATCAGTTGTAAGAATTGAAGGGACCAGCTAAATTCAGTTCCCTAGTCAAGGGTTAGTCACTAAAGGGTAAACAGATTTATACTGAAAACCTGGGAGGTACTTTAAAGCAGTTGTTAAAAATGTTGGGATACCTAATGAAGATTGGGTCCTCAGTAGAGGATTTATGATCTAGGTCAATTATTTTTTAGTAGTAGGTTTAATTTATTATGTCAGTTTTCAGGTTTATATAATAAAGTGATCTGGAGTATCACTGTGTATTCCCAGGCTTCAAGTTCATCATTAACATTCAAACCTTAAGTATTGTGACAAAGCTCCAAGTCTGTACTTGTGGATCCTGCGCTTCCTGGCAGATTTACGGGCCTCAGAAACTCATCTAGGCCCCAGAGTGACCTCCCTTTCTCAATATAATTGGCAAGAGTCACCGCCTAGTGAGCTACCTTCATCACAGGCCAGTATGGAAGATGGAAAACGGGGGAGCCTGGGCCCGCCTTCTACTCCGGACTCCAGCCCAGGGACCCTAATAGTATCAGCTAAGATGGCTGACCTTTTATCCACAAAACACAATACAATTCCTTGGGCTACTTCCCCACAGCAGTCTCCGCTTCTTCAAACTCCACTTCACCCTTACCTCAGCGCCTCCTTCCTTCTGGATGATATGTTGTCCACCACTCAGTCTCACCAACAGCACAACCTCCTTCCATAGCTCCTGACACCCACAGCCCACCTGACTAACTGGGAGGTTTTTATCTGGATTCAGCCAGTCCCTGAATTGGCTTCAGGTGTCCCAATTAGGCTAGCTGTTTCTACTCCTTTCTAGAAGGTTCTTAATTGGCCCCAGGTGTCTTGACTGGCCTGGAGTAGCCTTTGTTTGGCTATCCAGGGAACAGGGACCTGCACATCCTGAGACTAATATACCTGCCTTCCAGCACTCTCCTATACCCTTCTGGTCTGACTCCGTCACAGTATATAAATTAGCTTACAGGTGTCAACACTTTATCTGAATTGCAGTGAGTGGTTGTGCAGAAAAATACCTTAAAATGTGTTTCTGCTCAAGAAAGCAACTATATAAAGATGACACCCTCCTACTAAACAAAATTTTTACCTGTGTGGTGATAGTCATATCCTATTACTCCTGTGGAAAACGCCCCGCCATGTTTGTATTATCTATTATTCTGATTAGTTTTGCATAACCAATGCAGGTCTGTATGAGTGAGCTGAATAGTTTCCTGACTCATATATCTTCAATTGAATTTATTATCTAAGTTTCAATGTGAAACCTTTTTGTCTAAAATTTAAGTCCTTAGTTATACCTGTGCAATATCACTGAAGGAACTAGTTTATATAAGTATGTCTGTCTATTATTTTGAAATAATAGAGTTGCAGAGGTGTAATTAAGGGTAAAATCTTTATTACTAGATATGGTGAATGAGCCAAAAAGAACACTTCTTGACTTTCAGATCCTAGGCTACATTAGCAGCTGATTTAAAAAAACAAAAACAAAAACAAAAAATCCCCTATTTTTATTGTACTGTAAAATGAGCAAGTTTGATATCTAGTCATTGGGAGATAGTGGGCCATATACTCATCTTCATTAAGGGTGTTGTAGTTTGGTCGTCCTCCACCTCATCCTCCTCGTCCAGCAAATCCTCTGCCATGCTGACAATCACCCCACTGGTAGAGCCACAGAGATGGGTCGGGTAGCTGTGGTGCACCCCCTAGAATGGCATGCAGCTCACTGTAGAAGCGGCATGTCTTGGGCTATGACCTTGAGCGTCCTTTGGCTTCCTTGGTTTTTTGATAGGCGTGCCTCAACTCCCTAATTTTAACACAGCACTGTTGTGCGTCCCTGCTGTGGCCTCTGTCCATCAGGCCCTTGGAGGCTTTGGCATATGTATTGGCATTTCTTTTTTTGGATCGCAGTTCTGCCAGCACAGATTCATCTCCCCTTACGGCAATCAGATCCTGCACCTCCCTTGTGGTCCATGCTGGGGCTCTTTTTTGATTCTGGGACTGCACGGTCTCCTCTGATGGTAGGCTCTGCATGATGAGCTGTGCAGGAGATCTCGCCAAGCTGGCCAAAGAGGAAATGAGATTCAAAAGTTCCCGGGGCTCTTCCTGTCTAACTGCCCAATGCATCTGCATTGAGAGCACTGCCCAGGGTGGTCACACTGGAGTACTCTGGGATAGCTCCTGAAGGCCAGTAATGTCGAATTGTGTGCTCACTGACTCTAGTTCGACCTGGAAACGTCGATTTCAGCACTACTCCACTACGATGCCATTTAGGTTGACCTAAAGCCTTGGCAAGAGCTGGCACCTGGTCTGCCAGCATCACAAGTATAGAGATTATATTTGAACTGAAAATTCTAATTTTTGTTCTGGTGCTGTAGATTTTTGATTTCCATATATTGCTCAGTTCAGGATGAGATGAGGCCTTTGATCCCACACTTCCCAGCCAATTTCTACAAGTTTCCTTCCCTGCTCCCCTACTCTCCACTTTAATTCCTGCTATCCCTGCCAGCATTGCATTACTGTGGACTTTCTGGACCCATGGAGATTAATTGGTGTGGTCTGGCCTGTAAAATCCTAGTTCTTCTTTGAGTCTACATGGATTCTATTCTTGGTGCAAACACACTCACTCATGCATATGAGATTGGATTCTTTTATCCAGCAGTATCTGCTGAGGCCACGCCTGTGTCCTAGATATTCTCCTACCCCTCCATAAAAAGACATAAAGGGTGGAGTGGACGCAGCAGTCTCTCAATTCCGCCTTACTGCTCATGGCAGCAAGACAGATGCTGCAGTGTCCATCTGCTTCTCTGAACACTGTAATAATGTTGCTAATTAGTTAATTGTTAGCAGTTTTAGTCTTATGCCTGTTGGCGCTTTGTGTGTGTGTGCTGGAAGCAAACCCCTGGGTGTTTAAAACCTGCCCCTTATGTGAAACCTTGATGCTGATTAACAGGCACTCAGGGTGCCCTTTTTTTTTCCTCCCTAGAAAAGGGACATATTCCTGAGCAATGTTCCATATATTGCTTCTTCTCTAAGTGGACAGGAAAAGCTAGATAAGCCCACCTTAAATTGTTCCTTGTGTTGCATTCTGTGCAAGTGTCCACTGATGCCTAAAGGAAGAACATAATTAAACTGTAGTCCTTTGGTGCCTGTCTATGAGAACTCTAGTGAATTGAGATTCCACCACAAGCTCCCATGCCACGTTGACCAAGAAGCCCCAGTCATCTATCTCCATTCTGGGTCAGTGATCTCAGGTGGGTAGGAAGGAGTACTACTCAAGAAATGAGATGGGGTGTAAGTCACCCTCTCTAGTACTTACCAAATCAAGACACAAGAGTCAGAAGTATCTGACTTATCTTGAGCTCACAAGTCAGGATATCCAAAGTCCTGGCATAGGTCAATCTGATGACTTTGTGCAGGATGCTAAACATGCCTGCAGTACCCACTAAACTCATGGATTGCCCTTCCAGCAATACCATTACCCTGAGCCTCTACAGGTTGAGTATGATTGATAGCTGAGCCACCAACTTCAAAATTGTCAATGTGGCAGATGAGGAAAGTATCACCGTGTTCTGATTTCATCCCCTACCCGAATGAGGAAACTACAGCAAAGCCATAGCAGGACAACTCTATATTTGGAAGAGGTGTATTCTTTTTCTACCTTCCGATCAAGATATAGTAGGGAGTCATCTCCTGCATTCCGTCCTCCATTTAGGTAGCACAATGGAAGGCAGGAAGGACCTTTAAGGAGGGCTGTGTCATCAGGAAACTATCTGGAGTTCACAGAGAAGATCCCTCTTGATACCCCTTATGTACTTCCCATCCTAATACGTATACTTTCATCAGCTTTGTCCTTATTGGATGCTTTGGGGATGCAGCTATATTCTTGTAAGCCTGCATCTTCTGTCCCTTCTACAGTTTGATCTCCTTCCCCAAAGGGACAGTATAGACCAACTCTGCCAAGTCAACTAGTGTAGCCTCAGCTCCTAGGAAATGATGGAGGAGTAATATCTATAAAGGGGAGGAACAACTCATAACGACTGCAACCATCTCATCCTCCCATGATGAAGCCATAAATCCCTTGTCACTTTCCTCAGCTGGCAGCTTGAAGGTGTTTTAGGACCTCATCAGGTACATCTTCAGAAACTCTGAAGATACTTCTGGAAATGATGTAAGAGAAATCTCTCAAGTTCTTGACTACTGTGTATTCTTCTATACTGGAGGGCTCACCATGCTGATAAATGAGATATTGTCGAATGCTGCAAAAGACCTGTGACAGACTCCAGCATTGATTCCAGCCATATGTAAGCCTGCAGACAGAAGGTTCTGGGTCTCTTCCAAGGTGCTGATACTTCTACTATCATCCAGTACCATTTGATTGTTGCAGCTGTCCAGGAGAAATCCAATCAGCAAGTGCCTCCCAAAGCAACTCCTACAGAGAAAAAGGCTAAAAAGATGGACCTGTTTGGATGCAGTCTGCTCATCCACCATCCTTCAGGTACACATGGATAACCACTAAGTCTTCCTCTCTAAATACAACATTCTGAATATGGAACATTCTGTCCACAAACTGAGACAAGTTTCCAGAGGAACACAGAGAGGAATTTAAAGCCGCCAGAATTAAGGGACAGTTGATAGCCTATGCTTCCCCTCAGGCTGCACTAGACACATCTGACGGAGTGAGGCACATTATGTGGCAATGAGAAGATCTTCATGACTCTAATCCAGAAGGATTCTCAGGGAAATCCAAACCACAACTGAACCTTTTGATGGTAATAAGATTTTTAATTCCAAAACAGATGAAGGCCTCCATTCATTAAATTAAAGAACTCCAGGGCATCTCTACATTGTTTGAGACTGTACATATCAACCACAAAAGGAAGGAAGAACATCAGTCTTCCTTCTGGTAGCATCCCCCTGACCATTATTACTGTGAGCCTCAAATGATTTGGGAGCCACCAAGAGAGAAGCAAAACTTCCACTGACGACTTTGTCACTTTCTCAATGCTGCACAATCTTCATATTCCAACAGGGAGCATATTTGGTGATAGTGTCAAGAAATAGACAGAACTTCTGAAGGATCACTTTCCTTCCATCAGCATCCCCTTTGACAACTGTGTCTTTTATTTCCAGGAACTGACTTGTATCATCTAAGATCAGAGGGTTCTAGAAATTATCAGCGAGAAACTGTCCAATTCCAGTCTTTTCTTATCCATTTTTAGAAACCTAGCCCATGAGATACTGTTGAAACAACAAATCGACATCCTTCTATGTCTGGGAGCCGTGGAAGAGATGACTTTAGAGTCGGGGTAGAGGGGAGGTTATTCCAATTATTTTGTCCTCCCAAAGAAGAAGGTGGGTTAGTCTCTCTTTCTGGACCTTTGGCATCTTCAGAAATTCATCCATCATTTCAAGTTCAGTATGAGTCCAGTCTTCATAATTCCTTCTCTAGATCCTTAAGACTAGTTTGCAGCTTTCAACATTCAGGATGCCTACTTTCTTATATCCATTCATCAAGCCCCCAGGAAATACCTCAGATGCCTACTAGGAATGTGTCACTACCAATACATGGCCCTGCTCTCTGGAATTTCCACAGCACTGAGGGCATTCACTAAATATTTGGCGGTCATGCAAGTCATCTAAGGAGATGGGGATTGCTAGTCTATCCATTTCTTAATGATTGGCTGATCCAAGAAAGATCACCACAGCAGGTGACCAACTCCATTCAAGTGACGTTTTGCCACACTGCATCTAAAAGTCAGCAGAGAAAAAAATATATACTTACTCTGACTCAAAGGTAGATAGGAACCATGTTAGATTCCAGTTCACTGAGAGTTTACTTTTTACAATAAAAGTTCCAAACTATAGTGAACCCCATCAACCAACTGCATGTTCACCCAAGACATCAATAAGAGCATGCGTCAGATTTTTTGGATACTTGCCTTTATGCACCTATGTGACACAGTTACCAGACTTCTCCTACATTCCATACAAGGGTGACTGAAATCAATGTATGTACTCAGCAAGCACCCCTTGTTAGAATGGTAGAAAAATACTCTTCAGGTGTATAAGCAAGCACCACACACATTACACAGCATCTTTCACAAGTGAAGATATCCAGCAATAGATCTGTTGGCCACAGAGCCGAACAAAAAAGCCAAAGATGTTCTGCTGCAGAAGGATCTCCAGTCTAGGCTGTGTGTTAGATGCTTTTCTCATCCTCTTGACACCAGGACTAATGTATGTCTTTCCTCCCATCCTCATAATACTGAGGACATAGAGACAAAATGCTGGTATGATAGCCCTGGCACTGGCCAGCACTTCTGGTATTCAGATCTGGTAAACCTCTCGATCCAGCCACCAATCATTTTTGTCTGCTATACACAACATAGTCTTGCAGAATAACAATCCAGTCCTACATCTGAACACAGCATCATTACATCTGACAGCTTGGCTGATGGCTGGTTGACCTAGAAAAGAAGCTATTCAGTTTACGTTCAGATCATTCTGCTCCAAATCAGGAAAACACTGATTGACTTCAAAAGCTAAATGGAAGATGTTTTCTATTTGGGCATCTTAGCACCGGATGTCTCCCTTGATAATGCCCATTTCAGCTGTACTGGACTGTTTACTAATCCTGAAACACTATGGACTTTCTGTTAGTTCTGTAAAGGTCCCTCTAGCAGCAATATCTGCTTATCCTCCTCCAATCCAGGGCCACATGATATGTTTTCACTTTAGAGAGGCTAGATTCCTTAGAGGCCTAAGGAATTCATGTTTTTCTCGCCAGTACAGGAGCTTCCTGCCTCTGTGACTTCCAGTATAAACAGGTTTAATACCCTTTGAGCCCTTAAAAACCTCTTCGCTATAACATCTATCAGTGAAGAATGCCTTTTTAATAGCCATTACATCCATTTGAATGGTAGGGCAGACTGAGAGCCTCAAAGTGGATTCCTCTTATATGCTCTTTGATAAAGACAGGGTTGCTTTTAGGCCTCATCCCAAGTTCCTGCCCAAAGTTGTTTCAGAGTTTCACTGAACAAATAAATTCATCTACCAATTTTAGTCCCCAAGCTTCACTCAATCCTGGGGGAATCTAAACATCAAGCACTTGATGTAGTAAGGTTATTGTCACACTATCTTAACAAAACAAAATTCTTTAGGAATACACATAGACTGTTCGTGGCCTTTGCTGGTAGATGGGATATGGGTCAGAAATTATCAAAATGGGTCTGCATTTGTATGAGAACATGTTACAAACTAGCCAGGTTAGATCTACTGAGCCACATAGCTCATCCCAGAGAGCTCAGGCAACCTCTACTATCTTTTTGAAAAATGTCCCTATTTCTGAAATTTGTAGGGGAGTTGTGCTGAGCATGGTTCACAAATTTACAAGATGTTTTTTCCAAGGGGCTTCCAGATCACATGCCATTTTAGTAGGGCTGCCTTCTAGGTATTATTTTAAATAGTATTCCTAATACCAATCTCCATGCAGACAACTGCTGATTAGTCACCAAAGTCGAATCCAGGTGGAAAATTACTCAAATAAGAAAGAATGGTTACATACCTGACAGCAGAGGGGCCCAAACTTTTTCCCTGAAGTTTGCTGTGCAGCTGCAATAGGCAATGCAAACTACTATTACCACTTCTTGAGGAAAGTTATTAATTTTAATGATTACGTAGCTATAAACTATAATACTGTAAATAAGCAATGTATGTTTCCTTTTCATGTTAATGTAAATAGTTATAAAGATCAAAATCTCTAGCAATATGTGCTCAAAGAAATGCTTGTGCTTTGAAACTAAACAGTTTTACTAAAACTACACTTTTAAAAAATGTTAAGAGCAAAATGTGGTGGTCAGATGGGGAAAACACACTATATAAATGTACAATGTATAAAACTGAACAATAAGCAACACAATGTTAACAGAATTGTTAAAATAAGTTTTCTTATTAATTGATTTTAAAACAAAACAGTTGTCCAACTTTTAACACTATATTGTGTTTTCATTTTTAATGAAAACCAAATCTGAATTTCTGTGCTGTGTAAGTAAAGACCAAACCCTACTCTCTCCTAATTAGAAAAAAATAAAATATTGCCAATAAAAATATAAAATAACAGTTATAACAAACTTAGGCAACAGGTAGTCATCTGGTAAAGGGGAATCTAAACTTCAAGTCTGTTATATTTTCTTACTCGCTCATTTTGTGTAGCTGTAGATGGTCCGGGACTTTCATTATCTTTTCCGCCAGTGCACCCTTCTTTTTTTCTAAAAATAAATCCATGTCCGGTTGAAATACTGCTTATAGTTTTTTACAGTTGTAAATGGTGGACTGTGTGTATGTTGCTAAGTTACTTTGCAGTGAAACACACCATTGTACTTGCAAGAATTAAACTTGTCATAGTGTAGCTTTTTTAAAATATTTTTTTCTATATTCTGTCCACCATAAACAGCTCAAAATATTACATTTATATAGCTTTTACTTAGATTACATGAGTTAATGTAGTTAAAGATTTACTAAGAGCTTGACTGGAGAGTGCAGTTGCACTGGCAGATGACCTGGGATGGTGTCATGACCCACCTGTGGACTGCAGCCCAGTCTGGGAACCCTTGCCTTACAATAGTTTTTCAATATGTGGTATCCATATAGATTTCATGATCTTCCTTCCTTCCCTGCTACTACAGAGTCGTGCAGCTTAAAAATTCTATAGAGGTGAAGGAACTGAGGAATAGTTGGGCCTGTTCTGCCATTTATGCTCTCATTATAGGACCTAATCACATCAGCCACGCCAGCAGGGGCTCGTTCACCTACACATCTACCAATGTGATATATGCCATCATGTGCCAGCAATGCCCCTCTGCTATGTACATTGGTCAAACCAGACAGTCTCTGCGCAAAAGAATAAATGGACACAAATCTGACATCAGGAATCATAACATTCAAAAACCAGTAGAACACTTCAGTCTCTCTGGTCACTCAGTAACTGACGTAAAAGTGGCAAATCTTCAACAAAAAAAACTTCAAAAACAGACTCCCAATAAGACACTGATTAACTGGAATTAATTTGCAAACTGGATACCATTAAATTAGGCTTGAATAAAAACTGGGAGTGGCTGGGTCATTATACAAACTGAAATCTATTTCTCCATGTTAATTTTCCCTTTCTGTTACTCTCACCTTTTGGTCAACTATTTGAAATGGGCCATCCTGATTATCACTACAAAAAGTTTTTCTCCTGCTGATAATAGCTCACCATAATTAATTAGCCTCTTAGAGTTGGTATGGTAACCCCCATCTTTTCCTGTTTGTCTGTCTATCTTCCTACTGTATGTTCCACTCTATACCTCCGATGAAGTGGGGTTTAGCCAACAAAAGCTGATACAGACTAACATGGCTACCACTCTGAAACCTGGCATGTGAAAGTAGCTGATATTCAAGGTGTGCGATTTATAGCTACAACTAAGAGAGATGAGTTTAATAAGGATCTTGTTTCTTTCTGATGCTGTTCAAACAAAATCCACATTACTTACAAATGGGAAGTAGTTACTATCTCAGTTCAAGGCAACTGCACCTGTGTTTTCCCCTTAGTGGACCAACAAAGGCCCACTCTTAAACTTCTAGCTCCCCTGTCATTGGCTTTCTTGAGTGGAAACCCATATTTCACTCCCTTCTGATCAGGATTTTCCTAGGCTGCACAGTTCCTTCCCTTCACTGTTATTCACAGTAGAGACAATCTGCCTCAGCACGCTTGCTTGCTTTTTCTTAGAGATAGCTAACAGGTATCATTGCTACAATTATAAATTACGTGCACAGAACTTCTTATGCAAACCTATTTCATTCTTAAGGAAAAAACATTATAGAGAAAACAGATTAAAAACAATAAAAGAACCTACACGCATACTAATAAGATTACCAGAGAACCCCCCAATCCTAACATGGGCTCTAGCAAAAGCAGTCCTTCAACACCCCATCTTCAGGGTTTCCTATGTAGTCACAAGTTATTCCCAGCTTCAGCTCAGAACACGCACGCTCATAATGTGTTTAGTCCATCCTTTGTACAGTTCAGGGGTCTTTGATGTGGAGCTTCCTGGAGGAGGTAATTAGTAGACAGTGGGGTTTCCTCCCCAGAGCATAGCTTCAAAAGTGTGAGTTTGAAGTGGGTTATTTGCATTTCCCTCACTTCCCAGGTATTTCCTAGGAAATCCACTTTACATGCATTGTCCCAAAAAGTCTTTTGAAGTACTTAACTTTTAAGTTAGTCAAATTCTTTAGAGTCACATACAATCCGACAATAACACATAAACCAGGGATCGGCAACCTTGGCACGTGGCCCTCCAGGGTAAGCAACCTTGGAGGGCCCAGCTGGTTGGTTTACCTGCTGCGTCTGCAGGTTCGGCCGATCGTGGCTTCCACTGTGGAAGAAACACCCCTGAATGACGCAAGTTTCAGTGCTGTAAAGTAGCAGTATAGACAATGTTACAGTGGTGGGAGCTACTGCCGTGGGGGTGGGTTTTTTACAGCCCTGGGAGAGCTCACTCTCAGTGCTGGAGCTGCGACTACACAGCCACGTTAAAGCACTGCTGTGGAAACACTGTAACATTGGTAGTGAAGACATACCCTTAAACAGTTTTTGATATAGAGTACTTTATGAACCTTGTGTGTTATTCATTTTGGATGTGGACCCTAAACTGTTTGCACATGCCCGCCACACACTCTCCTGAGTTAATCATCCTGTTCTGTCATTTTACTGTCATTGATGGTTTGTTGCATTAATAGATTTATTGGGTGCAAACCTGCCTGGCATGAATGAGGAATAGACTACATCTTTTCCATCTGAATATTATAATTCATTCCAAATTGTCCTCCAACACCAACAGTATCTGTGACATTATCTCAGAATCCTGTACTTCCAATATACCATCCTCCCCCCTTTATTTTTTTACCTTTTTTTGAACAACATTTACCCTTTTCCTCGATCAAGCATACTAAAAATAGTAGTGTAGCCAGGACTAGCTGCTGCCCATGTTATCCCTTACTACACTGCTATTTTTAGTATGCTAGCTCAATCAAAGCTAGTACATGTCTGTCTACCAAAGCCAGGAAGCATGCTCTCAGCTGTAGTGTAGATGTACCCATAGAGTGAGTCAGCAAAATAACTCTACCTCTCTGTACAGTGTTCTAAAACCTGATGTCCGGGTAATTCAGCAGAAGAGCCCTGCATTCCCACACATAGGATTAGAAACCTCAGCTCTGTTAAGTGGACACTGTAGCCTGCAGTATCTACACATTTTATCTCCAAAGCTGCTTCATATTATGTAAATTAGGTTTTATTCTCAGACACCCAACAAATTCCCTTCACTAGGGCAATGTGTGACTGGTCCCATGATGATCCACTGCTGACTGTACTGCTGCAGATTCTGTTGCCCCTCATAAACTTGAAAAAGTGCCTTCTGTAGGGCAAAGTAAGAAAGAAGAATGTATTACCTTCGCCCCTATTGTAATAGTCCACAATGCTTTCTGGAGTCTTCAGCCTACAAAGTAAGAGTACATCCACACAGGGGTTAAAAACCCTGCAGCACAGCTGGGGCTGGTTTAGGACAGCTGTCTTGGGCTCTCATGCACAGGCTTCAGGGCTAAAAATTGCTGTGTAGACCCTTCACTCTTGCAGGGTCCCAAAGCTCAGGTCCAGCCCAAACCCAAATGTCTACAGAGCAGTTTTCCAGCCATGAGCTGGAGCAAGAAGAGCCCAAGTCAGCTGACCCAGGTCAGTTTTTTATCCCTATGTGGGCCTGGCCTAAATCTGTGGTGGCTTTTGAAAATCTTTTTTCTTTTGTCTAAAACGTGAATTTATGGCTGTTTTTATGAGGATGATTTTTCTGGTTCTGCATATTTTTTTTCTCTTATGAAGTTTCAAATCCTGTTCATGTCGTTTAATGAGCTGGCCGGTCAAGTATTTGGTGCCCTAGTGGGAACTTTCAAAGTCACTGAGCACATTTTTCCTTAAATCTAGTTGGCATTCCTGTCTATTTGATTTAATGTATGACTTCCATAGTTAAATTACCAATCAGATGGAACAGTCTAAAATCTTTCTTCGGTTCTGTAAACATGTAGTCATCCAACACACAAATTGTTTCTTCTTCTATATGGCAGTACATATTTAAGATTTTCTCTGCATTTGAAAGCAGGTTAAAATGATATTTTGTTTAGAAACTGGAAATTCTGAGCAAAGAGCTAGTCTTTCAGTCCAATTCAGATGCAGTACCACCCTCTCTGCTTGTAATCTAGTGGAACTATGGCACAAGAAATCATGAAATAATGATCTTCCTTCTAAGAAAACATTTGAAGAGCAGTTCATGTATGGTATTCTTATCCTAGAATGACTTATTTTCAGATGCTGTTTCATGTGGCAGCACGTTATACAGTATTCTGGATGCCAGATTGTCTGCGAGTTTAAAAAAAAAGTTTTAAACCTATGTATTACAATAAGTAATTTCTGTATTGTTTGTACATATATAGTTTCTTCTCATTCATGGGTCTCAACACACTTTACCGTCAATGAAGCCTCACAATCTCATTGTGAAATGTGTAGATTTTATTAATGGCGGATGCATCCTTTGAATTAGAAATTTTATAAGCCCTTTTGAACAATTTTCAATGAATTTATTTAGCGAAAACAAAAACCTAAAAAAATTGTTGGAGTTGCTCATTAAACTTCCATCTTTCTTCCTTTCCCCCATTCTAATTCTCCCGTTTACTTGGCTTCTGCTGGAAAGAGACAGTGGTGAATTTTGTGATCCTTGGCCACTCCTTCATTCCATGGAGAGGAGTAATAAAGATGCTGCATTTCATCCATCTCAAATTTTTTCAAATTTCTTTTATTATCTTTTGTGTCCTCTCAGGACTAACTGTTCCCCCTCCATTGTTTTGTGGGGCTACAGACTCCCACATCTTCAGTGAGGCACTGAGGAGGCTCATCAAATACAAGTCCAAAGAGAAAGATCTTCAAAGGGCAAACAATCTACTCACTTATCCCAGGCAGCAGCAGGATCACTCTCTCACTGTACTATTCCTTTAAGCACTGTTGGGTAGAGATGCCCCATAGTGCAGTAGGTTCTTCTTCGAGTGGTATCCCCATGGGTGCTCCACAATAGGTGCAGCAGCGCCTTTATGTCTGGAATCAGAGATTATCATAGCAGTGCCCATTGGATCACACATGCACAACTTCCCTTTCTCGTGTTGTGTGCAGGATGTATATATAGCACTGTGCAGTCCGACCACCCTCCGTTCCTTCTCTACTGCCTGCGGTGGGAACTCTTAACAGAGCCTGGTTTCTCTTTCGATAGTGCCTCTCTCCGTTTTTTTTCTCTCATAGTTACATAGTTCCTCCTTTTTATTTTTCTTTCCCTAAAAAATAAAAATAATTTTACTTCACTAACAACTCTAGTCTTAGGTTACTGTAGTTTTCATTTGCTTCTCTCCCTTCTCATCAGGGAAGCTACTGCCTCATCCTTATGCCTGGCTTTCCTGGGTTTAAGCCGGGGTGGGCAAACTTTTTGGCCCAAGGGCCACATGGGGGTCAGGGAAGGCTATGCCTCCTGAAACAGCTTGGCCACGCCCCCTATCTGAGCCCCGCCCACTTCGTACCCCCTGACTGCTCCACTTGGAATCCCAGACCCATCCAACCCTCCCTGCTCCTTGTCCCCTGACTGTCCCCTCCAGAGACTCCCTGCCCCTCACCATCCCACCAGGACCGCACCCTCATCTAAGGCCCTGTGCTCCTTGTCCCTTGACTGCCCCAACCCCTATCCACACCCCTGCCCCTTGACAGACCCCGGGACTCCCATGCCCTATCCAACCTCCCCCCTGTTCCCCATTTCCTGACCACCTGTCCCCCAGAACCTCCGTCCTATCCAACAGTCCCCTGTCCCCTGACTTCCCCCTCCCCCGGGACTCCCTGTCTCCTGACTTCCCCCTCCCCCGGGACTCCCTGCCCCTCATCCAACTTCCTGGCCCTGGCCCCCTTTACCACACCGCTGGCGGCACGGCCACAGCCAGATATGCTGCACCACTGTCCCGGAGGAGCGCACAGCCCGCCCCCCCCAGTGCTGCCTGTGTGGTGCGCTGAGGCTCCAGGAGAGTGAGGAAGGCTGGGGAGGAGCTGGGAGCAACTTCCCCCGCTGGGAGCTCAGGCATGCTGAGGCTCTGGGAGAGCGAGGAAGGCAGGGGAGGACCAGGAGCAGCTTTCCCTGCCAGGAGCTCAGGCGGGCCGGTCAGAATGGTCCCATGGGCCAAATATAGCCTGTGGGCCGTAGTTTGCCCATCCCCGGTTTAAGCAGTGTATGTTGTTTGGGGCCACCTTTTCCATAACAGATAGCCACAGACAGTGTATCCATTGCCTCGGAGAGGGACATGTTCCTGAGAAGAGTTCCCACTTCCTGGGCTTAAAGCCAACAGCATTCAAGGACAAGGGCATTAAACTTAAATTAATCCTAATGGAAAAGTCCCTTTGACCATATTCAGACCCGGATTCCTACACCTCCCCAGAGAGACCCTCAAGCTCCGTGCGGTCATCTACCAACCCTCACTCCCTATGCACAAGTAAGAGAAAGACATGGTGATCTCTTCCTCGACTCGTGAGGTGCAAGCTGTGAGTACCATCCCTGGCTAGATCTGTGGCATCAGCAACTTCTGATAAGGGGCATAATTCTGCTGTTGGACTGAGTACCTCAGTCTCCAAGAAATGGTCTAATCTCTACTAGAGCACAGCACCAGCTATCGGCACCAACTTCTGTCATTGGCGACCAAAGTGAGCCCTTTATTCCATCTGTGGCTCCGAGACTTTGTGGCACCAAAATAGCCATTGGCACCGATATTGGCAGTGGCAAAACTGCCAGCTCCTGTAAAACTGCTGGCTCTGGCGAAACTGTCGGCTCCAACTGCATCCGTGGCACTGAAGCCCTGTACACAGCAGCCCTCGGCACCAAGGAAGCTACCAGTACCGACTTCGGCACTGACTAAATCAGTAGCTCCAAAAACGTCTCTGGTGCCACCTGCTGACTTTTCTAAATCTCACAGCTTGGCATTGCTGTCTGCAACGGCACTGACTATGACCTACCCACTTCAGGAATTTAGACACATATCAGACCTGGCAGTTCTCTGCACTCCTCAGATGGAACCTACCACAAGTCTTGCCATCCTCACAGTCCAGACACTCTTCACTCTTTCCCCCAGAAACAGTGTCTCCTTTCCTAATGAGCCCAAGGAAGAGTATGAAGAATCTGTTGCTCCTTCCACTTCAGAACAAATGGTACTAGTCTGCCAGGCTTATCCTCCTGCAGTGGAGGGTACTCAATCTTTTCAGGGCCCTCCATGGATGCAAATGCATATCCCGCTCCCACCTAAGTGGCCATATTGGGATCCCTGGGTCATGCATAGAGCACAATTTGGCAACTCTCCAGCACAAGAGATTCTGAAAAACTGTCAGAAAGTGACGGAAAACCCATTTTCACACTTTTGTTACTATTTTACCATGATCAAATGTTGAAAAACAGTAGGAAGGTGGGAGAAAATATAGGTTTTTCCACACTTTCTTAATTTTTCAATTGTTTTAAAAGGAAAACCATTTTTCTCAACAGAAAACTTTTGAATTATGATTTTTCCTATGAAAATTCATGAGGGAAAAAATTATATTTTCTAGCTAACTCTATCTGCTATTGTCAGCAACAGACAGGAACTGATAGAACATGAACTTCAAATAATATTATTTCTTAACCTACTTTAGATCCCCAAATGTTCATGTGGACTTAAAATTAGGGAAAAAATGAACACATCCCTAATTATTATAGCCATCTTAGACTGAAGCTAAGGGGCAGGCAGATCCTTAGCATCTGATACATCCTGCAACTCAAAGTGAATGTAAAGTTGCTTTACAAGGGCAGCTGGTCATTCCCTTTGCATAAGGAAATTCCGACTTGGCATATAGCCATCTATATGAGCTTTATATCAACCTCTCTACCTTCCAACATTCAGGGTCATGGCCAAAACAATGTGATGATTCCTGGAAGGTTTAACAGCTGCTAGGGGGCCTTTACAAGATTGCATATATTAGATCAGGCTGAGTCTGCTTTAATCTATGCCCTAGGATTGGGGAAGAGCACAGCTTCCTTTCTTTAGGTTATCTTTGCTGCCTAACGCCCTTCTGTCCTGCATTGTATGTGGCTCAGCTAGACCTGAAGATCTGGCTAAGGAAGTTTGCTTAAGGTTGCACAAGTCAGTGTAGAATTGGAAATAAATCCTAAGAATGCTGATTCCCAGTTCTCTGATCTGCTTACAAGCACACATTCATTCTCCAATAACATTTCAGGTCTTTAATAGCCCGCATAGTTTATAAATACATCAAAAGAGAGAGTTCCCTTCTGGTAAATAGCATGAATAATTGTAAAATAGGTCTGGAAAAACATGAGCAGAGTGATTTTTTTTGTTTTGTTTTGTTTTGTTTTTTAAAGAGGAGAGCACAATTTCACTGACGACATGTAGCTTTCTGGTAGCAGTGAAAGCTTTGGCATCATTTAGACAGCATGATCTGTCTGAGAAAAGATTAATGTTAATTAAAGTGGCATCTAAGAACTGCAAATGACAGCAGCCAAGCTGGATGCAATTATTTTTAGAACACTACGTTGCATTCAGCATGACTCATTTATTAAGGTTTAACAGATGAATCAATAGCTCAGCTACTCATGACACTCCCTAAACATAGAACTGCATATAAGGACATATTTGGTCAGAGCTAAGATTATGAAAGCAAAACAACACTGCCTCAGTCCAAGGCCACCTAAGAAGTTTAAAAATGTGTATGTATTTCATAGAAGAATAAATGTATTTCAAATGATATTTGAAAAGGATGATGATGACAGGGAAACCCATCACAATTCTAACTTGCAAACTATGCAGAAAATAATTTGATGTGTACAAAGAGATGCTGACATGTTTTGACTTATTTTCAGAGTATTAGTGTTTTGAAAAATATAAATGTATGCCAGACAGAGGTTGTGTTGGCAGTGACAGTTGAACATACTTCAGAGAAATCTTAAAATCATATCCTTCAATTTCCCTCAGATCAGATGCACATTTTCTTGGGCTGACCTGCAGTCTTGGTTTGCTTTTCATGTTCTTCAGACTTGCTGTTTTCTTATCACTCATCTGGGCATTTTAATCGTCTTCTGTCTGTATGTGTGTGACATTGTGTAGCCCTCTCCCCCTCAGTTCTTACATGTTGGGCTGTCTTTTTGGGGGAGATTTGTAAGACAGCTAAATTGACACCAGTAAAAGTGAACAATTTCAGTTCTGCTTTAACATCCTGTTTGGAGCACTTATCAGATCAGAATAGACAGGGTTTTACTATTCTTGTGTGAGATGCACAGAATTTTAGTGATTGGTTCTGCTCATTTCTAGCAAAGTCAGTATGGCAATAGAATTGTGTACTGCATTCTGCCCAGTAGTGAATCATACTCTATGTGAAAGTAGACTCAAGAAAGGGCTAGTAGCTGGTAATACTGTTTTAATTTTCTGTATATGTGAAAATTATACTGGTGAAAGGTGCCAAGTGGATGCTCTTGGAAACCAAAATCCTTTCTTTATTTGTATAACAGCTGCATTATAGTACAGTAAAAGAATAAATCCCTCCACTATTCCCCACCCCCATGTGACTTATTTATGACCTGGAGGGAGTCACCTCCACAAGAGACAGGCTGTGAAAGTCTTTGAAACTAATACAAGCAGTTTGATGCGGTAGAGAAAGGGGATCCAGTAGAGCAGTTACGGTTGAAGCAACAGATCAGGAAAGTGATCTTTGCATTGGCATTCTGAATGGAAAAGAGCAGAAAAAAATTGTATTTGGCACAGTCAGAGAGAAGGATGTTGCAGTATCCAAGAGATATGATAGTTTTAGCTGTGTGGATGGATAGGAAAAGGCATATCTTAGAGATGTTTTGCAGAAAGAATTGCTAATGGTTAGCTATAGCCTGCATGTGAAGACCTAGAGATTGAGATCTGAGTCAAAGATGATGCCTAGTTGATAGGCCTGGGTGGTGATGTTGTCTACAGTGATCAAGAAAGGAGATTAGGAGTTCTGTTTTTGGCATGTTTAGCTTGAGCTGGCAAATAGTCATGCATGAGGAAATGCTTTCTTTCTCTCCTTTTTCTTTTTTTTCTCTTTTTCTTACATAGTACTCTATTAATCTTTTCATGTTTCTCCCCTTTTCTTCTCTAACTGCATCCATTTTCTTTCTGAGTATTTTGCTTTTTCTTCCTTTTCTCCAATTCTTTCGGGGAAGGAGAGATTTTGAGGGTTTTTTAGTCTAAGTTGTGTAAAAATAATTTGGCTCCCTGGGATATTGGTGTTTCATTATATGATTTGATTCCATAATGGTTTTAGGTGTAAGCATATCCATTGTATTGCTTTGCTATTATATTTGTCCCGTAGAATTCTAAATCATAATTGTTTTCTATCAAGCCTCACTGATATAGATGAATGGGGGAGCAGTACATAAGGTAGAACATTTTGAACTGAATGTGGTGCAGAATAGCCTGACTTCTCTGGCTGAGCTGCAGGTTGTTTATAGGATTAAGTACCTTTGTGTATTTGTGATGCTGGGATTTTTCATTTGACTTAATTTAAAACTGTTTAATTGTGGTGTCAGGTAGGTCAAGCTAAGGATGGAACTGTGGGATTGGGAAATAAATTGGTTTGTGATAGTGTATGCCAGCGGTGCGCAAGCTATGGCCTGCAGGCCTGATCCGGCTTGTCAGGGCTTTGAATCTGGCTTGCGGGATTGCCAGCCCCATGGCGCAGCAGGGCTAAGACAGGATCCCTGCTTGCCCTGGGCCTGCACTGCTAATGGAAGCAGCCGGCACTATGTCCCTGCAGCCTCGGAGTGGGGCGAGGGAGCAGAGGGCCCTGTGCATTGCCCTTGCCTGCAGGCACCGCCCCCCACAGCTCCCATTGGCAGGGAACGGGGAACCGTGGCCAATGGGAGCCTCAGGGGAGGTACCCGTGCAGAGCCCTTTGTCCCTCCACCCCCAGGGGCCGCAGGGACGTGGTGCCAGCAGCTTCTGGGAGGAAGTGGGGCCAGGGCAGGCAGGGAGTCTGCCTTAGCGCCACTGTGCGCGCTGATGCCACCCTGGAGCTGCTCAAGGTAAGTGGTGCTGGTCTGGAGCCCACAACCTGAACTCCTCGTGCACCCCACACCCCAACCCCCTGCCCTGAGCCTCCTGCTGCACCCTGCACCCGAACCCCCTGCACCCCAACCCCCTGCTACACCTCACACCCCCTGCATCCCAACCCCTTATCCTGAGCCCCCTCCTGCACTCTGCACTCCAGCCCCGCCTGCCTTGAGCCCCTTCCTGCACACCACAACCCCTCCCATACCCCATACTCCCTCCCACACACCAACCCCCTGCCCCAACCCTCCATTCATGGCCTTGCATGCAATTTCCCCACCTAGATGCGACCCTCAGTTCAAAAAGTTTGCCCACCCTGGTGTATGCCATGAAACAGAGAAAAAGAGGTATGTTGAGCAGCCATTTCTGAATTTAAACAATAACATAATTAGAGGTATCTCATTCTCTCTCATAAATGTGAACAGTGTGACCTTCATTTGACATTTCCATTGACATTGAAAGTGCTCTATTCTAAGGACATTGTTTTAATATATATGCATATTAAGCAAAATGATCCTCTTCACTCTTCCCAGTTTTGCCCTTTTTTGGTTCATTGTGACATATTTGCGCCTTTGTAGGCTGAGATCTAAGAGAAAGTGATTTAGGATGATAAGTGAAGGCACTGATAAATTTGTGATTCAGTTAATCCATCCATTATAATGGCACTGAAAAAAATGAAAACCAGTCCAGAACTCTGAACTTAGCGAGGTCCAAGTATGATAATTATGTAAAAGGAAGAACACAGTAAAAGCATGTTTCATTTTGTGTAATATGAATAATATCCACGAACAGTCTCACGAGTCAGTATTTTTCCTGAGATAACTAATTAACAGTAATAGCTATTACATCATCCTAACTTTGGATCACTGTTACTTTTCACATTTGCTCTGTCTCTTACATTTAGTTGTCCTGTCACATAAAGCCCAAGATAAAATGATCAGCCCTTGACACACACAGTTTTGATTAACACAGATCAGTCCTTTGGAAAATGGATTAAATCCACAGTCTGTAAAGTTTTCATTGTACAGGAAGAAAACTAGACCAGTTTGGTAGTGAAACCACTTTGTATCTAATTCAGAAATTCCACATTTTCTCTCTGGCAACCATTTCAGATATACCAGTCAGAATTATGATCAAAACTACTTATCCTTGTTACCTGTCAGTCAGTCTCCACCACACTATGTGATTCCAGACACACAGTCCAGTTGCAAAACTGCACTGCACAAATCAAAATATTTCTATTTAGAACATGTTGCATTCACTAACATAAAAGTGGTAGAGTTTAATTTATTCACAGGAGTCTACTGATTCAATTATTCTGAGTTATTTATTGACTTGACCTGGAAGAATGGTGAAGGGAAGTTTCAGGGCTGGAATCTCTGGTCTGCTAAGGCCACTTTATGTCAAGTGGATAGTGAAGATTTCACCCTGTGCAGAGGGACTTTCCACTTGTGTAAATCTCACAGTAGTGGTTCTGTCTACTCCTATTCCCATAACCACTGGTGTAAGGATAAGCAGTGGGGATGTATTGGGAGGTTCTAGGGATAGGGCATGGGTAGGACACGGAGAGGAGGGAGCATGACAGAATGGAGCTCTGCTACACCTCACCTCAAATGGCATACAAAGAACAGGAGTACTTGTGACACCTTAAAGACTAACAAATTTGTTAGTCTCTAAGGTGCCACAAGTACTCCTGTTCTTTTTACAGATATAGACTAACATGGCTGCTACTCTGAAACCTCTCAAATGGCATGCAGTCCCTCATGGCCTTTACTCCAAGTAATATTAGGGCATTTTGTGTGCAGCCATGATTTATACCAAGGCAGTGTTGTTCTTCGTTATGTGGCAGCCAACTCCCTGCAACTTTCCCCCAAGTATATTTGAGCAACGCCCAGGCATAGTGGAGAATCAGAGCCCTCAGCTTACTCTGTTGTCACTGGCAAAAATCACATACACACTTCGCCACCAGTGAAATCCTACTGATGATAGCAATGATGGAAGCTGCAGCATAGACAAGGCTGATGCATTTCTAGCGCTATCTTTGTATCTACCCCGCAAAATAAAATCTCCAGCAGCGAGTTTCAGAGCCCAGGTATACTGACTTGGTATCCTTCTATGGAACTAAAAATAATAGTGTAGATGTTCCCACTCAGGCAGGAACCCAAGCTCTGAGACCCTCCCCACTCACAGGGTTTCAGAGCTCAGGCTCCAGCTTGAGCCCATACGTCTACACTGCTATTTTTAGCTCCTCAATGCAAGGCCTGTGAGCCCAAATCAGTTGTTCTAGGCTCTGAGGGTACGTCTACAGTACGAAATTATGTCGAATTTATAGATGTTGATTTTTCGGAAGAGATTTTATACAGTCAATTGTGTATGTCCCCACTAAGCACATTATGTTGGCGGAGTGTGTCCACAGTACCGTGGCTAGCACTGACTCTTGGAGCAGTGCACTGTGGGTAGCTATCCCACAGCTTCCGCAGTCTCTGTCGCCCATTGGAATTCTGGGTTAAGCTTCCAATGCATGATGGGGCAAAAAATTGCCATGGGTGGTTTTGAGTGCATGTCGTCAGTCGCCCCTCCCTCCGTGAAAGCAACGGCAGACAATTGTTTTGCATCTTTTTTCTGCAGCAGACGGTGCAGTAGGTCTGATAGCTGTCCTCGTACACCACCACTTCTGCTGCAACTCTGCTGTCCTGCTCTCATGCAGCAGAGTGCAATATAACTGCTAGCTGTCCTCGTAAATGGTGTACAGCTTTACTGCTTCCACTCCAACTCTGCTCACTTGCTCTGCTGCAGAATACAGTACAGTACAACTGATAGCCGTCATTGTACACCACTGCTTCTGCTGCAACTCTGCTGTCCTGCTCTCTCCTGCTCTCCTTCGTTTCATGCCTTTTTTCCTGGATTACCCATGCAGGCGCCATAGCCCGTTCAGCTCACCGCTGCAGTTGTGATCATTACAAACACTTCATGTATGTACAGAACCTGCAAAACTTGGCGAGGAAGTGACAACAGCGCGATCATAATAGTGATGAGGACATGGACACAGACATTCTTAGAAGCATGACATGTGGCATTTGAGACATCATGGTGGCACTGGGCCAGGTTCATGCCATGGAAAGCTGGTCCTGGGCCCAGGAAAAAAGCACAGACTGGTGGGATCGCATAGTGTTGCAGGTATGGGATGATTCCCAGTGGCTGAGAAACTTTCACGTGCGTGAGGCCACTTTCATGGAACTTTGTGACTTGCTATCCCCTGCCCTGAAGCACAAAAACACCAAAATGAGAGCAGCCATCACAGTTGAGAAGTGAGTAGCGATAGCTCTGTGGAAGCTTGCAGTGCCTGACAGCTACCGGTCATTTGGGAATCAATTTGGAGTGGGAAAATCTACTGTGGGGCTGCTGTGCTGCAAGTAGTCAACACAATCACTGACCTGCTGCTATCAAGGGTAGTGACTCAGGGAAATGCGCAGGCCATTGTGGATGGCTTTGCTGTGATAGGGTTCCCTAACTGTGGTGGGCCGATAGACAAAACTCATATCCCTCTCTTGGCATCGGACTCCAGGGTGGCCAGTACGTAAACCTCAAGGGGTACTTAAAGTCACTATTGTTTCAAAATCATTCTTTATTAGTTGGTTTAAAACACAGGGAGATAAATTACAAGGTAGCCCGGGTGGGGTGGGGGAGGAAGGAAGGAACAGTTCGGGTGAGGGAGTAGGGGAGGAGAGAAGACAGGGCCACACTACAAATCAAAATTTAGGATCTGACAGCCTTCTGCTGCTCAGGCAATCCTCTGGGGTGGAGTGGATGAGTTCCCAGATCCTCCCTTCCTCTCCCATGTTCTTAGATGTCTGGGTGAGGAAGCTATGGAACTTGGGGAGGAGGGAGGTTGGTTACACATGGGATGCAGCGGTGGTCTGTGCTCTTGCTGCCTTTCCTGCATAAGATCCACCAGGCATCGGAGCATGTCAGTTTGCTCCGCGATCAGCTTGAGTATGGCATCCTGCCTGCTCTCATCACATGCCTCCCTCCTCTCATCACGTTCATTGCACGCTTTCTGGGACTCTGCCATTGTTTGCCTCCACGCATTCAGCTGTACCCTATCAGTATGGGAGGACTGCATAAGCTCAGCAAACATGTCGTCCCGAGTACATTTTTTCTGCCTTCTAATCTGGGCCAGCCTCTGGGATGGAGTTGATAGGGGGCGCATTGAAACATTTGCACCTGCAGGAGGAGACAAAGGGAGGGTAGAATTTAAAAAGATACGTTTTAGAGAACAAAGGGGCAACTCTCTCAGTGAAACAAGCAATTCATAGTACATAGCACACGTTCTTTCTGTACAAGGTCGCATTTTGCCTTTTATACTGAGTGCCTGCCAGTTTGGTGTGACTGAGGCATCACACGATTGGGCAACAGAATTCAGCTTGCAGGCAGCCATGGTAAACCCTGGGGGCACGCGGGGTTCTGCTTCTTCCGCATTCATTACAATGCTTTCGAACTGCAGTGCCCTTATTTCGCATATCAAGCAATGCCTGGCGGGTTGGCCATTTAAATGGAGGGCCTGCGGTCTTTCTGAGATCACCCCCCTCACACACACACCACAGTGTGACTCTGATCAGGGCGCGCTCTTTAAGCCAAACGCGAACAACCCAGTATGAATGGGTTTCCCCCCATCCCCACTGTGTGGCTCTGATTAAGGCTGAGCCCTTTAAGCTAAACGCAAACAGCCTGGCATGAACCTCTGAATGCCCCCTTAAACAAATTCCCATATTTCAACCAAGTGCCCATGAATGATATCGCTCTTGTGAGGCTAACTATGAGAACGAATGTGCTTGAATGTGCCCAAAACCCAGGAGCTTTCGCTGCCATGCTCAGTTCTGCAATGATTCTGGACTACTTGCTACTGGCCTGGCAGGGTAATGCGTCCTATCATGGAGGATGGAATAAGGTAGCCCTACCCAGAAACCTTCTGCAAAGGCTTTCAGAGTACCTCCAGGAGAGCTTCATGGAGATGTCCCTGGAGGATTCATGCTCCATCCCCAGACACGTTAACAGACTTTTCCAGTAGTTGTATAAGTCTTGAGGGCAAAGGAATCATTAAACACACTTTGTTTTAAACCCTGTATCCTATTTACAAAGGTACATTCACCAAAAGTGCCTTTTCTGGCATCATGGTCCAGGAGCCTGCCTTGAGAAGGTGTGGAGGGTATTGACTCCAGGGTGATGAACAATTCCTGGCTGCCGGGGAGAATATATTCACTGCTCGTTGCCAGTGCACTGTCCTCTTTCTCCTCTTCCTCCTCCAAAAAATCATCCTTCCTGCTCTGAGACTCCCGCCTTGCAGGCGTCCATGGACACTGGTGGGATAGTGGTGGCATCCCCAGAATTGCAGGCAGCTCACCGTAGTAGCAGCATGTATGGGGCTGTGATCCGGAGCAACTGTTTGTCTCTTTTGTCTTTTGGTAGGCTTGCCTGAGCTCCTTGTATTTTCACACGGCACTGCTCTGTGTCCCTCCAGTAGTCTTTTCTCGTCGTGCCCTTGGAGATTTTCGTGTATATGTTGGTGTTCTGTTTTTTTGAATGGAGTTCTGCCTGAACAGATTCTTCTCCCCATACTGCGATGAGATCCAGTACCTCACGTTCGGTCCATGCTGGTGCTGTTTTGTGAATCTGGGATTGCATGATCTCCTGTGCTGGTGAGGTCTGCAAGGTCACCTGTGCTGACTAGCTCACCACAGTGGCCAAACAGGAAATGAAATTCAAAAGTTCCCAAGGCTTTTCCTATCTACCTGGCTAGTGCATCTTAGTTAAAAGTGTTGTCCAGAGCAGTCACAATGGAGCATTCTGGGATAGCTCCCAGAGACCAGTACCATCGAATTACGTCCACAGTACCTCAAATTCAGAACAGCGATGTTGATTTTACCGCTACTCCCTTTGCCGAAGAGAAGTACAGTAACCGGTTTTAAGAGCCCTTTAAGTCAACAAAATGTGGTTGGTTGTGTGGATGGATTTAGTTTTAATACGACATAACGTGGCTAAATTCGACATTATCGCATACTGTAGACCAGGCCTGAGACTCACTGCCATGGTTTTTTTTTTCTTTTTCTTTTTCTTTTACTTTTTTTTTGCAGTGTAGACATATCCTATGTCATGTAACTGCTCATAAGTTAAATATCATGATGGTGAAAACGCATGTGTTCTTTCTATGCCTCAGTATCCACTGTTGCTGCTGTCAGTGAACAGGCACTGGTGGTTAATTACAGGGATAATTTTTCCTACTGTAGACATAGCCTACATCTTTTTCACAAAGCAGTTTTATTACACATGCAACATATCAGTTTTAAAGGTGACCTACCTGCTTGTAGAGAGAGCACATAAGCCAAACACATAAGCCAAATCTTGTTTGGTTTAAAAATATTTTTTTATTAGAAAAGCAAAATGTATAATAAATCAAAGCTGTATTTCATTGTATTCTAACTGCATGTATATCTTTCTAGCTGAAAGAAAAAAAATCCATGCCAAGTAAGAGAGAGAGAATTTAACTGTATAAATATTTGATAATTCTCCACTCTTTTGTCATTAAATTTTTTTCTATATAGGTTTCACTTCTGTAGGACCTAGAAAATAATTATTTCTATTCTGCGGCAGAGCTAGCAGGGGGAATATTACTTAATTATATTCCCAGAGCTGTACTGTCATTATCAGTGATGGCGCTTCATGATATGAACAGAACTATAGTAGCATGTCCTTGGGGGATAATATCAGTGCCTGTAAAATAGAGACCTAATCCTGCAAATGCATACCACCAGCCGAAATACTTATTCTGAGTCTTAGTCCTATTGCTTCAACAGGAGCATTCAATGACAGTAAGGTCTTACAGAATACAGTCTTAAAATACAAATCTTTTATAAAGGCTACTCAAGCGGTTTTGAGTAGGGAGAGCCATAGAAAACATACAGTTGGCGAGCTGTTTACCAAAGAAAAAAAAATCTAATTTATTTAGAAACTAAAACTATAACTGGCTTGCTCTCCCCTTTTACCAGTACCTTCTACTTAGACATGATGTTTCTGAACTTTTTAAAAAAGTATCTTTTATACAGAATGATATTTTTAATAGAAGCTTTGATTAAGAAACACAGAAGTTAAAACCAACATATCAATCTTTGTAGACAACTTTTTTTAAAAAAAATCAATGAATGATATGTTGGGATAGAATTTGGATAGGCAAATGATGTCAGAGAAATGGGCTTTGATCTGGAAATGAGGACCATCAACCTTAGTTTTTAGTATAATAAAATAAAATTTCTTTAAGGTATTTTTTCAGTGGTACTTCACACTAGTCTAGTTTAAAAAAAGACACTGAATGAGGATAAATATTAGAGAAATTGTGTTGAAATTTTTTTTTATGGATATGTGCTAGATGTGTTTTTTTAAAAAAATACCACAATTACGTACCCAGCAAAATAAAGGACAAATAGATACTCAGGTCTTTGGTTACCATTTACTTAATATTCAAAATATCTTCTGAAAAACAGCACACCTGCACATTTTTTTTTAATATTAACAGTTGATAGATACCCCTGGTTTGGTAAATGTGAGTAGAGTTAATAGTTAGAACATAAGAATGGCTGTAATGGGTGAGAGTCCATCCAGCCCAGTATCCTGTCTACTGACAGTGGCCAATGCAGGTGGCCTGGAGTGAGTGAGCCTAACAGGTAATCATCAAGTGATCTCTCTCCTGCCATCCATCATCCCCCTCTGACAAACAGAGGCTAGGGAAACCATTCCTTACCCATCCTAGCTAATAGCCATTAATGGACTTAACCTCCATGAATTTGTCTAGTTCTCTTTTAAACCTTGTTATAGTCCGAGCTTTCACAGCCTCCACAGGCAAGCCTTTTCCCCTGAGTGCGTCGCTGGGTCCTGCTTCTCCCCTCTCCCTCCCAGAACTTGCGGCATGAAACAGGTGTTTCGTGCGGCTGGGAGGGAGGGGGAAAGAGGGGAAACACGGCGTGCTCAGGGAAGGAAGCAGGGCTGAGGCAGGGATTTGGGGAAGGGATCCAATAGGGGCAGGGAGGGGGTGGAGTTGGGGACTTTAGGGAAGGGGCTGGAATGGGGGCGGGGAAGGGATGGAGTTGTGGAGCGGGGGAGGCGAGCTCCAACTGGAGCCGTGGGAAGTTGGTGCCTATGCTTTCCCCCATCTCCTAGTTTAAAAACGGCTCTGCAATCTTTTTAATGTTAAGTGCCAGAAGGCTGGTTCCCCTTTGGTTTAAGTGGAGCCTATCCTTCCTGTATCGGCCTCCTGTATCCCAAAAGATTCCCCAGTTCCTAATAAATCTAACCCCCCCATATAAATCTAAACCCCTCCTCTCTAGTGTACACCATCATCTCATCCACGCATTGAGACTCTGAATCTCTGCTTGCCTATCTGGCCCTGTGCGTGGAAGTGGAGGTATTTCTGAGAGTGCCACTGTAGAATTCCTGGATTTCAATCTCTTTCCTACCAGCCTAAATTTGGCCTCCAGGACATCTCTCCTACCCTTCCCTATGTCATTTGTTCCTACATGTACTATGGCCACCAGCTCTTCCCCAGCACTACTCATAAGTCTGTCTAGATGCCTCGAGAGATCTGCAACCTTTGCACCAGGCAGGCAAGTCATCATATGGTTCTCCCAGTCATCACAAACCCAGCTATCTATATTTCTAATGATCAATTCTCCCATTACTAACACCTGCCTTTTCCTAATGACTGGAGTTCCCTCCCCGAAGAGGCAAGAGGATACCCCAACACCATCTGGAAGGAGGGTTCCAACTATGGGAAAGAATCAGAGGGGTAGCCGTGTTAGTCTGGAATTGCAGAAGTGACAAAGAGTCCTGTGGCACCTTAAAGACTAACTAAAATTTTAGAGCATAAGCTTACGTGGGCTAATACCCACTTTGTCGGATGCATGCATCGGACGAAGTGGGTATTAGCCCACGTAAGCTTATGCTCTAAAATTTTAGTTAGTCTTTAAGGTGCCACAGGACTCTTTGTCACTTCTGCAACTATGGGAAAGGTGGGAAATTTTCCAACTATGGAAAAGGCGGGAAATCTAGTGGCCCATTGCTAGGCAACGGGGGTGGAGAAGAGAGAGGCTGAGAGGAGGCAGCTTTTTCCTTCAGACCTTGGGAAGAAGGGAAGCAGTCAGACACCCGTTATCCGCCTAGATAACAGCTCACCTCTAAAGAGAAAATATCTGGTTTATTGTTGTTTGTTATTTTAAGGGGAGCATACCTACCTTCACGGAGTATTACTTCCAGTGATTTGGGCTCATACTTGCAGACAGGATGTCGCATAGGGGTTCGGGTGGGAAGTTAGGCTTCTCACCTGATTCATCATTGTCCATCACCATTCTCCGTTGTGGAAGCTGTTCCTGTGGTGATGATGGTCTGGGAGGTTGTCAGTGTTCTTGGTCTCAGCAGCAGCTTCTGGACAGGGTATAGAGAGGACAGTTATTACTTCTCCTATCGTAATTCCTGTGTGAAAGAGTGTATGGTTGAATCTCTTCAACATTATTAATCATTTCCCCCATTCATTTTGTTCATCCCGTTCCAATTTCCCCTAGTTAATAAAAGATCTGTTGTTTCAGTGGTGGTTTCTGTAATCATTTTCTATATAAGCTCTGATAGAAATATCAGAGCTACACTAATGGAATCTTGGGAGACTTTTGTTGTCTGCCCGCAGTTTTCTGAAAATAGGGTCCTGAAATAACAAAAACTAACACCCCTTCCAAACTCCCTCACGAAACTCCCTGTTAGCAGTCCTGTTCGCAAAGCTCATGTGTCATATGGTGTAAAGAGAGTCACTGTAATATTGGAAGGTCCTGCTAAATAGAGATATGTTATGATTATATTACTGTATGATGTGTCTCCAAACAAAATAAGTTCTGTTTCGTAGTTATTAATTTTTTCATTTTTAATATTTACATGGCAATGACTTCTAAATCTATTAAAACTTCCCAAGTAAGTAGTTATAAAAGAAAACACAGAATCATTAAGGAGATGAAATTTAATTTCCAATTTTTTTAAGCGGAGATTTCAAACTCTGGAGGATTTTTAAAAATGTGAACTATTAAAAAAAGATAACTATGTGACCATGGTATTTAAATGAAATTAATTTCTATAACTCCTTTACTGCTGAATTTTATTCTAGGTATGTAGAACAAAATGAATCTCTACTGCTGCCTCACATATTTGGTAATATACATCAATATGGAAATTCCATCATCAAACAACATATCAAGAACACATATCCATTCAACTGACACCATCATAGGAGCTAATCACATCAGCCATACCATCAGAGGCTCATTCACCTGCACACCTACCAATGTGATATATGCCATCATGTGCCAGCAATGCTCCTCTGCCATGTACATTGGCCAAATCGGGCAGTCTCTACACAAAAGAATAAATGGACACAAATCTGACATCAGGAATCATAACATTCAAAAACCAGTAGGAGAACACTTCAACCTCCCTGGCCATTCTTTTACAGTCTTGAAGGTGTCAATTTTAAAACAGAAAAACTTTCAAAACAGACTCCAACGAGAAGCTGCGGAACTGGAATTAATTTACAAATTGGACACGATCAACCAAGGGTTAAACAGGGACTCTGAATGGCTTAGTCATTACACTAATTGAATTTATTTCCCTAGTTAAGTTTCCTTTCAACACCTTGTCAAGTGCCAGACAGAGATCTCTTGATTATCGCTACAAAAGTATTTTTTTTCTCCTGCTGATAATGGCTCATCCAAATTAAACAGCTTCTTAGAATTGATATGGTAATTCCAACTTTTTGTGCTTTCTGTGTATATAAATGCATCTTACTTCTGTGTGTTCCATTCTGTGCATCCGATGAAGTGGGCTATAGCCCACAAAAGCTTATGCTGAAATAAATTGGTTCGTCTCTAAGGTGCCACAAATATTCATCGTTTTATTTACGTATGCGGTTTAACACTGCTGCTAATCTTAAATCTAATTTAGGAGTGTATGTCTGAGGGGCGTTTTTTGCGGCATGTTCAATATTTGTTTGCTATTTCCAATCTAACTCAAAGTTGTAGCAGCCAAAAGTTTGTACCTTCTTTAGGCTTTACAATCCAATAGTTCTTGATGGTCTATGAGAATGAGTTGTTCTGTTTATCTCTTTCTTCCACAATTATCTCTGCAGTTTCTTCCATGTTGATCCCTGTATATGGAATGCCCTACCTGTGTTGGTCCAGAATGCGGCTACCCTCTCTCTTCGTATAAGATACCATCCAAAGTCCATTGAAGTCAATGGTTGTCTTTCCATCGGTTGACTTCAAAGGGCTTTGGATCAGGCTCTTCAATACCTCCTGAAGACCCATGGCTTCCACAATACCTATAATAAACTTACTAATTAGTAAGGCCCCATGTTTGTCATGAGGGTCATGGACTTTCCATGACTTCGGCAGCTGCCAGTGTGCCTAGCCCAGGGGCCTCCTGAGCAGCTCAGGCAACTCCTGGGCTAGTCACGCTGGCTGCTGCTGGGGCAGTCTCAAGCTCCCTCAACCTCCAGCAGCAGGAGTTTCCATGTGAGGAGGCTGACGACTGGGGATTCGGGTGCAGGGCGATGCTTACCTGGGGCGGGGCTCCCTGGAAGGTCTACAGGAACTCGCTTCCCTCAGCTCCTAGTTCCACATGCTGCCTCTGCCCCCAGACACCGCCCCTGCCACTCTCCTTGGTTGCAGTTCCCAGCCAATGGGAACTGCAGAACAGGTATTTGGGGCAGAGTAGAGGCAGCACATGGAGCTAGGAGCTGAAGGTAGCCAGTGCCCCTCAGGCTGCCCTCTCCCCGCACACCAAACTAGCCCCCACCCCAAGTTTTAGTCAGGGATATATAGTAAGAGTCATGGACAGGTCACAGGTCCTGAATTTTTGTTTACCGCCCATG
Source organism: Dermatemys mawii (assembly GCA_007922305.1). NCBI lineage: Eukaryota > Metazoa > Chordata > Testudines > Dermatemydidae > Dermatemys > Dermatemys mawii. The sequence continues at coordinate 36,262,551 of ML677332.1, forward strand.
ACCTGTCTGTCTTTTGCTAAAAATATCCATGACTAAAACAGGCTTAGACCTTCTACTTGTCCATTCAATTTAGCTATTTTACCCCCCAAAAAATCTGCTCCATCATGCTGTGCACTTCCCTTTGCTGAGTAACTGCGTATTCCTGTTGATATCTCCTCAGTCCTTCCTCCCATCCCCTCCCTACTATCTTGTTACCCCCACTTTTAGGTCTGGTTTGAAATTAGTTTGCCAACTTCCCAGGTTATATTGTATTTTATTATTTTATAATTTTAAAAAATTCATAGAATCTGGTAATTAATGACTATTAAAGTAAAGAATAAAGCCCTAATGATGGTAATTCCTGCTTGGTTGACCTAATCTTACCTCTCAGGCTGTCCAAGCACATCTTGCTTCTGATGTTCATTTTAATTACTAAGAGGTTTTTATTTGGTTAACAAAAGAAACATTTTCTAAACTGCTCAAATACCAAGTTAACACTCAGAACTAATATGTTAAGAAATAACAGTGACAACATGAACAACATTTCATGCTTTGTGATTCTGGTTATGAGAATATTTTCTTCTCCCAATTTCAGGTTGGGTGGAACTATATCTGCATACAAGATAGTGCCAGACGAAATTGAAGAAATCAAGGTACAGTATTACTACTGTCTTTCAACACTTGAAGTGTTTTGCTGGGGAGAATTCCTAAGGTGTTACATGATAAAGCTCTCCTCCCCTCTTTTGTTCTTTGGAATGCACAGTTTGTGTATGGCCTTCTCTTAATACCCCACCTAATAAATACTGGAAAATGAAGAAGACAGTTGGACAAATCTTACAGAAGGTGTGCCTCAAGCTTGAAAGCATCTCCAGGTTTTCCAGCATAAGTGTAAGGTTGACCTCTTATACAACTCAAAGTTGTTTGTGCAGAAAATACCATTGTATTGACTTTTGAGTTAATGTAAGTTGAATATCAGATATGGTAAACACAGACCCCCACTATGTCACTGACTTCATGGAGGAACCATCTAAGCCTTGATTATCCTCACAGTTGAAAAGTACCTTTATGGGATTAGTAGTAATGTATGTTTTCTAGAAATGTTAGTATGTTGGAAGTGTGAATGACCATCTTGTGTGTACACACACATACAAAGTACATGCACAGCATGTATGTTATATGCTGTATACCCATCTCTCTATGAGTGTATACAGTGAGTTCCTATGTGCTGTGTTTGTCTGCACTGGGGTGGCATTCGGGGGGAGGTTGTGAGGGCTACTCCAAAAATTGCCTTGTCCCCCCTATAGCCATCTCATAGCAGCTGCCATTCTCCAGTCACCCAATTCTGAAGGTGAAGTGGAGAGTGGCAGTTGCTAGCTGGGTGCTCAGCTCCGACAGCAACAGAGAAGTAAGCCTGGGCAGGGGGCAAGGGTGCTAGCCCCTGGTCTGTGTTCCTACCCTTTGAGGGGGGTGCCACCCAGGGCAGGTGGTGAGTCTGAGGATCCCTACGGTGACCTAGACTGAAGCACTCTAGCCCAGGGTCCTGTTCCGCCCCCAGCACTAGAGATCACTGCTCCCCTAGGGCTTTGCTGGCCCTGGAGCCAGGTCCTCCATCCGGGCAGCTCTTATCTGGCTCCAGCTTCCAGCATCCAACAGGGCTGGGGGCTGGGTCTTGGGGGGATAAGAGGAGCAGAGGCAGGATCAATGGCTGTATTGAATATTGGGATTTCACCCAATGGCAGCAAAACTGCAAGAATCTCTTCCACCACAAAATGCTGTATTTCACTAGTGGGTGAAGTAATACTTGAGATATGCTATAAAATATATGAAGTGCTTTGGGATGAAAGGCATTATACAACTTATAGAATTATATTTTTAATTATTACGAAGATATATGGTTTCTGAACCACAGGAATGCATGATTTTGCAGGCATATATAAAAATAATGAGATTGTAATATATTTAGTGAGGGAGTTTTTGCTACCAGTTTTAGAGATACTCACGTAGGTGAACATCTTCACCTAACAGATCGCAAATAAGAAATAATAATAGAAAATTAGATGGCATGACATATAGTGAAAAAGCCTTACCACTTCTAAAACTGGTGTCATTTAAGCTATGTAAATAGTTTGATTCTTTTAAAGGATACTGTGTATTTTTCTCTTAAAGACAGAGAGAAAGAAAGAACACTTCCTAGCCCAGAGGGCTTTCCATGGTTTCACATCTCTAAAACTAACTCACGCTTGAGCAGGGAGTTTTCTATTCTTGTGAAACATCAGAAATTCCAAACACACAAGCTCAACTTTACTCTCTGATTCAAAAATCAGAAGATGCTTGTTTTGGCTAGAACCTGTGTACGTACGACTTGCTGTTCATTTTAACCTGCGTAGTGCTAAAGATACTGAGCCTTCCTGTGACCTACTATACCTTGGGGGAGTGTCTTGTAACCCCCATATTCCTTATCTGTATATAATTGTGATATTGCGTATAAAACATGCCATGTGAGGTATCAGGGAAAAGCTTATGATCAGCTGAAAATCACTGTTTTATCTAAATATGTATATCTTTAGTGCATATGAAGTTATGAGATTGTGTTGTATAGTTGTCACTAAAACATGCTGTAAGTTGGGAAATCAGCCACATATTAGCTCCCCAGAGACAACAGCAAGGAAAGTAACCAGTGCCCAGTTGGGATGTCAAACAACCATCAACAGTCATTGTCCAGTAAGGGAGATCAATTCAATGACTCACCTGCATATGGCCACACCAGAGGAATTGCTCAGCCTTGCCTGGGGACTCAACAATGCCCGTGAGACATACCTGGACTTGTGTTCTCCAAGCACATGGACTAAGGGCACAAAACAGAACACAGGGATCTCATGATCAGCCTTCCTTCTGCCCCCACCTGTGCTGCGAGCAAGAAAGACACTCAAAAGACTGAAGACTCCAACAGAGGAAACTGGCCAAGGCTTAAGGGACAAACCTGTACGTTAAAGACTGCAATATCCAGTGGCATGAGAAAAACTGCTTAACCTAGATGTTGCCCAGTCTAATAGGGTTGAGAGTTTAGACTGCATGCTTATATTTTATTTTATTTTAGGCAAAAAATCAGAGTTAGTTCCCATCACTTAATATCACGTAAAATCTATGTTTTGTGGTCAATAAACTTTTTTTACTGTTTGTCTTTACCAGTGGGTTTGCCTGAAGCGGATGGTAAATCTGCTCAGGTTTGTAAAGGCTGGTGTATATGCACTTTCCATTGATGAATTGGTGAACCATTAATAAATTTGCACTGCTCATCTTGATGGTATATTCCTGGGGTACAGTGCTGGGAGTGGGGTAGATATGGCTGGTGGCTTTTTCTGTGTGATTCATAAGTGGCTCTGAGAATATTCATGCAATCTAGCTGGGTGTGAGGTTGTGCGGAGTGATAACAGCAGTGCATAGAGTGGCTGCTTGTCACTAACAAAGCATTGTGAGAGACAGCCCAGGCTGGAGAGCTAAGGGGGCACAAGGGTCTCTCAGTCCCAGGCTGTACCCCAGGGATCCTGTCATATTCCCTTCTTAGCCCTCTTAAGAAATCTTCAAAAGGCAGTAAGATATTAATCCATAGATTCTCTCTTTCTGTGGAAAAAAGGAGATAAGAACTTCTGACTGTGATGAATAAAAGCAATACCTATATCTTAATTTACTTGTGGGATGCAAACTCCTTCTCAAATAGGTAAAAAGGCTCCATAGGAATCCCAGGTAAAAGAAATCAAGGCAGGCTTAAGAAACATTTAAGAAATGATCTCTGAAACACTGCTCAGAACAGAACATTTGCATAGTGTGTTGATTATGCTGGGAAATATATTAAAATTAACAAGCTAGATAAGTGTGAGAAACATACCAAAAAAGAACTATCTTGAGACTTATAGCTAACATATGTTGTAACCAAGACACATAACCAGTTACTGATTTTTACAAAATTGACCCTGAATATACTTTAGAGCAGTTTGAAAATCCATTTTGGTCATGAAATGTCAAAATACTAGAAGTACCTGCTGGCAAGAAGTTATCAGACTGTGTGAAGGGGCATGGCCTTACAGAGACTAACAAGCTCCTCTGAGCCAGTTGAACAGGAAAGAGGGACACCTGCAATGTGGGAGGGAGGGGAGTTTAAAAGGAAAAACCTGCCACCAGGGGTGCTGGAACAATTTTTATACTGGGGGTGCTGAGAGCCATTGAACCAAACTTTAAACCCTGTATATAATGGAAACAACTTCAAGGCAGGGTGTGGCAGCACTCCCCCATACCCCATATCACTAGTTCCAGCACCTATGCCTGCCACTGGGAGAGGACTGCTTCAGCTCAGCTGATGTAGGCTCACTGAGATGGAGACAGCAACAAGTCCCACCGCTCCAGCAGCTGCAAGAGTAAGCCTCAGAGCAGTATACCCCATGAGAAGGGGCTTGAGGTAGACCCCATTTAGAGTAAGCCCAAAGGGCTGACCTAGGAAGACTGTCTGAGATCAAGGTCATCCTTACTTCTCTCTATTTTCCTATGGACTCAACTCTCTTATAAGGGAAGAAAAGGGAGAGAAAAGTTTTCTTTTGTTTGTTTGCTCCAAGAACCTCCTTGCACATCTGCCTGGTGGAGGGGGAGAAGGGGAGAAAGACAATATAAGGATCTGAAGCAGGGGATGGATGGGACTTGAGCCGAACACTATCCCCCACAAATGGTGGAGAATGCAGAAAAAAACACACCTGATACAAGGGTTGTTTTTTTAAAAAAAAAAGCAGTAGAGGGAATAGAGTTCAGATACTTTACAAGCTTGGCCCAGATGACCTATCACAGCTGGAAGTGGAGAGGGCAAAAGACCACAAACCAGTAAAGTCCAACATTTTGGGTTACTTGAATATTTCTGAGAAGACCCTCCATCAATGGTTTAGAACTGAGAGCTACCCCCATGGGGCAAGACCCTGGATAGTAGCACAAAGGTTAAGACAACACTGTTGGAAGTGGCGCTATCTGAAGGAGTGATCAGGAGCCCAAGGTGGTCAGGTGCAGCTAAAACACCATCAGTGGGACTGCCAGGCACCTCAGACAACAGGAGCAGAACTCACAGACCAGGATCCAGCTGCCATCCCATAACCAGGCCCGTCCTCACCTAGGAAACATGCCAGTAGTGCTAACCCGTTAACGTGCTGTGAGCAGACTGGACACATAAAGAGGAAATGTCCTCTTATGAAATGCAAATATGCCCGGGACTGGATGACAGAAACCCCGAAATGGAAAAAAGATTGATGGTCTAAATTGATGGTCCTGGAGGTGGTCCAAGAAAGATGGTTCAAGGACTCTTGGACTCCGGTTGCAGTCAGATGGTGGTTCATACCTCCTTAGTGGGATGCCATGACTCCCCTAACATACAATCCATGGCGATGTCAAAACGTATCCCAGGCAGCAAGTACAACTGACAATGGAAACCCATACTGCAGTGGTAAGAGTAGCCTTAGGTGAAAATTGACCTACCCCATAATCTTAAACCGGGACTGCCCTTTTTCTGGCAAGTCATTAGGGCATAAGCCTGGATAGCAGATGAGGATCCAGGCTACAACCAGTTCCCTGGAGCTTGATGAGCCTTGGGAAAGCCAACGACCCTGAAAAATGAACATACCAAGCACCTCCACTGCCAACACCCTCAGAGAAAGAAGAAGTAATTAGTCGGGTCCTGGAAATCATCCTACAGAGCAGGGATTTCATGCAAGAATTAGAGGATCAACCCTATACTGAGCCATGTATGTGAACAAGTATTAAAAGTGAGGTAACAGAGCCTCAGCAGGGTGAGCACTATCCACACTTTGTGCTCAAGGAATGCTTGTATCGAATTGAAAAGGATCAACAAATAGAGGTGATGAGGTCCCAGTTGCTGGTGATACACAGGAACTACAGGATGGCATTGCTACTTGCACACTATATCCCATGTTCTAGATGCCTGGAAAAGGAGAAGACATGCTGAGTTCAGGAGCGGCCCTGGACAATGCTGCAGTGGCATGGCTCCAGTGGGGCCGGAGCTCTGCCGCTTGGCTCACTGGAGTTCGTAGCCCCGCCACCTTACCATGCCGCTCCCAGCAGCAGCAGCTCAGGCCTCACAAGAGCCATGCTGCTGCAGCACTGTCCAGGTCTGCTCCTGGACTCAGCATGCAGAGGCTCTGGGGATGGGGGAACTATGAAATATGACTACCAGGGAGGAGAAAAGAAACCACAATCTATTATATGAATCTTCTCAAGCTTTAGAAGACGCAGGAGGTCCTGATGATAACACCCTCTTTGCCAGAACCTGATTTAGGACTCCACATATCCAGCAGCCAAGAACCAACAACAGTATACTGGCGTGGGCTCTGCCCTGTGCAAATGAAGCAGCTCCTCCAGTTGATCAAGGACTCCGCAACGGTATTCTCCACCCAGAGAGAACATAGTTAATCCAACACAATCCAGCTGGTCTGAGAGAGCACTAGGCCATTGCCACAGCAGATATGAAATACAGCCTTAGGAGAAGTGTGGTCGATGCTGGATATGGGGCAATTCTGGACTCCAAAAGAGAATGGAGAAGCCCCGTAGTTCTTGTTCCCAAACCAGATCATTCCGTTCGGTGCTGCATCAGCTTTAGAAAGGCTAATGCCATCTCAAAATTCTCTGCCTACCCAATGCCAGGAATAGACAAATCACTAGAGTGGCTGGGACCTGTAAAACACGTCCTGTTCAAGGCTATACTTTTTTACTTCCACGGAGCTGCCATAACTTTCCAACAGCTTGTGAGTAGAATCCTCAGCCCTCACCATGAATATGCTGAAGCCTACATAGACAACACTATAGTCCATACTCCTCCCTGGAAAGACTACTTATAATGCTTAAAGGCAATATAGAAAGTCCTACAGGATGTGGGACTTACAGCCAACCCTGCAAAGTGTAAGTCAGCCGTAGATGAAGTAACCTGCTTGGGGAACCGCATAAGAGGCAGCCTAATGAAACTAGTTGTCAACAAGGTACAGGCCCTAACATCATGTCACATTCCCCAGACAAAGAGGCAAGTAAAACGTTTTCTCAGCCTGGCAGGATATTACTAGAGATTTATCCCTGTTTTTGTCTCAGTCACAGCCGTCTTACAGACCTCATAAAAGACAACAACTCTAAGATCTAGTGGGATGAGAAAATGAATATGCTTTTAATTAACTGAAAACACGACAATGCTGGGTGCCTGTGCTTTTTTTGGGGGGGAGGGGGAATTCATACTGCTCATAGATGCCTCGGACATCCAACTTGGCACCGTACTCTCATAAGACTTTGGGAGAGAACACTCATTCCTCTACCTAAGTAGGAAGATAAGAAAAGACATACTCAGTTATTGAAAAGGAAGCATTAGCAATTAAATAGGCTATGGATTCCCTCAGGTATTACCGCCCCTTCTTCCTGGTCACAGGTCACACTGTTCTGTGCTGGAGTCACACCATGAAAGAGACAAAACCATGCATAAAGGAATGGTACCTTCCAGTATAACCCTGCAGTTTCAGAATATCACGCCAGGTGGAAAAGAAGAATTCTAACACTGATTTCTTTTCAGAGGACATTAGGAATGGCGACAAACCACCCCAGTATGGCCTGTTCAGTTTAAGGCATGTCCTCTCACTAGTGGAGAGGACACTAATGACCTCCTTTGTGTCTGCTCTGTGCCAACATGGTGCACCCGCAAAGATTTTTCTGCCCGGGGGAGTGGGAATGGGAACTTAAAGGGAAAACCTGCCACAGAAAGGGGTGGTGAACTGGAAGAGGATTGCTCCACCTCAGACAACCAAGATAAGTTCACTGAGAGAGAGACAGCAGCAAGCTTCAACACTCCCAAAGTTGCAAGATCCAGGCTCATAGACTTAAAGACTTTAAGGTCAGAAGGGACCATTATGATCATCTAGTCTGACCTCCTGCACAACGCAGGCCACAGAATCTCCACCCCCCAGCCCACTCCTGCAATAATCCTCTCACCTGTGTCTAAGCTACTGAAGTCCTCAAATCATGGTTTAAAGCCTCCAGAGTAGTATGCCCCATAAGGAGAGGCTGGAGGTAGATCCATTTAACTAAACCCAAAGGGCTGACCCAGGAAGACTGCTAGAGATCCAGGTCATCCTTACCTCTCTATTTTCCTATGGACTCCGCACTTTCATAAGGGAAGAAAGAGAGGAGAGGACTTCTCTTTTGTTTGTTTGCTTCATGAAGGGCATCATGAAGCATCCACTTGGGCATCCACTGGGGTAGGAGATGGGGAAGAGAAAGAAAATATAAGAACCTGAAGCAGAGTGTGGGTGGAACCTGAGAGGACCCCTGTTCCTCAAAGATGTCAGTGACTTTTGTAGATAATTTTATCATTTTATCGTTTACAATTTAATGTGATATTACTCTGAAAAGTGACTAAAAATAGCGTTATTACCTCACCCACCTAAAATGACATTGTTGAGTTCCGTTTTTCTCTTAAGATGAAATCTCATTGACTTTACTGGGGCCAGGATTTCACCTTTGATGACTGCTATATTCAATCAAAAACTATGCTAAGAAAATTTTGAGGAGCATTATTAAGTACTCAAAAGTCGGGAAATACAATTATAATGGTTGCATGTACAGCCTTAACATTGATCTTTTGTGCATAATAATTGTTATATAAACTTTAATTACATGATCACATGCTATTTTAAAAAATACAGTATAATCTCATAACTTTTCTACAACCTCAGATACAAATATACTATTTATAGTATCTTTGAACACCAGACAGAATTATCAAGTCATTTTTAAAAAATATACAATAAGCAAAGTGAATGAGTGAAGGGTGCAGTATCAAGATCCTCACTGTGCACCATTACAAAGATGAATGAGGCAAAGATTCATTGCTTTGTAAATATTCATCATAAAGACCAGGTCTGGAAAATTTCATCCTGAAAGTTGAGTCTTTGAAACTTACAAGAGAATGAAAATAGCATGTGTGGGTCAATTTATAAATGAAAAGATTTGTTTTTCTAATGTTGAGCCATGCAAATTCAAGCTGGGATCTGAGAGTTAAGTAGGTTCTTCTGTTCTTCTCTGTCAGCACCCAGTAATAAAGATTCTGAAAGCCGTCAATGATATGATAAGATACCACTGTCTTAAATAGTGGTAGTTGGGAATTTTCTGACCAAATGACTTTTCATTGGGATCCCTTCTATAGCTAGTGATCCATGGTTACTAAGTTAGTTTAAATAGTGTAGATTTCATAGTTGTAAAACTATCTAAATTCTATTTGATATTTTAGTATTGGTATAACTGTGTTTGTCGTCCATGTTGACAGAAAAGTTTTTCATGTTGGATCCAGGAAATACTGACTCTGGGAAAAGGAAAGTGTCTTCTAGAGAAGCTGTTTCTATGGAGAAGAGCAGAAAGGTGGAGGAACAAAATTTTTGCCTCTAGTGATGATCCCATCCAGTTGCCCAGCTAGATATTTCAGTGAGCCTTGGAGCACTGGGAACATTCCAGAAGACTGGAAGAAAGCCTATGTGCCAGCTTTTAAAAAGGGTAAACTGGATACCCCAGTAATTATAGGCCTGTCAGCCTGACATTGGTCACAGGCAAGATAATGGAGCAGCTGATGTAGGAATCAAGTAATAAAGAACTAAAGGAAGATAATATAATTAATGCAACTCATCATAAACTTGTGGAAAATAGAGCCTCTAAATCTAACTTGATTTTTTGTATTAGATTACAAGCTTGGTTGATAACAGTAATGTTGAAATAATATATTTAAACTTCTGTAAGGTGTTTGACTTGGTACCACATAACATTTTGGTTTAAAACTAGAATAATATAAAATAAACATGGCACATATTAAATGGATTTAAAACTGGCTGATAGGTCTCCAAATGTAACTGTTAACAGGGAACCATCATCAAGTGGGTCCTTTTCCAGTGGTGGCCTTCAGGGTTCGGTTCTTGGCTATGAATTATTTAACATTTTGATCAATGGAAGGAGACATAAAATCATCACTATTAAGTTTGCAGATTACCCAAAAATTGGGGGAGTGGTAAATAATAAAGAGGGCAGGTTATTGATTCAAAGCAGTCTGTATATCTTGCTAAACTGGCAAAAGCAAACAATATGGATTTTAATATGGCTAAATGTAAGTGTATACATCTAGAAACAAAAAATATAGGAATCAGTGACTCTGAAAGAGAGTTGGGAGTCCTGGTGGATAATCAACTGAACATGATCTCCCAGTGTGATGCTATGGCCGAAACAGCTAATGCAATGCATGGATGCATAAACTGGGATATCTTGAGTAGCAGTAAAGAGATTATTTTACCTCTGTATATGGCACTAGTCTGACTGCTGATGGATACTGTGTCTATATCTGTTGTCCATAAATCAAGAAGGATATTAATAAACTGGAGGTGGTTCAGAGAGGCGCCACGAGAATGATTAAAGAATTAGAAAACCCTCCTTATAGTGATAGACTAAAGAAGCTCAATCTGTATAGTTTAAGAAAGAGAAGATTAAGGGGTGACTTGATTATCCTCTATAAGTGCCTATCTGAGGAACAAATATTTAATAATGGGGTCATCAATCTACCAGATAAAGGTATAACACTATCGAATGGCTGGAAGTTGAAGCTAGACAAATCAGACTGGAAACAAGGTGTACATTTTTAATGTTGAGAATTCCGAACCATTGGAATAATTTACCAAGCATTTTGGTGTATTCTCCATCCCTGTCAATTTTTAAATCAAGATTGGATATTTTTCAAAAATATATCCTCTAGAAAATATTTTGGGATTTCTTCAGCCACTTCTCTTTCGCAGGATACCGTAGTTTTCCGAGAGTTAATGCAGAGAATGACTGCTACTTTGAAGCTACTTACCTCCACTGAGGAGGTAACAACTCACCCAGTTTTTGACATCTTGGGTAATCAATCTTTAGGGAGAATATTACCTCCATTCTTGGGTGATTTCTACAACCTGAAAGATCAATCTGGGCAAATCCTTGTTCAGTCCAACCTGCATCCAAAAAAGTGGACAAACGGTATCAAGAAGAGTTTTCATATTTTTATACATGCCCATCATCTAATTCTGCAGTAGTCAAACATAAGTTACTGGGCTTGATACAGAGGAAACTGGGTAAAATCTATAGTCTGTATTATACAGGAGGTCACATTAGATGATCTGCTGATCCCTTCTGGCCTTAAAGTCTGTGAATCTATTAATATAAATATAGGTATGAAAGCAGGTTGAGGACTTATAATCAGGAAGAAGAGGAACAAAGAATGTAGGAAGATACCTTTGCATTGGTGAAATCAGCAACTTAGTTTTGAGAAAATTCTACCACAGATCAGTTGTAAAGTCCTAAGTAACCAATATAAAACTGAAATCAGTTCAGCTCTGGGCAATGAATGGATAGGAAGCCCATCAAGTCATTTCAGGTTATGAAGGGAGCAAAGTGAATTGTTATCTGATTGCTAAGCACAAAAAGAAAATTATGTAAAAGAGCCAGAAAGCACGACTAATGAACATGTGCCAATTAGATATTAAACTGATCTATATCATGCATATACATAAAGAGCCCATGGAATAGGGAATTCTCTCAAAAAGTAGAAATACACTTAGCAGTGATGCTCACAGGAGTCCTGTATACCATTGATCAAAACTGAGCTTTAGAAAAGTATCAACAAAGATTTTTGAATGCCATTGAAAAAAGAAAAAAAATGTATTCTAGATGTAGGAGAAATCAAAGAAATCGAGCAACATGTTCAAAAGGAGAAATAAGTGAGGTGGAAATAAAATGGAGTGGCAGACCTAAGACACACAACCTGAGTACTCCAGAAATAGACTAATAAAATTGTATGCCAGTTCTGAGCTGAAGCATAAAAGGACAACTGAGAAGATGCTTTATTTCTGTGTATCATAAAAATATAGCAGCCATTAATGATTCAAGCACTTCAGTGAAGTACTAAAGAGGTCAGAAGCACAATTGTGATTTCGTTTTTCTGGAGTGAAAATTAGTCTAGAGGAACCAAAAATAAAGCACATTTTTCTTTGTCTGACCCTTTCACCACAGAAGCAGGGGAGAGCTGAGTATTAAAAATAGATTTGTTATTCATAATTGTTACAAAGGACAAATATTTGTATTGGATTCATTTTTCTACATGTGCTGCAATTTCTGAATGTAATAGTCATTTTTACAATTATGTTTCCAGAGCAAGATCCTCCACTGGTATGAAAAATAATAATTGCATTGACTTCAGTGGAACAACATTGATTTACATAATCTGAATTTACCCCTCAATTTTAGTTTGTATGGAACATCTGAATTGTAAACAAATGACATAAAGGAGAGATGTACAAATATTATTCCAATGAGTCTTGTTTGTTTGAGGTTTATAAAATTGTTTTTATAGCACCACTAAAGAGTTCTGCCAGCTAGCGTGTTTCTGACCTGGAGAGACTATAGTCTGAAAACACAGCAGGTACAATTCTGGGCAGGCAAAAATGAGGCTTAAGCCCCTTTGTCTCCCCTGCCCTTAGTTGCACTGCAGATTGAGGCTCTTGTTTTCAGGTGATTGCAACTTTTAAAAAATATTATTTGAGGGGGCTATAATTTTAAATTGGAAATACTATTCTGAATAATTTTTTGAGATTTCTAAACTGGATTTTTCTTGTTTTTCTCCCTCTCTCAGGTCTCAGCAGTGGGATTTGGTACTAAAAGAGCATAGGTTTACAAGTAGAGGAATATGAAAAGTAGTACTAGTAAAATCAACAGTTTAGGAGGAAGGGATAAAGTGCTTCTTGTGTGGAGAGGAATGGATGAGAATTTCAAGTTCTCAGTGTTCCAGTGTTAACTGGCTAAACTCTAGTGTTCTGTGAGTGTATAAAGATGAAGTGTTTTTACTGTAATTTGGATGAATACATAATTACAACCTGTTGTCATTTCTCTCAGTATTTTGGAAATAAGAAAATAAATATATTTAAGATCAACATAGGATAAATTTTCTTGTGGTTTTAAAGATCTGTGTGGTCCCCAATTAAAGCTTCTAAAGTAGAATGGAGCTCTGGTTTACTGCCTGATATAAAGGAACTGATTTTTCTTTAGTGTAGGCAGTAGTTAAGAATTACAATTAGACCTCAGCATATTTATGGAATAGCTATAAATATCTACAGAAGCGACAGAGAGTCCTGTGGCACCTTAAAGACTAACAAAAGTATTGAAGCATAAGCTTTCATGGGCTAATACACACTTCGTCGGATGCATGCAGTGGAATTATGCAGAGGCATTTATAAATAAGTAGGCAAGAACCAGGTTAGAGATAACAAGGTTAGTTCAATGAGGCTGAACTACCTTTTTATCTCTAATCAGGGAGGATAAGGTCCTCTTCTAGCAGTTGATCTGGAGGAGTGAACACCGAGAGAGGAGAAACTGCTTTTGTAGTTGGCTAGCCATTCGTACTCTTTGTTTAATCCTGAGTTGATGGTGTCAAATCTGCAAATGAACTGTAGCTCAACAGTTTCTCTTTGAAGTCTGGTCTTGAAGTTTGTTTGCTGCAGGATGGTTACCTTTAAATCTGTTGTTGTGTGTCCAGAGAGATTGAAGTGTTCACCTACAGGTTTTTGTATATTGCCATTCCTAATATCTGATTTGTGTCCATTTATCCTTTTACGTAGGGACTGTCCAGTTTGGCCGATATACATAGCAGAGGGGCATTGCTGGCACATGATGGTGTATATTACGTTGGTAGACGTGCAGGTGAATAAACCGGTGATGGTGTGGCTGATCTGGTCAGGTCCTGTGGTGGTGTCACTGATGTAGATATGTGGGCAGAGTTGGCATTGAGGTTTGTTGCATAGATTGGTTCCTGAGTTAGAGTTATTATGGCATGATGTGTAGTTGCTGGTGAGAATATGCTTGAGGTTGGCGGGTTGTCTGTGGGCGAGGACTGGCCTGCCTCCCAAGGCCTGTGAAAGTGGGGGATCGTTGTCCAGTGTGGGTTGTAAATCACTGATGATGCGTTGGAGAGGTTTTAACTGAGGACTGTAGGTAATGGCCAGTGGTTCTGTTGTTTTCTTTCTTGGGCTTGTCTTGCAGCAGGAGGCTTCTGGGTACACGTCTGGCTCTGTTGATCCATTTCCTTATTTCCTCGTGCGGATATTGTAGTTTTGAGAATTCTTGGTGAAGATCTTGTAGGTGTTGGTCCCTGTTTGAGGGGTTGGAGCAAATATGGTTGTACCTCAGTGCTTGGCTGTAGACAGTGGATCATATGGTGTGTCCGGGCTGGAGGCTTGAAGGTAGGCATAGCTGTTGGTAGGTTTTCGGTATAGGGTAGTGTTATTGTGATTATCACTTATTTGCACTGTGGTGTCTAGGAAGTGGACCTCCCTTGTAGACTGGTCCAGGCTGAGGTGGATGGTGGGGTGGAAGCTGTTGAAATCGTGGTGGAATTCTTCCAGAGTTTTCTACCCAGGGGTCCAGATGATGATGATGTTCCCGGGCAGCCATAAAAACGTTGGCATACTGTGGGGCCATGCAGGTTCCCATAGCAGTGCCACTGGTCTGGAGGTATATATTGTCACCAAATTTGAAATAATTGTGTGTGAGGATAAAGTCACAGAATTCAGCAACCATTTGTTCTGTGGCATCATCAGGGATACTGTTCCTGACAGCTTGTATTCCATCTATGTGTAGGGTGTTTGTGTGGAGAGCCTCTACATCCATGGTGGCTAGGATGGTGTTTTCTGGAAGATCACCAATGCATTGTAGTTTTCTCAGGAAATCAGTGGTGTCACGGGGATAGCTGGGAGTGTTGGTGGCATAGGGTCTGAGTAGAGCGTCCACATATCCAGACAGTCCCTCTGCTATGTACTTCGGCCAAACTGGACAGTCCCTACGTAAAAGGATAAATGGACCTGGTTCTTGCCTACTCTGCATACTTCCACTGCCTCTGCATACTTCCACTGCATGCATCCGATGAAGTGGGTATTTGCCCATGAAAGCTTTTGCTTCAATACTTTTGTTAGTCTTTAAGGTGCCACTGGACTCTTAGTCTGGATCTGCAGAAGCGACAGACATGGCTACCACTCTGATTCTATAATATCTAGTTACTTACTGTTTAGTTTATATAATGAATAGTTTTTTAAAAAAATTATCTTTGGCTGCATTGTATGATGTCACATTAAATTTATTCTTTTCTTTTTTAGCAGTGCCTTAAAATGTGGTCAGTGGCTACGCCTACACTTGGAACTGCAGGTGATTCTCAGCTTGAATAGAGATATACACATGCTAGATCTCATCGAGCTAACAGGCTAAAAGTAGAAATGTAATCTCTGTAGAAATGGGCAGTTACAAATGGTGATATGGGCCAGCCACTTTGATTACAAACCTACCTAGACACTGTGGGTACATACTTGGGTGACTACCTAGTGCTGCTGCTCACCTCTGTATATGTTGCTGTGGGTATATTATTATTTTTAGCACCTTTGCTGTCATTGGGGTAGCATATGTTTACTTAAACTAAGAATCACATCCCCAGCTCCAAGTATAGACATAGCTAAATATGTTCCTTAACTATGACAAAACTGAAGCACATGAAATATGTATTCTATAAAGCTGATTGTAGTCGGCAGGTTTTCTTTTGTCTAAATAAGATTATGAAATGGAGATTCTGTGTTAAGAAAACTAATACAAACCTACCTTCCTCCTATTCTGATACTGACAGATTTTGCTCAGCGATAATGACTTTTTTTGAAAATATGCAGTACAAAACTTTACAGAAGAACATTTCTCCACTGAAGTCCTGTTAAGTCATCATATGAGACTTACTACTGTTGAAAGTCATTGAGACAAATACTGTTGTTAGATGATAAAGAAGCTCTGAAAAAATGCTATCTGTTTTTCAAAAAAAAAAATTGTTCCTGTCTCTCTTGCTGATGAACACCTTAGATTATTAAATTGAAGAAATTTTAAGGTTTAATCTGCTTTTCACTATTGATTTGGAGGGAGGGACATTTCGTTCAGTTTGGAAGATCAAATTTCATAACTACCGAGTTATATGCTGCTCCATGTGTGACATTTTATGAACATTATTTAATATTCTTATATGGAAATAATTTGCATATACCTATAAACTTCTGCTTAAAAAAAAGGTCATATCTAACCACCAGTGCAGATGGGGAGGTTTCTTGTCCAAATGAAAATGACCATCCCCAGAGAGGAGGAGGGGACAAAAGAATTTGTGCCAACTACTTACAAGGGACAGCTCAGGAGGAGCAGAGCTGGAAGTAATGTCAAAGCTGCAGTAAGGGTGCCAGAAGGGGACACCAAGCCCAGAATCGTAGGCAGTGCCCCCTACTCCCTCAAGCTGTTGAGGGAGCCAGTGAATGCTACCTAGTCAAATTGTGCCCAAACATCTGCATGTGTAAAGTCATGGAAAGCAGTCACAAAGTCACAGAGAGCCTCCCTAAGGTTAAGGCATCAGCTTGATAGCCTTAGTGAAGGAAATCCTCTGCATCAGCATCTCATTCCAGAGTCAGGTCCCCTTCTCAGCCTCAGAAGAGGGATATATCTCCTCCTCATTTTATGCAACCACTTTAAAACTATCGATTCATGCCTTGGAAGAGAGATCATGGGGAGATGACCATCGAGCTCCTGTATATGTATCTTCCCCAGATGAGGCAATAATGCGTAGATTGTGGCATCCACTCCAGAATGACTATTTGACATTCCAGAACCTGTTAAGGAGAATTGCCTCCACATTAGAGATCTTGGGCAAGATAGTTAAGAAAAATGTTATAAATTTCTGAATATCATTCATACCTCGGTTCCTGGACATCTTGCTTTACCTATCAATGGTGGATTATCAGATCCTGCCAAGCTACTCTGGCAAATGCCTGCTTCTGGACCTGCAAGATCGAAGAGAGCGGGCCTCCACAGCCAGGTCTCTTCACAGGGATTTGAAGTTTTACACTTGTCCAACACCTAGTTCACTGGTGGTTGCCATAGTCAATTAACATGTCAGGGTAAAGAAGGTCCACTCCTAAAAATAGACACACCAAATAGTTGAATTTATTTGGATGGGAAAACTGTTCTACTTCTAGCCTCCAGATGAGAATTGCCAGCTACCAAGTCTTGTTAGCGAAACACGATTTTATTAATTGACTCATGGTCAAAATTTTATTTTAAAATACAATTTTATTAATTGACTCAGGAGCAAAATTACTTAAAAGATCCCTCAGGGCAATAAGGAGAAGGTTAAGTGCTGCAAAAACAGCTTGCAGTTCGATGGTATTTTCATTCACAATGAAAAATCTTCGGGCTCCATTCCTTAGGAATCCCTAAAGAAGTTCATTTAACAATTGAGGCTCTCCCATTTTAGAGGTATGAAACTTTAATTCTAAAATTAAGGCATTTGAGGCATTACACACCCTGAAAGAGCCTTGTACAATGTTGATTTTTTCAGGAGAGCATTCTACATCAAAAGGTGCAATAATTTCTGATTGTTAGAGAAGTAGAAGTTGTTCCTCAATAGCACAGGTCAGGGAAATGTTATTCTCTTATTTTCTCATTCCCAAAAAGACAGGCAATTGAAGACTTATTTTGAGCCTAAGACAGCTAAACACATTAATGAAAAAGCTCATCTTCAGGATGGTGTCCCTAGCTTCTATTATTCCATCCCTAAATCCAAATGATTGGTATGCCACACTCTATCTCTGGGATGCCTGTTTCCATATCACTATTTTTTTGGCTCACAGAAGATCTCAGGTTCAAAATAGACAGTTGCCATTATCAGCATAGAGTATTAACCATTTGGTCTGTTGACAGCATCCAGAGTTTTCATGAAATGCGTCACAGTAGTGGCAGCTTCCTCAGAATTCTCATACTTGCGCAATTCTAATACTTGCATATACTTTCCCAATTGCACCATTAAGTAGCATACTTCATTCAGCAGACTCTAAATCTGTTTAACAGGTAGGCCTGAAGGTAAACAAAGACAAGTCAATACTGACTCCAACTTAAAAAGTATTCATACAAGCGATTTTGGACTCCATGATAGTGATGTATTCTGTATCTTCAGAATGATGTCAAGCCATTCTGGATCTGTGTACCCCTTCCCAGACTCCAGAACATCAATTAGAATGTGCCATAGACTTCTAGGCCACATGGCATTGTGCACCTCCATGACTCAGCATGCCAAACTTCATATGTACCTCATGGAAGGGTGGTTGAAGGCTGTATATCAGCAGACATCAACTGGAAATGTTAGTTCACATTCCACCATGATTATAATTAAAGTGGTGGTTGGATCCCACAAAAGTTTTCAGTAGATTTCATTCTCCTACACACATTTCCATCTAAGACTGGAGATGAATGCCATTTGAATGCAAATACTGGGGTTATGGACTCCTCAAGAGGACAAGATTCACATAAATGTCTGGGATTTAAAAGCCATTTATTAAACATGCTCAGTTTTCCTCCCAGCCATCAAGGGGCTTACTATACAAAGTCATGACAAATAGCACTACCATAGTGGCACAAGATCTACTCCACTATGTCAAGAGGCTGTACAACTTTGGAACTTCTGCATCCACCATGGGGGCAAGTGAGGGAAGTTCATCTACCAGGAATACAGACTATACTGGTAGATCACTTTGGCGGACAAATTGTAGATGACCACAAGTGGTCCATAAATGACAGTGATTCTGTAAACTATATTCCACAAGTGGAGTCTCCTCACCATAGACCTGTTTGCTACCAGAGAGAACTGAAAGTGTCTTCACTTTTGCTCCAGAAAGGGTCAGAGCCATCTGTTTTCAGTGCATTCCTGATCACATGGTCCTTATGCCTTCTGTTACGCATATTCTCTGATTTCGTTAATGCCCAGGATTCTTGGAAGACCCAAGCAGGAATCCGACAAAATTATCATGATAGCCCAAGCCCTTCTGAGGCAATTTTGCTACCTGTATCTCTGAAATCTCTCCATTTAATCTCTGATGCACTTATCTCTACAAGATCTGATACAGCAGAATTGTGGCCAAGTCCTGCATACTGATCCATGCACTCTTCATCTCACAGCATGAATGCTAGCTAACTGATTTAATCAGAAAGAATATGTTCTTCAGAGGTTAAAAACATTCTCATTCGCAGCAAAAAGGATTCTGACAGACACATTTATTCTCCAAAATGAAAGAAGTTTTCAATATGGGGGTTAAGTAGCTTTGTACAACCTCCCAGTTACCTTGGTTGTAAAACAGGAGAAATCATGGTTGCCTGCCTCCTGCCCTAGATCAGCAATAAGGGTTGTGAGCTGCACAGAAGTATTAACAGCACTTAATCCAAGAGATGAGATCAGAATCCATGGTCTCCTGGCAGCCAGTCTAATGTACCTTCCTGTAGGCCAAAGGGTCTTGTGTAAGTCTCTCTCTGTGTCTATCTTACCTGGGATATGGGCAGGCTTGACAGATCTGCCAAATGTGAGGATCCTGCATGGGGCATGACACTTGACAGGTCTGAAACTAGATTGTTCACTTTCACTCTCTAGTTTTCAGGCAAATCCATCACAATTAGAGCTGCGAAGAGAGAGATAAATCCTCCACAAAATGAAATTAATTCTTTCTTTTGTGATTTGGAATGGTATCAGAGGCAGTCCATATGGCGGACTACCTCAGACCCTGGAAACCGTAGAGTCACCAACTTTGAGGCAGTCTGCATGGCTGCTGAGGAACTGGTCAGGCGATCTGGCTGAAAACCAGGTAGGTTTTAAAACCTGCTTAGCAGGTAGGATTCCACTGGACTCTTACCTGGGTTCTACTGGAACTCTGGCGAAATCCAAACATGTTGGCAAATTTTTTCGATTTTGACAAATGGCAAATTTTGATAAGAAAATGTTTTGATGAACTTTTCCAGTCAGCTCTAATAGCATGTTGTATTTGGGTTTCCAGTATTACAGGGAAAGGTTAAAATAAAACTATTTTCATTTAACTGGAGGGAAAGAAGTTTCATGAAAAAATTACCCATACGATTTGTAAAATTCTTTTTTAATAAAATTATATTAAACCTACTTCTGGGGCGTAAGCTAAATTGATGGCATTCTTTCAAAATGTTATTGTTAGTTTCATGACCATCAGTACTATTTTAGCCTTTTTTCTAATTCAAGACAGTATTCACATTTAATCTCATATTTCAAGTCATCACCTTATCTGTCACCAGCAGTTACAAAAAATAGTTCTTCCTTTCCACATATAACATTATAGAAAAATGATAGTGCATTCAACTTTTTCTGAGGAATCAAGTACAACTGTTAAGTAGGGATATCTGACTAAATGAAATGCTAGTCTGAATGGTTCCTAGATACTATGATGAAGGGCACATTAGAAATGCTGAAGATAAATAGATGCATAGGGTTATTTAAGAGGAGGGGGGAGATATTTTGCCACTTCTTGCATAGAAGTTTGCTGTGATTGCTGTAGCAGCATCTGGATTCATTAGTGAGTACTGCGCCCACCCCATCCCATCCAACTTAAATTGAAGAGAAATATCTGAATAATATTTGTTAACAAATAAAACCATCTCCGCTGGGCTAAAAATTCACTTTAAAAAACTACAGTAACAAGTTTTATTAAGAGGACAATACAAACTTAGAACGACCAGTTTAGATGGGAACACCTCATGAAACATGTCATGTAATACCTAGTTTTAAGAAGACACCATGTTAATGGCTTCACATTTGCTCCCTGCCTTGCCTATTGCAGGTTTTGAAGGACATATGGTATGGTCATGCCTGAGCCACGTGCATTTCCTGCCTATATTGAGTTTGTGATACAGTCCATGTGTTGGTTTAAAATGCAGTTTTGATAGAAAATACAAATGCTGTTTTATTTGAATGAAATTTTCATCCAGTGCCAAAAGTCAGTATTGAATTTTCGTCATAGAACTATGAGTTTTCTCAGTCCAGTGTTGGATCCATACTCTACTGCAGAGGTGGTAAAACCTCAGCCTGCAGGCCACATACGGCTCGCGGGACCCTCCTGCCCGGCCCCTGTGCTCCTGGCCTTGGAGGCTAGCTGCTGGTCTCTCCCCTGTTGTCCCCCCACAGCCTCAGCTCACTGTGCCACTGGCGCAATGCTCTGGGCATTGGGGCTGTGAGCTCTTGGCTGGCAGCGCAGCTGCAGAGCTGCGGCCTGACCCGGTGCTCTGTGCTGTGCGGTGGTATGGCTCGCTTCAGCCAGGCAGCATGGCTGCCTGTCTTGGTACTCTGGTCAATGCGTCTGTAGTTCCGCCAGCCACCAGCGCTTCAAGCAGCGCGGTAAGGGGGCAAGGAGGAGGGGAGGTTGGATACAGGGCAGGGGAGTTCAGGGTGGTAGTCAGGGGGTAGGAATGTAGATAGGGGTCGGGATGGTCAGGGGGCGGGGAATGAGGATTGAATGGGGACGGGGCTTGGGGAGGGCAGTCAGGAAGGGGGGGGGGGGTTGGATTGGGTAGCAGGGGGCAGTCAGGGGCGAGGGGGTCCAGGGCAGTCAGGGAGCAAAGAGGGGTCGATGGGGCGGGGTCCCTGGGGGCCCATCAGGGGGTGAGAAGCGGGGAGGGTCAGATAGGGGTCAGGGTGGTCAGTGGGCAGGGAACACGCCTGCAACAGCCTCCCCAACCAGCCCTCCATACAATTTTGGAAACCCGATGTGGCCCTCAGGCCAAAAAGTTTGCCCGCCCCAGCTCTGCTGAGTCTTTGAAAGCGATGATGGATAGTAGGGAGCAGAGAACAGATGAGCAGGAAGCAGTGATCACCTTTCTGCTGTTATTTTAGGCATACAGCATTCACTTAATTTGTATTCTTGAATCTTTTCACCGAGAAGCTTACAGCAGTGTTGCTCTCATAATCATCAGGTCATTCCAGTTGAAATTACAGCATGGAAATCACAATCACTATGAGAAATATATATGTAGTGTATTGACATGCTGGGGAATTTAGGCCCAGATCCTCAAAGGTATCTAGCTTCCTGACTTCTGTTGAAATCAATGGAAGTTAAGAGCCTATAAATACCTTTGAGGATATGAGTCTATATGTGTATTCAGATCTATGTTGGAATGTGTGTGTGTGTGTGTGTGTGTATAGTTCAGTATTGTAAAAAAAAGTTATTAAAGTGTTAAAATTACAGTTTTTTATTTTTCATTTGGGACTTGGGAAGGATTCTCAATTTTCACTGAGAATCAACGTCAATTTTCATTTCCAAAACACATTGGTATTGGTGCCCAAATTACTCTGTCATATATTTATTGGTCTTAAAGACAAGAAGAGAGAGAGAGAGAAAAGTAGCCGTATAAATTGTCATGTGGAATGTCTTAAAAATTCTGTTCATTGAATATATGAATCTGAGTTTAATTATTGGTACGTGAAGATTTTTAAGCCTTAGGCATTTTTCAGATTTCTGTATTAAAATTATATGCCAAATCTGACAGTGCTGATATTCTCTTTCAGGAAACATTGATAGACTGGTGTGATGAAAAGGAACTTAACTTGATTTTGACAACTGGAGGAACAGGGTTTGCACCACGAGACGTAACTCCAGAGGTGAGATATCCTGGATGCACAATAGTCTGCCCTTCAGCACATAAACTTCCTGACTTTTAGAAATTTCCTTCATTAACCTGATTCTACAGTATCTCCAGACAGATTGGGTGATACAGGGAGCAGTAGCAGCAAAAGGGAACAAGTACAGATGAATGTCTCTCAAGCTTACATTGTGAACCCCTGTCTTCAGAGGACCAAAAAAAAAGCGGGCGCGGGGTTGATTAAAACTTGCCATTGGACAGAAGAGTTCCATCCCCCATCCAAAAATAAAAAATACTATAGCATTTGGGGGTAATGTTCCTAAACACTACATTTAATTATTCTACTATACAGTTACCCTAGTGCTAATGGAAGGCACAATGTGCATGCAAAAGAGAGAAAGAAGATAAAAGACATCCCTTTTATTCTCCAGTGTTGGGTATACACATTACAGGTCACAGTATGTGTGATATGGAGGCAAGAGAAAACTTTGCAAGGCTGGTACTGCTCTTCCTACACTGGTGATCAGCACTTTGACACTATGCCTGCTCTGCTGTGTTGAGAAGGCAGAGTGGAAGGAATCTGCACAAGGTAAAAGGCTGGCACAGTTTCCTTCTTTCCTGGAGCAAGTGGGGAATCAGGGCCTATACCAGGGATCGGCGATGTTGGCACGCGGGACCGCAGGGTAAGCACCCTTAGGGGGTCCAGCTGCTTTGTTTACCTGCTGTTTTGCCGACTGCAGCTCTCACTGGCCGCGGTTCACCGTTCCGGTCCAATGGAGGCTGCAGGAAGCGGCGGCCAGCACCACGCCGCTTCCCGCAGCCCCCATTGGACCAGAACGGCGAACCACAGCAAGTGGGAGCTGCAGTCGGCGAAACGGCAGGTAAAGAAAGTGGCGGGGCCCGCTAAGGATGCTTACCCTGCGGTCCCGCGTGCCAACATTGCCGATCCCTGGGACCTATACTGTGACATTCATGGATCATGATGTGGTTTCTCTTCTACTCCCAGTAAAGCACAGCTACATAGTGGCTCTTGCATGGGCATATGGTAAAACTATAGTCTACTCCAGTGTTTTGAACCATTCAATATAATTCCCAGACAGATGTGGAGATTAAAATAGAGTTAGCATTGAGAGTATATTTCAGTAACTTAAAGGGGAAAAATATTACAGGGAAATGGTAATTGATTCAAGACCAAACATTACAAACCCAAGAAATTCAGAGTTAAGGTTACATTTAAAAGACATCCAAATATGTTAAGGTAAGAAAGTCACAATAAAGGCAACATAAAAAACCTTTAACTTTGCGTTCTAGTGACACCTTGAAATAACTATATGATTATGATTAAGGTATTTTAGTGTTAGAGTTAAATGAACTTGATATTTTAAATCACTGGTGGCAGGAGCAGGGGAAGGAGAGAGAGGTTGCACTTTTTTCCATTCATGGTATCACTAGAGAACAGAGTTAAAGTTACTTAAGTGTATTTCTGTAATTTCATGTTTGGATTTCTTTTAAGTGCTAACTTAACTCTGAATTTCCTGGGTTTGTAACACTTGATTTTGGATTGATTATAACTTCTCCATAATACTTTTTACTCTTAAATAGATGGAAAGTACTCTCAACCTCAACTCCATCTTAACATAGTTGTTTGGAAATTTCCCTTTTTTTTGTTTTTTTTTGATAAAGGTCATTAAAAATGTCCAAAATGAAAACTAAACAAGAAACCCAAAGAGAATGTTATGTGATATTTCTGATGATTTAAAGACATGTAGTATCGACTTAAATATTTCCTTAAAACTTCTAAGACAGATTCACTGGAGCATGAGAGCACTGCAAAGCATGCTCCTGCTTTGCACTGCTAGAGCAACACAAAGTAGCCAATTTCTACAGGTGAATCTGGGCATCATTTTGCAATTGACTTCTTGGTTTAGAGGACTGTATTATGGATAACAACACTTTGTGAAAGGATGAGCAGGGGAGAGCGCAGTTCCCAAGTTCTGATATTGCTGAACTTTAAGGGCTTAACCTCTGCTTCTGCTTAGTTCCCTTGGCAATACTGGCTTGCTGCACAGTGGAGTAGGGGCAACAGAGTTACATGGAGCCTTTCAAGCAATGTCCTCCACAATGAGCTATGGAACCTCAAAGAGCAGTGGCAGTTGTGCCAAGTAATCTGCCAATGAAAACTCTTCACATGAATGTGCAGTCTCCCTCATACCACAGAGTCATTAAAACCAAAAGAATTATTACATTAAAATTAGTTATGGGATGACAGTGATGATTGATTGAGTTATCGCTGAGGCCACAATGGCTCTTTATCTGAGATGTTGAACTGACTTTCCCTGATCCTATATAATCATGACAACTAGATACAAAAAATCATTAACAACTTAGAATGATTGCAACCTAATCTCTTCTAACATAACTTAATCACATGATTTCAATTGATTATAACTATATGGAAAGTTTTAAGCGTCTGCATTATTCTGTATTGAAAATCATATAGGGAAAAAATCGATAAGGATAAATGCAAAGACTCCATTTAGAAAGGAACAATTAGTTGCACACATACAAAATGGGAAATGACTGCCTAGGAAGGAGTACTGCAGAAAGGGATCTGGGGGTCATAATGGATCACAAGATAAATATGAGTCAACAGGTAACACTGTTGCAGATAAAGGCAAACACTCTGGAATTAGCAGGAGCGTTGTTGTACGTCTCGTGTAAGTAAGTAATTCTTCTGCTCTGCTCCGTGCTGATTAGGCCTCAATTTGAGTATTACATCCAGTTTTGGGTGCCTCATTTCAGAAAAGATGTGGAGAAACTGAAGAAAGAAACTGAAGAGCAACAAAAATGATTAAAGGTCTAGAAAACATGACCCAGGAGGGAAGATAAAAAAAAATGGGTTTGCTTAATCTGGAGATTAGAAAATTGAGAGGGCACATGATAACAGTATTCAAGTACATAAAAGGTTGTTACAAGGAGGAGGGAGAAAAATTGTTCTCCTTAACCTCTGAGGATAGGAAAGAAGCAATGGACTTAAATTGCAGCAAGGGCTGTTTAGGAAATTAAGGGCATTAGGAAAAAGGGCCTAAGGGCATTAGGAAAAATGAACTAAATGTCAAAGTGGTTAAGCACTGGAATAAATTGTCGTGGGGGGGTTGTGGAATCTCCATCATTGGAGATTTTTAAGAGAAGGCTAGACATACCTCTGTCAGCGATGGTCTAGATCAGGAATTGGCAACCTTGGACATGTGGCCCACCAGGTAAGCCCCCTGGCAGGCCAGGTCGGTTTGTTTACTTGCCACATCCACAGGTTCAGCTGATTGCAGCTCCCACTGGCCACAGTTTGCCATTCTAGGCCCATGGGGGCTGCAGGAAGTGGTGGCCAGTACGTTGCTCGGCCTGCGCCACTTCCTGCAGCCCCCATGGGCCTGGAGTGGCAAACCACGGCCAGTGGGAGCTGCCATCGGCCAAACCTGCGAATGAGGCAGGTAAACAGCCCGGTCCACTAGGAGCTTACCCCATCGGGCCACATGGCAAAGGTTGCTGATCCCTGGTCTAGATAATACTTAGTCCAGACCAGGAGTGCAGAGGACTGGATTAGATGACCTCCCGAGGACTCTTCCTTTGCTATGATTGTATGAAAAAAGAAAAGACTGACTTAAAAACTGGGCCATTTGAGAAATTTAATGAATTTTAACTCAAACTAACATTTACTTATAAATTATCAGAAAATTCTATACTAAAAGAGTAAGAGTCGTAAATTTGGGAAGGATACATTGAATTTTTCATATGTAACAAAAAAGCTGAATTCCTGCTTTAATTACAAAATGAAACTGCCTTAACTATTAAGTTGTGGCCATCACCTCCATAATATCATCATTTCTAAGGATTCTTTTGAGCAAATGTTGAAGGAAAAAAAACCTGTCTGTCAGCATTTAAGTGATATCAGCGTGTTTAGAAAAAAGAGCACTTCAGCCTCAGAATGAATTATTTTCCTTTGAAGATAGCTGGAAGGCCAGTACATAATAGAAAAAACAGTAGTTAAGATGTATTTAATTTTGTAAATAAATATCAACTAAATTAAAATAACTTTCCTAGAATATTGGAGTTATTAAAAATAAAAGTTTGTGATGTAGGAAATTCATAATTAAGGTTCACAATCAACCTTTACTCTGACATTGTATCACACCTATAGTCCGCATATGTTTTGGAGCAGTATTTTAATCACATCAGGTCATTGCAATTATCAGAGGTAACCCAATCGATATATACTGTACTTTGAAGGATGAAGATTGTGTTCATTGCCTTATAAGGAATGATGGCTATGAGACTGTAATTATGGACTGTTTATGGAGAGATCAGAGGTTAGGTGTTTCTTACTGCCACTGGGTGGTTAAATTTGAAGCAATCTGTTTTTGAAGGTGATCCTGAGTGGTGGTGGTGAGGGTGGCAGTTCTGTATCTATAGTATGGTAGTTGATGATATTTCCAGTATGAACTGGAGCCAAAAGCCAGGAATTGCCATTGCTTAGGTAATCATATAATTCTGATTGTTGATATCTTTACTGTGTTCATTGGGATACTAGGGTTTGTGTGCATATTAGAAATGTAGTGTGAAATTGTTGTTTGGCTTTATGGTGGCTTGGTATAAGGGGATTGTTGAGAGTTAAGGTTATTTGTGGAACCTCAGTTTTCCATTTCCAGCCTTGTAATCCTTTTTTTCTAGAACTGCAAGATAATATTTTTATTTAATTGATATGGAGATAGAATCTTAACAGAAAGTTAACGATATTTTGCCTTAGACTTTTTAGAAATTATTTTAAAACATTGACATGATACTTTGTTGTAGATCATTATTTCATTTTCATATAAAAACATATTTTGTTTATGGGCAATCAAATAACTTGAGGTAAAAAGTGCTAGTATAGACATATCCTCTATGTACTCACCCCACCTCCATGCACATTCTTTGTCATATACTATCTTGCAAAATACACCTAAAATAGCAACCACATATGTTCCTGCATTCCTTAGAAAAAAGATAAAATTCTCCTGCCTCTCCAAAATTTCTCACTCCCCGTAGCCAACTATTCCACCCTCTTTGAAATCCCTTTTGTGACTGATCCAAGGGGTACCCTTATATACCACAGCTAGTTATGTGACTGTCACTTGGCCCTTAGGGAGCTATAGTTCCCCAAATTCCCCAGCAAAGTACATCCCACCTCATGCCTGCCCTTAAAGGGCCCAAGCCTGCAAACATAGTAATTTTGCGAATTACTCCCTTAAAGGGCACAGACAGTCCTGTTACAAAGACTAATCCTAATTCCTATAGTACCCAGTTATAGTCTGTTAGTAATTTGATACTTTGTAATTTATCAGTACTGGTAGACAGTTTTTAATCCACATAAACAGATTTTTATCCAAGCTAATTTTCTGTTTTTTAAAAAAAATTCAATTCAGTTAAGAGTTTGAGATACTTGATCAAAAACTTTAGATATACTATATCAAAAATCCAAATATGATATTTATAGTGTGTTCCTTTAGTCCACCAATTTTGTAATTCTTTAAAAAAAATTGTAAGGCAAGATTTTTATTGGGAACTGATAGCGACCTATATTTAGGTTTCCTAATACTTTTCATGACAAAGAATTCTTGCCAATGCTTTTTGCTCCATTCTTTGTAGCAAACCTTTGCTATTTGGCAGGAGGTATTTCCTCTGCTTAAAGAAGTGCCTTTTCTTTTTGCTGTGAAATTCCAGTCAGATTTAGCTGAATTGTAAAGCTTAAAAATTGCAATTTCCCTTCTCTTACGATTGTGTTCCTCAGGAGAATTTTGGCAGCATGCTAGAATCACTGAACATTGAAAAAAAAACTTACCTTACTGCCATCAGAGCAGCAGCAGACACTTATTAGCTCCAAAGCAGCTGTAGCAGGATATGGGATTGGGGAGGAAGATTCTTACTCAGTTCCATTTACTGAAATGACATTGCCCGGACAGTGGCAGAACTCCGAGGAAGAAGGAAAAGTCTGAGGGTAATATGAGTATGCAGAGACAACACTCTTGAAGAACTCCAGTGACTGGTAAATAACCTTTCTTCTTCAAGATGGGCTCACGTATTCTTGCTGCTGGGAATTTAGCAAGTAATACAACCTCATGAAGGCAAGCTGAAAATTTTCAGTTAAACAGCAATTGTAAAATTGCCCTCACACACTCAATATCTGACTAAGAGGCCAGGTTGAGAGAGTAATGCTATATAAAGGTGTGCATATGACTCCAAGTTGCTTCTCTACAGATTTCCAGGCATGGCCAAGCCTGAATATGAAAAATAAACAAGGGCATAATGAGAATACTTAGGTGATTTTACCTCTTTATACAGCATCAATGAGACAGATACTGGAATACCATGTGGAGTTGTGGTGTCCATTGTGACGAAGTCAGACCAGAAGGATATAGGAGAGTGCTGGAAGGCAGGTATATTAGTCTCAGGATGTGCAGGTCCCTGTTCCCTGGATAGCCAAACAAAGGCTACTCCAGGCCAATCAAGACACCTGGGGCCAACTAAGAACCTTCTAGAAAGGAGTAGAAACAGCTAGCCTAATTGGGACACCTGAAGCCAATTCAGGGACTGGCTGAAACCAGATAAAAACCTCCCAGTTAGTCAGGTGGGTGTGGGTGTCAGGAGCTGTGGAAGGAAGTTATGCTGTTGGTGAGACTGAGTGTTGGACAACATATCATACTGAAGGAAGGAGGCCCTGAGGTAAGGGTGAAGTGGAGTTTGAAGAAGCGGGGACTGCTGTGGGGAAGTAGCCCAGGGAATTGTATTGTGTTTTGTGCCTAAAAGGTCAGCCATCTTAGCTGATACTATTAGGGTCCCTGGGCTGGAGTCCGGAGTAGAGGGCGGGCCCGGGCTCCCCCCTTTTCCATCTTCCATACTGGCCTGTGATGAAGGTAACTCACTAGGTGGTGACTCTTGCCAATTCTACTGAGAAAGGGAGGTCACTCTGGGGCCTAGATGAGTTTCTGAGGCCCCTAAATCTGCCAGGAAGCGCAGGACCCACAAGTACAGACTTGGAGCTTTGTCACACCATGTTTTAAAAATTGTAGAAAATTTGGAGAGGGTGTAGAAGAGAGCCACAAAAATGATTCCATGGCTGGAGAAAATAACTTCTAAAGACAAAAAGGTCAGTGTGTTTAGATTAGTCAAAAGAAGATTGAGAAGTGATTTGGATACAGTCTATTGGTACCTCCACAGAGAGAAAATACTGGGTACTAAAGTGCTCTTTATTCTAGCGGAGAATGATGCAACAAGAACCATTAGCTAAAAAGTAAACCCAGACAAATTCAAATTAACAGTGAAGGTGATTAATCATCAAAATAAACTGCCAACAAGACTGGTAAAGTCTCCATCTCTTGGTGTCTTCATATCATGACTGGATAGATGCCTTTCAGGAAGATACGCTCTAACCAAACAGAAGTAATTGGGATCAATGCAGAAATAGCTGGGTGAAATTTAATGGCCTATGGTATACATAGTCACCTTAGATGATATAATGGTCCTTTCTGGCCTTAAACTCATATGAATCTATTAATGAAAATCTGTGAGGTCAGTTGGAGCAAATCCATCGTGGCAATTTTTAACTGCATTCTGACTTTTGGATAGCCAGTGGAGTTGTATGAGAATGAGAGGTTGATATGGTCAGAAATCTTTTCTCTTTGGCTATGTGAGAAAGCTGATAATGTCTGTACAGGATGTGATGATGAAAATATTTTTCAAATCTTTGATCAGTTCTATGAACCTGTTAATATAAGGAGGTTGAAAGGTACAGAATACCAGATTCTGAATATTTATAGTACCATTTTTTGCCTAGGTTATAATCTTCAACCAGTCTGGTTGCTTATTTTATTTTTGCCCCTTTAATAAATAGTTTTGTTTGCTTTACCACAACTTTCCCTGGTACATTAAAAAGCAAGCAAATAATTTCCACCTCTGTCTTCCCGTTGTATTTAAGATATTCACAATCCTCTGCTCAAATTAGAAAAAAACTACAAAGATTTGAATGTTTCATGTACATTGAAAGATAAAAGCATGAGATATCCTACTTTCTGGCCTGCAATTGATTTAATTTGACTTCTATAAATAAGATTTTTATTCTACGGTAACACCAGAAAATGGAACTGGGGAGAAGACTCTGCATATCCCATGCGTAGATAATCGGTCATTTCCAGGCTAATACTGAAAGAGTAATGTGGTTATAATTGACGTATTTCTACACAAAAGCAAGAAAAATGGTTCCCCTCTTACCTGTGTTATTGCTGCTGTTGGCTTAATTGACAATCAGGGGTTAATATATGCAGTGTCGTAGCCGTGTCAGTCCCAGGATATTAGAGAAACAAGATAAGAGAGGTAATATCTTTGATTGGTCCAACTTTTGTTAGTGAAAAGACAAGCTTTCAGGCTTACACAGTGCTATTCTTCAGGTCTGGGAAGGGGAGAGGGGAAATAGCTGGCAAGGTTGTTAGTGCATTAAAATATAGAATCTGCTATAACAAAACAATCTGTAACTCCCTAACAAACCCTCCAAGCTGCTTCCACCGGTCCTTCTTTTCCTCCCTATGACTGAACGAATGTGAATGGGCTACTTCACCTTGAATGATCCCTTGAAATATGTATTTAACCCAGTGTTTCCCAACTGGTATAACGCGGCACACTGGTGTGCTGTGAAATTTTTTGAAAAACTACATGTGAAAACAAAAAAACCTTTCTGTGTATTTTAATTAGTGTTGGAGCCAGAGTCCATTCTGTACTTCTGCTTTTTGGGTTGAGGCCCCTTTCAGATATTATGCATATGTCACATTCCATTCCCCAAAGATAGGCAAGATAAGAAAAATGCTGCTTGAAAACTTACTGGTGTTCGATGTAAGGATAGTTTGTATTTTCACATGTAATGTTAACAATTTGTGTTTTAATGGTTATAAAATTTTAACTTTTTTATTCTCAGCATATATCCATGTGCCTCCCCAGATTTCTGTCTTCCATGTAGCAGAGAGGTTTTCAGACTGGGGTATGACCCAGAAGGGAGAGCACCCTACAGTTTGAAAACTATCAGCTTCTGCCAGCAGATCAGAAGCTGGTGAGAACTGCCCAGCCTGTTTTGTCCCCTGGCTCTCTGAGCTGTGGGAGCCAGGGTGCTGGCTAGCTTTTCTGCACCCCTTCCCGCCCTGGTCCCTGAGCCAAGCTGAGCTTCTTCTGTATTGCTGGGTGTTCCCCAGGCAGGACAGACGGCACAGCTCCAAATTACCTCTGACATGCTCTTGCCTCTCTCCTGAAGGAGCCTGGCTCTGGCTGGTGCTGCCCGCAGAGCCCAACTGCCATGAAATGCTCTCCACTGCCCTAGCATTCCTGTCTCTGCTGCTGCTGCTCCACAGAATGTGGTGATCCTCATTAGTATCAAAATGCAATGCCGAAAATTCTGCAGTCTCTCTATATGGAAACAAATACATATATGATTCGTGTGTATAAATACTGAGCTTATTGCTAATAGTCCATCAGCTAGTCAGGAGGTGTTAGTATCTTTCAATCATTATTGATCTGCCTGGGATTTGAACTAGCAGTTTAGGAGTGAAGAGCCATACAGCCCACTACCAGTTTCTTGAACCATCCGGTGGTCTGGCCTTTGGAATATATTTTTTTTCTTTTTATAACATGAATAGTGTTAAAAGTTCCTATCTCCAGAATTTCTGAATACATTTTTGTCATGAAAGGTTTAAAACCTGAGAAAAATAATGTATTTAGAAAAGTTACCCATGCTTTTGACTGGAAAAAGATTAGGAACCATTATCATAATAAAAGACCAGCAATTAATATGTATGGGACTTGACAGAAATGGATGTATATATATACACAAGCTTCCAAGCTCATGTGACTCTTCCAGTCCCATCTTCAAATTACTCTAACTACTATGGAAAATCAAGAAATATGAGAAAACAACTACTTTAAAAATGGAGATGATACCCTTGAATGGAATGGGAAAAGGACGCTTGTACATATAGATATATATTGATACTTTCATGATATAACATTCATAACTATGACATGAATAAAGGAAAAATGTAAAACTGAGTTCAGTGTGCACTTCAGAGAGATGTTAATGATTATATTTTACTGAAATATCAAAGACAAAAGGGGGACCCCAGGTGAGTTCTTTGTTTATGCACAAAGAAACAGTGTGCCTGTAGGGGGAAACAGTGCTGGATGGGAGTCTAATCAACATGTACTCTGAAAATTTTGTGTACTGATTAGAGAAAGCACTGAAAACTGTTATAGAGAACAATCTCTACTGGCAAGGAAAATGGACAAAAGTTTTTCTTCTCTAGTTTCTGTGATTGTGATTAACGTTATTTGTTAATCTGGATATTCAAGTACAATTTATCCTACAATCTGTTTACTTCTCACTTACTATTCTCTTATTTTAGTGCCAAGTACAAAATATGCAAAGTAATCCAATCTATTTCATTTAAATATATATTGACTTTAAAAGCTCTTTCTGATAGTTTCTTACAGTTAAATGAAGGAGGGGAAGAACAAGATGTTTACCACAAAGACCATATTGCTGGACTTTTCATCTTGAACAGATCTTTTGGATATTTGTTCTAGACGTTATTGTGGATAGTTCAGTCAAAATATCTGCTCATTGCATAGCAGTGGCCAAAGAAGTGAACAAGATATTATATTGTGTTAAGAAAAGCATAGAGAATAATACTAACAAATCTGCTAAGTAATTAAATGTCACCCTTGTACTGTGTTCAGTTCTCGTCACACCTCAAAAAGGATATAACAGAAATAGAAAGTCTAGAGAAAGGAAGCAAAAAAAAGGCGGAGACATAGAAGACTTCCATATGAGGGAAGATTAAAAAGATAAGGACTAGGAGGTAAAGGTATACAAAATACAGAAGTGAAACGTTTTGAACCAAACCCGTTAACAAAATGTCTCCTCAGTTGTGCATTTTGTTGTTATTTAGGGGCTTGAGGAGAATTCCAGCATCAGACTGTTGTTTTCTCATGTAATCCTTCCCTTTGCCCCATCAGAACTCTCTTCAGTAAAGGAGAGGGACTAGGTAGAACAAAGACAGTAGTGTGCTTCTATTTGCGTTCAAGGAAATATTAGCATCTCAGCTGTAGGTCATTAATTGCCCTGCCTTTATTAATCCTTATAAATATTATACTAAAAAAAATTATGAGTTAAAATGTTTCCTGCTAATTAGGCACTTGTGGTTATGCTCACTGAGACTGTTCTTTCTTTCTCAAACTGTGAAACTCTTGTTGATAGTGGGCAAGAAAATAAATATTTTATTAAATCTTCAGTTAGACCATTTGTGCCCATTATCACATCTTGTGATCTGACTGATAACTTCCAGGCTTATATCATCAAAGCCTAACTCTGTCCCGTATATGTAGTAATATGATTATCTAAGCATGATGTCTATAGGGTGACCAGATGTCACTATTTTATAGGGGCAATCACGATTTTGGGTTTTTTTTTCTTACATAGGCTCCTATTACTCCCCACCCCCGTCACGATTTTTCACATTGACTCTCTGGTCACCTTAGATGTATATAATCCTAAATTACTCCTTTTATTATTATATTATCCACATTTCAAACCTCTTTCCATTTCTTACATTTCATCGTCTAACCCTGTTCAGTTGCTTTGTGTATGAAAGTTCGTTTATTGTTTTCTGAAAGTCACTTGTTCTAGCTTATTCCCACTGAAGTCTTGGGTAGAATCTCCTCCTTAAAGAAAAGATGCTAGCCATTGTGTTTGTGATGCAATTAACTTTGGCCACATCTATTCATGATATCACATGAGCTGCTGAAGCTGCCAGCAGATAGTCTATGATTTTTACTGTACAATGTTAACAGCTACTTTGGTTCTATTGCATACAACAAACTATAATTGACTAGTTTGTGCTCCTTATTTATCATCTGATATTACTGGTTATTCTTGGTTCCTTGCTTATGCTAAATTTTCCTTTACCCTTTTCCAAACCCAAGTAATAGTGCTCTATATTGGGAAGTTGTTTTGGACAGGGTAAGGAAGACATTCCACTTCTATGGCCAGTAGACCCTGATTCGTCAGCTACAGCCTGTCACTGTCTTACCATGCTCACAAACCCTGCTGCACAAGGATGCAAAGCAAATCTCTGTGGATACTGGCTTGTTGATTTTTCTGAGTTTCCCAAATCTTGACTCAGCACCACACAATACAATTAGTGAATCTTTCTCCTGTGTCTGAGGTTCTCTGCAGTTTGGAGAAGAGATAAAGGTTGGCCTCTTATTGCTTATATTACCTATCCAAAATGATATGTAGGTATTTTTCAATCTTGCTGTATGAAATTGATGCATAGGTGGCTGACTACATGTAGAAATAGTATGGTGTGCTTTGTATCGGAAGCAGTTGAAATGGAATTTACAATGACCAGGGTAAAACAATGGACATAATATTTGGCCAGAAGAGATACCATTGTAAAGTAGAAAGCCAGGGAAGCCATGACACTAGGTAGAGAGTGTTGACTCAATTAAAGGAGGTGAAAGCTGGCAGGCAGGAGAAAAGAGTCTAATTCAGTTAGTGAGGATGGATTCAAGTTGGAAGTCAAGCAAAGGCAACAATTATATTTTAAGAACCAAGGTTAGGAGCCTTCAAGAAAGCACCAGTTTTGTTTACGGTCTGGTAATGGAGGTTAGGAGGCTCAGAGAAGTCCTAGACTGTGGGACTATGGGATGTGGAGGTCAGACAATGGGAACCAAGGAGAGGGTTTTCTTTATTCCATTGTTGTGAAGGAGTTTGGAAACTGTTGAGGGTGTTGATCCCATTGGTGAGTGCAAGTTTGGCAGCTAGAAATAAAGTTCTGATCCCAACAGAGGTTGAGAAAGGAGGAGAATGCTTATTCTGTCTGTTGGATTGAAGTTGAAGGAGAGAACTCTGGTTTCATTAGTGGGGTGGGGAGATTGAGAGCAGAAGATGCTGATTTGGCTGATAAAAAGAAGGATAGAAGAAATAATGCAGAGTGACAAGGCAACTTCAAGGAGGAGGATGGAATTCCAGTTCCTGGGAACCACTGGGGTCTTTTCGGAGGCTTTTTGTCCATTCCTTTAAATTTACTGCCTTTGACATGATTCCTAAAAAATTGGGGCACAACAGTGTCCAACTAGGGACTCTGGAACCAGTGATGGGTAAATTTTATAAGTTCTTCTTCAAGTGCTTGCTCATGTCCATTCTGCATTAGGGGTGTGTACTCGCCACATGCTCTAGTGCCAGAAGTTTTTCTCTCAGCAGTATTTTGGATCCTCTCCTCCACAGCAAAGTGGTGAGAGTCCTGATGAACAATACGGCCTCAATGTTTTACATCAACAGGCAAAAAGGAGCATGCTCTTCAGCTCTCTGCCAAGAGGCACTCCGTCTCTGGGACTTCTGCATCTGGAAGCTGGTCCCCGGCATCAGGAATGCCCTAGCAGCTCTACTCAGCAGTGACTTCTCCTCTCACCATGAGTGGCTGCTCTACCCAGAGGTGGCCTACATGATCTTCTAGAGGTAGGAAACTCCCCAAGTAGATCTATTTGCCACCAGGCAAAAGAAAAAGTGCCACCGGTTTTCTTCCCAGCAGGACCTGAGCAAGGGCTCCCTCTCCAATGCCTTCCTCCTGTCATGGGCTGAGGGTCTGATGTACGCATTCCCTCCGATCCCTCTGGTCAGCTGGGTCCTAGTAAAGATCAAGAGGGACAAGGCAAAGGTTATCATTATCATCCCGGTGTGGCCTCACTAACTCTGGTTCAGCACACTCGTGAACATGGTGGTGGCCCCCTCTGGCCCACTTCCCTACCATCCGGACCTGCTGTCACAGGATCACAGTTGGCTTCTACACACAAACCTTGAGTCTCTACACCTCTCAGCATGAATGCTCTGTGGTTGAACCCAGAGGGGCGTACCTACTTGGAGGCGGTCCAGCAGGTCCTCTTCGGAAGTAGGAAGCCACCCATGAGACTAACTTACCTAAGAGGGTGAGGTTTTCACACTGGGCATCAGAGCACACCATTTCTCGCATTCTTCAGTGCAGTCCATCTTGTAATACTTATTGCAGCTCAAAACCCAGGGTCTGGCACATTCTTCCATCACAGTGCACCCTGTGGCCATCTCTGTGTTCCACCAGCCAATCCAAGGTCAGACGGTCTTTTCTCATGACATGACTGTCAGGTTCCTGAAGGGCTTTGAGTCTTTACCCGCATGTACGGGCCTCTGTCCTGCAGTGGAACCTTAACCTGGTCCACTCCAGGCTCACTGGCCCACTTTTTGAGTCGCTAGGCTCCTGCTGCCTTTCCTACTTGTCCTGAAGTTTGCTTTCCTGGTGGCAGCAATGTTGGTAAGACAAGTCAGAGATTAAGGCTTTGACCTGGAAACCGCCTTACACGGGTCTAGTTGCGGCCCCACCCAGCCTTCCACATGAGCCAGGATGTATTCCTGCCAGTATTCTGACCCAAGCTCCGCAAAACTACCAAGGAGAGGTATCTGCACACGCTGGATGTCCGGAGGTCCTTGGCTTTTTACTTGGAATGTACCAAGCCTTTCTGTAAATCGACTCAGCTCTTCATCGCTATGGCAGATGGGATGAAGGGCTTTCCAGTTTCATTGCAGAGGATTTCCAAGTGGATCACCTCTTGCATAAAGACCTGTTACGTGCTGGCAAAGGTCTCACAGCCACCGATCGTTAGGGCCCATTCGGCTAGAACATAGGCATCTTCAGCTGCCTTCCGGCACACATCCCAGTCCAGGACATTTGCAGAGCCGCGATGTGGTCCTCAGTCCACATGTTCCCTTCTCATTATGCCACCACTCAGCAGGCTAGAGATGACGCAGGGTTCGGCAGAACTGTATTACAATCTATGCAGCCGTGAATTCCTACCTGCCTCCATGGGAACTGCTGGGAGTCACCTAATGTGGAATGGACATGAGCAAACACTCTAAGAAGAAAGGACAGTTACCTTTTCCATAACCGTTGTTCCTCTAGATGTGTTGCTCATGTCCATTCCATGACCCTCTTTCCTTCCTCACTGTTGGAGCTTCTGTCAAGAAGGAACAGAGTGGGGGGGAGCCAGGGGCACCCCTTACATCATGCCATATGGGTGTCACTCCAGAGAGCACCAGAGCAGCTCCATTATGGATACTGCTGAGGGGAAAACTTCTGGCACCAGTGCATGTAGCAAGCACACACACCTAATGTGGAAAGAACATGAGCAACATATCTCAAAGAACACCAGTTCAGGAAAAGGTAACTGTCTTTTTTGGAGGTTTGGATAAATATATGAAAGTTTGGATACTATTTTGAACCCTCAAGCATATAGTGAGAATTTTCCTTCGTCCCCTCAGGTAGCCTCTCCCTCACCCCAACTTGCTTGCTCACCTTTATCTTAAAGGGATATAATTTTGGAGGCTGAGCAGTGGGATGTAGATGTTCTACTGAAGTGTAGATATGTCTTCACCTTGACATCTGTGGTCGCCTTGATCCCTCCCCAGGGAGGTCTTCATAATTCTCTGTCCAATCCCCACTCCAATCCAGGAAGCGGCTACAGTGACGAGGTGAAAAGATGCAGCTGTATTTCCATTGGGTCTGGTTGATTCTGTGACTGTCCTAGCATTTACATCTCAGATTTTAAAGTGTGTTTGTGAAACCAAACAGCTGGTGAGATATCTGAAACATACTTTGAGATGCAAATATAAGGGATGCTCCAGAGAGCCCCTGAGTTGCAGGAGAATAGCAGCATCAAGGTACAGTGAGGGCATTGCTGAATCTCCCCAAACACAGCAGCTGTTTTGAAGAAGAAAAGGGTCATTGCCACAAAGACTGATGCTCTCTAGGGTGGGAAGTGATTATCTGGACAACTTCAAACATCAGCCTTTGCTAGCAGTGAGTTGGGGTTAATAAAACTCTTTAATGTATACCATAAAATGACCTGCATCAGCCTTGGGGCATTGGTGTCTGTCCTCACTATCTGTCTTGCAGTGGATATGGGAATAAGCTCTTGATACTGTCTCCTATTTCCGCTTGCATAGACTGGACTAGAGGTAAGTGTGGTTCCTGGAAGCAGAGGTGGGATATCATCAGATGAAAGTGGTGTGGACTTCTTAAACCTTTCTCAGACCTCAATAAAGGCTTGGTTCCAGAGAGAGGCAGAGATTCAGATCAGTTCTTATTTTGTCCAAAACAATTCACATAGCCCTAAATTGACCTGCTTTTCCTCAAACAGGGAGTCAGAAATCCCTTTTCTTTTCTGTTTTTCTGCTGCAGAAATTCCCAACATTCCCATTTTGTGGGCTCCAGAGAGGGGTAAGCAACATCTTCAATTCCAGCCAATCATTTCCAAACTAATTCTCTGCTGGGTTGTTTTTTTTTTTTTAAATCATCAGAAACAGCTTTCAGGCTCATTTTTCCCATTTGTTTGATTTCCTTGTGGATTTGCATAGTTCTGTTAATAGGAGGGTCCTGTGGCCTCCCCAGGCACTAGGGCTCAGATTCATCTGCTGTTTCCATTTGTGTACTGTTCTCCCATTGGATTTTCATGGTTTACTATGATAATCTAATGGTGTTATTAGAGAGTGTTTTGCTCACACTATCCTCCAGTACCTCAAAAACGTTGTCATCCTGCTGCCAACCTATTATAGGGTTTCCATTTTTTCATGCCTACAGTTGTATTCGATTATTAATGGATATTGCCCTCTTGCTACCTCTGGCCACCTGGCATTCATTGCTCTCTTTCTGCTATGTCTACTTGCTGGCAGCTTAGCATTGCCCCCTTGAGGCCCTGGCCTTTGCGTGATTGTATGGCTTTCCCCTCTTGACCAGCTGATTGCCTGACATTGACTGTCTTTTTCCCTAAAATCTGTTGAGTGGTTTGATTTCTTACTGCTCTTTACATCAGATTGCACATGGGCATTGACTTGCTGCTGTCCTGCCTCCTTCTTTGAGTGCCTGGTATTGCCTTCCTTCTGTTGTGTGAAGCTGCTGACTTCCTGGAATTGCTGTCCTGCTGCTTTGTGCATCTGCTGATTGCTCGATACTGCTTTATTGACTTGCTGAGTGTCTGGCATTTCCCTTCTGCTTTTCCACCTGCTTTCTAGCTTATGTTAAACCATTGCTGCCCTTTGAGTCTGATTATACACTGGCGTTGCTGCGCTGTCCACTTGCTTATTTTCCTGGCATTTCTCTCCTGCTGTCCTGCCTAATTATTTAGATTTCACTTCCAAATAAGCACAATTTGAAAAAAAAAATCATAGGAAATGTGAGGAACAGGAAAAGGCTATTATTTGACTTCTTCAGCCCAGCATACCAACATTTTAATATTGGTCTCTGTATCTTCATCCTGCTTTGTCATAGGATTACTCAATTCCTTCTCCTCCTAGAAAAGTTTGAGAGGTGCAGTAATCTCAGTTAAACTAGTTGCTGCAATCTTCTCATCTAAACTTATTCTGTAGGTATATTACAGTTTGCAGGACATAGCATTTATACAATGCTATTCAGTCTAAAAACACTCTACCAACATTATGTACAGAAATCCTTGCAGTACCACTGTAAGTAGGTAATTAACCATTAGTCACATATTGCTGAGTCTCAGAGATCTTAAGGGCTGAATGCTCAGCTGTGCCCTGTAGGCACTTGGCACAGTTTATGGATTCCCAGGGTAGTAGGGACCATTGTGATAATCTAGTCTAACTTCCTGGAAAACACAGACCATAGAACTTCTCCACAATAATTCCTACTCTATATCTTTTAGAAAAAAGAAATCCAGTCTTGGTTTTAAAATTGCCAATAATGGAGAATCCACGAAGACCCTTGGTAAATTGTTTCAATGGTTAGTTACCCCTCACTGTTAAAAATGTACACCTAATTTCCAGTCGGAATTTGTTTAGGTACAGCTTCTAACCATTGGATCATGTCATACCTAGATGGAAGAGCCCATTATCAAAGGTACCTGTCTGTCCCTCAGGAAGGTACCTATAAACTGTAATCAAGTCACCCCTAAACCCTCCCTTTGTTAAGATAAATAGATTGAGCTCCTTGAATCCATCACTATAAGGCATATTTTCTAATCCTTTAATCAGTCTCGTGGCTCGTCTGTGAACCTTCTCCAGTTTATCAAAATTCTTCTTGAATGCTGGACACCAGAACTTGACACAGTATTCTAGACACAGTCACATTAATGCCAAAAACAAAGGTGAAAAACTTCTCTATTCCTATGCGAGATTCCCCTGTTTATCCAAAGATCGCATTAGCCCTTTTGGCCACTGTATCACATTGGGAGCTCATGTTCAGTCACTGCTTCCCAGAATAGAGGTCACCATCCTGTAAGTATGGCCTGCGTTTTTTGTTCACAGATGTATACATTTAGCCATATTAAAACACATTGTTTGCTTGCACCCAATTTACCAAACAGTCTAGATCACCTAGTATCAATGACCTGTCCTCTTACTTATTTACTACTTCCCCAGTTTTTGTGTCATTTGCAAATTTTATCTGTGATTATTTTAAGTTTTCTTTCCGGTAATTCATAAAAATGTTATATAGTGTGGGGCCAAGAACTTATCCATGTGGGACTCCACTAGAAAGACCCCCCACTCAATGATTCCCCATTTACAATGGAGGAAAGAAGCTAAAAAAAGATTCTTTTACAGCTCCCTGATTCTGAGGTTGATGCTCTAAACAATACTGGCTTGCAGCTGGCCCAAAGATGCCCTTGTAGCAGTGGGAAATTGCCAGAGTTTGGCATATTCCAGACATACACCCTCTCACTCAGGCATGTCCCTAACACATCCTCAATGCTGAGAGAATCTTCAGCTGCCCACTTATGGCAGCTTTCTGGCCTATTTGCATGAAGCAGGTGCCAGAATCTGACCCTGTGTGATTTGCTCAACGAGACAAGTCATTGTCAGAGCCTAAAATAGAAATAAGAATTTCCTGCTTCCTTCTCCTGGACTCAAACTACTAGAGCACACCTCGCCTAAGCCATGCTGCAGTTCTCAGTTACTCCTTGGTTTTGGATCATGCTTTTGGTTTTGGATCATGCTTTTGAACCCAATACCATAGCGAACATTCTATCTCTATAGACTTCTTTAATCTCTGTCATAATTTCATAGAAAATTTCATTGTTATGTTAAAGTTGTCTTTCTTACAATTAAAACAAACTGATCTCCCTTAACTTTTCCTGATAACTTAAGATTCTTCAGATCTGACGTTACCTGTGTTGACCTGTGCTTTTTTGAAGAGTGCCTAATTATTATAGAAACGGTCTAACAATTGCTTTCTGAAGTAAGAGGATAACATTCCTCAAGGCAACAATCTCTTTCCTCTGGGATAGAGCTCAGCACAGTATGAGATCAACACACAATTATTATAATATCAGATTTTTCAAGACATTCACTTCCCCTTTGTAGTATAGTTCCCAGCATTACAAACAATATTTTAGATAATGTCAAACCAGGACTTTCCCTGTGAGTTTTCTGGTTTTCACTTTTACCCTGAGAAAACTGAGAATTGTATTTTGTGTTCTATATGGAGAAACTGACCACTACTATTACTATTACTGTTCCACTCCCACACAATAATCTTGCTCCTCCTCTCCCCTCTGTCCTTCTACCTGCTCTCCCTTCTCCAAACACAAGAGTCCTTCTATCTCTTTTACCATACTTTGCAAGATCACAATTATAGAAGGCTGATGTCATCTCATTTCCCAATAACCTTGCATTGCTGGAGGTCATAGTAACAGGGCTGTCTGATGATCTCAATAGCAGCTTTCATTCCAGTTCTTCCCCAACTC
Organism: Dermatemys mawii; assembly: GCA_007922305.1. Taxonomy (NCBI): domain Eukaryota; kingdom Metazoa; phylum Chordata; order Testudines; family Dermatemydidae; genus Dermatemys; species Dermatemys mawii. Next base: position 36,304,965 of record ML677332.1, read on the forward strand.
ACAGCCACAGCTCTCAGTATGATATTTCTCCCTATGATATTTCTCCCAGCCTGTTGTTTGGGAACGGGTATCAAAAGGAGACATTCCATTAGGAGAGTGAAGGGCTGGTTTCCTCCAACAAAAGTAGAGGGACTTTGGGATGCATCTAGAACTCATTTCCCACCCAGTAAACCAGAAATCTTCCTTCTACCATAGCATACTAGTGGCTCTCCATTACCTCTTCAAAAATAGCTCTCTTTCAAATGTTGTTCAGATTTTCTAAGTTTTAAACCAATCAAATACCAGTAGAATTCCACCAAAGCAACTGACTGATAGGCCACAGAATTTGCAATTTTTTCAGTGTTAAGAGCTTTATATGTTTTTTTCAATTGAAAATTTTAATTGGCAAGAAAACCAGGACAAAACTGCCACAGGCAGCTTTTCAATAAACTATCAAGGGAAGTCAGTCTTGCAGGTGTGATGTTCAGGTTAACAAAAATTCTAATTTATTTTAAAAGATTTTTGTGTTCATTTCAGAAAGAGATTTATCCAGTCATTTTCACATCTGCAGTTGAGTTATAATTTGATTAAAGAACTAATAAAAATATCAAAAGCAATGAAAAGCACTAAAGCAGAAATCTTATTTATCAAGTCCTATCATCATCTTTGCTCTTTGGCATTCTGCCCCTCTGATAAAGTGATCCCTTTATGTGTTAGTTTCTTTAGTGCAGTTGTACACTATGCAACAAGAAGAGTCTGAAAATTGCTCGGCTCATCCGACTAATAAACACAATGAATGAAATCTAGGCTCCACTGAAGTCAGTCAGGATATTGGCGTGAACCTCAAAGGAGCCATTATTTCACCCAATTTACATAGCGTTACTATCTCTGAAAACCTTGGGTAAGAGAAGTTTTATCCTAATTGAAACGATAAATTTCACATGTTTGAAACAATTTGGGACTTTAATTCTTCACTAAAATGTGTATTGTTTTATCTAATTTCCAATGTATGATTTCATTGTATTTCTTTGTAACACTGCAAAGGAAAAAATAAATACCTGTTAATCTTGAGTTGCTCTCTTTTCGCTTTCTCTCTTCTTTTCCTCTCCTGCAAGAATCTGATCTGTGCTCATTCCACACAATTGTTTACATGCCATCTGGCTGCTTTTTGTAGTGCAAAGAGCTACAAAGGGATCTCACAAAACTGGGTGATTGGGCAGCAAAATGGCAAATGAAATTCAGTGTTGATAAATACAAAGTAATGCACATTGGCAAACATAATCCCAACTATAAATATAAAATGATGGGGTCTAAATTAGCTGTTACCATTCAATGTGCTGTGGCAGTGAAAAAACTGAACAAACTATGAGGAATCATTAAGAAAGAGAGATAAAAAAACAGAAAATATCATGTTGCCCCTATATAAATCCATGGTGTGCCCACAGTTTGAATACTGCGTGCAGATGTGGTCGCCCCATCTCAAAAAAGATGTATTGGAATTGGAAAAAGTTCAGAAAAGGGCAACAAAAATGATTAGGAATATGAGACAGTTTCTGCATGAAGAGAGATTAATAAAATTTGGATTTTCACTTAGAAAAGAGATGACTAAGGTGGGATATGATAAAGGTCTATAAAATCATGATTGGTGTGGAGAAAGTAAATAAGGAAGTGTTATTTATTCCTCATAACACAAGACGTAGGGGTCACCAAATGAAATTAATAGGCAGCAGATTTAAAATAAACAAAAGGAAGTATTTCTTCACACAATGCACAGTCAATCTATGGAACTCTTTGCCAGAAGATGTTGTGAAGGCCAAGAGTATAATAATGGGATTCAAAAATGAACTTGATAAATTCATGAAGGATAGGTCCATCAATGGCTATTAGGCAGGATGGACAGGGATGGTGTCCCTAGCCTCTGTTTGTCAGAAGCTGGAAATGAGCAACAGGGGATGGATCACTTCATGATTATCTGTTCTGCTAATTCCCTCTGAAGCATCTGGCATTGGCTGCTGTTGGAAGACAGGATACTGAGCTAGATGGATCTTTTGATCTGACCCAGTAGGGCCATTCTTATGTTCTTTTATTCCTCTAAAAAAAATCCTTTCAATTTTTAACCCTGTAAACTGTACAGTCAGTTTCTCTTCCCCAGTCTGTATTTATCACAGTTAACAATAGGCTGTAAGGAAAAGCAGAATACAAGCCTGGGAACAGAGAGTCTCTATGATTTTTACCAGCTTCTCTTCCTCCTCTACTAAATTGGTAGGAAAATTTCCCTAAAGTGAATTATTTTTACTCTTTAACAATTCAGACATTAAAAGAAAGACTGAAAAGAATCTTTCAAAAGTTGAAATGAATAAACATTTTAGGTAAAATTGTGATCACTATAAAGCTATTGGGGAAAGAGGGAGAGAGTAAGAAAGTAAAGATAAAATAACATTTTAAAGCTGAGTTTGTACGATATTACAGTTGCACCATTGCCTTTATCCTTACAGCCTCCCTTAAGTGGAATAAATTTTTTTAAAAGTTAGGGGCTTGTTGATTCAGTCTACCATAAAATGGGGCTGACGTGGGAAGCACAGCAATTTGTGAGTGGGAAAATATGACTATGAAAATAATAATCTCTTTGATCTGTTTGTTTGAGGCAAGTGTGGCAGCTAGATTTCAACCATTTTAACTATGTGTAACAAGCAAATCGTCTTAACCACTCTCCCTGTGCAAATACCAAGTCTCTTGACACTGGCTTAGTGCACATCATCAAGCTGTATATTACATCCCCAAAGGTACTGTTATGTGGTGCATCTCGCAAGCTGTATAGATCTTCCTAATGGCTGCATGCACTTTATTCAACCCATCAAGTGGATAAAAGCATTTTTAAGTGTTTTGCTTGATTTTTTTCTGAGGAAGAGAATTACAATTTTATAATTTTATATGACAAAGGATGGGAGTGAGGGATACAATCAAATTATGTACAATTTGTATAGATATATACATTTTACAATCTGAAAATATTGTGATAATTAAAATTCATTTTAATATGTGTTAGTCATATTTATACGGTAACTATCACTGTGATATCTTGTCGTTATTACAGTAATGCTTGTATTACACAAAGGAAACAGACATGACTTCAATCCTTGAAATTCATACAAATCAAATATCCACAAGCATGGCTACCGAAGAATTTAAACAGAAACTTATTGATGAGAATCAGGGAATCAGGTCATAGTTAAACTTCTTTTGACATTATCCCATAAAACAAGTACTCGGCCTCCTTCTTTTGTATAAAGAATACAGCGTATCTTCTTCAAATGTATAGCATGTGATCTTAATCTAAGAGTAAAGATTGTTTTTCTTTTTTTGAAGATTGAGTAAATAATTTGTTTTAAAAACAGGCTCTTTAAAAAATGTTGCTCTGAGTCTTATTTCTTCTCTTTATTCCCCTTAAATTCTTCACACTTTCCATTTAGTTAATACTAATTGAAAACTTAGTAGTAGTATACATTTGGAGAAATTAGGGTTAGGTAAGAAACGTTAATAATTACTTCTAACTGTTATGATTATAGTCCGAGCTGGGTCAAAGCTCAAGTCATTCTTAAGTATTGTCATTATGACACCAGTGGTAGCTCAACAAATCATGGCATTTCTTCTCCAGTTAATTTGCATATTATAATTTGATTGAAATGAGTAGACAAAGTGAGGGGAATTGTACTCGTATGTCAAAAGTTCTCAGTTCACAAACAAGAAGGACATAAGATTAACTCCTTGCTCTTGGATCTGATGCACCAGGCCAAAGGGAGGGGTATACCGGGTGATGAAGAGATATGGCAGAGTGAGGAGGATTATGAGGATGCTTGTCAGGGGAGCAGGGGGGTGACGGATGCAGGAAGAGAAAGAGAAGGCAGAAGAGTACTAGTGTATTTTTCCTCACGTTCCAATTTATGAAACAATGGCCACTGCTGTGATACTTTTGTTCCCTAGATGGATAAGATCAGTAGGGAACCCTGATATTATTGTGGTCTGAGCACCACTCTACAACAATGGAAATCTGGTCTTCAGTTTGCAGATGTCAAGGACATGGGAAACTCCCAACTGCATACATGTGTGCCATAATTTGTGACAGTGGAAACATGGCGTTGATGCCGAACTGACGTACCAGTCTGTGAATTTCCTTGTGTGCATATATAGACTAGAGCAAGCTTTCAATCGTTGTTTCTTTAAGCAGAATGCACAGATAGCAGTACAGTCGAGCCCCGCAATACCGTGCCCTGCGAAAGCATGAATCCACTTATAGCACGGGGCTCCCTACAGCGGCAGCGGGCAGCGCTTTGATGTAGCGCAATCGCACAATACCGCAACCCCGCATTTACCACGGTGGATATTTTTGGTCCCTGATCATCGTGGTATTGCGGGGTTCCACTGTATTTAGTGTCAATAGGAATAAAGGCATTTCTATAAAGATCAGGATGATACATCATCAGTGTCAGGCTGAGTTCTTTAATGTACAGTGTGGCTAAATAAATATATAGTCATGCCTAGTGACACAATTTCTTTTAAAAGCTATTTGTCAAACTATTCACCAATATAATGTTTTCATATCTCAATGGTTCCTGAAATAGAAGTCAGCACTAAAATCTAACACAGATACTAACACATTAGATTAATAAGGAGAAACAGAGGGATCTTTTTAATAGCTTGTTTTGCCCTCTAAATTACAGAATCCATGTGATTTATTTTCCCTGTGGCTGTTGTAAACATTTTCCCCCTCTAATCTCAGACGTATTATCACCTTTTCCACCCACTTTGACAGACAGAGTCAGTAAATTCAGCAGAATATTAAATGCCTTGTAGTATAGCAGAGAAATAGTGGCTGGCAATCTGCTGTAATTTCTGGGAAGAATGTTTGCATGTTGGCAATGGTTCCAGCTGAAAATTCTTAAATATCTATTTGAGAAACACTGAAGATTTGGGAATTGGGGTGTGTGTGTGTGTGTGTGAATATTTCATTTGATTCTGAGTCACCAATTTAATATGTGTTTGTTTTCCATTCATTTTTATTAAACTGTTTATTTTCATCCCCCTGAAGCACCCTGTGGTTAATTGCACTGTTAAGCAATAGAATACCAATTGAAATTTATGAAATATTTTGGATGTTTTTCTACATTTTAAAATATATTGATTTCTTTTACAACACTGAATACAAAGGGTACAGTGCTCACTTTATATTATTATTTATTACAAAAATTTGCACTGTAAAAATGATAAAAGAAATACGGTAGTATTTTTCAATTCACCCCATACAAGTACTGCAGTACAATATCTTTCTTGTGAAAGTGTAACTTACAATGTAGTTGTTTTTGTTATATAACTGCACTCAAGAACAAAACAATGTAAAATTCTAGAGCTTACAAATCCACTCAGTCTTACTTCTCGTTCAGCCAAATGCGAAGACAAACAAGTTTGTTTACATTTATGGGAGATACTGATGATTGCTTCTTATTTATAGTGTCACCTGAAAGTGAGAACAGGCCTTGCAAGGAATTTAAGTGCCAGATATGCTAAACATTCATATGTTCATTCATGCTTCAGCCACCATTCCAGAGGATACACTTCCATGCTGCTGATGCTCGTTTAAAAAAAATAATGTGTTAATTAAATTTGTGGCTGAACTTGGGGGAGAATTTTATGCCTCCTGTTGTTTTACCCAAGGGGTTCTCAAACTAGGGGTTGGGACCCCTCAGGGGGTCATGAAGTTATTACATGGAGGGTCGCAAGCGTCAGCCTCCACCCCAAGCCCCGCTTTGCCTCCAGCATTTGTAATACATTAAAAAGTATTTTTAATTGATATGGGGGGGTTGCACTCAGAGGCTTGCTGTGTGAAAGGGGTCACCAGTACAAAAGTTTGAGAACCCATTTTACCCACATTCTGCCATATATTTCATGTTATAGCAGTCTCTGATGATGACCCATCACATGTTCATTTTAAGAACACTTGCACAGCAGATTTAACAAAACACAAAGAAGGTACCAATATGAGATTTTTAAGGAGTCGACCCAAGGTTTAAGAATCTGAAGTGCCTTCCAAAATCTGAGAGGGATGAGGTGTGGAGCATACTTTCAGATGTCTTAAAAGAGCAACAGTCCGACGTGGAAACTACAGAACTCAAGCCACCAAAAAATAAAATCAACCTGTTGGTGGTATCTGATTCAGGTGAAGAAAATAAACGTGTTGGTTCGCTCTGCTTTGGATCTTTATCGAGCAGAACCTGTCATCAGCATGGACGCATGTTCTCTGGAATGGTAGTTGAAGCATGAAAGGATATTTGAATCTTTAGCACATCTGGCATGTAAATATTCTGCAGTGCGAACTACAACAGTGCCATGCAAACACCTGTTCTCACTTTCAGGTGACATTGTAAACAAGATGTGGGCAGCATTATCTCCTGCAAATTGTAACAAAACTTATTTGTCTGAGCGATTAGCCGAAGTAGGACTGAGTGAACTTGTAGGTTCTAAAGTTTTACATTTGTTTTATTTTTGAATGCAGTTATTTTTTGTACATAATTCTGCATTTATAAGTTCAACTTTCATAATAAAGAGATTGCACTACAGTACTTGTATTAGGTGAATTGAAATATACTATTTCTATTGTTTTTTACAGTGCAAATATTTGTAAACAAAAATAAATACACAGTGAGCACTGTACACTTCATATTCTGTGTTGTAATTGAAATCAATATATTTGAAAATTTAGAAAACATCCAAAAGTATTTAAATAAATGGTATTCTATAATTAACAGTGTGATTAATTGCGATTGATTTTTTTTTTTAATCTCTTGACAGCCCTAGTATTAGGCATCTAAAGTGTGCCTAAGCAAATTTAGGCTCCAAGTGTGCAGGAAGATCAAATGATAAAAAACACGTTTGTTTCTTAATCCTTTTCCTAAATGATGAAAATGTTAATGTAGTTACAACCAAATTGTTCTCAGCTTACTTACAAAACTGTAAGTTTTATGAAGTCAGTTTCCCCAGTAAAACAGAGACATACAAACATAGGTAAAAGAGAAGAGGAGAAGGGAAAGATGAAAAAAGAACAGGTCTGATTGTAGGTGGATGACAATTGTTGGCTTCAGACAGCATGATATGCAAACGTCTATTGCGCTCTTCCTATAGGACACAGAACAGTTGACTTTTACACATATACTACACTGGAAGAATAATAGAGATGCAATACAGTGTTCTATATGGAGCAGCATAAAGGGGGAAAAGATCTTTTCATTGTTAGAAAGCCTTTGATTTGATTTGATTGGTTACAAGGTGGAGGTGAGAATTTTTAGCTAGCTTGGATGGCTTTGGCTATTTTTCAAGAACTGCATTCTTAGCTGGCTTTTCAGTTTACTGATTTTAACGGAGTATAAATAATCTGAGAGAATGATTACTGGGTTAAAATATAACTTAATTTCTTTAAAATGTGATAATATTTTCCCAAACCTGTCTTCTTCAAACTACCTTGTACAACCTCCCCTTATTCTTAGTTCTTTTTAATTGGTAAATATCAGTTCAACAAACTAAAGTACTAGGTCAATCAAATTTAGATCCCCAAGCCCCAATTTCCTGAGATCAAACTGCTGAATGAACTTCTTCCTCACTGCACTGAAACTGAAAACCTATTTCTGATCTTGATAGAACAGTGAACAGGGTTCTCTCAGTTATATTAACACCAATATAGTGAGGCCTTTCAGCTGAAGGCTTCCATAGGAGACTGTAGTTCATGCAGATGAAAATGTTAAAATGCTAGACTGCTTGTGTCACACTGGGATAGTAGCAAAGAGTTCTGAACATTTCCGAAACCGCTCCAAATGTCTCCTCTCTGCTACTGCTGGCTTGAAAATGATTTCAGACACATTCTGATCACAAAAAGATGTTGCAGAAAATACAGACACTCCTGGAAAAGAGGGTCATCACTTAATGTCATAGGATTTAAAAGTATCCTACATGCTTCCTGATAATCTAGCAGTCTCTGGCCTATATGGGATCCCAATCACTTTTGAACTTTTTTGTAACCAAATATTAATTCCAAAGTGGCTTTTTGGGGGTATTCATCTTGCCTCTTCAAGGGAAAGTGACTAGCTGCTGTCCTCTGGGTTTTGAAGAAGCCTACTTTACATAGGAATACTTCCAGTGCTTGGGGAGTATCTCAGACTTATTGTACAGGAACAGCACTATCAATTTCATGTTTTACTTTTTGGGTTGTTAATGGTGCCTGATATTTTCATGAAATGCCTGCCAGTAGTTGTGGCCTGCCTATGCAGGATTAGAGTACACCAGTTTATGTAAGCTTAGAGTGTTTTGACAGTTGGACTATTGGTTTATAAATGACACCATTTTTGAGTACATCTGACGATAGGACTTTTTCACCATCAGAGTGTTGGTATCTCTAGGGTTCATGAAAAACTATCAAAAGAGTTGTCTCAGCAGATTACTGGGGTACGAAGGAGTCTTGTTATACCCTACTGAAATCAAAGCCTTCCTCCCCTAGGACAGATACAGGACCTCATCATTCTAGTAGAAAGAGTAAGCAAGAGCTGGGAGATGACAACATAGAGGGTCTCGTGGCCATAGTACCCAAGACACATCTCAACGTGTAACAGCCTCTGTGGGCTCTGATCTGATGTTTCTCAACTCAAAAGGCTTCTACATGGTACAAATTATTGGAAACTTTGTGATGATACAAAACAACTGTGATACAACATAGTATCTTCTGCATCCTCAATCCCTGTCTCCAGGTGGCCAACAGAAAAAATAGATGAGTGGGTTTGGAGTCCAGAATTTTCAGTCAACCTAGATCCCTCTAAACTCTAATTTCTCACTGCCACACCAATTGTAGGGAAGTAGCCAATAAATTTTCTGCCAGAAGGACTTGACCAGCTAAAACGGCTGACCTGTGAATATGAGTAAATTATAGGCCTATAGATTATCTTTTCATTTTAAAAGGAGTGTGGGGAGAAACACCATAAATGAGATTATTTTACCTACCAGATCTGCTCATTTTAAAATGAACTAATGCGACCACTCAGGCCAGATTAAACTATCTATTTTGTTCAGTGCCAAAGATTTCTCAATAGGGGAGGAAATATATGCTGAAAATCTTTGGATAAATCAGATGCCCTAAATCTTTCAGGCTGCTGGAAAGGCCTGCCAGGTGTCCCATATCTTGTGTGATACTTACTCATATGACAGCTCTGTAAAATATCTTGTATTTTTGAGGGGGTAGAAGGACAAGAGAGAGCTCTTCACCCATTAAATATCCTGTAACCATGGGGGAAATTAACTGAACTCCAAGCAAGAGACAGAATCCCAATTCATATCTTGTGATGAAATAAGGTACCATTCAGTTATTTTAAAGATAGAATAACTGTGTGTGCACAAGGCCACTCTAGTCAGAGCACAGGTTTCTAATATGTCAAACCCAAGACTTATCTATTATTTCCACACTGCCTTTCAGAATGAATGTGCCAAATGAGGTCTTGGCTAGCAGAGGTACTAGAACAATTTTTATAGTTGGGGGCGGGGGAGGAGAGCCATTGAACCAAACTGTAAACCTGTATATGGTGGAATTTACTTCAAGCCAGGGGTGCTCCCCTAGCAGCCCTAGTTCTAACACCTTTGTTTGCTAGGTTGTCTCTATCCATTGGACCTCACTCAGAGCCAAGAACAGAATCCAAGCATCCTAATACTCAATAGCTCAGTGCTTTCTCTTAAATAGCAACGTAACCCACTTCCAAGCATGGGTCATTAACCCCCTACATGGGCTTGTCCATATAGGAGTAGGTCTTCACTACCCACCGAATCGGCGGGTAGCGATCTATTTTTTAGCAATCAATTTCTCGCGGCTCGTTAAGACGTGAGAAATCGATCGCTAGCAGCGCCCCCATCGATTCCTAACTCCAGCTCGCCACAAGGCGCAAGCTGGAGTCGACAGGAGTGCGCTGCCGACCGCCACTGCCATGAGGATGGCCGGTAAGTCGGCCGAAGGTACACCAACTTCAGCTACATGACTCACGTAGCTGAAGTTGCGTATCTTCGGTCAATCCCCCCCACAGTGAAGACCAGCCCTGAGTGATAGCAGCTTATTTCCACAAAATTACAAGTATTGCTGAAGTGGATGAGGTGTGTGCTGTTTCTGGGTTCAAACCCTTTTGCTGACGACCCATGTAGAAAAAAAACTAGTATATGATCATGCAATTAAAGACAATAGTATAATGCAATGGGATGAACTGAAACTAAGGGATTCTTAACACTGGTACATGACTATCTCCTGGCTGTAGCCCCTCTTCTGTCTTCTCTAGAAGCAACTTGAGGTTCTGGCAACTTTTTTCATCTTGACTGTTTATTTATGGTCATCTTTTCCACAGCACAGCTAAGAACAGAGACCTGCTCTTGACACTGGCTAAGATGACCATTTATAAGTCTAAAGAGGAATATTTGGCCTTTTGATTAAATCAGTTTGCAGTCAGTGCTTACCACAGAAGGTGCCATGAGGTCTTCTGCAGCTCAGGAAATCTATCTCATTTACATGGAGTAAAAGAAAGGAAGCAAACAAGTAGAGAGCTCTGTGACGCTAGTTGTCAATAAACCATCTGCTAAGCAATCACAGCTACATCACAGATGCCTAAAAATAGATCATTTTGATTGACAGCATATTACCCTCTTCAAACAAAAATGGACCTCAAGCTGGATGGAAGCATTTTTGCTATTACATTTTTCTTATAAAAATGAAATGTAGGAAAAACAGTCTTTTAGGCAGGGGCGCCATCTCAGATTTTGGTCGGGAGTGGCAGCTTTAACTGTGATTCCAGGAGGGCTAGTTAGGCATTTGAAAACTCTAGTTTTTTGGCAGATAATTTAGCAATTAGCTGATAGGAGCCCTGTATCTAATTCCTATATAAAAGAGAGAAAATTAAATACATATTAGACCCACTCTGCTCTAATAATAACACGTTCTGAGATCTTGTGGCAAGTCACTTAAGGGACAATTGTTAGATTTAAAATTTCAGTGTATAGTCTTACTTTGTTACTAACTCTGCGAAGAGAGAGACCGTGTCAGGACGCCTGGGTTCTGTCTCAACTCTGAAAGGGGAGTGGGGTCTAGTGGATTGCAGTGGGGGCAGATACATCTGGGTTTTATATAAGAACATCAGAATGGCCATACTAGGTAAGACCAGTGGTCCATCTAGTCTAGTATCCTGTCTTCCAACAGTGGCTAATACCAAATGTTTCAGAGGGAATGAACAGAACAGGCAATCATCAAGTGACTCATTCCCTGTCGCCCATTCCCATCTTCTGGCAAACAGAAGTGAGGGACATGGAGAATAATGGTGTTGGATCCCTGTCCTCCCTAACTAATAGCCATTGATGGACCTATCCTCCATGAACTTATCTAGTTCTTATGGGAACTTTTATAGTTTTGGCCTTCACAACATCCCCTGGAAAAGAGTTCTACAGGTTGACTGTGAAGAAATACTTTATTTTGTTTGTTTTAAATCTGCTGCCTATTAATTTCATTGAGTAACTGGTTCTTGTGTTATCTGAAGGAATAGATAACAGTTGCTTATTCAGTTTTTCCACACCATTCATGATTTTGTAGACCTCTGTCATGTCCCCTCTTAGTCATCTCTTTTCCAAGCTAAAAAGTCCCAGTCTTATTCTTTCTTCATGTGGAAAGTATTCTGTAGCTCTGATCACTTCTGTTGCCCTTCTTGGTACCTTTTCCAAATCCAGTATAGCTTTTTTGAGATGGGGCGACCAGATCTGCATGCAGTATTCAATATGTGGGCATACCATGGATTTATATAGAGGCAATATGATATTTTCTGTTTTATTATCTATCCATTTCCTACTGATTCCCAGTATTCAGTTAGCTTTTTTGATTGAGCAGATGTTTTCAGAGAACTATCCACAATGACTCTAAGATCTCTTTCTTGATGGGTTCAGCTAATTTGGACCCCATTATTTTGTATGTATAGTTGGGATTATATCTTGCATTTATCAACATTGAATTTGTCTGCCATTGTCTTGCCCAGTCATCCAGCTGTGAGATCCCTTTGTAACTCTTTGCAGGCTGCTTTGGACTTAAGTATATTGAGTAGTTCTTGAATCATCTGCAAATTTTGCCACTTCACTGCATATCCCTTTTTCCAGCTCATTTATGAATATGTTGAACAGCACTGATCCCGGTACAGATCCCTGGGAAACACCATTATTTACCTCTCTTCATTGTCACCATTTATTCCTACCCTTTGTTTCCTATCTTTTAACTGGAGTGTCTGCCAGTGGTTTCAGGATCATCTAAGGCCTGGTCTACACTATGCGGTAAAGTCAAATTTATCTGTGTTAAATCGATCCTTCCACTTTGCCATCCTCACTATGAAGCCATTTAGGTCAACCTAAAAGGGTCTTTAAATCGATTTCCAAACTCCTGCCCAACAAGGGGAGTAGCACTGAAATCGATGTTTCCAGCTCGAACTAGCGTTAGTGAGGACACAATTCGACATTACCGGCCTCTGGGAGTTATCCCAGAGTACTCCAGTGTGACCGCTCTGGACAGCGCTCTGATCGCGTATGCACTGGGCAGTTCAACAGGAAGAGCCCAGGAACTTTTGAATATCACTTCCTCTCTGGCCAGCGTGGCGAAGTCTCCTGCACAGCTCACCATGCAGAGCCTACCAGCAGAGGAGACCATGCAGTCCCAGAATCAAAAAAGAGCCCCAGCATGGACCGCAAGGGAGGTGCTGGATTTGGTCACCATGCTGGCAGAACTGCGATCCAAAAAAAGAAATGCTAATACATCTGCCAAAGTCTCCAAGGGTGTGATGGAGAGAGGCCACAACAGGGACGCAGAACAGGGCCATGTTAAAATTAAGTAGTTGAGGCAAGGCTGTCAGAAAACCAAAGAAGCCAACGGACGCTCCGGGTCACAGCCCAAGACATGCCACTTCTACACCAAGCTGCATGCCATTCTAGGCGGGTGTGCCACAACTACCCCACCAGTGTCTGTGGACTCCACCGATGGGGTGATTGTCAGCATGGCAAAGGATATGCTGAACGAGGCAGATGAGGTGGAGGAGGACTGTGACAGCGAGGAGTCAACAGAACAGGCAAGCGGAGACACCTATCTCCCCAAAAGCCGGAGCTGTTCATCACCCTGGAGCCGGTAACCTCCCAATCCTCCCAGGATGGTATGCTGAACAGGGAAGGCGTGCAAGGCAGCCCTGGTGAGTGTCCCTTGGTCAACGGAGTGCCTGCTTGACAAGCTATATTTTTTAATGATTACTGTGCCCTGAGAACTTGAGGTGCAAGAGTGTCTCTATCTTTAAAGAAATCCCCCCAGCAGTTCTCCAAGTTGTGGGGTTTTGGTTTGGGGTTTTGCTTTTTTTTTTTTTTTTTTTTTTTGAGTTGGGGGTTTGAATCTGGATGGCCAGCAGCATCTGGGACTGTTTGCCCATGCATTCTCTGACCACGATAGGGGAGTGGGGCACAGACACTGTGCTGTAACCATCTGGCTAGCAGGGATCTTCCCCGATACCAGCCAGGCGCTGGGGGGCGGGGCGCAACTCTCACCACAGAGAACTTCTTTATTTTCTGTTTTTTAAATACCACTCTCCCTTTTTTTCATCCGACAGCTGAAACTGTTTCCAGCCTCCTGCTTTCATCCGTGTTCCACAGGCTCTCACAGATAAGGCGGCGAAAAAAACTCATGCAGGATGAGATGTTCACGAAGCTCATACACTCTTCCCGCACAGAGAGAGCAGAGCTTCGGGCTTGGAGACAGTCAATGCTGAACTGCCGGAAAGCAGTAACTGAGCGTGACGAAAGAAGGGACGAAAGGGAACAATGGAGGGATGAGAGAGAAGGCAGGAAGCACTGTTCTGTATTCTGGAGGAGCAAACCAACGTGCTCTGGCGTCTAGTGAAGCTGCAGGAAAGGCAGCTGGAGCAAAGACTGCCACTGCAGCCTGTGTGTAACCGCACCCCCTCCTCCCCAAGTTCCCTAACCTCATCGCCTGCACTCCGAAGAACGCGGGGGTGGGGGTGGGGGTCAGGGTCTGGGCGCCTTGCCACTCCACCCCTGAGGACTGCCCAAACATCAGAAAGGTGGCATGCCCAAAGTTATGATTTGTTCTGTATTCCTGTCCTTCCCTCACCCCCACCCCACACGGTGCCTACCCCCCCACCACTCACCCCTTCCAGTGCTACATTTGCATACATTGCACGATAAATTGCAGCTGTTTACAATGCCCGTCACTGCTGCAATGAGCTGAGCAGGCTCCATGCCCGCACTACTGTGGCGTCTGCACGGGCAGTCCAGAGACAAAGATAGAGCTGGCAGTGGAGGCGTTCAAATAAAGAAAGTAGAAAGATGAGAGAAGATATGAGAAGAGAAGAGATGTCACTCGGCCACCAGACTTCGCATACTTTTCAGGAGCGCCTGGAGCACGGAAGAATAGCAGGCAACTTGATGTACTTTTCATGAGTGCCTGGAGCACGGAAGGATAGCAGGCGACTTGATGTACTTTTCACGAGTGCCTGGAGCAAGGAAGGATAGCAGAGGATTTGACATACTTTCAGGATTGCCTGGAGTACAATAGGATAGCAGGTGACTTGACGTAGTTTCAGGATTGCCTGGAGTACAGCAGAATAGCAGGCGACTTGGGAGCAGAGTTCTAGCAAGAGCGGTGGCTGGCTGACCGCCGCTCTGTCTGCCGAAAGCAGTATGGCATCTGCAGGCCCGAAAGGCGCGAAACAGCTGTCTGCCGCACCTTGCACGGAGAAGGGACGAGTGACAGGAAGCGTGAACGAAAAACCCGCGAGACTTTTTGTCCCCATCATGCAATGCCGGCTTTACCCAGAATTCCAAGGGGACTGCGGGCACTGTGGGATACCTACCCACAGTGCATCGCTCTGAGAGTCGATGTTAGCCGCGGAACTATGAATGCGGTCCTCCGAATTAGCCTGCTTACTGGGGACACACAAAATCGAATGTATGCCATCGGCTTTCTTAATTCAAACTCTAGAAAATCGATGTTAGCTCGTAGACAAGGGCTAAGGATCCTTAATTTACTTTATGACAAGCCTCTTGTTATCTTAATCACCCTGTCTCTGTTTCTGAACAAACTCCCAAAGGCTGAACTGCTCCCAGTTTCCGAACTCATCACATATTACACTCAAGCTGCACTGCAGTTAAAAGCTGCGTCTGGGGCTATAGGGTGAGTAGACTTCCTGTACAAAACTCGGGACGGGGCGGGGAACCGGAGGCCCCTCCCTTGTCCTCCTGATTTTAGGGAACCCATTACTGGAACAAAAAAAACATTTTCTGAAATAAATATTACTGGCCTCCACTGATCTCCTCCTGCTCCCCAGGGTAGGAGAAGCTACCGTTTTATCTGGTGTCCTGTTCCCAGCCCAAGCCCTTCATTCACGTATTCCATCCTTTTACCTTTACAGTATCTTAGTCCTTGTTTCCCCTCTGCCACTCTCCATTCCCCTGCACCTCTTTCTCCCTCCTGCTCATATTCCCATCCCTCTTAGTCTGCAGCCCCCACATTCCACTGTAACCTCTGAGCTTACCGCCCTGCACTCCACATTCCTGTGCCCCTCATTATATCCCTTGAATACTATATTAGCCTGCAAACATCCCCTTTCCTGTGCCTTTCTGTCTCGTGCCTGTATCCTGCATCCCCTCTGTTTCTCCTGTGCACCTAGCATTCCCACTTTTTAGGGGGGGAAATTAGGGAGACGTACGATCCTATTGTATGAACATTTTATGCAAATTGACTACGTTTTGCATTTGCCAGTGATTTTCAGTACTTTTAAAAGAAGTATAGATGTAATGCTACTGAAGGCCTCAATCTTATAGCCCTAGGAATGAAGTCCCTATACCATTCTGTATTCCTTATTCTGTTCCCCCTATCCCGCCACTCTGTGTCCCCAAGGAAATGCCACCATTACTGTGTTGGCAATTGGGGATGAATAAACTCAACTCCTGCCACGTTTTCAATAAGTGGCAGCTGCTGTAGGCAGACAATATCTGAAGGTAAGGCCACCTAGAGCCTCATTTCTCATTCAATGTTTAGCCCCCTATGTATTCCTTTATTTGAACTCATCCCAAGCCTTCTGCCAGCTCCTTGCTGGTCTAGCAGCATCTGAAACCCTGCTGGTTGTCACTCAAAATTGCTGCTGTCACTCAAAATTGGAACTTTAACATCCCCGATTAACAACCTTGTGGGATGTGTGACAGTCACTACAATTTTGAAACTGTTCTGTGAATTTCAAGACAGGTGGCAATCTTACCTGCAGTCCATATTCCACTGTCTCCTTTCAGTTCATCTTTGATGGTCCCTATATGTATTCCAGATGTGGGTGCGCATGCGTGCCATGCGCCAGAGCTGGAACTGTTTGTAGTAGTGTCTATTGACCCACACATGCGTCATGCATAGTCCACATGTTGCTTGCAAGGCTATGCGGGGTCAGTGCCATTCCAGTTCCCTCTTACTGCCACATGACCAGAGTCAGAACTCCTGTTCCTCGCTTCTCTTAGCTTACTAATAGAACTCTTGTCCATTCTGACTTATTGTATATAGTTTACGTATGTTTTAGTTGTGTATAGTTGGCTTTGGTACGTTCTTAGTTAGGCTCCCCTGGAGGACTTGTTTCCCTGGTGGGGAGGCACCCCTCCCCCACCAAAGCTCCCAGGATTTATGCCCTAAGAAGCCAGCTTCAAAAGATGGGAGCTTTTCTGTGAGTGACTGTAGTGGGGCAGCTGCCCCACTCCTGCTAAAAGAGGCTTAAAACAGCCCAAGAATGGGTTGTGTCTGGGCGCAATCAAGCTCCAGCCTGATTGGGAAGGGAGCCAGAGCTGTGGCTGCATCAATTAGGGCCTAGCTGGCCTTGATAAAAAGGCCCAGAGTTTAGTGAACAAAGAGAGAGTCTGCTCTGGTTACAGAGGTAGACAGGCCTGGCTGCTGGGAGCTTGAGTAGGTACCTAGCACGGTGCAGGGCTGGGGCAACACCAGGGGAGCTGGGGGAGCTCTGGCCTGGAAATCCCCAGGCTGCAGGGCCTAGGAGATGGCCCAACAAAGGGGTACTGGGGTTGCAGGGGGCAGCCCATAGCTCTAGAGGCAGAAGCAGCAGGCCAAACCCCCCTTGCCAGTGATGAATGGCAATAATACTGCAGTCTGTCCCAGAAAATGGGGGCAAGTGGTGACTAGCAGTTGCCTAGACTGAGGCAAGGTAGGGATAGTGGGTGAGGGTTCCCCAGGGACGGGGGACCCAGAGCTAGACTGTGAGGTTACTGCAGGGGTGCATCACCCTAGGTAAGAGGGCACCGGGGTCTGGGAGAGACACAGGGTCAGTGGCAAACGAGACTACAGCCTGCAGAGGGCACTCCGAATGCTGGAAGACAAGCTAATTCTCTGGACAACCAGCTGGAGGCACCACAGGGTGAGTTGCTGCCCTGCAACAGTGATGAGCACCAACATTGTCTCTACTGCCTCAGCAAAGCCCCATAATCGCCCACTGCTCCATCTGCCACTTGTTTCTGCCTCGGACTTGGGAAGCTAGGGAACTTAGACTCTGCAAATATCTGATGGAAGAGGCTATGCACCCATATGCACAATTGGATGCGGGGGCCAGCAGATCTGCTGGAGTGGTGCCTGTCTCTTCCAGTGAGCACCCCTAACCCCATGTCTTCCTCCGGTGAGTACCACCGGTACTGCCATAACTTCAGAAGCCCAACTGTGAACATAACAAACATGCTCACTTACATGGACAGAGGACAAAGGAAACGGTAGCTGCCTTGACTTAGATTCAGCCCCAATGAAAGTAATGAGAGACATTGGCCTTCTGAATGAAGTAAAATTCACAAATTTAATGCGTGCAGTCATGAGAAAATGTGATACTAAAATTTCTAAAAGTAAATATTTTGAGACAACCACTAAAACCATGGTAGTTGACAGTTCTCACATTGTAAAAACATCTAAGGTCCATCTAAATTAGTGACTTAGTGCCAGTGCCACCTCACTATTTCTGGCTGTTGCTGTACTATGGATACTAATTTTTCTAGTGTAAGTATGTCTTCATTTTCTGCTTTCAGCAGATTGTCCAAAAACCAGTGCCCTTCAATCCTGTTATGTTAAGAAGGGAAACGATGAATTGTGATGTAAAATAACGGGATGGGCTTCATTAGGCCTAATATTTGATTGCTGATTTTTTCAGGAAATTATTTAAAGTAATTTATCAAACAGTTTTATTGCCTCACTGCAACTCCCAGAGAATTGGTGCAATATCATGATGCGAGTCACCTTATTTTGTTAGTGATTTGTATGCAGGAGAGTAAATGTATCTGCCTGTTAGCTCTTGAGCTGGACACAGATGCAGATGTTGTATTGACATTCCTCCTCCTGCCCCAGTCCACAGAGGAAGGATTAAGAAAGGTGGCTAAAAGCTCTGTGATAAAGTAACTAGTTGAAAATAACAAAGAGAGTGTCATGAATGATCATACAACGGTCTGCAAACTTTCACAGGCCCAGTTATTTCAGTCATATGTACAACTACGTGCATGCGTCTCAATCTCAGTCAGATTGCAATTCTTCTTGCTCACTGATTTGTACGTAGTGTATCCATGTGTTATTTAAAGACATCCCAAGAGGGGAGTCTCAGGTGGCTGATTTAAACAGCAGATGGCACTATACGGATGTTAGCTGCAGCCATTTTCATTAAATCCATCTATCTATGCTGTGAGAACAGGCAATGTTTTCCTGTTAGCAGAAGTATGCCTATAATAATAGATGAAGGCATACATGCTAAGAATGCAGTATATTTAGTTGCTTATACAAAGGGTCAGACTGTTTATCTGGACTTGTTGCCCTTTCAGATTTTGCCGTTGTGGGATCTCAGTATATAAATTATGTTTAAAACTATTTTTAATAACTTAGAAAATGTGCTTTTTATCTTCAAATAATAGATATGTGACTATAATATATACAGGTGTATATGATTTTATGTACACACACATACACAGTTGAGTGGTGTGCCTACTTTCTTCATTTTTAGTAATGTGCATTTTCAGTAGCTTGTTCCAATACTGTAATATATATGTCTTCTATACTGTAGAACACACCAAAGCTTTTAGATTTTCAGTGGGTGATTTATAATTTTATACCAAACCAGGTGTATTTTTTGGCAGAACATCTTATTCAACATAGAGATCTGAGCTTTGTTTCCACTGTTTCCAACTCAAGTTTTCCCATTTCCCTTTTGCAGCAATGAAAATATGAAGCTGCATTTTTATGCCTTTTCTGTTTCTGAAGGGATGATAGCAGATATTGTACAAGACACACTATATGCATGAACTGAAGGGAAATGTTATTTCTATTACTGCATTCAAATTCTTTGCTTTAGCATAAGCCTAAGTTTCTGATTTCCAGGACTGAGCACATATACCAGTTTGCATCTTGATGAAAGATTGAAGTCCTTTTATTTGTGGTTATATCTTATGTCTGTCGGTATTATATTTACGTTTGGAAGATGTTGCTAGTGGTAATACCTGTTGCTTAAGCAATATGCAGTAGGCATATTCTTTTTTTAAGGTTTGCCCTGTAATATGTTCCCTTATAGGACTTAAAGAGACATTCGATTCCTGGGTATATGATTGACTGACTTTGTGACCTTAGACAAGTCATCTAACCTATCTGAGGTTCAGTTTTCCCATATGTAAAATGGGGGATATACTTACCTCTCCTGGATAATATAAGAGAGAAATAATTCATGTTTGCAACGTGCTTTGAGAGCCTTTGATGATAAGTGCAAAATAAGTACAAAGTGTTCTTAATACCAGCAATGTTCCCCCCAATTCCTGTTTTCTTTTTTGACTGGTGAATTCTATATAGATTCTAGTAGCTGTAACTGTAAGAATTGGAATCTTTACTTTTATACTTACTGAAGGGATTATAGTTGCAGCATTTATTTCACATCCCTTTTACACACCAGCTCAAGGGTTAGACACAATGCAGCAGATCTTGTGTTTCCCTATTGCACTCACTTCAGGAGTGATGTACCTTTCCAGATGTGGAGACATCAGTATTGCCAAGCCCTACTGTTTCAGTCAGGCCCCCAAAACTCATGAGGTAGGCTTAAAAAGTGTGAAAATTTCAAAATAGTACATTTGAGGATTTTATTTGCCCTTGGGATTTTTGAGCCTTTAGGGCTCACATTTTCAAGCTTTCATCTGGAACCATGAGAGGTAGAATTATTTTTTTTAAATGAAATGTTCATGTAATCATGTGACTCCAAGAGCAGGGCTTCAAGAATAACACCAAATATCACAAGGTTTGGCACACTGAGGCATAGTATCTTTTGGGGGCATATTACAGTGCAACAGTTGAACCCACAGCCTGCAAAGCAATTTGGGGTCTGCTGCTTTTGAGTGAAACATGCTGGATAAATATAATTGATTTATAAAATATTACTTTTCCATGCAATCCTTTACATATTTTTTATTTTAATTCTTTCAGTGTGTCAAATTGCAAAGTATTATTTTGCAAAGAATATTTAGTATATTGATAGTGACCTTCCTAACAAGGAGTTTCTTGTTTCCTTGTACTTTCTACTCATCATTGCACAAAGAAGTTTGGTTGCATTTTTAAAAAATGGATTTGATCATTTTATGAGAATTAGTAACTTTCATACCTATTTATGGTAAGAAAAGGGTAATCGAATATCATGGTTCAGAACATAAACTGGTCTCTGCAAGGGTCAGGAGGTTTTTACCCCACACATGCAACTTTTGCGCTATTGGTCAAGTGCATTATAAGAAATGGGAGAAAGGAGTTTAACTCTCTTTGGAAATATCAGGTTTTGGCCAATGCTAGATGTTAGAGACTCGAATTGATAAATCTAATCCTATATGACAAATCCTGTGTTATGAAGTGGCAGCAGAAGAGTATGCATGTCCCTTAAAAATAATTTCTCACCCATTTCCTTACATGCAAAAAATTGTGAGAATTTGGTGACTGTACCACCGTCTTCCTGATGCCTAATGCATATGGGCTGCCTGTGAACAAATGCCACTGACTTGTTTGGAACCACCACTTTGCTGATTGAATTGACAGGGAAGGCTGCAGCTTTCTGCCATCCTTGGTCATTATCATTTTCATTTTCACTCTTTTTCCTGTCTGTCTGCTACATGGGCTTCATTTAGCAGGTTCTTTTCCCTGCTCCTGCTCAGATTGCTTTATACTTCCCCCTCCTTTTGCCTTGAAAAAAGCCAACAGGAAAATTCACATGATGATAATGAGAGGGCATTTATAATTAGTCTTCTTGCTTAGTTGCCAAATGCTATTTCATTCCTGATAGAGGAGGTTGTCATTATTCATGCAGTGGAACTTAATAGTCCCTGCAAACACAAGCCCACAGCACAAGCCTTTCAGTATTTTAGCAATAATTTGTTACACTAAATCTAACAGTGATTTTGTATTTTCCATGTTATGTTTATTTTCTTTACACAAGCAAGAAAATATTCTTTAGGGGACAAATTTCAGAATCCAGCCTTTGTCATGGGCATCTTCCATATTGCAAGAGGGTAAGACCTCAGGAAAGCTGACTGTCTCCGCTCTGAGTTAGTAACTCAGCTGAAATTTTCATGCTGATCACATTTAAGAAAAAAGAGGAATGTTCTTATACAAACTTTAGTTAGTTTCACATTTCTTTTCATTTCTTTTTGTTGTTTTCACTCAGTCTGCTGTTTAATCTTTGATTACAGGCCACTAAAGAAGTAATAGAGCGAGAGGCCCCAGGGATGGCCCTGGCAATGCTGATGGGATCACTTAATGTTACTCCTCTGGGCATGCTCTCTAGGTAAGAATGTTACCAACAAAATACGAAGTGCACTATTTCCCTAGATATATTCAAGGTGGTAGAATGACTACACAGAAAAGAACTGATGCTTGGCATATATCTTAAGAATAGGAGGTCCAAACCCCAGATAGATGGCCAAATTCCAACTCTAGTAGTTGCATTCTGCCTCCTTAAATTCCCCCTGCAGTTTCTGCTGGATAATGTATCCTCCTGTACATCCTTTCCCAAACTGTATAGAGTTAACAGCTGCTTGATTCCAATCCAGTGCAGTTGCATTTCAGTGATGAGTGAAGTAATTCCTGTATATATAGCTTGTAAAGCATCAAAGCACTCCTTTAGTATGATAAAAGTAAGGGTATTATTTTAATGATCCAGTATGTTCCAGCATAAGCAAAGAACATCTGTATGAAAATATAGAAAGTTAAAAGTGGCACTGTCACATGTGCTTAGTTTTTAGTCATTTAACTGTTACATTTTGGGATTTACTATCTGATGCTTGATGATGATTTTTCTTTCCCCATTGGTGTTTTCCTTCAAACAACAACTTCTCCCACAATCCTATGTTTGCATCTGAAACGTAAAAGAAACATGCATTTTCCTATTTATTCTCTTGATGTTCTCAGCATTATGATTAATCTTTTCCTATAATGGCAGAGCTTTAATAGAATCAACAAGTTTTTGTTAGACTTTGTCTACACTGGAACTTCCTTGGCAAAACTTTTATCATTCAGGGGTCTTAAAAACACACGCACACACCAGAGCGACAAAAGTTTTACCAACGAAAAGTGCCAGTGTGAACAGCGCTTTGTCGGCATGAGTGCTCTTCTGCTTACAAAGCTGCTGCCACTCGTGGGAGGTGAAAGCAGCTATATTGCACAGCTTTTAGCAGCATGGCTGTAGCAGCGCAGCCTTGTCACCTGAAAGCTGTGTGGTTAGACAAAGCCTTAGTTAACATGTGATGGCTGTTTTTATACGTTTCTGAAACAATAAAGCAAAAATATTTCAGGGTAACTCAGAAACAATGACTGCAATAGTTTTTATTTTATTTAATTCTCAATTACAATGATGGATAAAACAAGTATTATAATCATGAATAATAAAGGGATTTTAAAATCTGAGAATAATTCTTACTCAGATGCTTGCAGTTGTGAGGACCCAAGTGATTTGAGAGTTTCCATTTAAACCTTTGACCCATTGTGGGTATCCAAAAAGGCAACACCATGTTAGCATCATTAGAATCTGTTCACTGCACCTAGTGTTTTCATTTCCATATGTGATATGCTGTTATGAATTTTCTTTTTTGGGAATCACAGATTTCAGCAGAGGAGGAGGATAATTTAGCTCCTTTGTTGTCAGATCTGACCAGTAAAGTGGGGATTACAGAGGGGCTGACTTTGCACAGCTGGTCAGGCTTCAATGAATCACATGGACGACATGGTTAAAAGCAGGGATATAATGTTTAATGTTGATCAGAGAGAATTCATCATGCTGTCCTTTCTCATGTGTGCATGGAGGGGAAGAGGAGAAAATGTCCCTTAACTTCAGCCATTCCCAAGTGTTGTGGGACGGAAGGGTGGAATGCCCCTTCCATACTAACACATCCTTAGGTGTCTCAAATATAATTATTATACTTCATTTTTTCAAAAAGAATACCAATTATCTCTTGCTCTCGACAATTCCCAATGCCGCAATTCAAGCACTAAATACAGAAATTAGCAGACAAGCAGGAAACTGGCTGGGACATTGATCTTTCAAATCTTTCAAATTATCTTGAGAAACAGAGATTTATTATACAGGCCTTTGAAATTAGACTTTTTTCAAAACATTAATAGAATGTCTATGTAGCTGGTACACTTCTTTATTTTTCCTTCCTCTTACGTTTGGCTTGGTTGGTGATACTGGTTACAGGCACTGATGCCCCAGGTCTGCCAAAGACACACCAACCCTTTGAGGCAGCAAATGACTTCTCTTAGCCCCTCTAATTCCCAGCTAGATAAACTCAAGGCCATGTGCACCATCGAATATCAGGAAAACCACAGGTGCTGCAGAAAATTGTATTAGTGAATCAGTGGGTCATTTTCCTATGTGTTAGTGCTGCACAAATGGAAGCACCGTGTTGCTGACGATGCCATCTTTTGAATAAAACATGAAGTCAAGATGCTCACCATTTCTGTAAATAAAGAATTGCATGGCACTATTTTGTATAATAACAAATGTTTAATGTCATGTTCTGGCCAATTCTAAATAATTCTTTCTCATTCCAACTGGCTATGGTATTATTTTTCATGTTCTATTATAAACTGTAGTGTAATGGTTCCATGTACTGTTAAGTAGCTACTGAATTCCACCCTAGACTTGGCTGCATTTAAGTAGCATGTAAAAAGTGACTCCTACTTGGGATCCTTTTCAGTGCTACATAAATGTAAGGTATGGTTATTGTAGTTGTCTCATGGGAAAGATTAGCAGAGTTTTAAGTCCTTTTTCCATATCTATAAAGGAGGAACGTAGTAGATTTCCAACAGGAGCTCCATTGGGTAGCTTGCTGTTCCTCTGTGATAATCTATCATGGTATTTTCCCATTTACAGGCCTGCCCCTAATGTGTTTAATTGCCAGTTTAAATGAACTATTGCTAGCTCTTCAAGTTTTATTGCACGTCTTGCAATATTTGTTGTTTTTTCGTGAATCTCCTCTTGAAATCATATGATTAAATCAGAATCTGAGCTTTCATTTTTAAAAATAAAAGTTTCTAGCCTTCTTGGTTGTAGAGAAAAGTGTGGCAATGTGTAAAGGCTCAAAAACCCGAAGGCAAATAAAAATAATAATTATTTTTTTAAGTCAGTCTCTTGATTTTTTGGGGCCTGACTGAAGATTTTTGAAGTCTTGGGGTTGGCAAAACTATAATGTGAATATATTTCAGGAATAAATAAGAATAATTTCTAAAGCTTCTCTGTACAAAGTATCTTGCTCAGTGAAAGAACATAAACTAAGGCACAATCTAAAAAGCATGCAGTGGTTCACTTTAATACAGAGAATTATTTGATATTGTGCACTGAATGTTACAGGCCCCTGGACTAGTCAATATAAGAATTATACTCGTTGTTTCAAAATATTTCTTTGAGTTACTAATGATACATGGGATTATTAAGATGGATAATTTTAAAAATTAAGGTTAGTTTTTAAAATATCATGTATTCTCTCTTACACTCATCTTGGGTTGTGAAACTAGACTGTTTAATTTCACTTTGGGTCTAGTCAGTTTCACACACTGATTCTCATGCACTAGCATTATTGGGTTTGGCTCTCTAGGGAAATGTTGAAATCCAAAAATAGTTTTTTTATCAATATGTTTTACATTGAGATCACATTACTTAGAGTCTCATTAGGTTTTACAAACTATTTCCCCCTCAAAACTCATCTGCAGTTTCCCTTTAATATTACTACACAGAAAAAAACTATGTTAAAAGGTACATAAAGGTTGTAAAATCAAACACTCAGAAGTTAGGAGATGCCAAATTAAGGTTGTGTATGCAACCTTAATTTGGCTCCCTTATGTGTATGCATCATGATGATAATTACATGATCACATACTATTTTTTCCAGCTGATACAGCTTCATTCAGCGCACAAAATGGAGGATGATCACCTAATGAACAACTATTTAATTTTTTGTTTTCTCCTTGTTCAGTGTATGGTCCCAGGCCATACTGCACACTATTCAAACCCTGATCTGAATACAAAATTATGAATTTCTTCATGGGCTTTTTCAAGGGTGCTCATTGCTATTGTATCTGAGTTTTTCACAAATAATGAATTTATTTTCACAACACTTGTGAGTTAAAGGGATATTATGGATGGGGAACTGAGACATATTGAGATGAAGTTCAAAGATATACATTAATTCTGGGTGCCTAATTTGAGATGCCTGTTGTCAGTTCCAGGGTTAACTGCACTACTAAATCCCTCTGTGATTTGCTCAAGAGCATCCCAGCCATCACCTCTCTGTGGATCAGAACCTACATCCCTCTCCCTCCAGGCCAAGAATTTAGTTTTGCAGTCCCTCTGCCATTCATTGTGCTCATCCCATTGTGCTTTAGCAGAACCTCCCATTCGCTGTCTTCGAGGGTTTATGACAGTCTTTACCGATGACCAGCCAGCTTTCAATAGCACAGTACATTTATTTACCAAAGCCTCACAGAGAAAACATATAATAAAACACTAGACAGTCTGCACCCATGCTAAGTTTATCAGGTGTCACTATCTGCCATATAGAGACCCTGGTATGTCTCTAGTCCTTCAACTCTTTCATCGGGGTTTTTCCATCTTAGTAACTGTCTTATGTTAATCCATGGATTAACAGAGAGTCCCTGAGTCAGTTCAGCCTCTATCTTTATACTAAAAGCCCATTCTTCTTCAAGTGATTATAGATCTATTCCACATTAAATGCATGCATACTTTGTGCACTGAAGCCATAATAATGCCCATTTGGGCAGTGTATTCACTCTGATCCTCCTTGGACCCCCAACCAAGGTTAAAAAGAGGGAGTCACTTTCAATCCTTCTCACCACCCATGGCTGGTAGTCGGAGCCTCACATGTGGTTTTGCTCACAGAGTTTTTACCTCTATCAAGAATTATTTTTCTAGTTGTGTATAGTTAGATAATTGTATATAATTGTTAGTTAGCTAGTAGTACTCTTGTTGTCCAATTTAGAATAATTTACTTAAACTTTGTCTTGGTTTCTGTTCTGGACAGTAGCTTGGTACCAGGGCTTCAACATGCTGAAGTCACAGAGTTTTAAGCACTGTTCCATGTTCAGTGTAACAATGCCTGTTAGCAGCCCTCATTCCCAGTTCTTAAAGTGTCTAGAGGAGAGAAAAGTGCCAAATGTGAGATCCTTCAGAAATAGAACTGAAAAATCTAGAGAGATGAGGCTGTGGGACTTTCTTATGGAGTGTACTTTGAGATCTGCCTTTGAACTTGGAAGGTTGGCGCAGAGCAATACAGCTAAAAAGAGCTCCTCTCACAGCAAGAATGCCTCAGACCATTGTCAGCCCTTATCAAAGCCCTCTCAGAATTGCTTAGGTACCAAAGATAAAGCTTAAGCCCTGGACTGAGGTTCCCTGGTACCATCAACTCTGGTATGTCAACAAAACCACTGAGACTAACGTCATCTGCTGTTCTGGGCTGAGAATCTGCTTCCACCTCGGTACTACCACACATTGAGGGACAGTCACCATTGTCGGTACCAGTGATGCCAGAAGCATGTGTTGAGGCTGTAGATCTCCTGTGATTGTCAGTGTCAGATTCTCCACTCTTCCAGGTGTATGATACGGATTCCACACAGGTCCTACCCAAGAAGCATACATTGCACTGGACACAATACGACCTTTGATACAGTTGGCCCTGGCAGTATTTACTTTGGCACCATCAATGAAGAGATCAACAGTATCACCTCATTCAAGGCACATGGTACCTATTGGCTGCAATAGTGGCTCTCTGTCTCCTGCAATTCCCCCTGGTACCATACCATCGTGACTGATGGATTATTCCTGCTTGTCTTTGTAATCACGGGTTTAATTGTATGCCTCACCTTCAGTGTATAGAACAGGGGTGGGCAACCTGCGGCATGCGTGCCAATTTTTGTTGGCACACTCCTGCCAGCTAGGGTCCTGGCCACTGGCCCTGCTCAGCCCTCTGCCAGCTTGGAGTACGTTCACCTAGGCTGGCAGCAAGCTGAGTGGGGCCAGCGGCTGGAACCCCAGACCCACAGCGGGCTGAGTGGTGCCAACGGCCGGAACCCCAGATTGACAGTAGGGTGAGCCGCTGGGGTTCCATCTGCCCCGGCGCTGAGACTAATGTCATCTGCTGTTCTGGTCTGAGAATCTGCCTCCACCTCAGTCTGGGATTCCATCTGCCCCCGGCGCTGCCAGTCTGGGATTCCGACTGCCACCAGTGCTGCTGGTCTGGGGTTCCCTCCCCCGACCCCTGTGAATGTAAAATGTGTTACTGGCACATGAAACCTTACATTTTAATGAAGACTTGGCACACCACTTCTCAAAGGTTGCTGACTCCTGGTATAGAAGACCTCAAGTTTCTCCTCCGTCTTTGGGGACATCCTCTCAAACTTGCCATGAAAATGAGTACAGAACTGGGTCAAGAGAGAGAACTCAGTGGAGTCAGCATAATTGGACCCCAATGCCATATCTGTTCCTGCGGTGCCTTACTGGAATTCCTGGGGCATCCCTCCTGCCTCTAAATTATTTCCCCCCTACTCTCTGAGATTGATTACTTTGTAGGGACACAGTTTTACCTCATACCAATCCAGTAGATATCATGCATCCTGCGCCTCCCCTCCCACATCCACTGCGCACAAGGCTCACCAGAACAACCCTCCCAACCACTCGCAGCTGGGGCTGAACACCCGAGCTCTGTGCCACATGAGGGGTCAGTTCTGAAGGCAGTGCTGGCTGCCAGCAGCAAATTTTTGTGCTGCTGCTTGTGAGCATTGCTGCCTTCAGCTGCTGCCCCGGGGCAGCAGCTACCACTCTCCACTCTGCCTTGCAGCTGGGCCCAAGTTTTGGTGAAAAAGTAGGAATAGCTAGAACAGAGCTGAAAAGCGGGACTTCTGACCAAAACGGCACATATGGTCACCTTAAACCAGGGCCATATAAAATCAGCACGCAAACATGGCGACACTAAAAATCTTGATTTAGTTGGGGAAAAGATGTACCCAACATCTGGGTTACAATTTTGTACAGCCAATCACCAAGTATTATTGGCTAGATATATACACAGTCACAGTCTCCATTACTCAGACTTCTCATCTCAGTCCCAGTCTCCTTGCCCAAGCAGTCACAATTCTCCTGACTCTCTGACTTTTTTGTTCCCATTCTCCTTTTCCAGCTAGTCTCAGACCTCCTTGGCTCTCATATGATTTCTCTCTCCCTTCTCTACAGCTTCCAGTCAATCCTCGGTACAGCTATTTCTTCTCACCAACCCGCCCACCCCAGCTCCACCACTAGATTCTAGTCCCAGAATCAGGACATCCCCTTCTCAGTGTGTCTCCTTTTTTGAAACAATTTGCTATCCTCTTCAGGCAGCCGAAGGTAGCATATTGTCCTCTGCATATCTTTCAAGTTTGCCTCATTGCAGGATATCACACAATGCCAACTATCACAGTATTTTTGTGGTCCTGCAGTTTTGGAGCACTCTTGTTTGTGTTGCATGATCTCACTAGAAGTTATGAATAGCTCAGGACTTCAGGCTGAGCTGGAATTGATGTCTTCATCAATTTGTGGCTTCTGGCTTCACTGACTAGAAGCCACACTTGGCAACCTAAACTTTAAGCTTTGGGCTACTGTTCCATTTGTCACTGGTAGAGGCCACTGCAGTTTTTGTTGCCTGCTGCTTTAGTCTGCTTTTGAACTTGCAAGGTTTGCAGTGTTGGTCATCTGACTTTTATTGTTGAAATTATTTAGATCAGAATTAAAGAATCATGAAATTGAGGTTGTAGAAAAAGTTATGTGCACGAAAGGAATGAGTTCAAAACAATTTAAATTTCCTGTATGATATGGAGTTTTGTTATACATTGTATCCCACCTAGGCCTTACCAGATGGAGATGTATAGCTTATTGTTTGGAAGCCCTCTAAAAACCTACTGCTGTGCCATGCAAAGCCAGGAACAGTATTTTATTAAATTAAGCTCTTCATGTGCGTAGTGTTGTAGATCCTTTGTAGGATAACTGGAAATCTTCTTTCCTAGCAGTGAGGATAGATACTGCATAAGAGATAAATACAGAGAATTCTGTTGTAAAGGTCCAGCTTTGACCAAAATGTAGCAGTTGCTGTTGCATCAACTTTTTCTTTTTTTTTTCTTTTTTCTTTCTTTTTCTCCCCCCCCCCCCCCATGAATATATTGAAACAGAAACTTCTGGCTCCACACACAGCATGAAATTTCAATAGTTACATAAACTATCAGTAATATGACTGAACTGTTCAATTTGCATATTTTTCACATGTGCAAACTTTCCAAACCACATGCAAGGGCATGTCCATTACAGAGCAGCGCAAATCACAGTTTTTAAACCTGCATCAGTTCAAACCCTGCCTCTTTCCACTCCCCATCCCCCGGTGCCTCATGGGTCTCTTCACCCTGGAGGGTCTGCAGTCGGGTTCCCTTCTCCCTCTTCCAGGATGGAGGGGCATCTCTAAGGGCTCTTCTGCCCTCTCTGCCCCTTCCCAGGCTGGGTGCTTCAGGGAAGGAGCAGAGGCACTGTTCTGGCCCAGTTGGTTGTAGGAGGGAATGGTGAGAGGAGGGAACAGAGCCTTTCTGAGCTGCAGGGCTCTTTAGCTCCCTCATCCCCTCACTCCTCCTGAGAAAATGGCTTTGGGCTGCTCAGGGGGAGTAAGGGGAGGGGAGGAGGGATAGGGGAAGAGAGGGAGAACACACTCTTCCTGTAGCTGTTCTAATTGGTTGTTCTGCCCCAGAGAGAGGCAAGTGGCACAGACAACCAATCAGAGGATTGGTATACTCTAGAGCAACGGTGTCCAATACATTTGCCGCCAGCCACATGTGGCAAATAGGCTATTAAATTGTGGCTAATGCATGAGCAATGCGTGGGTCTGTGAATCCACTTTTTCTGCAGTAAATTTTAGGAAATCCAAGTAAAATCTGGAGCCTGAGTTAAGATGCGGGGTCAGTATGAATTATATACCAGATTTCCAGATTATGGTGGTAGTATGTAGTATGTTTGTAGCATGTTTTTAATCCTTTTTTATAATGTGGCAAATAAGAAAAATTCAACCACAAGAGTGGCTAGCATCGAATTTCTATTGGACGCTGCTGCTCTAGAGCATTGGTTCTCAACCAGTTTACCAGTGTTGGCTGTATATGCAGCTCTCTATGTGTTATGTGAGCTGCATTCATGTCATATATATACTACATGTGTGGTCCTAAGGATATCAGATGGGAAGCAGCTGTGAGGGGATTGGGCTGCAGGTTGAGAGGGCTGGATTTTCTCACTCATTGTAAGACTGGCTCCACCCCCCACCCAAAATGCTGTCATTCATGAAAAAATGCAGGAGTTGACAATGCTGTAATTTTATATGCACAGTGTTATCATTTTTCATGTCATGCCATTTCCTGTGACAGACTAGGGAGGGAAAAGGGACCAGCAAGGAAATATTGCCATTTCTTGTTAAACATGCAGTTCACTTTGTCAAGTGGACAAATGGCCACTTGCATCTTTGCGAGATACCTAGTAACCTTAAGCTGTTACTCAGTTCCCTTGGAAAAAATTTCTAAACTGAGCGATATTGCACCTGAAATATGCTAATACACAAGGCAGTACAGAGACTATAAGAACATATTTGAACTGCACAACTGAAGACAAGACTTGTGTTCTCTGTGGGTCAAGTTAGCAGTGACATGAAAGGCTCATTCTGAGGCTCTGAAAAGGTACTGTGCCCTTTAATGCAGAATATTTTGACATCTGTCACTAGGAAATTTGTAACCCTGCCAGAAAATGCAGTACAGCCTCTAAGTGCCATTAAGACAGTGAATTATTTGTGTAGGAAGAGAGCCAGGGAAATTCCCTCCCTCGTAAATCAGCTTTGGTCCTTGCTCTGAACGTTCAGTAACATCCCAGCAAGAAATATATTGTCCTCTTCCTCCTCTTGTTTTCTGTGGCTTTCCTTTTCATTTGCTAAAAATTTGTGACACCTTATTTTTCCCAGACTGGTGCTTGAACCTAGGTGTGTGAGTTTGGTTTTGCTCCCTCCCACCACACCCTAGGATTTTCACTAAAAACTTGTTCAGTTCTCTGTATAAAATTAGGAGGCACCCTTATTGACTCCATGGCAACATCTAATTCTTGTATTCTTTTTTAAAATGTTTTACTAAAAAGAAGAGCAGGCAAACTCCTCCCTATGGCGCTGATTCAAGAAAGCATCCCTATTCAGAACAACATGTAAGGGCAGTCCTGACGCAGAGCCTACAGCAGCAATTCCTTAATGACAGGAACAATTAAAACTACTCGCATATTGGTTTACTGTGTGCTTCCATTTTGGAGATGTGTATTTACAGTATGCAGTTTTCACGGTGGCTTCACACTTGCCCTTTAGCTACCCACTCTAATATTTTAGACAACTAAATTGTAAAAAGCAAACTTCGAATGTCCAATCTCTGACATTTTTAATGAAGAATGTGCAGCGCTGGGTACGTGCTGCAGTCAAGCAGTCAATACAATTCACCTACTTCTTTTTTTTATATGAGTTGGCTTTTGCTGTTTTCATGCCCCTTTTTTATTTGTTTTCTGCAGTCATTCCCGCAAAAAAATTTTACTTGTATGAATGTCTGTAGGAAGTGAATTTTAGGTTCCCACCCCTGAATACTCACTTAGATTTACTTTTTGAAAGCATTTGTACCAAGATTCAGTCTTTCAGTCAGAGAAGAGAAACAGTGCTATATGGCTTATGTGACCAATCACAACTCAGCTGTGTAGCTGAAAATTTAAGATGTTGCATATCAAGCCATAGAATAAATGTAATTTGTAAAAAATGTAATATAAAATGATGAGAAATTTTCAATCTCTTTTCAGATATTTAACAAACAGAAAAAAGCAAAACAAAGCATGCTGTCAGGAGCTGACTTAGCACCCTGTCACTGAGCTCCCCATCAGTTTATATTATTTGAGCACTGATTGAAAGACAGGTGGTTGGCAGAGGTGACCAATTAAGTGAGAGAAGATACAGTAGAGAGGCTAGTTGGGTGGAAGTATGCAGCAGCTAGGATTATATAAGCAAACAGGAAGGAAGTGCTGGGAGGAGAGGAAGACAAAAGTAAACAGGAGGGCTGCTGCTACTGTACCCTTCCTCAGAAGCTATTGGGGAAGCTGGCAATGATTGTAAATGTAATAATATAATAAAGCATAGTGGTGGTTAAGAAGACTGGGAGCAGCTGTGGTCAGTGACTGAGGTTGGAAAGGATTCTCAGGATACCCCATGACACCTTATTATATTGAAATGAAGTCATGAAGAAAATATGCATCTGTCCATATCTGATGGGATTCCCTATTACATAAATAAGGACAAATTGTGCTACAAATACTTAACATCACTGCATCTAAATTACTAGTAGACTGATTTGCGCTATGTTGGGGTTGCCTGGTAAAGGGCAAGTACCTTTTAGGACTTGCAACTTTGCTCTCTATTCTCTTGGTTTTGACTGAATGTTCTTTAGCTGAGTTCTGAGAATAAAACCTCTCCTGATAACATTTCATGGTCCCATAGATTGTAGTGATGCTGATGGAGTTTGGTCTGGGCTATGTACATCTGGGGCATCATTTGTGGCAAGGCTCACAATGTTTTGATACTGTATGGTAGAGATGTTGTCTGAGTACAGGATTGAGAGCCTGATCCGGGATGAGGTGTTGAAACCAACTTCTGCTTTGTCTTTTTGCAAATCACTTATCTCTTTTCCTTCCCCACCCCTCCGTCTTTAAAATGGAGGTGTTGTCTGGGGTGTCAAAGGAATAAATGGTTAAAGTTGTAAAGCTCTTTGAAAATGTTAAGTCATCTACATAACTGCTTAGCAATAGTATTATTATTCATTTTTGATCTTGCATGCTGATCTCAAATCTAATCTCAAATTCTCTGCTTCAAATCATCACTTCATCTTGGCTTTTTCACTGTTGAATGTGCCTCTTGGGAGTGCAAAGCAGACTGGGGAAAATAAGATATGAAAATTACCCTTTAGGTTTGAAATGAATATGATACCATTCTATCTAGGTTGCTGTACTAACAGTCCTCCTGTTTAAATTTTTATATATGAGAATTATTGTTTCCTTTTGTTCTTTCCTTATGCTGAAATTAAAAAACATAAAATAGAACAAATGGAACTTGGAGTAACCTATTGTTATTTTTAGCTCCTAGTCAAAATAATTTTCTGGAACCATTACTCAAGTTGTACACAAACCAAAGAATTTGAGCAAATAACAAACAGGCCAGATCCTTATTTGATGTAGCTAAACAATGAAATTAATGGTGCTACACAGATTTACACCAAATAGGGCTCTGGTTCAATCTATGTCTTTATATTACACTTGATCAAATGTGGAAATCTGATTGTCTGCCTTACCTGATGCTGCTTCTGGTCCTGTTTCTTCTGAGTACATCTCATCCCCTGTCTTAATTCGACCCTTGCTCAGAATATGACCACCAAGCGTTTTGAGAGTGTGAAAACTGAACTGGCAGGCAGTGATGATTAGTTATAATTGCTCTTTCATGCTGGGGTTTTCCCATGAAAGATGGCACTTACATACATTTCACCCTGTTTCTCTTTCTTTTCAGACCTGTATGTGGAATCAGAGGAAAAACTCTCATAATTAACCTGCCAGGCAGCAAGAAAGGGTCACAGGTAAGAAGTGTTTATATTGTGTCTAACTTTAGAGCTTGCTGTCATCCTATAAGAAGGACTTCACATTGCTTGATATGGCAGAAAATTAGCTACACAACTAATTTTACAAAAATCCATGTAATATAGCCAAAAGCAGGATCAAGTGCATTACTGTCTGCAACCACAAGACTCTGCATTCTGATTTTCAGGGAGAAATAAGAGATCCAGCTTAGTCTTGTACACAAGGAATTCATTTATTTCTTACTACCGGTTTTGGTCAGGAAAGGGGAAAAAATGGTGTAGGACAGCAGTTTTTAAACTGTTATGAAGATTAATATATTCCAAACAATCTCTTCTTTCATTATGGTATTTAAGAGTTATTACAACTGAAAGAATTTTTAAACGCAAAGTTACTTTTCACCCTTCATGTACTTCGTTTTCTTTTGTATTTCACTCAGCTTGGACAGTGAAACTAACTGCTCAGTTTTCTATTTTAAGTTGTTTTCATTTCCTGATTCTAATACACTACTCCAATTACGTTACATTTTAGAGTTTCTGTCATAGCAGTGAAAGATTCACATCAAAATAAGAATTTTACCCCATATTTACTATTGTTTAAGCAAAAATAAAAAAATGAATATTAATAAGCTTGAAAAAGTTTTGACAACGTATAGGTGGTAATCCCGAAGAGACAACATTATTTCAACACATTATATTGCTCCCTTTTTAGCTTCTAACAATTGATGTCCCATGTGTTAAACTATGGGGGAGATAGAGTGGCATTGTTTTTCTGATAATTTTTATTTCTATTTCCAGTAGACCCATAATGTCCTAGGTATTATCCAAACAAAAAGAAGGCACGATCTTTGCCCTGAGTGTTACTCACAATGTAAAGATAGGCAAATAAGTAGACAAAGGATGATGAAAAGTAGTACAACATATTGAGAAATAGTTATTTTAACGAATATACAAAATATGTGCAAGTGATAAAGAACGAAATCATTCTACTGAAAAATAAAGGAAAAAATATGTAGTGAAATTTCATAAAGGAGGTGTTTTTGTAACCTTATGTGCTTTCTTTGTCTTTTTGTCATTCCTCCACACTCCCAATTAGTGTAGTTGAAGAAGTCAAGATCTCTAATTCTAATCTCTAGATTTCAGCAAAGGTTATTAAGACCCATGAAAGAGAGGTATACTTACAGGATGTAGGAGCCCCATGACCTGAATTGAGTGAGTTTGTTACAAAGGTATTAAATGAGGATTTACTCTTTCTTATGAAGTTACTTCCTTTTTAATTTCATTAAAATAATCTTATTAAATGTCACTGGAAGGGAAAAAGAGGGTTTTTGGATGTTAACATTCAGAGCTGGAAAACATGCAAGACTTCAATTTCCCTAATAATTGGAGAAGTTAAAATGCCATCATTGTCAAGAAAGAAAATGTTTATAAATCGTTCCTTCTTACTCTGTATATGTTTCCTACATATTTTATGATTCACAACTGCCAGCTTCTTATGCAAGAAAGTGTTTATTCCTCTTAGCTCTAGCACAGTTACAGGAGAGGACCCAGGAGTCTATTTTAATAAATTAACCTGGAGTTTAATTAATAAATTATTTAAGCGCTGACAATGTACTTAGCTCTGACCAGGACAACAATATAAAGAGCTGTAAATTTAAGTCTCACTGCCAACAGAAACAACAGCTAAATTCCAAATGCAGAATCTTTATTACTGGTAATAGCATGAGACACAAAAGGTACCCAGCTGGATTTTTAGATCCTGTTGTTTATTTTATATCCCTGACAATTAGACAAAATCAATTTTTTACTTTTAAACTCTGCTTATTTATCATGGAAGGAGAATAAATCATGAAGAGAAAATAAATAGCAGACTTCCCATGGTATTTTAT
Organism: Dermatemys mawii; assembly: GCA_007922305.1. Classification (NCBI taxonomy): domain Eukaryota; kingdom Metazoa; phylum Chordata; order Testudines; family Dermatemydidae; genus Dermatemys; species Dermatemys mawii. Next base: position 36,341,154 of record ML677332.1, read on the forward strand.
ATTCATTTTTCTGACTGTACTGATTGTTACTGTTTGGTAGATAAATAAAAAGAAGTGTGATGTTTCAAAAGATATTTTTTTAAGAGATTAAACTGTTAGTGCAGTAAAATGGCTGTAGTAATCTTTTAAGAGGAGCAATTTGTTTGATAAACTCTAGATTGTACCATGGCTGCCAAACCTCCAGGAGTGTCCTGGAGTTTCCAGGAATTAAAGATTATGTCATGTGATAAAACCCCCAGGAATATGTCTAACCAAAATTGGCAACCCTGTGTTTGCCTTAGCAATATAGTGGGGGAAGAAACAAACTCTTGTATCCATAAGAAGCTGTACTTTACCCAGAACTTCTGGGCTGTGGCTGTAATGATAGGCACAGTGAATATTCCACTTGGCTTCAGAGAGCATTCAGTGTGTTTGATTGAATGCCAAAACCCAGCATGTTCTTCTCTGCAGTGCTGGTGTATAAGGTCTGGGAGCAAAAGAAAAGATATTAAGGGCTGGGCTACGCTGTGGGCCGGGGTTCGAACTTAGATATACTGTGGGGAAGGGTTCGAACTAAGATACATAACTTCAGCTACGCTATTTGCATAGCTGAATTCAAAGTATCTTAGTTTGACTTACCTGGCTGTCCCCACAGCGGAGGGTCGACCGGGGCTGCTCCCTCGCCGACTCCACTTACTCCTCCTGCTGAGGTGGAGTACAGACGTTGATTTGGGGGATCAATTTATCGTGTTTAGATGAGATGCGATAAATGGATCCCTGATACATCGAGCGCTACCCGTCGATCCAGCAGGTAGTGTAGCCCTACCCTAAGTGGTGCTGGGATGTGCTGTTCAGAGAACTTTAGTACGGTGTGCCTCACAATCAAGATATGTGAGAGATGTCTCCTACTTTTTGCCTGCCCCATTCCTTTATTTAAGATGGCCTCAACAAAAGAAAGAGAGAATCATTTATAACCTTTAGGATGAAATATTCTCAATATTCATTCATTCATTCTCAATTAATATTCTTAATTAGCATTAAGTTGTTAAAGATAAGAGTGCAATAAAACCCAACATAATCTTCAGGTTCCAGAAAATGTATTTCGTAGAGGACCATGCAGTGACACTTCAAATGATACAACTAAATTATTAAAAAGAAGTGATTAGTTAAGCAAACAGTTAAGCAGTTGCTACTTACAATTACAAATACACTTATGCTCAAAGATTAAATATTGTATTGCTGGATGATCAGTCCACTGACACCAAATGAAGTACAGCCTTATAATCTTAGAACCTAATGGTACCCTTTTGCTATTAATTGGAACTCACTGGCAGTTTAACAAAACTACTCCTTTTATAAGTCATTATAATATTAATTAATATTAAACTGATCTTTCCCATAATTATATTTCTGCCACCTTCTTACTGGCTGTTTACATTACACAGTATTTAAATTAACATCTGCACCATAGTCCTTCCCATACTATCAGTATAGATAGCATTTTAATAAACATTCACAATTCTCAAAAACATTAATTAAAACCTTGCTTTAAACAGTTTATAATCTAAATTTAATGAGTAAAATAATCCTGGGTCATGTCTTTGCTAACTCTTATTTTCCCGTTATATTTTGTGTCCAACTTATCTTTTAACTTTCTCACACTAGCAAATTCAATATCCCATGCTCCTCTACACTTAGGCTAACTTAAGCCCAAAATCTAATTTCGACTTTTTTTTTTAACCTAAATCATTTTATAGGCTACAGAGAGGCAGATCACACTGATGTATGCACTCGGTGTATTGTCACAGGCCCACTGATGTGATTGGGCCTATGACAATTTACACTAGCAGAGATTCTGCCTCATCGTGTTTTAATGTTTGCCAGTAAAAGTTCTGAATACAACAAATAATGTGGGATTTAGAACTCTCTTTTGGAACCTATTTGTCAATACTCAAATCAAACAGGGTTTCAGTTTGATTGGTTGCTTGCTTTGTTTTCCCCAAAGCAGCATGTTTACTTTTCTAATGTGTTAGTAATTCTTTGTGTACTTTCTCAAAGATTCACTGCTTTTCATTTTCGGTCAGTTTACAACTTCCTGTCCTTGTCCACCACTTATCTTCTGTTTTGCTTTTTGAGTTTTAGAGTTTATTTAAATAAAGAGAGTTGTGTGCTTTGGTGTTTCCAAGGCTGTTTTATAAAAAAAATAAAATAGTAGTTTTGGAGAAACAGTAGCAAGAGTTTTGCTCTTAAACATTATTTTTAGTATTGTGACGGAGTCAGACCAGAGGGATATAGGAGAGTGCTGGAAGGCAGATATATCAGCCTTAGGATGTGCAGGTCCTTGTTCCCTGGATAGCCAAACAAAGGCTACTCCAGGCCAATCAAGACACCTGGAGCCAATTAAGAACCTTCTAGAAAGGAGTAGAAACAGCTAGCCTAATTGGGACACCTGAAGCCAATCAGGGACTGGCTGAATCCAGATAAAAACCTCCCAGTTAGTCAGGTGGGTGTGGGTGTCAGGAGCTGTGGAAGGAAGTTATGCTGTTGGTGAGACTGAGTGGTGGACAACTTATCATACAGAAGGAAGGAGGCGCTGAGGTAGGGGTGAAGTGGAGTTTGAAGAAGCGGGAACTGCTGTGGGGAAGTAGCCCAAGGAATTGTATTGTGTTTTGTGGATAAAAGGTCAGCCATCTTAGCTGATACTATTAGGGTCCCTGGGCTGGAGCCCAGAGTAGAGGGCGGGCCTGGGCTCCCCCCTTTCTGCCTCCCCTAATTAGTCTCTGAGAGTGGGAGACAATAGAGACTGTGCCAGGAAGGATAGCTTCTCCTCACTGGTTTTTTGATGAAAATGGCTCAATAGACTGTGACCTTGTCTCCAGAGAGAGAAGGGCTCCGTGGAAGGTCACAGTGAGCCGCTGAGGCTAGTAAAAATCCGCCAGGAAACGCAGGATCCACGAAGATAAGGACAGAGCTTTGTCACAGTATATATGTTTAATGTAGTGTATCTGTATTCTCACCTAACTTATAGCACTTACACTGAGTACAGAGTTCATTTTCAAAGAATTTAGAAGTAAACCTGTTAATTAGCTTGAATTGTACTTCAAATGCACCCTTTGAGATTTTTATTATCTTTCTGGCAAATTGATTCATGTGTAAAGTCTAGCATCTAAAGGATAGGCTACTTTTTATTAGGTTAATGTGATTATTTTTTATTTCCTGACAATATTAATTATAACCATTTCTATCTATAACACAGTGTTCATTATTGGCAACTATTTGTTGTGGAATGGATGCTTCAGAATTGGAGATTTCAATTTTAAAAGATTTGCTTCTGCATTTCTGGTTACAAAGAAAACTTGAAAATGAGCACCAAATATAACTAATGCAGTGTTGTCTTTTCCCCTCCCCACTCTGCTCCTATCGCCCTCTTGCCACATGGCTGCTCTTCTCTGTGGCCATCTCATCACAGTGCCAGTCACATACATACCCACACCCATCCATTCTTACCGTGTATCTCCTGTGGCAAGCCCATGTGGTGAGCGACCCACATTCCAGTTGTCTGAAGTGTCTGGTGGAAGCTCACATGAGAGAACGTTGCCAGATCTGCAACCAGTTCAAGCCCATATGAAGGAGGACATGGAAGCTAGGCCAAGGTCCATCCTAATGAAAGCCACATTCAGATTGGTGTCGGAGCCAAGCTGTTCAGGCTCGGCACCGAGTACTTCATCATCAGTGCAAAGTCCTCCCCTGCTAGTTCAGGCTTCCTCTTCATCCCCAGACAAAGCTGTGCTGGGGTTGAGGGGCTCGATGCCTCATGATGACTTTAAATCTCACCAGGAGCTACCAAAAAGGATCCGAAAAGGATAGCTACTAATCTGCAGCTGAAAGTGGAGGTGCTTAAAAAATCCTCCCACAGCCTGATTGACATCTTGGCCATGGCAGCCCTCTCAGAGGCCCTACCCCTCAACCAGGCTGTTATGAGTCCAGTCAGATCCCTATGGCAGATTCTGTCCTCCCTGCCCCCCACCCCACTTCAAAAAGATCAGAGAAAAAGTACTTTGTCTTCAACAAAGGGTGTGAATACCTTTATTCCCATCCCCTTCCTGGGTTCCTTGTGGTCACAGCAACCCACGAAAGAGATAGGCAACGGCTGCAGGATGTGACCCCCAAGGTGATGGACTTATCTGGTAGAAAAATATATTCTACTGATCGATTACAGCTCCACATCTCCAACCAGCAGGCCTGCTTGGGCAGTATGATTGTAACATCTGAGACCTCGTGTCTATATTCAAGGACTCGCTGCTCTCAGATGGAGGAAGGAAAGACTATAGACAGGGCCTCCCTCCAGTCAGCCCTGAATGCAACTGACGCAGCTGCTAGAACTATGGCATCCCCAACTATGGCATCGGCAGTATTCATGCGAAGGTTCTCTTGGCTCTAATCTTCAGGCCTACCACCAGAGGTTCAGCCGCCCATTCAAAACCTTCCATCTGAGGGAACTTCTCTCTCCTCAGAACTGGTGAACACAAAATTCCATGGCCTAAAGGATTCTAGGGCCAATCTCAAATCTCTGGGCCTCTATGCCCTGGCACCTTTGAGGAAGTACTTCAGACATCAATAAGCGGTTTACTTCTCCGCTCTGCCACTGTGCCAAGACCTGTTTTAGAAACAAAGCTGGGGTTACAAGCACAGGAAACCGCCCTCTTCTGCATCAGCCCCACACACGTCAAGGCCCACACAGATACCTGGGAGGCCCCAAGCAGAACTTTTGAAGGGGCGCCCGAGGGTGTTATATCAGTTCCCATACTGGATCTGTCCCCCTTTTATTTTTAGACTGACTCTCCTACTTCAGCCCTTTGTGGTCCCTCATCACCTCGGAATGTTGGGTGCTGAGTATTCAACTCATTTACGCCCAGGAGGCATTGGAACCATTCACAAAACACCCCGTGCTAGATGTTGGCAAGGTACACAGTGGGATAACAACCCACAATGCATGGCTCTCTGCGTCAGTGCAAACGCTGCTACTGAGGTGCACACCAGCAGTACAAGGAGCATAGTGTGGATATGCAGCAGCAGTTTAATTACTGTAGTGACTGTACATCACTGTAACTTGTAAGTTGATATAATTTTGTAGTGTAGACAAAGCCTAAGACACATGGGTATGGATGTCATCTAGCTGTCTGGTCCTTAGTCCCATATCAATGGAACATCTGAGAAGACAATATCAGAACATTGACACCTAGCAACCAATGATCCAGAGGGATATAGATTTCCCTACTTCTCAGCAGGGAAATTGAGCAGTATTCCCAGCTGAAAACAAGGGCTGGGAGATGTGAAGCAGGCGATGGGAGTTGGCTGCTGGAAAGAGTCAGGGCTCTCACCTGGAGTCTGACAATGGAGGTCAGACTAAGGGCAAGTCAATACTACAGATTTACATCAGCACAGCTGCATTGGTGCAGCTGTGCAACTGTCGTGCATCTGGTGAAGATGCTGTTAAACTGACAGGAGCTCTCCTGCTGACATATCCTTGTCTGTACGAGTAGTTAAGGTTGGTATAACTACGTCACTCAGGAATGTGAATTTTTCATGATCTTGAGCAATGTAGTTATACTGAAATAAGTATGTAGTGTAGATCAAGCCTCCGAGACATTCACAGTTTGAATAATGAGGTTCAATACAGCTTTGCTGGGCTAACCAGAATGGTCTATGCTTTAACCTTCTGTTCTCTGTGCTAACCTAAAGACTTCCTATGATGTGGTCCAGTTGACTAACAAACCCTACTGTTTTGACAAAACTGTTTTAGTGTCACTGCAAATGCTTGCTGAGGTCCATTAATCCCTGAAGAGCATACAGGTCTCTACCAGGAGTCTATCTCGGTTGGACTTGCTGATCAGAGCTTACGGTTCAGCAAGGCCAAGAGGTTCAGTCTAAGGAGGCAGTGAAGCCATATGGCTTAGCCTGGAGGACAAGTGAGGGCCTGGAACATTGAAAGAGACTGTTCCAAAGTGTGGACCATAGCACCAGTACATGGATCTGAGACAACTAGATTGTTTAAATTTTGTTAAAATATTCCTAAATACATAGGTAGTGTTTGCATATGTGTTGTGGAAATGAATCATACTTATGACTGGTGTTATAGGTACAAGGAGTACAGTTACGGGCTCTCTGCAGTTTTTCAATTTCTCCAACCATAGGATGGAAACTTCTTACAATCTTTTAGAAAAATGTAGGACAAAAGGAGGTTTAGAGGATAGATTTTATGTGGTCACTGTAAAATTATCCTGAGTTATAAGAAATTATGATGATGTTAATGATAGTCTGTCATTCTACCAGCCCATAAGAAAAGTCCAAGAATAAAAAGTAATGTGTCTACCATATGAAAGCATGATTATAGAAACCCCTAATGGTGTGAATAAGGATTTAAAGAATCTTTCTCTAGGTTTGAAAGGAACAAAATGGGGATAGTTGAGTCTAAGATCACTATAGGGGTAGAATAAAGGTTGTTTACGTTTTGAATGTCTGTTTAAACATGATATTTGTGATATGTGTTTTATGGTTTGGCTAATGATTGTTCATTTTATAAACTGTTGTGGATTGCTTACTGGATGGTGTGTACAATGGCACTTAACTGTTGATATCCTAGATTTTTATGTTTGTAATATTGGTTGGTTAATTTTAGCAGTTTTAATTGTTGTACAACCTAGTCTTCTTGTGTTTGAAGAATAATACTATGTAGTGCCCAATTCACCTTTGATTAAACTATTAGATTTTCACTTGATTCTCCTCCCATCAGCAATTGGGTGTTAATTTTTGATCAGATGGAAAATCTGATCTAAACCCCAAATACTCCTTACTGATAGAGAAGTCAAATCCCTATTTTCATCTGCAGTTAACTCTTCATTGTCATTTCTCTTCTTGTTGTACATAGGAATGTTTTCAGTTTATACTGCCAGCCCTACCTCATGCTATTGACCTTTTGCGGGATGCCATTGTAAAAGTAAAGGAGGTACATGACGAACTTGAAGACCTACCTTCGCCACCACCTCCTCTTTCTCCTCCTCCAACCACCAGCCCACACAAACAAACAGAAGACAAAGGTGTACAGTGTGAGGAAGAGGAGGAAGAGAAGAAGGATAGTGGAGTTGCCTCAACAGAGGACAGTTCCTCTTCACATATAACTGCTGCAGCCATTGCAGCTAAGGTGAGTCTAAGTCATATGCGTAAGGGGCACTTAGGTTTCTATCTCAGGTACTTTCCACCAACATCCAATTGCATTTTAGGAACAAGCTTGATTTTTGATTTTTACAGACTGATGGATTTTAAATATATTGTCTAAAAATCAGTACCATCCAGCTCCACAAAAATATGAGTCCTATTTTGGTAGTTATCACAAACTTTGTAAGGTACCACACATACCCTGCTATTATTTTAATGCTTTTGTGGACTTTACAATACCATTTTCTGAAGTGCTAGAATATATTTTTTTACTTAAAACACCTGCCCTGCCTGACTGTATTACCTCCAGTAGGTGGTACTTCACTTCCTGATATCACAATGTTCTGTTTAAAAGGACAATATTGATTTCCCAAAGCTAAAATGGGAAAAAAAAATATGAGAAGTAGGTTGTGGAGTAGCTAATAATCTACCCAGGTTACTGGTATTCTCCCATATACATCGGTGTTCTGGGGCAATAGTGATGTGGAATTCTGCTACAACAAATAGGTCTCATTACTATTTAGATTTCATTACTTTAGCCAGTTTGAATAGGCAAATATTACTAAGACTAGGATTAGAAATTTTGGCGTATAAAAGAAAAATGACTTGCAATTATTTGTTAAAATAGTACTTGGAAAAATTTATAATTTCAGTGTGTCAAAAACGGTTAAAATACTATTTTCTCTGTAATTCTGTTTTTCTAAATCAATAGTATTGTTTTAGTTGCAGCACTGTGTCTTTTACCTTTGTTTCATGCCTTCAATTTATACGTATTTCAGGTTTGTGTGTTGCTAGATGCTTGTGAAAAGTTATTTAAGTTCATCCACCCTACAGTTGGCTAAGCTGCTGTTTTTCAGTTGCTGTTGACCAGAGTATCCAGATAAGGAATTTGTTTTAAGTAAATCAAAAAGACAGTATACCACTTTTTATTTAAAACACAATAGCAGCATTCTTGCTCCCAAAAGATAAAGCTCAGGAATAAGCCATCATGTTTCCATGATGCCTCCAACCTAACATCATTTTCTCATAAATAAAAAAAATCCTAATTACATATAGGTTAGGAGGAATAGAAGCAAAAAGCGATGTAAATTATCAACTGCAAGTTGCAATTTTTGTTAGTAACTTAAATGTTCTGTCTAATTAAGTCAAATACTTCTTGTGAAATGACCAAAGACTTAAGTATTTAGTGCAATTTTTTAAGGGCAGAAAATACCTGAGATCTAAACTGATTGTGCTCATATAAATTTCTAAGCACTTGGCATTTCAGTGTCCCACCTGTATTCACCCTTATTCCCTCTCAGTCATTTTGCTTGTATAGTTTCATGTTTTCCTGTCACTGTATTCATAGCTGTTATGTATTGTACATTAGAAGCATCCATCCTATACCAGTTCTGCTGTTATCATGGCAAAAGGTGAACAGCCCATCCCGGGTCTCATCTGTTATTCCCATCACGCAGCAGGCAGTGCAGGAGAACCGGTAAGACACACCTACAAGAGGCTTTCACATTAATAGTATCTGCAAGTATACTGCCTGCCTCCTCTCCTACCGTGTAAAGAGGATATGTTGTTTGTTTTATTCTAGCAGACATACAGTGGTGCTTTAAAAAAAATTAAATATATGAAAAGCCACTGACCCTGTTCTATTAAGGACACAGAGTTCAATAACATCTATCCTATAGCCAAAATATTCAGTTGAGCATTAAGATATTGTGGGTTGTGTCAATGAGTATCCTCATTTGGATGCCAAAATGTTCATTGCTATGAAACCTATGTCTCTTTCATCATCTCATATATTTAATATATTTAATAAATTATCCAACCTCATTAAAATAATCCCTTAAAATTATTGCTTTAGAGTCTTGGAATCTTGGTAGCTTTTTCCCCATCAACTTGCATTGTCTCTTTAAATACTTTTTTCATAGGTGAATGTGTCAAATTAGTGTCTCATTTGAATTAAACATTCATATTTTGCTTGTTTGTGCTTTAATCATATATAGATTCTACTAAGTTCTAATGTTTTGTGTTTAGAGTCAGGATTTCCCACAATGTAGGGGCAAAAATTGAGGATGCAGGATAAAAAAGACTTTTATTATAGATATTGTTGAATTTCAGTGAACAACAGGCAAAAGCGAGGAAGGATGTGACACCACAAGTCCACATTTAAGATAGTCAGCTGCTCTGACAATTTAGAGAGGAGGGCCATATTTAAGAGTCTGGCGATATCATTTGCTGTTTTTCTTACCCCAAAAAAATTCAGACTAGATTCCAAGGTAAAAGAATGAGCTAAGATGTCATCAGAAAAATATAATGTATCATGTTCATAGCTACAGATTAGTGAATCCGAAGAAAAGCACTTGGTTTGGAGAGACTTGGATTAGCTGATTTCATCAAACAGCAAGCTGCTTTTTCATTTATTACTGGTAAAAAGTCTCTGGACATTGTAACATTAGTCTTGTTGGCAGAGGCTGCAGTGTTGCACTTAATTTCACTTTTTTGCATCTCCTCAGACAAATGGTAATCCAAACCATTGATCGAACAGTCTAAAGTGTCTGTATTTCAGATATGACATGACATGTTAAAAAATGTAATTTACAAAAAGAAGAAAGGACTCTTTCGGAGTTAACACAGCAGATGATGAATCCCTGTCCAATATATGAACTTGTAGGGGTACTGACACTCTGCTTGATGCTACTGTAATAAGCATCTATATCATTATTATCTCCAGTGTACACTCTTCATTATTATTAAAATAATGAATTTAACCTCTCTCAGCAATACACTGACAAATTGTCATCTAAACTTACTTCCAGGGGTTTTGCCTAGCTTGTTGTAAACTCTCATGATATCATCGTCATCCCCCCCTTAATTTGATCATGGATTAGGAGAGGAATTAGCTAATTTATAAAACTTTTTTTAGTGTGTATGCCTTCCATCTTTTGTGTGTACAAGATGCCTCTGCTCTTATTCATTCTGGACAGTCATGACAATTGTAATCAGCAATTTATACACTTGACTAACACTTTGCTAGTACTGTCAGACTCTCTTCAGATCCTCTTGATGGAAAGAGAATAAGGAGCTTTTGTCTTTGCCTTTTTTCCTCTCTTGTCATCACTTGGTTCTTTGATTTCAAAATTAATAAGAAAAATTGTAAGAAGATAGGTATAAAACCACTTCCAGAAAAGGTGGTGTCAGACAGAAAAATATCCTTCAGAATCAGAATAAATATGCAAAATTAAACGATGGATAGTGAGATGGATGGATGGAAAGGAGAGGAATGAGAGAGAGAAAGGATAAGGGAAAGGGGTAGGAGTTCTCCCCTGGCCAGGGGGAGAACCACTCCCCAATTAATCAGTTCACAGCCCCTTTATTTCAGTTGTTCTAGTCTTCCATAATTAATCAATTTTTGCCCTGCACACCATTCCAACTGAAGTTATTTCACTTTCTCTTCCCTCTAAACATTTCTTCTTCAGTAAGCTTGTTGTCAGCCTCCACCACCATTTAAAATCCTTCCCACTGCTCAGCCTCTCATTTTCTACTCACCCGCACCGCTGCTGTTTAATTTTCTACACCTCACACATTCCCTTACCCAAGTATTTTTCTATACCTTCCTCATATCGTTGTACTCAACTATTTAATTTCTGACACTCCATGTATTCCTTCTTTCTCTCTGCATCCTTTTGTCAATTGTTTGCTTCCTTCCCCTACTCCTTTGACTGTATTTTGATGGAATGTTTTCAGTTAATTATATGTTTTTCAGGGCAAGGGCCTTATTCTACATCTGTAAAGTAACTAGCACAGTTTGGATGCCATGTAAATATAATAATTAATAATTTAATATTATTTAACATTGTGGTAGTGCTAAGAGGCCAACCAGATCAGAATCCTATTGTACTAGGTGCTGTGCAAACATATAAGCCCCAATGAGCTTATGCTCTAAAGACAAGACAAAGCAGGTAGATGAGACAAACATGTGGATCAGGGTGGAGGAGACAGAGTAACAAAAATTGTATCATGTAAACTCATACATTCGTAGACTTTAAGGGCAGAAGACACCATCGTGATCATCGAGGCTGACCTCCTACACATTGCAGGCCACAGAACCTCACCACCTGCTTCTGTAATAGACCCACAACCTCTGGCTGAGTTACTGACATCTTCAAATCTTGATTTAAAGACTTCAAGTTACAGAGAATCCACCATTTACTCTAGCTCAAACCAGAAAGTGACTCATGCCCAACACTTCAGAGGAAGCCAAAAACCTCCCAGGGTCTTTGTCAATTTCAGTTTGGGGGAGAATCCTTCTGCGCACCACGTAGAGTGGTCAGTTAGACTGTAAGTATGTGTCCCATCTCCAGCTCTTAGAGATATTCGCTAGCAGCAGACAGACCATTCGGCAATCTCATTTACCATCCCTGCAATAAATGTATCAAACCCAGTTAGGTTTCTTGCCCTCACTATTCTCTATAGAAGGCTGTTCAAGAACTTCACTTCTGTGATGATTCATCTCATTTCAAGCCTAAACTTATTGATGGTGAGTTTGTATCCATTTGTTCTTGTGCCAACATTGGCCCTTAACTTAAATAACTGCTCCCCCTCCCTGGTGTTTCTCCCTCTGATGTATTTAAAGAGCAATCAGAGTAGCCATCTTCTGCACCTGTTCCAGTTTGAATTCATCTTTTTTAAACATGGGAGACCAGAATTTCACACGGTATTACAAATGAGGTCTCAGCAGTGAGTTGTATAATGGTAATAATACTTCCCTATCTCTACTGGAAATACCTCACCTGATCCCTCATAGGATTACATTAGGCCTTTTTCACGACTGCATCACATTTACAGCTCATAGTCATCCGGTGACTGACCAATACACCAGGTCTTTCTCCTCCTCTGATGCTTCCAACTGATGTGCCCCCAGTTTATACCACTAATTCTTGTTGCTAGTCCCTGACTTTTCACTATTAAATTTCATCCCATTTTTATTATTCCAGTTTTTAGGGTCATCCAATCCAATATTAAAAATAACTGCACACCTCTCTGAGAATTTAAAACAAAGACCCTTTAAAAACATACACTTATACCCTATATATCAATATTTAAATGAATACCAAATAATTTATACTAGGGCTGTCAAGCAATTAAAAAAATTAAATGTGATTAATTGCAGTTACTAATAATGGAAT
>ML677332.1:36353537-36764778 GCA_007922305.1 Dermatemys mawii
ACTAATAATGGAATATCATTTATTTAAATATTTTTGGATGTTTTCTAAATTTTCAAATATATTGATTTCACTTACAACACAATACAAAGTGTACAGTAAGTACTCACTTTGTTTATTTTTGATTACAGATATTTGCACTGTAAAAACAAAAGAAATAGTATATTTCAGTTCGCCTAATACAAGTACTGTAGTGAAATTTCTATATAATGTCAATTGAACTTACAAATGTAGAATTATGTGCAAAAAATAACTGCTTTCAAATATAAAACTATGTAAAATTTTAGAACCTACAAGTCCACTTTGTCCTACTTCAGCCAATCACTCAGACAAACAGGTTTGGTTACAATTTGCAGGAGGTAATGATGCTCACATTTTGTTTACAATGTCACCTGAAAGTGAGAACAGGCACTCGCATGGCACTGTTGAGATTCTTAAACCTTGGGTCGAGTGCTGTATCTGTCCTTAGAAATCTCACATTGGTACTTTCTTTGTGTTTTGTGAAATCTTCTATGAAAGTGTTCTTAAAACAAACATGTGCTTTGTCATCATCCGAGATTGCTATAACATGAAATATATGGCAGAATGTGAGTAAAACAGAACAGGAGATAATTCTCCCCCAAGTTCAGTATCACATTTAATTCACACATAATTTTTTTAATGAGCATCATCAGCATGGAAGTATGTCCTCTGGAATGGTGGCCAAAGAATGAAGGAGCATATGAATGTTTAGCATATCTGGCATGTAAATACCTTGCAATGCTAGCTACAAAAGTGCTCTGTGAATGCCTTGTCCCACTTTCAGGTGACATTGTAAATAAGAGAGAGTCAGCAATATCTCCCATAAATGTGAACAAACTTGTTTGTTTTAGCAGTTGGCTGAACAAGAAGTAGGACTGAATGGACTTGTAGACTCTAATTCTACATTGATTTGTTTTTGAGTACAGTTATGTAAAAAAAAATCTACATTTGTAAGTTACACTTTCACAGTAAAGGGATTGCACTACAGTACTTCTATGTCGTGAGTTGAAAAATACTATTTATTTATCATTTTTAAAGTGCAAATATTTGTAATAAAAATAATATATAGTGAGCACTGTACACTTTGTATTCTGTGTTGTAATGGAAATCAATATATTTTAAAATGTAGAAAAACATCCACAAATATTTCATATATTTCAATTAGTATTTTTTTAATCACAGTTAATTTTTTGAGTTAATTGCGTGAGTTATCCGTGATTAATCGATAACTTTACTTTCTAGTGTTTTAATCAAAATGTCATGTGGTATCAAGTCAAATGTCTTACAGAAATCTAAGTATATTACATGAACGCTTCTACCTATATCGGTCAGATTTGGAATCACAGCAAAACGAGATATCGTTAGTTTGACAAGATATGTTTTCTATAAACCTCACGTTGATTGAAATTAATTATGTTACCCTCCTTTAATTAATCAAATCCCGTACCAGCTGTTCCATTATCTTGTCTGGGATCAATATCAGGCTGATAGGACTATAACTACCTGGATCATCCCAGTTACCCTTTTTGAAAATTGGCGCATTAGCTTTTTTCCAGTATTTTGGGACTTATCCAGTGATCCAAGACTTATTGAAAATCACCACATTCAGAATCCAGCTCTTTTAAAACTCTTGGATGCAAGTTATCCAGACTTGCTGATTTTAAAAATGTATGACTTTAGTAGCTGCTATTTTACATCTTCCCATTATATTTCATATGTAAAATTGGATTACCTTTATTTTTCAAACTCTCTTATTTCACAAACACCTTGCTTAATTAATCTCAAACTTTCCTCCAAATACTCCTCTGGTAAGAGTTCACACATCAGAAATTTCAGGTACAGAGATTTTGTTTTGATAAGATTAGTGATAGAAGGGTTACAAGTGGGATTATAAAGAAAACATAGTTTTAATTTTAGGGCCTGATGCTGAAAGCCCTCATGGGGAGTGACTTTAGTAAACTACACCTGTGAGTAAAGATTACTCATTTGAATAAAGTTTGCATGATTGGGCCCTTCATTATGGAAATTGGTATAACTTCTGTTGTAATCTCTGGGATGAATGTTTGCATGTTGCCAATGATTCCAACTGAAAATTCTTAAATATCTACTTGAGAAACGTTGAAGTTTTTGGGAATTAGGATGAGTGTATTAATATTTCATTTGATTCTAAGTCATCAGTTTAATATTTTTTTGTTTTCCATTCATTTTTATTAAGCTGTTTACCTTCATTCCCCTGAAGCATCCTGTGTTTTTCTTAGGAATTGAGTCTTCTTCCATGTAATTACACTGTGTGGTGTTTTGTTCCCTTTGTTGTCAATACATTGCAACAGATTATTGCTTACTTTTTGATCCCTTGTGTCTGATTTGTCAAGATTGTAGCACTATCAGAGAGGTGTGTGTCTCTAACTTTTAGAGCCATCAGTTCAATAATCATAGAATCATAGGACTGGAAGGGACCTCGAGAAGTCATCTAGACCAGTCCCCTGCACTTGTGGCAGGACTAAGTGTTATGTACACCATTCCTGACAGGTGTTTGTCTAACATGCTCTTAAAAATCTCCAATGATGGAGATTCCACAACCTCCCTAGGCAATTTATTCCAGTGCTTAACCACCTTGACAGGAAGTTTTTCCTAATGTCCAACCTAAACCTCCCTTGTCGCAATTTAAGCCCATTGATTCTTGTCCTATCCTCAGAGGTTAAGAACAATTTTTCTCCCTTTTCCTTGTAACAACCTTTTATGTACTTGAAAATGGTTAGCACGTCCCCTCTCAGTCTTCTCTTTTTCAGACTAAACAAACCCAGTTTTTTCAATCTTCCCTCATAGGTCATGTTTTCTGGACCTTGAATCATTTTTGTCACTCTTCTCTGGACTCTGTCTATTGGTCCACATTTTTCCTGAATGTGGCACCCAGAACTGGACACAATACTCCAGTTGAGGCCTAATCAGCGCGGAGTAGAGCAGAAGAATTACTTCTTGTGTCTTGCTTATAACACTCCTGCTAATACATCTCAGCATTATGTTTGCTTTCTTACAACAGTGTTACACTATTGATTCATACTTAGCTTGTGGTCCACTATGACCCCTCAGATCCCTTTCCTCAGTACTCCTTCCTAGGCAGTCATTTCCCATTTTGTATGTGTGCAACTGATTGTTTCTTCCTAAGTGGAGTACTTCGCATTTGTTCTTATTGAATTTCATCCTGTTTACTTCAGCCATTTCTCCAGTGTGTCCAGATCATTTTGAATTTTAATCCTATCCTTCAAAGTGACTTGCAATCCCTCCCAGCTTGGTATTGTCCGCACATTTTACAAGTATACTGTCTATGTCATTATATAAATCATTGATGAAGATATTGATCGGAAGTGGACCCAGAACTGATCCTCGTGGGACCCCACTCATTATGTCCTTCCAGCATGATTGTGAACTACTGATAACTCTCTGGGAATGGTTTTCCAACCAGTTTTGCACCCACCTTATAGTAGCTCCATCTAGGTTGCATTTCCCTAGTTTGTTTTTGAGAAGGTCATGCGAGACAGTATCAAAAGCTTTTAATAAAGTCAAGACATACCACATCTATACCACACTTCCTCCCATCCATAAGATTTGTTACCCTGTCAAAGAAAGCTGTCCAGTTGATTTGACATTATATGTTTTTGACAGATCCATGCTGACTGTTACTTATCAACTTAATATCCGTATGGTTGCTATATATTCTTTTTGCACATTTATGACAATCTGATTTTTAATTAAGAATAACATGTATTGCCAAAAAGCAAGTGTTATAGATACAAGAAGGTCTTAAGAAAAAGTTTTTAGAATAATGAAAGTTAACTCTTGGGCCCACTGGCCCTTATCTTAACTCAGAGTTTGAAAAGCCCACTCCTTCATTTATTTCTGGCAGTAGAAAAGTTTTCCCTGACCTGTGGGTCCTCAGACATCAATTTCCAGATAATCTGTTTTATTTGGTATTTTAGTGGGTTTCTTGCCATATAGGCTGTGACAATAATCTTCTGAATGTGAACAGATGCATTAATGTCTTTCTCAATCTGCAGACAAAGGGTTCCAATGCATCTTTAGCTGCTCATAGCTTTACTGCATTCCAACAGAATGTTAACTAATCTGCAGTCAGTGTCACCAATCCATGGCCCTGTGTTCAGCAGTGAAACAGGCCAGAATTTTCTCCATATCACCCTGCTGACTGGGAAAGTTGTGAGCAACAGAAAAGAGAGCACTCAGGCTAATCATTAGAGGATACAAAGAAGGAAACTTGGCAGCTCGAGACCCATCACTTCAAACACACAGACTCATATACCAAACATCCAGGATACTAGGAGAGGAGTAGAGACCAATAAACAACTCATCCTTGCAGCCGCGAAATGGTTGGTGGAAGGCTAGAGTAGGAGAAAACTATTCCTTTCCAGATGGCAGGAAAGGAGAGGAGGGACACATTCATGATGAACTCCCTGCCCTTGTGGTAGTAAAGTAGACTGTCAAGAACGTGGTAAGCCTGAGGAGAAGAGAGATCCTTCTACTTTCCAGCAGTGGAAGTGGGAAGGGAAGCTTCATAGTTATCAGACACCTAGGGTTAAGAACATAAGAAAGGCCGTACTGGGTCAGACCAAAGGTCCATCTAGCCCAGTATCCTGTCTACCGACAGTGGCCAATGCCAGGTGCCCCAAAGTGAGTGAACCTAACAGGTAATGATCAAGTGATCTCTCTGCTGCCATCTATCGCCCCGCTCTGACAAACAGAGGCTAGGGACACCATTCCTTACCCATCCTGGCTAATAGCCATTAATGGACTTAACCTCCATGAATTTATCCAGTTCTCTTTTAAACCCTGTTATAGTCCTAGTCTTCACAACCTCCTCAGGCAAGGAGTTCCACAGGTTGACTGTGTACTGTGTGAAGAACTACTTCCTTTTATTTGTTTTAAACCTGCTGCCCACTAATTTCATTGGGCAGCCCCCAGTTCTTCTATTATGGGAACAAGTAAATAACTTTTCTTTATTCATTTCCTCCACACCACTCATAATTTTATATACGTCTATCATATCCCCCCTTAGTCTCCTCTTTTCCAAGCTAAAAAGTCCTAACCTCTTTAATTTCTCCTCATATGGGACTTGTTCCAAACCCCTAATCATTTTAGTTGCCTTTCTCTGAACCTTTTCTAATGCCAGTATATCCTTTTGGGATGAGGAGACCACATTTGTACGCAGTATTCAAGATGTGGGTGCACCATGGATTCGTATAAGGGCAATAAGATATTCTCCATCTTATTCTCAATCTTTTTTTTAATGATTCCTAACATCCTGTTTGCTTTTTTGACTACCGCTGCACACTGCATGGACGTCTTCAGAGAACTATCCATGATGATTCCAAGATCTTTTTCCTGATTAGTTGTAGCTAAATTAGGCCCCATCATATTGTATGTATAGTTGGGGTTATTTTTTCCAATGTGCATTACTTTACATTTATCCACAATAAATTTCATTTGCCATTTTGTTGCCCAATCACTTAGTTTTGTGATATCTTTTTGAAGTTCTTCACAGTCTGCTTGGGTCTTAACTATTTTGAGCAGTTTAGTATCATCTGCAAACTTTGCCACCTCACTGTTTACCCCTTCCTCCAAATCATTGATGAATAAGTTGAATAGGATTGGTCCTAGGTCTGATCCTTGGGGAACACCACTAGTTACCCTTCTCCATTCTGAAAATTTACCATTTATTCCTACCCTTTGTTCCCTGTCTTTTAACCAGTTCTCAATCCATGAAAGGATCTTCCCTCTTATCCCATGGCAACTTAATTTACATAAGAGCCTTTGGTGAGGGACCTTGTGAAAAGCTTTCTGGAAATCTAAGCACACTGTGTCCACTGGATCCCCCTTGTCCACATGTTTATTGACCCCTTCAAAGAATTCTAATATATTAGTAAGACATGATTTCCCTTTACAGAAACCATGTTGACTTTTGCCCAACAATTTATGTTCTTCTATGTGCCTGACCATTTTATTCTTTACTATTGTTTCAACTAATTTGGTTAAATTCATTCCTGCTGTGAGGCATGTGCAAGCACGGGGACTAAGAGGAGGCATGTTCTACCTCCCCTGTTAAGGTCTGTTGTTCAGGCTAGGACAGGCATCAAAGCTATCCAAATTGTGCCCCAATTTCAGTGGCTCCTATATTCCATTTCAGGTGCAAAATCACCAGGACAGTAAGAATACCCTGGTCAGGCCCCTTCTTGTCCCAAGCCTTCCCGCTTCTTCCTCTGGCCTATCCCTGCTCTGCTTCCACATCTCCAAATTCAGATGCCATGTATGTTAAGAAGTGCTGTGAAAGGGGTATTAGTTGGTTGCCCTGCAGCCCCTAGTAGCCAGATGTTCATTAAAAAGATGCCTGAGTAGGATCCAGATTGCAGCATCCTGACAAGCCTGCCTCTTTCACAGCACCTGAAGGTAGAGATCTGGCTTCTCACCAAGTTTTGCCCCTTGTTCTCACTTTTGCCCACCACCAAAACATCTTTCATGTTGGCCTTTGGCTAGTCAAAGGTCTTGTACTCTGGTTAGTGGAAACTGATTATTATTCTTTTGGAAATTGAAAACAGGATACTGTGTTGATCTATTAGACTGTGAAACTCTTATTGAGAGAAATTCAAAAAAATATTATTCTAAAGCTCTAATGATTTGGATCTGGTGTTCCGTGATCAACTCTATACCACACTGTCAGTTGTGTTTGGGAAGTAAATACCACTAAATAAGGACAACTTGACCAAATAGCCAAGCTGTCTTAGAAAAAGGAGGAGATTAAAATAATTGTGTGTGACTTTATACAGTATAGGGAAAATATATTATAAAATATATTGTAGAACCACCCTTACAGCCCTTAGAACTCACTTCTCTGACTTTTGGCATTCAAAAATCATGGGTTTTGTCTTACAAGATTCTAAAAACATGAAAAAGTTGATGAATAATTTGAACTGGCAGTCCAGTTATAATGGACAATTTTGTATCACTAGTTGGTTAGATATAAGTATTACAGCGATAGGAAGATAAAAGCTTTCTGAAACTTAATATTTTAGAAGCAGGAAAATCAGTTTCTTAAATCCACTGTGTTTCCTTTTTTCCTTTGAATTGGATAGAAAACTGAACAAAAGAACTAGAAAGAGAAAACTAACAGCTTGATTTACTTTCATAATCCAGCATACATAATTATATAGTTAAGTTTGCTCATAAACTGGTGTAAGTCAGCATAGTTCCATTTATTTCAAAGGAGCAACACTGATTTACACCAGCTAAGGTTCTGGCCCTGAAATTGCAGTTTAAAAAATGGCAGGCCAGACTATTTGAAAAGAAATGACTTATGGAAAACAAAAAACCAAGGCACAGCAATGGATTGGTAAAGATAACGTTCATTGTGCTGCTCCCCTTGCTCTGTGTTCTCTCTGGATAAATGTAAGACTTCAAGTTCCAAGTTCCGTATAAACTCAGCACCCTTCATCAACACCAAATTCACTTAATTTTTTTTTAGAAGAAACAATAATTGCACTACATGGAATAAAGAGGAATATGTATTCAGTTCTTGACCTCTGTTCTTAGACTGTCAGCAAAGGGATCAATTAATGCTACGTGTGGCATTGGTCTAATGATTGGGACATCAGTTCACTAGGAGCTGGATTGGGAGTCTAACTCCTTTTAGACTGATCATGAAAGAACCATTGTGTGGTGGTAATCTTTTGGCTATTATTCACTTGTGTTGGATTTAAACCTTAGTCCTAGAGGAAAAAAGTTCCATATCTTGCTGCCAATCTCCTGACTCTTTATCCCCTCCCACATTGAATTGTTTGTTTGTTTATATTGTGGTGTATCTGAATACAGTCATGAATTTTTGAAGACAAATTGTGGTATTTTCTGTGCATCTGTGGTTAGAATCTGACCTTATATTTGCTGATGGATTGTTTTGGAACTACCAAAGGTGGCACTCTTGCTACCAGAACAGAATTCTGAAGAAGACTGGGTAGAGAGAGGTAGGGTATTTTAAGCAGTTTTGGATTCCGATGTAAGATTTTGAGTAATTTTTAAGTACGATATATTTTTGGAATGTTAACTGCATCTCTTATCCTGTTCAGATTCCAGATTCCATCATTTCTCGTGGTGTTCAGGTGCTCCCACGAGATACAGCCTCCCTCAGCACTACCCCTTCAGAATCTCCTCGTGCCCAGGCCACCTCTCGTCTCTCCACTGCATCCTGCCCAACACCAAAAGTAAGTACAATGCCTTGCTATCTCCCAGTGTTCCAATGTATAATCTGATTGATAGTTCCCTTCTGCTGATGAAGGTAGGATCGAATGCAAGATTACACTGTTGAAAATGACAAATGAATGAAAAATAGTGTAGAACATTCCTACATGTATTGTTATACAAATTACAGTGTGGGGCCAGCAACAGGTTGCGAAAAGTCTCGTATAATTTTGCAGCTCCTGTATTTAACCATTGTTGTAACTCCTATTTGCCCACAGTGAAGCATATTACATATATGAAAGCACTTGTCTTCTGTTATCTATTGCAATATTGATCATGAGTATGAGAATGTTAACCTTTTGAAATTCCCTATTCATTCCCTGAATAGTACAGATACTCCTACCACTGAAAACAGGATTAAACTAATAAAATATTTTCACCAAAAGGATGTGTGCATATTTATAGCCTGGGCTGGGGCAGCTCTTTGCCCCAGTATAATACTGATGAATTTAAAACACTTTCAAGCCAACTTGTTTGCTTTAACATGAATATTTGCTGCCTGATATTTGAAAACAACTCTAAATTGACTAGAAAGAAAGTTTTAATGCCAACCTTTTGGGATTATTATTCAATTCTTGCAGATTATTCCATACTGATTTAATTTATTCAGGTGAACTCCATTTATATGTGTTCTGTATCAGAACTTAAAGACAGTAAATTGGAAGCTAAGGAAATGAACTAGTTGCAAGACCAGTAATGATCATGATTACTTTTTGCTAGAGAGTTCTCCATTTGTGTTCAGCTAGTGTTGTTCATATCACAAAGTTCTCTTTTTGATATACGTGATACCAACATGTTAATAGTCTTGTAGCAAGTGACAAACAGTAACATTCCTTCTCATCTAATTGATCATGGTCCTTAGAGATTATTCTGCTTGCTAAAATGATTGCAGATGTATGACAATTCATTTTTCTTGCTATCTCATTTATTTTCTGTCAACAGTTTAGATTAATTCAGGGAGCTGTCTCAGTTTAACATTTTTGACAGTTTTATGAACTACATGACTTGACTATAATAGAATTTTGGTGGCAGCATGTGGCGGACTTCACTAAGCAGTTCATTGCTCTTAAAACAAGATTCAGTGAAACCTTCAACTTTGCTTGATTTTGTTTTTTGCATGTGCTTTCCAAAATAAATTGTCACTTATAGGATGGTCTCATTAAAATACAGCCTGGAAGGGTATTAAATAGGAATACCCAGGACAGAGGAGGAATGCACAAGCCAGGAGAGGGAAACTGTGGGCCCTGTACTCAGAGTTTGTGTCTTTTAAAAAGATTGTGAAGCAGCAGGCCCCGCACAGGAGGCCAATCAAAGGTATAAACAATATTTATTATACTATAGATAGACTCCCAATGAAACAGAAGTATTTAAAGCAATATAGCGCAAAGGGAAGGAGCACAGTGTGCCAACTCTGAAACAGAATCCATACTATTGGACAGTCTTCATATGATAAGGAGTTTTACAAGGAAGCTAGAGGGAAATGTGAAGCACATGGTGAGATTGAGGTTTTTCCATATGAAGTTGGTTGGAATAAATCCGCACCAAACAAGGACCACCACTTTGTAAACTTAATTTAGTCCATGCTTAATTGTCATTTCTTACCAGAAACTCAAGTGTATTTTCAAGACAGGCTAAATCACTGAGCACCTTCTGGAACATAAGACTTGCTGTGCCAGATCAGACCACTGATCCAATTATTCAAGTATTGTACTTCCAACAGTAGCCAGTAGAAGATGCTTCAGAGGAAGGTACAAGAAAACTCAGCAGTACACAATTTGGGAATAATTTGTCCACAGGAAAACCTTCTTCTTAATCCCCAATATTTAGAGATTGGATTAAAAGCTAGATCTTTTATTTCCCATACAAAGCTCTTGGGTTTTTTTAATTCCTTATTGTAAAAATTCAGGTTATTCTTGTTATCCATATAAATGTCCAGTCATCTTTCGAATCCTGCTAAATTTTCAAGAAACAGACAGCTACCAAATATAATAGAGTACAGTGGACTGTTGATTATCCAGGATCGGGTTAACCAGGTTGTGGATTAACCAGGATGTCAAAAAAAATATGCATAACTTGCAGGGCCTGCTCTGGCTTTGTTGCTGCCCCAAGCACACAAAAAAACCCAAACCACCAGGGCGCAGTGAACCAACACCACCTCCCGCTGGCACAGAGTGGCTGGTGAACCAATATCCCTTCCCATATTTCCTGGTGATTATCTGGGATTTTATTATCCAGGATTAATTTTTTCCCTGTCATCCTGGATAATCGAGATTCTACTGTATATGGCTCTTGCCTGTTCCTTAGGGAATACTCATATTTCTTGGTGTGTCTACAATTTTCATTATTTTTTCCTTTTGGAGCCTGGATTTCTAATCATGCAATATGCATGCAAATTTAGCTGGAGCTGATGTGAGAGCTCTTGATTCACCCAGGTAATGGGGTTAACTATAAATTCTAATCTGTAACATGCAATTGATTTGTTACAATTTGTTTATTTTAATCTGCAAGTGTTTAACAGACGTATCATTTTATATTCCTGTTTTTGAAATTCACTTTAGATTATGGAGAATCATAAACAAATATACAGGGATTGTATTGTAAAATAGAGAAGCCTTAGCAGTAGGCAGCTCAGAATCCACGTAATTATACACATAACATGTTGTCAAGAGTTGTGATTTAACATAGAAAACTATTTCTCCAAGGGTATAGGGCAATAGATTTCTTTATGAACTACGAACTCCAGTCTATCTTCTTATACCCGTTAAAAGTATATTTTTGTCTTATGTATCACAGCCTCAGTAACTTTTTACTGAATCTGCTGTTTTAGCAAAAGATCATGTGACCCTCTCAGTTAAGAACCAAGCTTCAGCAATTATAGTAGTAACTATGCTGGATTAAATATATGTGCAGACTCAGAAGTGATGTGTTATGAAAGGTATGTTAGGATTATGGAGTAGGGTTGTTAATAGTCTTGGTAGGTTAGGTGGGTAAGGAAAAGTTTATAATCTCTCATAAGTTTATTTTGAAAAATTGTATATATTGTATATGCATGTATAGCATGTGGTCAGACATTTTAAAAATCAAAATACGTATTTTAAAAACTAAGTTTCTCGATTTTTGCAGTTTCTCCCACATTTTCTGTAAATTTGCCTCTAACACAGCACTAACTACAGACATATGTGGAGCTCATTAGTATTTAGAATTCAGTAAACAAAATCAGTCATCAAAAGCTCCATTTCTTCCCTAAATTATCCCTATATTTTGTCCCTGTGTTAGTCTAGTTCTTGGTTGTTAATGAAGCTGGATTTTCACTGAGACTGCAGGAGTAGGGTCATCAGCCTGTAATCAGTCAAGGCCCCCCAAAAGCTCCTTTGGTTGCTCTGATAAGATTTTAGTGCTTCTCTATGGAATCCTTTGTGTAAAAGTCAAACCTCTGTTTTGAACAAAGCCCTCTTTGGGCTCAGTGTGTATGTCAACATATCTATAGTAGTTGGTTGCAGATGTGTAGACATTTCTAAGAGTTTCACCAAAAAAACATTGGCAGACTGAGTTATCAATCCTCTTTTTTTCAATCAGCCAACCAGGAACCTCGCTGTGGTGCAGAAGAATTTTTCAACTTTTTCATTGTGTGCTTTAAGCCTGTGTAAAGAATTACTTCTTACTTCATTAGGTTTAAATTGTGTTTTGAATATCCATATCTTAAAAAATTTGGATGACAATACCTAAGCAGTTCTCTCATGTTTTCTATATCACTTTCACTGGCTGAGCAAATCACAAGATTTCCTTATCATAATAATCTCTATATTCTTGGGTGGCATTTTGAGCAATTTAGATGCAACATCCTTTTCATATAAAGAAGCAATACCATTAAGTAGGAATGCATTTTTCCCTATGAGACTGCTTGTAGCCTTTATTAAGTAATTTCTTTTGTTTAACTAATCATCTTGAATTAAATGTCAATGTTGATTTTTTTTCCTTTAGTTTTTCCTGTTTCTTCATCTGCAGAATCTCGTAGATTCTTTTTTGCCATCTACTATCTCAAAGAGCATATCATGGACAAATGCTTAAATCATTTCCTTAAACTGCTAATTTTGGAGCACAGAGAGTCTTATGCTGTTACCAGTAAAGAAAATTGCAACTTTTCAAGTTCAAATCTTTCCCTTTCATTTTTTCTACTGACACAACCAATATTTCATTTATTACCATTTTTGTGTGCCAGAGAAGCAAAGTAGATATTAAACAGCAGCAAGAAGTCTAGGAACATAGGTTTTAAATTATCATCATGAATACATTAAAGCGACAACAGTGGTATCAAAAACATCTTACTTATGGGATCACCAAATTCATCAATTTTTTACTCTTGCACTTCAATAAACAAAATTTCATTCAATGACGTGTTATAATTAAGAATTCAAAGAACCCAGTTTTCTGCACTTTTTGAGATGAGCACATTTTTGCTTTTCTCTTTATAATTTTTACATTTTATTTTTTAAAAATTACCTGTTTTCTTTACTTCACACCCTTCTTTTCTTGTTGTTTACCCTGTCCTCCATCTTTAAGACCTTGAATCGGATCTATTTGTATGCTGATGTCAGGTAATGGGTTTACTCCAGTTTGGAATAGTCAGCAGCAACTTTCACTTACTAAGTATAACAAGAAAGAACAAACCAGTGAATTCACACTTTGAAAGGTAAAATGAGGAAGACAGCTTTGGATGGAGCCCCATTATCATGCCCTATTAATCTTACAGAAGTTTTTAGATTCCACATCATCCAGTCTTTACATAGTTCACAGCTCCTCCGATTCCCTTTTCTTTAGCATCTAAGGACAATTGATTCTGCTAGTTAATTACATCATCCTCTCCCATTACTGGTGGCTATCCATTCCCCTTCCTCTCAAGGTTTCTAGACAGCTCTGTAACTTTTTTATTGATTCTTACTAGGCCTAATAAGAACTTTGCTTTTCTTGCCACTTTTCTTTTCTATCACTTTTCAGAATAGTTAAAGTTTATATTTCCTGAGTAAAGGCAGAGAGACAATATTTCCAATGTAAAAAAATTTCAAATATGTATGTGCAGCAGAGTGCGGCAGGACCCTGTTGGTTCCTGTCTCTGCTAGGTCCACGAAGAGTTAGTAACGACAGGTGCAGTTTATTCAGAGGCTTGTTCCCACCACCGTTTCACCATGTACAGTTGGCCCTTTACCATCTTCAGGTAGGAGGCAATGAGGGAAGAGCTACCTCCCTGCTTTCATTCTTTGCCTTTTCCCTTTCTTTCTGCTCTTCTCCAGCTTTCTTCCCCTAAGGCTTTTTTACAGCTCCCGGCTAATTAGAGGGCAGCTGTTTCTGCCTCCCAAGTTAGGGCCAGGTTATCTCTAATCTGTTCCCCTAAATGGGAGCTGACATAACAGAGAGATGAATCTGCAACCCTTTGCCAAGCACCCTGTCACGGTATGTAATGTTTGTGCAAATACTTCAGGAAAAAATGGAAAAACTCTTAACCACCCTCACTAAAAGAAAACAAAAAAATAACACCAGCATGGTTTATTTCTGGAATAAAAATTCTGTTTTGGGTTGTTCAACCATGATGCCTCATTGCGTTCTCTATGATACAGTCATTTGAACACCAAATAAAGTGAGATAGTACTTAAAAGTTACAATCTGGCCCTTAATGTCGGTTATTCCATACAGTGAAGTGAGTTTTAAATTAAAACCAGTTGTGATTGTTTTCAGTTCCAACTCACAGCCCTGTTGCTAGCAGGGTTACCTGTCACCAACTTGGCAGGGATTCTCCTGAAACATGCCAAGCTAGTCTCCAGTTATGCAACCAACTCCTCACAGAGTCACTTCCTACCCTTTTCTCCAGAGCTTGCTGTCTCAGGGTTCTCACAGTCTCTCCTCCTTCTACAGTGTCCCAAGCCTGGGGGTCTTGGGTCATCACTGGCCTGCCTCCGCATCCTGGAGTGCAGGTGGACTTTCCAAAGGAGCATGCAGCGCACTTCCTTCCTCGACAGCAGTCAGCTCAGACTTAGCTGAGTTGTTTCCTTTTATAGCCTGGTTGCAGCTGGAGCATGCCCAGAAGAGCTGAGGCGGTGGGGCCTACTCAGTCCAAAGAGAAGAATTAACCTTGCAGAACAAGTGCAGGGCTAGTACACTCCATCACACAATGCAACAAATAGGCAGCAGGGCAATACTAGAAGTTTCTTTTTGGAAGTTCTTAACTAAGCTCCTGGGAAAAGTCCTGTTTTGTATCCCTTCAGGTTTCATTCTATTTTATTCTTTTTATACTTCCATCAATACCAAGTTTTCAGTACCACAGGGAGTGAGCAACTCTGACAGATTGGATCAGCTCCAGGCAGTTGTCTCCATGGGAGTGGAATATCATCCTTCACGTTTTCACAAGCATTTGCTGCAATTTAAGGTATCTTGCAATAGACTAGCTGTCCTCAGTGGTGACTCCTTAATTTCCTTTGTTGAAATGTTTTGTTTTTTCTTCTGAAAGTGTTCAAGACCAACCTTAAAATTTTTGCTTTCCCATCTCTGCAATCATGCAATCATACGAGAGCAGAATTCTGGTTGGAATTTTTTGTTGTTGTTCTTGCAAAGACCTTTTACTCATTATATTAGCCTTCACTGGGTTAGTCCTTTGTTTCACAGGTGTGAATAGGGCCATGCTTTGATCTTGAGAACACCTTGAAATTGCTGTCTTCTAACGTAGTATTTTTAGTTACTAACACTTCTACTAAGTGAGCAGATCAGTAATGAGAGAACTCAGTTTTTCTCCCCTCTGCTTCAGGTTTCTCCCTCCTCCCCCAAGAAGATAGTTTTTGATCTTCCACCAGACTTCATCCCAATGGTAAATACAGAATTTCGTATCGGTTAGCTCATTGTTTTTCCACCCATTGTCTTAATCTGGTTTTCTTCCAGGATAAGAACCAACATTTGTTGGATGTGAGATGTTTACATGTCTTCTGAAATTATATGTACCTCTTTCACAAGAGTTTGAGACAGCCAACAGTTATGTTCACAAGGGCAAAGCTGCCACAATGGGCCATGCGGGCCAGAGAATCTATTTCGGTAGCAGTTCAGTCAGTCATGACACTTCTCCAGAGGAGTACTGCTTTCTCGGCAATAAGGGCTTAGTCATTCACATTTGAAGAGTACAAGGCAGCAACTTATTTTTCCCCTCACAAGTTAATAGGGCATTATTAGACTAACTGGATTTCACTGCATCTTGGGACACTTCCTTAGGTTTTAAATTCCTTCAAGTGGCAAAATAATATAAGCCCTTCTTCCCTGAGTATTTCTTATTACATTCACTGACCATCCTACTGTGTCCAAGATAGGATATGAGAAGAAGGGAATTATGACTAAGAATTAATTACTGACAATTTTATTTGTCATAGGCCTCTCTGCACAAAAATATTGTCACCTGGCTTTCTGGTAGATTAAGCCATTATCACTGTGGTTCATAATGTCTCTGTGGTAGGTGGGAGAAGAGAACTACATCAAAAAGAATTGCTGTTGAATAATTTTCCCATATAAAAACTCAACCTCTTCTGACAATGCTCCCTTTGACGGCTATGTAAAAAAAAAAAAGGGGAGGAGGGGTCTGTTTGCAGAGAGTGAGCAGTATAAAGTAAAAGCACAAAGAAATATGAACTGAATTTCTTGTGAAAATGATGAATGCTTTAGAAGATGTGCAGCCTTGCAAAGACTTCCAAAGTGCAACAGTTAAATTATGTCTTTTGTTTCTTCAATACAGTCCCTAGTGGGCAATATTCACAATTAACTAGAACATTGTGGCTAGTTTGTACCAACATTGCAATTTTTTTTTATGTTGGTGACATTTTCAGAAAATGCCAGTAAGAATGTGGGAAGTTGGGTGTTGCCAAGAAAAGGAAGAATGAAAAAGCATTAAAAATCAGTATAACAGGGTTCCTGCAAGGCCCTCCCGGCTCCAGCCCTCGCTAGGCTGAGAAAGTCACTCAGAGCCTTTGTTGCAGTGCTCACCTTATGCTTTTATTTACAAGTAGTGTTCCCACCACCTTTCCCCCACACACATAGTCCCCTTTTTACAGTCTATCAGCAAAGGGTGGGGGGGAGTTATTTCTCCCTGCTTCCCCTTACTGCTGTTCCCTTAGTGCAGCTTCCCTTCTTTTCAGCTCCACCTCCTTTTCAGCAGTCCCTTGGCTTCCTTCCCCTGGGCTTTTATCCAGCCCTAGCCCGAAGAGGCAGCAGCTGTTCCAGCTTCCCCAGTCAGGGCCAGGTGATCTATCCAGCTCCCATTCACCTCCCTTAATTGGAGCTGGAGTTACAGAGAGTTGGCTAAGCAGTTTTTCTGCTTAGCACCCTGTCACAATCATGCTATGTCAAAATTAAGACATTTGTAAACGTGTACACTCTCTCAAAATATTTAGTTCCTAAGGAGAACTTGGAGCATCATTATATTATTCCTATTATAATATTCCTGGATTATTTTTGTTTATTCATGAATGATGGTTTCTAGGAAAAAATAACATTTTGCCTCTGCCTGCTGAGTTATAATAACTCCACGTGCCCTCTACAGGAGATCTGTCCTTCTTGATGTGCTTCATGTTCTTAGCCCTCAGTAGCTATACATCACAGTATGTAACAGTAGCCACCCTCACCCTGATCTAATCTTACTCATCAGTTCAGGCATGTGGTTCATTTGGCTGTGGTTTTGGCTCCTCAGGGATACAAGAATTCTCCACATCGCCTGCTGCTTAGAAACTGCATGACTTCAGCCAGTGTGGCCTTCATTTTCTTCTCTAATCTCTACAGTACACAATGAACTTGATTCTCATGTACACTGGTTTAGCAATCTGAAATAGTTGTAAAGCAGGTGTAAAATATGTTTGCATCCATTTTAACATGTATTTATACTGCTGAAGTGATATTAAGGGATGTAAATGAGAATTTATTTGGCCCAATGTTCTTGAGCTATCAGACTGCAAAGGTACTGAACCTGTAATACACCATATGAACCATACCTCACTGAAATAACATTGACATGTCCTTCAGTAACAATCCCCTTTAAGGATTTACTCCTTTTTGAATAATAACTTCAAAAATTACCAAACTCCTTTGCAGGCAAATGGAATTCAGGATTAATGCAGAGTAGACAACATAAAAGGCATTCTTCATTCCAGTCACCTAGAGGCAAGTTCAGAGAGCCTAGATTGTCTCAGCCAGGGAGGAGGATATAATCTGATAAGAAAGGCCGTGAGAGACCAGAGCACCTATCCTATAGACACACCGCATGACAGGGTCATCTTATCTATTCACAAACATAAAAAGAGGATGTCTCCATTTCTTCTTCACTGCATGGGCCAACATAGCCTTGATTGGCTGAGTCTAGACTACATAGCATCCTTTCTAGATAGAATTGTTTTCCAAACCCTACAGCAGAGTCTTAGTTCAGTCTGGAGTTCTTTAAGCATCAAGGGATTCAGGATACTCTCAACCACCTTATAAATAACCCATCATCCCCGTTACCAGAGGATCACAGTGGACAGGGATACACACCATCTGCTTTACTGCCTTCCAAAAATAGAGTTCTGTATTCGGTCCTGGCTTTCGAGATGGAGCCATTTAAATTGATTATTCAGGTAGTGTACTTGAGAGAGTATTCACTGGATCTCTCTAAGATTGATACATGTCCCAGTTCTGACAGTCATTAATTCACAATACTGAAACAATACTACCAGTATCTCATTTGGTGTGCATATAGCACCCAAAACATTCTCAAAAGTGATGGCTGTCCTAGCAGCAGCAACAGATTTTTGTTTGAGAGAGCCAAAACTCAAATTCAGATAAAGTAAGCCTTTTCCCTAGTGGGCATGTTCCTAGAGATATATGGCTAATTTGTCATTGGTTCCACTGCAGAAGCTCATGGACCTAGAAGACCAATTCAATAAAGTAGCAGACAACATCTACTTGATGCAGGATAGATGAGGAAAAAGCAACAATATCAAACACAGGCACTACTTCACTTATCACTGGTCTGGATGTAGGATTATGTACAAATTCTAGGCTCCATGGCAAATATAGCAGTAGTCTTCTGTGTCTGCTTCCACTTAAGGCCATTGCAGGGCTTTCTTCTCTGCAGTGAAAAGCAGAGTGAAAGGACTTCAAGAAACTCTTTCAGCTATCAGCTTGCACCTGATCAGAATGACATTGCAACAAGAGTCTATTGAAAGAATGCCTCTTACATTCTATCAGTAGTTCACCAGGCTACAAATGCCAGTCTGCCAAGATGGAGCTAGCTTATTATCTGAGAGCCAATTGCACATGAATGAGGATCTTTCTAAGTTCAGTCTTGTGGCATGCATATTAAAAGTACCTCTCAGACAAGATGAAATCTGTCCTTTCGTAGTGAAACAATTGGTCTACTTTAATATGTGTATGAAAACACAGAAAACATTCTCAATCTGGTGTGACAACAGAAACAACCAAATCCATGGTAATCATACTGGTTATCCTGAAATAACTAAAGGAAAGGCTGAACCTGGAAATGGATGCCTGCTTATTAGAATAATTTGTTCGAATGTTTCAAGTGGCAGTTGCAGAATTCAGCATTTATACCTGTATACCCCTGTACCTCTCAGTGAACATCTAGACAGCTCTACCTTCTTTATGGTCATTGAGCAACTGAGACACCTGATAATGGGAAATGGAAGACTTGGAGACTTCAACCTAGTGCTGAATACCCTCGCAGATTATCATCTAAAACAATTTGGAAATTTTCAGTATGACTCCGTTCTATCAAAGTTTTGTTCTTCGCAGCTCAATCAAACAAGCTTGAGAGCACTCTCCACCTCAGTAAGTTAGAGCTCAGAGTCCTACCATGCTTTTCAGCTAAAGGTCAACTCCATGATTCATCTAAACCAGGGCACAGCCATAACATCTTTTTGCCCATCTAAAGAAGAAAGACTGCATCACCCAAATATTTCCAGTGCTTTCAGAATTTATCTCGAGAGATACCATTCTCCTCCTTTCTTGACAGGTTTTGAAAAGGAATTTACAAAGTCACTGATGTTTTGCTATAAGAGACATTACATTCATCTCAAATTTCTATCCATTAGTTATTGGTTGGAAGAAGGGAGGAGAGTAAATGTTCTGCTATATTATATAATTTTCTGTGTGTGTGTGCTTGTGCTGTATCTGTACTGGTTCATTTATTCCTTTGGTATGGTTCCTCTGTGCTGAGATGCAATAAAATGATGCAGTTTTCTCTGTTCCCTACTTCCTTCCCACTGCACTTTGTAAGCTAGCATCTATCTTTCCTAGAATAAGTCATTGAATTATATCAGAGCTTCAAGCTCGTCGTACAGACATAGATTGTGTTTTGAAAAACCTAATTGCGAATCTGAAATCTATTTTTACACGTGGAATTTTATATGTAGAAAATCAGATTTATTGAGAAGACATGCTGAGCCAAAAATAATTCTCTGTAATTTTAACAGAGTTTTTAATTTTGAAAAAGGCAAAAACTGTCTTGAGGGCATTGTTTATTTAAATGTGCATTATCCTTTTTATTAAGCAATGCATAAAGGGTATTTTTTGGCTTTCACCTTATACCAGCTAGCATTAACCAGAAGCCTGTGATATCCTCAGGAAATCGTAGTAATCTGAAGTCTCATCCTTCCACGGTATCTTGCAATTATGCCAAATATAATAAGTGACAGCATTGTGGAAGGGAGAACTTTTATGGAAACAAACAAAAATTCTGTGAAATAGCAGCCATGTCCACAATAGGGATGATTTAAACTACAATGTAATGTCTTTCATACTGCTGTTTTTATGGGTCTGTGCATAAATATTTTAGAAAGTGGTTCCCGTTACACAAACTTTAGGTTTTCATGTCTGATACCTACAGTCCCCTCATCATCTTAACAATGAGCTTCTGTGCTGAGCCATGATGCCTCACTGCTGCTTTTTTGTCAGCTGTGTGCATTCTACTCTCACCCACCATGGAGGTTTTGGCTACTCTAGGTAATTGGGAACTAGTGGACACTGATAGAGACTAATACCTAATCTGATAACCTGGTACATTCACCCACAAAGGTTGAGAGACACTATTCTAGTCCATGACATACCAGAGCTCACTTGTATTATTAAATCATAATGAACAATAAGCATTGTCTTTCGTTAACTGGCAAAGCAGCAAACCAAGGTGATGACAAGGGCTACTACGTTGGCTGGAATCATAACAAACAGTTTAAGATTCTCTAATCTGTCTTACTTATAAATGAGCATTTGATTTCTGAATAAAGTTCTCCACTCAATTAAATAGAGCTCCTACATAGAAATTTTCTCACTCTTCTAGTCCCCCCCCCATTTTTTCCCCATTTCAGTGGCAAAAACCCACCATTTTTTCATTCACTTAATGTGTGTAACATTTCTCCAGCTCTTTGTATTGCAAGCAAGCAGTGACTGTTTTACATTATCTGTATGAAGTGATATGACTGTATCTAAAGACGTTCTTATTTAGAGTTGCCACTTTCTGTTAAACACTGCTCCCATATTAGGTCCCCACTGTGGTTATGTGCTAGAGCTACAGAGAATTGACCTGTTCAGAACACCAGCTCTTAGTCTAACCAGCTTTATATGACTGGTCCTAGAAGATATTTTCTAAGACAATAGCTATTTGTGTTCACCTTCCTTTTTGTTCCTCCAAACTTGACCAAAACCAAATAAACCATGACATAACGAGTGACATAATGAGTCACTCATATGACATAAAGCATGACGTAATGAGTGATAGGTGGTATAACAAAGAACAATGGGATAACTGGGCATAGGAAATTGTAGAATCAGTGCCAGAAAAAATATTAACTTAGTAGTTTAATTATAAAGTAGAATATTTATTATATATATATATACTTTAGGGAAGGGGCAATAAGCTTCAGAAACAATATAAAGTCCAAAAGAAACTTTACAGATTCTAATATCATGGTGAGTAATAAAGGCTGTCATTCCTGGATTTTGATGATACCACTGCTTGCCAGAAACATTTCATAACACCAAATTTAGTGAAAATCCTTCCTTGCATGGAATGGAAAATATGATAACATGTAGATATACTGTAATGTTCTCTAACCATGGCTTTATTTAATTGTCTTAGGCCATGTCTACGGTACCCGCCAGATCGGAGGGTAGTGATCGATCTGTCGGGGATCGATTTATTGCGTCTAGTGTAGACACGATAAATCAATCCCCAAATGGTCTCCCCGTTGACTCTGGAACACCACCACCAAGAGAGGCGGAAACGGAGTCAACAGGGCAGCGGCAGTGGTCAACTCGCCACCGTGAGGACACCGAGGTAAGTCGACCTAAGATATGTCGACTTCGAAGCTGAAGTTGCATATCTTAGGTCGACCTCCCCACACACACACAGTGTAGACCTGGCCGTAGATTTACACAAAATCTAATCTCTTCAACAGAGATGACTTATGCCTTGCTGATAGTGTGGAGGGAGGGACACAACCCCAAAACAGCTTGAGTCATGCCCCGCCTAGACAAACTCCCTCCTCTTGGAAAGCAATGGCCACTTCCTACAGCTCCCAGCTGTTCCTTCTGCCTCTTCCAGCAGAGTTAAAGCAGAGGCCTTCTGCAGCTTCCAACTGTCCTTCCTGCCTCTGCCTCTCCCTGCTCTGTGCAACTCAAAACTCGCAGGCTCAGCTACCTTACAGGGAGAGAGCCCAGCCACATCATGTGACCAAGCAGTCTATGCGCGGGGCACATGATCCTGTATGTCTCCCCCATACATCTGCTCTTCAATGTCTTTTAGGGCACAATCAAGATATTTGACACATTCTGTTCCCTTGTGTGCTTCCTACTAATACTGTCATCAAGCATTTTATCCAGTTCCTGGTTCACAGCTTCTATGAGGGCATAAGGAACATGTTGCAGTCTTTAGGGTTCTGGTGTGACTTTGTCACTTACTGTAATCTTATGACAATATTTTTTAGTTTCCCTGAGGTCTTTGAATAAAGAATCATATTCCTGGATAAATCTATTGAACAGGTTTCTGGAATTTACTACTTGATTCGCCCCATGTGTCTAACAGAGTATTTGTGTATTTAAAGCTCATTTTCCAACCTAATAAAGGGTTTACTGCACTCTTCAATAACATGTCAGCCTACACTGGGGTAGTCAATAATTTTTTTGTCAAGGTCCAGATTTCTTGGTCAAGGTATAGTGAAAGGCCAGACTCCAGAGAAAATAATTTTAAAAATAACAGCAATAATTATGATAAATAAAAAGGTTTGGGGGTTTGTTCAAAAGTGTCTGGCAGTCCACATTTGGAATCATGGTCTGTCTGTTGACTACCTCTGCCCTACACATTATATGGCAATTTCTGTGATACAATGTATTGTGTAGAATGGCCTTTAAAAATCCACAGTTGTCTATAGAGAATCCCGTTTGTGTAGAGAAACTTCGGTAGTAAATGCTAATGGAAATTGTGTGATCATGAAAGATTTTAACTTCCCAAATAAAGACTGGAAGACAAGCACT
Organism: Dermatemys mawii; assembly: GCA_007922305.1. Classification (NCBI taxonomy): domain Eukaryota; kingdom Metazoa; phylum Chordata; order Testudines; family Dermatemydidae; genus Dermatemys; species Dermatemys mawii. The sequence continues at coordinate 36,376,395 of ML677332.1, forward strand.
AGTAGTAATAATAGGTCTCAGATTTTCCTAGATGCAATAGTTGATGGATTCCTTCATCAGATAGTTGCTGAATCAACAAAAGGGGATGCCATTTTAGATTTGGTTTTGGTGAGTATTGAGGATCTCATAGAAGAAATGGTTGTAGGGGACAACCTTGGTTCGAGCAATCATGAGCAAATTCAGTTCAAACTGAATGGAAAGATAAACAAAAATAGATCCGTGACTAGGGTTTTTGATTTCAAAAGGGCTAACTTTAAAACATTAAGGAAATTAGTTAGTGAAGTGGATTGGACTGAAGAACTTGTGGATCTAAAGGTGGAGGCATCCTGGAATTACTTCACGTCAGAGTTGCAGAAACTGTCAGAAGCCTGCATCCCAAGAAAGGGGAAAAAGGTCATAGGCAGGGATTGTAGACCAAACTGGATGAGCAAGTATCTCAGAGAGGTGATTAAGAAAAAGCAGAAAGCGTACAAGGAATGGAAGATGTAAGGGATCAGCAAGGAAAGCTACCTTATTGAGGTTAGACCATGGAGGGATAAAGTGAGAAAGGCTAAAAGCCAGGTAGAGTTGGACCTTGCAAAGGGAATTAAAGCCAATAGTAAAAGGTTCTATAGCCATATAAATAAGAAGAAAGCAAAGAAAGAAGAAGTTGGATCGCTAAATAGTGAGGATGAAGTGGAGGTTAAAGATAATCTAGGCATGGCCCAATATCTAAACAAATACTTTCCCTCAGTCTTTAGTGAGGCTAATGAGGAATGTAGTGGCAATAATGGCAAGATGACAAATGGGAATGAGGTTATGGAGGTAGATATTACCACATCCAAGGTAGAAGCCAAATTCGAACAGCTTAATGTGACTAAATCGGGGGGCCCAGATAATCTTCATCCAAGAATATTAAAGAAACTGGCTCATGAAATTGCAAGCCCATTAGCAAGAATTTTTATTGAATCTGTAAACTCAGGGGTTGTACCATATGACTGGAGAATTGCTAACATAGTTCTTATTTTTAGGAAAGGGAGAAAAAGTGATCCAGATAACTACAGGCCTGTTAGTTTGACATCTGTAGTATGCAAGGTCTTGGAAAAAAATTTGAAAGAGAAAGTAGTTAAGGACATTGAGGTCAATGGTAATTGGGACAAAATACACCATGGTTTTACAAAAGGCAGATCGTGCCAAACCAATCTGATCTCCTTCTTTGAGAAGGTAACAGATTTTTTAGACAAAGGAAACACAGTGGATCTAATTTACCTTGATTTCAGTAAGGCATTTGATACTGTTCCATATGGGGAATTATTAGTTAAATTGGAAAAAATGAGGATCAGTATGAAAACTGAAAGGTGAATAAGGAACTGGTTAAAGGGGAGACTACAACAGGTCATTGTGAAAGGTGAACCATCAGGATGGAGGGAGGTTACTAGTGGAGTTTCTCAGGGATAGGCATTGGGACCAATCTTATTTAATCTTTTTATTACTGACTTCTGCACAATAAGCTAATAGAGTTTGCGGATGACACAAAGCTGGGAGGTATTGCCAATACAGAGAAGTACTGGGATATCATACAGGAAGATCTGGATGACCTTGTAATAAGATGAAATGTAATAGTGAAAAGTTCAAGGTCATACATTTAGGGACCAATAAAAAGAATTTTTGTTATAAGCTGGGGATGCATCAGTTGGAAGTAACAGAAAAGGAAAAGGACCTTGGAGTATTGGTTGATCACAGGATGACTATGAGTCACCAATGTGATATGGCTGTGAAAAAGCTAATGCAGTCTTGGGATGTATCAGGTGAGGTATTTTCAGTAGAGATAAGGAGGTGTTAATATCATTACACAAGGCATTGGTGATACTTCATCTGGAATACTGTCTCCCAAGTTTAAGAAGGATGAATTCAAACTGGAACAGGTACAGAGAAGGGCAATTAGGATGATCTGGGAAATAGAAAACCTGTCTTATGAAAGGAGACTCAAAGAGCTTGGCTTGTTTATTTAGCCTAACCAAAAGAAGGCTGAGGGGAGATAAGATTGTTCTCTATAAATATATCAGAGGCATAAATACCAGGGAGGGGGAGGAATTATTTAAGCTCAGTACCAAAGTGGACACCAGAACACATGGATATAAATTGGTCATCAGGAAGACTTGAAATTAGATGAAAGTTTCTAACCATCAGAGGAGTGAAGTTCTAGAACAGCCTTCCAACGGAAACAGTGGGGTCAAAAGATATATCTGGCTTCAAGATTAAACTTGATAAGTTTATGGAGGGGATGGTATGATGAGAGAGCCTAATTTTGGCAATTAACTGATCTTTGACTACTAGCGGTAAACATGCCTAGTGGCCTGTGATGGGATGTTAGATGGGGTGGGATCAGAGTTACTACAGAGAATTCTTTTCTGGGTGTCTGGCTGGTGAGTCTTGCCCACATGCTCAGGGTTTAGCTGATCGCCGTATTTGGGGTCGGGAAGGAATTTTCCTCCGGGGCATATCGGCAGACGCCCTGGGAGGGTTTCACCTTCCTCTGCAGCTTGGAGCATGGTTCACTTGCTGGAGGATTCTCTGCACCTTTACATCTTTACAATTTGAGGACTTCCGTGCTTAGACATAGGTTAGGTGTTTATACAAGAGTGTGTGGGCGAGATTCTGTGGCTTACACTGTGCAGGAGGTCAGATTAGATTATTGTAATGGTCTCTTCTGACTTTAAAGACTATGGATAAGTGGCATCTCTCCATCAGGAAGACTCCGGAGGCAAGGCATAGGCAGGAGGGGGAATGTTGGAGTGGAACTTCATTGCATCTCATTCTGTGGACCTTATACCTGTGGTGGAGGTTAAATTATTCTTTGCTGCTGTAATTACCACTAGGGACAGGCCTCCATGGGTCAGGGAGCCACAAGCTCCTTTCTCTGTTAACAGTCACAGTCTTTCTTACTTCCAAGTTAACAAAATAAACACACTGCTCTGACTATGGATCAGCCTTATTATCTCTCCTCCTCCCTTTTCTACTTTATGTTGCATTACTTTAGAATATCTGTCCATTTTTTTCATTATTTGCTTTCCTTCTGCAAACTGTAGCATAGCATCCACTTTCTTTACAGGATATACATTTAACATTCCTCATTCCACATTTATCTTGTATCTTTGTAGATAGCCTACAATAATAAAAAGTACTATGGTCATGTGCATTGGTAGAATTCTTATTTTGTTCTTACGCTAAAGCATCATCTTTTTGATTGAAATGACTGTTAACTGTAAGGTGAGACAACTGTGTAAATGCTCATTTCTGCAAGCACAATGGAAATAAATCTAGATCCGCCCATGCTAACTAATACAGTCATGTCATTGTAACTGCTCTTTTGAGAGTTAAACCAATCTGTGTACAAAATTCTGTCATGCGCTGTTTTGTGAGCTTTTTGTTCTCCACAAGTTGATCTCAAATCCTGTCTGATTCAGTTACCCAAAATCATAAGATTTAGCTAATTTCTTTAATGCATTTGCATACAAGTCAATGGATTCATCAACCATTTGTGTATTCAGTTTGAATTTGCACTATTCAGATATTACATTTATAGATGGAGTAAGGAATACGATGCATTACGCTAATGTTGTTCGTTTCAATTGATCATCTGCTTCATGTAGTCCACTGATAGTCTCATCAAAGGAGTCCGTCCACATCTTATATACTGCATACAAATTGGTTGCATTCAAGTTGAAAGACTCAGGTAATGGTATATTATGGCTTGCCAGCTTTCTCAAATATCCTCACCAAACTGCAGTCTCATTACCAAATTGTATTTTCAAAGAAGCCGGGATCTGAGGTTTCAGTATAATATGTTAATTTAACTATTACTATCAACAATATCATGGACGAAACCAAATTCAGTGTCTCACTCAGAGAATCTCTAAACTCTGTGTCTGAGATTTTCAGAGCTACTTAAAGGATTTAGATGCTCAGTTCCCTTTATAATTAAGACTACATTTTAATCTTGGTATTTTTGGTAAAAGTCATAGACAAGTCATGGGCAGTAAACAAAAATTCACAGCCAATGAACTGTCCGTGACTTGTACTATATACCCCTGACTAAATCTTCGGGGTGGGGGAGGAGGGATGCCACAGATGAAAACAATATTTAAACTAAATATTACTAACAGCAGCAGAGGAACAAACTTTGAATAAGTAAATGAAGGATTGGTATAGAAAGCTTTGATGAACTTGACTGTGATAGTTAAGCTTGATGGATCTAGGGAAGTCGATAGATGTAAGAAAACAATTTACTGCACAACAGGTGTAAACTACCAGTGCATTTACATAATCTGATTTATAGAGACATATTTATATTTTGTTTTCTGTTTTACATATTAACAAGGGCTATATCTGGTGGTAATATTCACATGATAAATTGAAGAGCTGTGTGATCAATTACATTATCTTGTACCTTTAATTGCCTCACCTGCAGTCTGCGTACTAATCCGTCTCCACAATAACAATTTATTTCTTTCCAAACTTCTTCAAATAGTCACCTTTTTAAAAAATTAAAAATCGTATTACAAAAATATTTGTCTTTCCAACTCCATTTTTCCAAAATTTGTAGTGGTTTAAGTATATGATGAAAAAATACGGATTAATGAAAAGTTTTTTTTAAGTTTCAGTGAAATGAAAAAATGCTTGACTTTTATTGTTACACACCTCCCCCTTTCCAGTGGAATATACCGCACTTGTTTCTAGTCCTGGAAGATTGTAAAAGAGCACACCTTCAAATTACAATACTGATTATTTGTTTTTAAAGAGTCTATTATAGGTAAGTTTTTAGAAGTTACTAAAATATATGTTGTTCCTTTTTTCCACAAGAAGACCTATTATAGTGTTGGACTCATGTTACTAGTAAAGCTTGAGGCCACAGGCAAAGTGATAAGAAAAACATTACCAACTTTTTAAAATAAAACAGCTCTAAAACAGTTTAAAAACATAGATGGTATGAAGAAGAAAATACATGATGGTGTGATACAGTGGTTTATTGGCACTTAGTTGGGTTAATTTACAAAACTTGTAAACTGTAAACCTCTTGTAATACAGCAATTCCAATCTCATGACAATAAAACCTTTATGCCATACCACACTATCATGGATATGTGTGTATATGTTTGTTATAGGAATTTTCAATCTTCTTCACTTGAAAACCCGTACCATTTATTTAGGAAGCACCTAATGGGTGTTTATGTGATCTATATCTTGTATAAATAAAAGCTTTTTCCGGAACAAGTTTGCTTTTATTATGGGTCAATGGAAAAGTTATAACAATTAATGTAATATTTTAGCTCTTAATTAAAAAAGGAATGGATTTACCATAATATACTAATCACTAAATATATTAATATACTAAAAAAGTACTTATTGGTATGAGGCATTGTTTGTCAGTGAGAATTGTGAGTACAAACTATATTCTCAGAGTCCGTGCATTTCAGTTCCTCTACCAGTATTTGCTGTTGTTTCTCAGTCAAGCAAGGATGTGGGAAATGAGAGCTTATTTGAATAATTTTCCTTATTTTGTCTAGATGTTGGCAGTCAAAATCCCCCAACATGTATTAACCAGCATTATGCAATTACTCCGCTAAATAAAATGACTTCATGCCAGTGTCAAAAGCCTGACAGTTTCTTCCATGTTTCTGACGCATTATCAGTGCTCAGTCCTTAGCCCAGTTTCAGTTTGTCCTAAACAGTGAAACTTTGACAAATATTTTCTGAGCAGCTCATCCAAAACCTATGGAAGTCAAGTATTACAGTATCACCTTTCTCTCATGTGCCCTAAAAACAGCTCAGTTGATGTGCAGTATACACGTGCTTCTTGATTGCCATGCTCTTATGCTCTAAAACTGCCTGGACTGGCCATGAAAAATGGCTAAAATCTTTACACATTCACTATTGCAAAGAGCTTTCTTTGGGTACCTTGTCTGTATCTAATAGGATGTATGAACTATTTGTGAATTAGCCAGTATTTTGTAAGTGGCCTTGGAACAGGGATTGAACTAACCTCATTATCTCTAACATGGTTCTTGCCTACTTATTATACCTGCCTCTGGATACTTCCACTGCATGTATCTGACAAAATGGGTACTAGCCCACGAAAGCTTATGCTTCCATACTTTTGTTAGTCTTTAAGGTGCCACAGGACTCTTTGTTGGCACTGGTTTGAGGATGCATGTGCATATCCCAGTGCACGTTACAGGTCTGAGCACTTCAAAACTAAGAGCTATAGTCACAGGCATATGATTAGAAGTGAGTTTATGACATACATTATAATATAAACCAGTCCTGGTTTAAAGTTAAGTCAACCTAAATCAACTTACTGTGACATTTTGGAGATCAATCACTGGGTTCTGTCACGGCCTGCCTGTAACCTTGTAGTGACTTAATGCTGTACATCTTTGGTTCAGATCCTTGATATCAATAGCCTGCCCACAAGCAAAAGGTCTCACTCTAGCTTTCACCAGCCCTTTCCTATCAGGGTAATACCAACAGTCCTTCCAGTTCCAACTCTCCCTAAATCAACTTCCTGAGATCTTAACTACCAGACACTTGGATTTTTTCTTCTTTGGCTCATTGCCCCTGGCAGTGTGAAGCCACCCAACTACTTATCAGCTGCATTTGGTACACATACTCCATATAGTAGCACTGCAGAGACGTGCTTGGAGTAAAAATTTTAAAAAATATTTAATAGAAAAAACACAGATTCAAAGATTAAATAGTAAAGGAAAGCAAACATGTACAAGTTACATAGAAAATAAACATACAGAGGCAACCTCAGGCTTTACAATTCTATATTGGATAAAATCTCTTTTTCATATGTGCTACCTATTGCCTTATTACAGTTTTCCAATGTACCCTTTATGCGGCGGATCCAGCATTTCACAGACAGTCTCCAACCTAGAGGCTAGCCTCAGTTTCTGGATTTCACTTCAAACCCCTTCCATTTTAAAAGGCTTTGCAGTTTTTTTCTTCAGTCACTTTACTTCCTCAGTAAATAACTTACTGGATCTAAGTTCTCGCAATAGCATCCTCTTTGATTGAACTAGAACACCACCCATTTGTTCATTAGTGATGGAAATGAAGCCAAAAAATAATATGAGTGAGAGTAAATGTCACAAAGTCAACAGCAAAAACTGAACTTTTAACCGAAGATGGCCAGAGGTTTTTACTTTTAATATGCCATCCCGTTTAAATGCAAAATCTTTGTGTTTAATATACCAAACCACTGTATCTTCTGTGAGGTCATCAACATGAGGTGTCACTTTGAATCATAGCACACTAACGTCAACGCAGCCTATCCTCCTGACAGTGTTACAAGATGTGACAAAATTGAAAATCTGAAGTCTTCATATCAAACTTCAAATGTCATTCTCACATCAGCACCTGTACAGGAAAAAGCAACAGCTGCTTCTCTTCAGATAATGTAGGTACTAGCTAAAAAGAAAAAGCCTTTCCTGGATGCCAAGCTTCTGAAGAAGTGCACGTTGTACATGCTGGAGGAGCTTTTTTCTGGAAATAAAAGCAAAGATGACATTGTGAACCATGTAAAGCAAATTCCCCTGTCTGATTCCAGAGCAGTGTGAAAATTGGAGGTAATTTACAAGGATTGTCTGTCAGCACTGCTTTACAATTTTAAAAATGCCAATGTCTCTTGTAGTGGACAAATCAAGTGATTTAAGTGACATTGCTAAGGTATCACCGTTTGTTAGATTTTATAATGGTGAAATTTTCGAGGAAGAATTTTTGTGCTTAATACCATGAGAAATCTACACCACAGGAATGAACATTTTTGCAAAGGCAAAAGGTTTTTTTGAAAAAAAATGGTTTAGATCTTCAGAAGCTTGCTTGTTACAGACAAGAGTCCGTCTGTGACACAGAAACAGTAATGTAAGGGCATTGCTTCACTTTTGGCAGTGATACACCCTTCATAAATACACTTCACTGCATCATTCACTAGGACACTGTGTGGTAAGTTGTCTGGGGACTTGGAAAAAACAAAGGGTATTGTGATAAGATTAGTGAACTGCATATCCTCAACTTCTAGCTTGCAACTGTGTCTTTTTAAAGCTTTCTTTCAAGACATTTTAGCCAAATACAGTGACATGTTGCAGCAAAACGCTGTTCACTGGTTAATTAGGGTGTGTGTTAGAAAGGTTTTGTGCACTTCAAAGAGAAATAATGTCCCCTCTATGTCAAAGGTAGCTTTTCTGTGCGATATTTCTGGTCACTGGAATCCCCTCAACATGCAGCCTCAAGGCAATTCAAGCAGTGTAGGAAATCTGTTTGAAAAAAAAAATGTGTGTCTTTCAGAAGAATCTTGAAATCTTTCAGACAGACTTAACCACTTTCCCACATTGTGTGTTGTTGCTATAGGTGAAACCTTGATGACGGTGATGCAAGAATTCCTAAACGATCTGATCAAAAATTTTAAAATGCAATTTAAGAATATTAAAATTCCAGAGGACTTTCTTTTATTTATTTGTAATCTGTTTGTTGTCTATGCTGATGGATCTTGCCCTTCTGAAGCAAAGAACATTCTTGATTCAATTTGTGAAGGTATCTTTCAATTAGAAATTGTAAGGCTCCAGAACTCAGATGTCTTTAAGGCACAATTCAGAGAAATGGGACTTTGTGGTTTCTGGACTCGATATGCTGACCAGTTTCAGAATAACCAGAATCTAACCATCTGTCTTTTAAAAATGTTTGGATCAACGTACCTCTGCAAATCTAGGTTTTCTACCATGAACATTATAAAAAACCAACACCGCAATCACCTGACAAATGAGCATCTTCACCAGTTAATGTGTTTTGCCCTGACCTCCTTCAAACCACTCTTCACAAACCTTGCCAGAGGTCGCCCATATCACCTCTCCCATTAGAGATTGCCACAAACACGGGTAATAATTCTGATTTATAAATTTCATTAAAAGATAGAAACACTAATATTTGTCTTTCAATCAAGGTCTTTGTTTATTGGCAGCTCAAGGGTTTTTTTTCATTTTCTTTGTTTTGTCAGCCTTCTGTACAAATAGCCCACCTCTTGTTAAAATTCTCAGATCAGTATGTGGGTAGATCTAATTGAGTATGACTGAGCAGATGCTTACTAAAGCAACAGGAAGGGTTCTGCCATCGCTGAAGGTAATCCACCTCCCTGAGTGGCAGTAGCTAGGTCAATAGAAGAATTTTTCCATCATCCTAGTGTTGTCTACACTGGAGTTAGGTCAGGTTAACTACGTCTCTCGGGTGTGGATTTTTCACACCCCTGAGAGAGATAGCTATGCCAGTATAATTTTTCAGTGTAGACCAGCACTCATGTTCAGACAGCATCTGCACTTCTGCCATTGTACTTTAGCCCTGACCTGGAAATATTACCTCAAACTCAGAGCAGGAAATTGAGTTTCCATGGCTTATTCAGTTTTTGGCTTCTCTTCTGAGATTACTAAAAGGGATGCCAGTTAATAGCATTTGTGATGTGTCTCAGTCCAGTTTGTAATGGATACAATGATTTATTTTACATGGAATGGGGATCAGGTGGCAACAACTGCCAACCCAGGCTAGATTCAGACAAGCCACTAAGAGGTGAAAAACTCTGTATCCCCTATGCTATCCAACTCTCTCTCTCCTCTTCCCTCTCACCTCTCCTCAAATGATTTAGCTTAGTTTTAATTTAAGTTCAGAAAGAAAAAGTTCTTTAGTTGATTCAACAGTTCTGGATGAAACTTTTACTGTAAATGATTTTTTTCAGGACATAGTTCATCTGTCATTTGAAAATTGTGTTTACATGTTAATAGAAATGTTAAAGGTTGGAACAGCAACTTCATTTGTTTCTTCCATCCTCTACATAATCTAGAAAAGGATTGCTATAATTAAGGAAAAAGAACAAGGCAGGAGTAGATGATGAGAACAGAGTTAAAATATATGTACTACAGTAAATCTAATATTGGTCTGGCATTAAAATTTTCTGGTTGGGCAGCACAGTTGTTTAATTGGGAATCTTAATGGCAATGGCTAAAACCTCTACACCTGAGTCATGGGCAGCTGTAATTTATTCTCTCAGGTATCAGCAATGATACTTGTCAGGATTGATAGTTCCATTTACAGCACATCTGTGTTTCTAGTCATACGGTTGACACCTTCTAACTTCAGTTTATATCACAAAATTAAAACATTAACTGGAGTGAAAGATACAGGATTTTTTTCTATCAGTGTGTTAGGACCTTACTTTCTCTATGAACCAAATCCAGACAATCGCAAAATACTAAGTAATATTTAACCTCTAAGAAGAAGAAGGAAAAGAAGATGATATCGTGAATTCAGCATGAAAAGTTTTGGTGCAAAATTGGTAATATAAAGAAAAAAATCTCAACAAAAACAAGTTTAAGATGACTTCATAATGCATCACTTATTCCAGAAACAAGAATCTGTGTCCTTGTCCTCTACAGATGTCTCAGAGAGTCAAATTAATGTCTTGCATGTATTGCTAATTGATTGTGTGGAAATTTTTTTAAGTTCATTTTCTTTATTCTTCTGTCTTTTTACCCATCTTCCTCCATTGTAGCAAATTAGACGGCCGGATGAAAGCAAAGGAGTTGCTAGTAGAGTTGGATCCCTCAAAGTAAATATGTTTCTAACATTTATTTTGCAAGTTTTCTTCTATAGCCTTCACTTTTATTTTGGGAGGGAAGAGGAAGGAGGGAGGGGGCTTTTCCATTTTTCACCATCCCATTGTTTTTATTTTAATATTTTTATCACTGTGGGTTCACATTTTGTTTGTTTCTGTGCTACACATAGAAGAACCAGCTGAAGGCAAGCTGCCAAGTAGTTAACTCTGAATGTCACCCCAACTAGAAGATAACAGCCTCCTTGAGGTGCCTATAATTTGGCGTCATGATTACATGGCTTCTCTGATTGATGTCATTCAGTGAGTCTTAAGTGCCTGTTATATATAAAAAAGACTTACTCATTTTCAGAGTACAGTTTCCCCCTTTAAAGAGTAATTCAATTGTTGTTTTAGTGCTCTCACTGTTTGAAGTTAATTCCAGAAAAGATCATTGTGATGATAATTGATTAATTTATTTAGTATTTGTATGCTTGAAAATCAGAAAGGTGTGTGTGTGAGAGAGAGAGAGAGAGAGAGAGAGAGAGAGAGAATCATCCATCTGTGCCTAATACAAATGGGGACACCATTTAGATAATAGTGTTAGGCCATTTCTCTGCCTTCTTTGTAAATATAAAGAGCATTTAAATCAGTGCCCACTCTTGTACAGTGTGTTACATTAAAATTTCCTTAATTATACGTTTTTACTAATGCTATTTTATTTAAAAGAGGTATCTAAATACTCCAAATTTATCAAAATGCTGAAGGCACATAATATAGGCTACCCTGTTAAGATTCAGCCCCAACAATAGCTTTTTAAAAAGCATTTTAATATTTCACTTTTTTCCACTTTATTTCCTTTTCAGCACTTTATGAAGCACATTTTTTTTCCCTTCTGCACTCTCCACGCCTCTCCAGCCTTTTTGGTTTTTGCTTTATATTTTATTTTTATATATCTGTGTGTTACCTTTGTTCCAGGACAAGCCATCCTCTCTGTTCTCTAACATTGCTATACAGCTGCTCGTTGTGAAAATGTTATTTCACTGAGCACAAAGAGGGGGAAGGGAAGGTTTAATTATGCATCTATTTCCAGTAATGACACCATTTAAATTGATTTCAGTGTAGAAAAAGAAACCAGTTTCTATTTGTTAATGCCAGTGATACCTAGAGGCATCTGTAGCATTCCTCATTGTCAATCTCTGTGAAGTTTTAGTGTTTCTTCTTTAGTTTTGGGAGGACGTTACAGTTACAGTGCAAATGAAGGAAACACTACATTAATGATGCGCTGTTGTTTCAGTTGTAGACAATGCAATACAATATGAATTCACACAAGAGAAAAAATGACAGCAACACAGTTTCTAATGTGTTATGGGAATTGCATATGTATAGAACTACCTCTGATTTCTGCTTTTAAGTGGAACTCTGCATTATAACTGTATATGCTTAATGCATATACATAAGTGTAACATGTATGTATATATAATTTAGGTAAAAGAAAACCTTTTAGGGTTAGCACTCAATTTTCTTTTAATGATTGTTGCTCAAATGTCAATTTTAAAAAAGCATTGTGACTCAATTTTCAAATGTGAACATTTAATTTAGAGTTCCAGTTCTGTATCTGACTACTCAGATTGGAACTTAGCCACCTAAAATGCTAATTTAGGTACAAGAGTCCAATATGAACATCTAAATATAGAATTGGACACTGTACCTGAGATCCCCAAGTTTTAAAATCACCCCAAAGAAGTTTTCTGTGATTAGACAATTTTCAACAGACTACCTTGCCAAAAATAAAACATGTAAGCAATCTTGCTGAAAGCAAATATCTTTAAAATGATGTCCATTTACTTGTATTTATTTTTCCCATACTGAAAAAAAGCATTGTTAATTAAGAAAAATAGCTGGTTTCCAGCTTCAGAGTGTATTGAACATGTATATTTCTGCTGTGCAAAGAACTTTGACGTCTTGAAATGTTTTACCAAAGGCAGTGAGAAATGTGTTATGCTATGATCTTATTTAAAAAAAAAAAAGATAAAAAGAAAGAAAAAAAGTTAAAAGAGAACAGGTTGCTTTTTCAATTCATTTTCTGATGTTTATATGTAGCTCCATCGAAAGCTGGAGGAGCTCAGAGATCACCTAGAAGGCAATGTCAAAGGATGCTCTCTCCGAGTAAATGTACGATTTCACTCGGTGATTTATTTATTTTTAAATTTCCGCTGGTTGGTAACACCAAATCTGATTGGTTTTGTCCTCTCATCTCCATCTTTTTCCTTTCTCTCTCTTTCTTCCTACATATTTCTTTCTTTTCTAGCTGGGGTTTCATTGTAATGTATGAGAGAATTCTAACAGGCCTAGTAGGTTTGTTTTTTTAAAAAAAAAAACCTAGTGCCTTTTTAATGAATGTTGACCATATTCTGGTGCGTTTTAATGGCAGCAAATGATTAAACAACAACAAAAACTCCCTTTCCAAAATCAAAATGGTATTTGTAAGTCATTCCTGAACATTACAGTTAAATTAAATCCAGTAAGTATCCCTGGTTTGAAGGGCAGCCATATATCTAATAAAAACTGTAGCTGAACTGAAAACTATGGGCTGGTTTAAGGTAATCCAAATGCAATGTTGGCTCAGATATAGTTCTCTTGCTGAGATTCTTTAGGCCCTCATTTGATCTAAAGAAAAAAATAGAAATTTACAGGTTGAATACACAGCTAATCATATTTCACAGCTTCTTTTAAGTTAGTAGAATCCCTTTAATAAACATGCAGCACCTTTTGAGATTTTTATGATATTTGTGTTCTAATTAAAAAATTCTCATTCAGAATGCAAAAAATCATATGAAATAAGGATTAGTGTCCAGCATATTATTCATGACACCTCTGTAAGAGTGTTCACAGAGCCAAAGAAATCTACAACAAAATATCCAGTAGAGCATTAAAGACAGTACCTTACTCCTAAAAGAGAAGTCAACTTGATATTTTCACACCTGCTTCTTGACTTTCTGATAGAATTTGAAGGGCAAATTGCACCATGCAATATGATATGAAAATAAGGAAAGAACATGAGCATGATAGGCATAATAAATTATGTCTTTGGCCAGGTCTACACTGAGGGGGGTTTACCTAAGATACACAAATTCAGCTACGCAAATAGCGTTGCTGAAGTTGATGTGTCTTAGGTCGACTTACCTCAGCATCCTCAAGGCGGCGAGTCAATTGCTGCCACTCCCCCATCAACTCTGCTTCTCACTGTGATGGAGTTCTGGAGTCGACGGGGCGAGGGCTTGGGGATCAATTTATCGCGTCTACACTAGACACAATAAATCGATCCCCGATAGATGGATCACTACCCACTGATCCAGCGGGTAATGTAGACATGGCCTTTGTTTATGCAAAAAGACCAGTTGAATGAGTCTTTTTTCGCAAAATATCATATGTAACTCCTAGTCCTGACTTGTGTATCCCGTACACTGAGGAAGCTAGTTTTACAGTGATCGCCATTTTGATGCAAAACCCAATATGGTGCTGTGAAAGAGAAAGGAGAGCTTCTGACTGATCGTTTTACTTATTACCTTTGGTGTATCTGAACATTTCAATTTTCAGATAAATATCAGACATAAAGATAATCCCTGCTCATTGTCAAGTCCCTGAGCTTATAATCTCTTGAAAGTGAGATGCAAGGATATTGAGCTGCTGGTTGGCAGCAGCTTTCTGTAAAATTAGTATGATGAGCACTTTGGAGCTCATGTTATTTCACTGGCATACATTTCTAAGCAGCCAGTCTAATTGTGCACATGTGATTTTTTTTTCATTTGGTGAAATGTTGAACTTCTTAGGTTTTATGAAGGCAGAGGATGGGTCTTTCATTTTAGGATTCTCAGCCCCAAATCTACAGTATTAGTGAGTGATCATGTAGCTAGCAAAAAGTGCATTTTGAAAATGAATACTACCAAACATTGTACCTGACTACACATCCTCCCACAAAATGTCATACAAAGACAAGTGCAAAGTGAAAATATGTATCTACAGTAACCTTAAATATCTTGAGGATTGATTGAGTAGTCCACTCAAGATTGGGAGACTGATTAATATAAAGTTGCCCTCTTCTTCTATGCCATATTATCTGTCACATCATGACCTATACCATTTGAAGGGAGATTATTTTAGATGAGTAGGAAGGGCAGAATCTGATCCCAGATATGTACTATAGATGCCACCGATGCCCCTAAATTTCCTCTGATGACTGATCATTCGCAAGAAAGATATTAAATAGGCAAAATCTGCAGCCAGTTTCCTCACCTTAATTATATATGCTAATGAGTGCCATAATAATGGATGCTTTGCATGAGGCAACTTTCTGAGGGAGAAGAGACCAGTGTCAGTGTTCAGACCAAATAATGGCATAAATCCTCAGTAAATGCTGTGCATCTGGAAAGAATATTGTGAGGGAATAGTTTATAAATGCACTTTCAAATTAATTTTAATATATTCCACACTGTTTTTGGAAAGGGATTTAAATAAAAGTTGCTCATATGACTGAGGCAGCAACTGTATTGACTGGTATGGGACAAGGAATAGGTAGTAGCTATTAGCATTAATTTCTCACTGAGAGGGCTTGCTATTGCACAATTCTGTACTCTGTTAAGGTGGAACCTTTGATTATAATGATTATCAAATACATGTCTTTCACATCAATTGATAGATCCACTGGAAATCTGTAGTAAACTTTGCCAGATTCTGTGGAATTTTTAGCTTCAGATTCTGCTGAAATTGGGAAATCTGTCAGATATTTTTAATGCATATCAACTCAAAACATATATGCAAATACTAGTAAATTAAACACATCTGTATATTTACTGGTTAGTTTTAATTTTAAAATGACATTTTATATAATCAGTCATATCTTTTTTTTTTTTTTTTTTTTTTAAAAAGAAGGTATCCTGAATTGAGATCTTTCTTTTCTCCCTTGAGATCATCAATCCGGTATCTTCCCATTTCTCTTCATCTGGAGTTATTCCAGTTCCCGTTAGATCTTCTCTCTTCTCTTTAAATTAACTGTTCTATGAAATACTTAATTTTATCATTTCCAACTTTGGAATTTTCAGCCTTATTTTTGTTATTTCAGATGAATCCAGCTACACTGGATAAAAGCACATTGGCTGCTCAAAAGATCAACAGTGAAATAGTTAGCAGCAGCGACATTGTAAAGCTCATGATTCATTTTCAGAACTGATAGCCTGAGATGACGGAGAGAATTCATGCAGACTTGTAAAGGGAGCACTGCATCAATTTGTATTTAGGTTTTCTTTGTAACAGAGGCTATAATTTTTATTTTAATTTGTTCAAATTCCTTAGAAAAATACTGAGAACATTTAAATTCCATAGGAGATATTAAATCTGAAAATACATGGAAATTCTGCATACACAATTCCCTGAAACAATGTGTACATCAGCCTCTGTGTGCAGGTTGGACAAAGATGGATTTCATATCAAAGATTCCCTTTTTTAGGATCAAGGTAGGAGTTGCCCAAATGCAGCATGGAAGCCAAATATCGCCCATGGATGTTCTATAATAAAGCCGGGGTTGCTGTCAAAATCTTTCCTATAGAATGATAAGCCATGAGGGCTTGGGGTCCAACATGCAATGCTTCATCTTGATCTGAGTAAGCTGCCTTCTTTGATTATGATGATGGATTATATTTGTGGGCAATTCAGTCCCTTTTGACTGTGTCTTATTAATAAAGACTATCGCAGATGCCGTATGTATATTATGCATCAGGCTCATGGCAAGTTACTAATGCAGCCTTTGAGTCACGTTCTTAGCTGCTGTAAGTGGGCATAGCTCATCTGAAGTCTGAAATTATGCCAGTTTTCAGCAACTGAGGATTTAGCCCTTTATTTGAGTGTCTGTAATGTAACAGCTCAACTCTTAGTTCACTTTACTTGAGGTGAAGCTACCCAATGTGCAGAGGCTGTTTGGTGTTATGTGAAATCAGGAGAGTTCCTCCCTTTAACCAGAAGGAGATGCATCAAGGTCCACCAATTAAATTTACAAATGACACTAAATTAGGAGGGGATTGGAAGCACAATTGATTTTAGAGGGAAATTACTGAATGATCAAGAGAGTTAAAAGAGAAATGGAGAAATGGGTTGAAATATCATTTAGATAATGCAGAGTAATGCCCTTAGAGAATACTAGTACAAGTCATAAATTCAAAATGGATGTGGTTAGACAGAGAGCAGTGATGCAGAAAGGATCCAGGAATTTATCAGTGTGGATCAAATTAAACATGAGTTCACAGTATGATCTTGTTCCAAAAAAAAGCAGAAGTTATTCTGGAATGTGTATATGGAGGATCATGTGAGAGCAGGGAGATAATAGTTCTTTTCCTTAAAGCCATTGTAAGGCCACAGTTGGAGCACTATGTACAATTTAGAGCTCATCACTATAAGAAAATGACATGGGTAAATTAAAGCGAATCCAAACATGGTTGAATACAATGATGAAAATGTGTATAAAATGAGATTAAGGGAAGTTAACATATACATTTTAAAACAGGGCATATTACTGGCTGCCTGTAAATATTTTAAAAGTTACAACACAAGAATAAGGAATGCTTTCATATGATTAAATGTCAGGAGGAATAAGAGCCTGAAGCTAAGGCATAAATTTAAATTATAAATATCTGAGTGAGGACAATTAAGCCATAGGATAATTTGATAAAGGGAGGCCACCTCACAAGAGATGTTTAAGAAGAGACTAAATAAAACACACACTAGTTTACTATAGAGATAAGGGGAATTTCTATGGCCTTTGTTATACAGGAAGTCATACTAGATGATCACAGTGGTCCCTTCTGGCCTTGGACTCTATGCAACTATAACTCCTGCAGTAGTGTGGGGAATAGAATAAATAGGATGACCCAGGAGATCTTTTCTAGCCCTGATGAGTAAGCTTTCAAACCCCTCATTCTGCTATTCCTTATTAAATTTCCAATGTTTGAAAAGCTGCTGCTATTAAGTTACTTTTTAGTACTGCATTCTCTGGATCTTCACTTACTAAGCTGAAGCTAATGGATCTTCTTTCTCCCTGCTCTCCAAAAACAAAATATAGAAACTATGATTGGAAAATATATATTGAAATCTTGACTGTGGCTCATCAAAATCTGTATGAATAACAAAATACCATGCTGTATAATTAAATGAAAAGACACCGAGCATCTCTTGGAAAACTTAGAAAAATAATCCTTTAGAAACAATCTTGTTCATATCCTGTTTTTACTTGTTTCTTGACTAATTCTTTGGCAAAAAGAGAATGTAGGGAAAGAATTATTTGTTTCTTCAAAGTGCATCTTTTGCTGTTTCTATTCATCTGAAGTCATTATTTTCTTTTTGTGACATAATCATTTTCCAAAACAATCTGCTGCTCCGTGTTGTCACAAAGAATTATTACATCAGATGGAAGTAATAAGTGTCAGGCAGACATGCACACTTAAAATATTTTTTATTCATACAAATTTCCTTAGTAATAGATATATGATATGCAGAATGCTAGAAAGGAGCAAAATTGTTTTGGGACAGAATTTTAAAATATTTCTGGTGATGCATGAGCAGCTCTGTAGAATTCTATAGTCGAGGAATAAGGGAACATGGCTAAGCATGAAGGGTGGAATTTTTCTGGAATTGGTATTTTATCATTTTGATTAAGAAAAAAGTAGATAGAATCATGAGATCTACATGCCTAATACTGAAAAAGGCCAACATGTTACTTACATATCGAAGCGGTATTCCCAGTTCATTCCATCAACCTACCTAAGTCAGCAAGTGCTCCATGAGAACAAGTAGCATTCACAGAAGCTCTCCTTGGGATCATCTTTAATGTATCTGGTATGATTTTTAACAGTTGCTGAACGCTTACTGAGCCTATTGAAATCAATTGGCATTTTGGATGCTCTGCTCTTCTGAAAATCAGGCAACTCATTTATCCCAGTTTTCATAAAAGTCAAAATAGGATATTTTTAGTTCATTTGTAGAAGCCATCTTCTCTTTTTTCTTTGATTTTATTTATTTGACTGTTTTGGGTCTTTACGTCCAGTTCTTGACATAACTTGATGGGAAAACCACACTGCAACACTTCTTGAAATTCAAATTAACTGATGACCAAAGACATGGTGTGTAAGGAAGAACAGAACATAGCCCTTGGAATTCTTATGCCATATGTGAAAAATGAAATACTTACCATCTGGGAAAATGGTTTGAGATTCAAATTACTGGAAAAACCAAGTTTCCCATGAATAAACTGAGACAGTTTCTGCATTTTATTTTTACTGATATAACTTTTGCAAATAGTAATGATTTTCCATCCTTTAAAGGCGTAGATGGAAGAGAGAGCCCTCCAGTATCAAAAAACTGTCAGCTAACCAGATAATATCAGTAGGCTATAAAGTAAAGGAGAGAGTCTCTAATGTGTTCCACACTACGAGCTTTGCAGAGCTGGAATAAAACCTATAGGATTAAATGAGACACATTTGGAAAACCTCGTTCCAGAATATCCTAATGAGGGTATTCTTATCACATTACCACTTCTCTGGGGGAGGAAAGATCGAATCCTTACTTCAAATTCCCTGTTTATAACCATTATTTTACAATTTTTAAAAGAAGCTTCCACCTTAAATGACTAAATTATGGAATACTCTTACACAGAAGTATCTGGTTTTAGAAACTAAATGAACCCCCTGCTAATGTCTCAGTGCTGGAACCACCTATACAGAAACCTTCTGAGACCCCTACTGTGCCACCATTTCCTTTTTAACAATGTTTTCTTTTCCCCCTGCACAACCAGGCTCGGCTCCCTTCGTGCTCATCCACCTATAGTGTTTCTGAGGTATACTTTGCACGCGTTTTATCACAGTCAACATGCTTACCCGTCACCCTTGTTTGAATTTTTTTTCTTTTTTGCCTTGTACTGTGCACAAATGAGGAAAAAACACTTTGTGGATTGATCCTGCATGCTCACTCTGCAACCATGTCTATGATGGTTTCAGTATCACCATGTCAGTCTGAGACCACCACAGTGTAAAGTCCAACCAAGCAACTATTACTTACATATGATCTGAGCTTATATAAAGAAAACTTCTTTAATTACCTATTAATTTATAATGAGACTGTTCACATGATGGACACGGAAATGCCCAGACTGCAAGACATTTTTGTCAGCCTTTCTGACCATTTTACCCTGCGCTCAGTAGTACAGCTGAAACTTGAGTAATAGAAAGGCTATTCAGAAATGTCTGTTGCACTCTGATTAATAATTGCCTCTTCACATATGAATTACTGTATGGATTTCTAAAGTTCATTGCTAGTAATTGGGACTAAAATACACAGTGGGTCAAAAGGCTACATTGCAGTCTTTATCTTTTTATGAGATTTTCAAGCAATTGTCAGAACCACTGACTGTTTCATTAAACATATCTCTTTCCTTGCTCCTTATACGGCTAAGTCTTCTGTTTTCTATCAGTTAAATAAGTTTCCCCTTAACAAAAAATGTCCAGTAATGCAAAGTCATGAGTTGGGTTCCTCTAATGAAATAAATTTTTCTTAAAAAACTTTTATGTTTATCTGTACATTAAACAGCCCTGCTTACTTCCCCAAAGACTGGCAGAGGTCATCCTATCCCCAAAATACACTTTATTTTTAACTACTTTTCACATTTCCTTCAGGGTAAAGTTTGTATACTTTAAAGGGATCCTATTAATTTAGTAAAACCTGAAAAAGAAAATACTTTAAATTGAAGTTACAATCAGAAAAGTAATGATATACAATTGGCTCCTTTTACTTCACATTTTTTTGGGGTGGAAGGGAGATAAGGTGTACTCAAGGGAAGCTGAAAAATTCATACAGTAAGTTAAGGAATTTAATAAAGACCAGGGAGATGGGCTTGAGCTTGTCCACCATATTGACTTAATCTACAGCCAAAGCAGCCATCATTATATATTTTACAAAGAGCCTTTAAGAATTCCTAAGAAGAGAATTAATTCCATCTCATGTTGTAAAGTCATAATTAATAGAAGCACGGGCCTCAATAGTTCTGTGAGTTTCACAAGAGTGAATCATTGTGCCCACATAAAGCTCATTACAGTACAAAAGCCTTAGTCACTAGCTTAGTCCACTGGAACATCATCCTAGGATTAAACCAGACTCTATAATATACTGTGTGGTAAACCCAGAACAGACAGCTACAAGAGAGGGGGGTGGTAAACAGTCCCAAGGTTAAAAAAAGGCCCCCTTCTAAACAAATGAAGAGAGGTAACCATAGGTCAATCAAGTTCAGATGAAAAGAGGTTGTCAGAGAATCAATTAACATAAGCAGACTCCAATTTAGTGCTGCCTGAGACCTTTTAAACCCTCCCCTGTTAGAAAGGAGGGGTGGGGAGAGAGAGAAGAAAAGGAGTAGGAGTAGGAGTGAGACTGCCAGTAGACTGGGTGCAGCAGGACAGAGAGCCTCTCCAGGAAGGTAGGCTGGATTCCCTGACCAGAAGGGGAGAAAAAACAATCAAGAGACTGACTGAGGGAAGGAAGAGCCTGCCCTTGGGCATTCTAGGAGGTCTGCCTCGCCCAAGTCCGTCTCTCCAAGGCCAAAAGGAATTGTGCCCGGGGAGACAGAGAAGGTACTTTGCCACAACTGATAAATGAATCTTATGGTTCAGTATGTACTGACAGCATATTTATCAGTTCAACCATACACTTGGGCATTTGCCATAGAAAGCAAGATCTTAAAGTTCAAAAACAAAGCCCTCTACCATTAGAACTAAAAGAGAATAGTTACTTTTGACCATTTGTATTGCATTAGCACCTAGAGCCTCATCCAGGTTGGGACAGTGTAGCTCAAAGCACTGTACAAACATATAGCAAATAACAGCCCTTGGCCCAAACTGCTTACAATCTAGTTTTCTCATAATCGGTAATTTGTCAGTCTACAAGGGTCTATTGGGTTGACCATGTTCATAGTCCCTCACAGTGGTGGCTGTCAGGCCTAAAGTATTGGCACCTAATTTCCCTTCATATACGCTCAGGAACTGAGCCACAAGACCCAGAGACAACTCCCAACACCCAAGTAATGCCACTTTACTTCTTAAGGGTGAGAAGGGTTGGGGCAGAATGAACATGAATAATAATTTGAGTTAAGGAGAAGCATATATATGGGTGCAAAATCAGAATGTAGTTTGTAGATCCACTCAAAGAAAACACTACACAAATGGTTTCTTGATTGCCTAGGCATTCAGTTTACTGTTCCTTCTTGCAGAGGTAAAGTCACTCTTTATTCAGCAGGAAAACAATAAAGTAATAACCTAGTTTTTGCTCTCGCAATTGATTCATTATCAGATTCTGCTTATATCTGGAGACAGGTGTTTTGATTAGAAGAAGAAAATTTGCCATTGCTTTCATTAAATATCATGGTGCTATATGAGACTCTGTCTCCCAGAGGATACCCAATGACTCGCAACTTAGCCACATGGCTCCTTTACTGAATCCATCTGTCAGAAAGATCAGTTTATACTGATGTGGACTTAAAGGTCAGATCATGATCAAGGACATTATAATGTTAAAATATGACAGAAGTGGCATGGTTAGTGGACTGAAGCAAGATACCTACTAATTGATCAGAATAATCCAAATCTCATTGCTCCATCCTTTCAAGTTACAGACCACCAGTTTGATCTTGTCCACATCTTGACAACAGAATGAATTTTACGTACATTACAAGATCTTTGATGAGAAATAATTGAGAGGCAGGAACAAATTATTTTCCCACAGATGGGAGAAGCAGGGCTTGCAAGGCCAATACAAGGACATTAGGAATATGCCCTGCCTACTTTGATTTTCCTGACCATTCAAGCTAAAACAGGAAAAGGTATGATGGTCTGATCAGCTGAATTTGAATACCTACACTTATCTCCCAGTGTCTGGAGCAGAGGGAAGCCAGCTTTGTGTTGATGTCCATTACAAATACGTCAATATACAAAATCCGCCACTCAGACTCACTGAAATACATTATTGATCAATTCCCACTCTGCTGGAAAAAAAAAACACCTTGTGACTCAGCCAGGTGTCCTGAATGTTAAGTTTTCCCTGTGTACAGGAGACTGAGACTGTTAGGCTTTGCTTCTCCATCCAGTAGAAAATACAAAGAGCTGTCTGAAACGCCTTTCTCCCTAGAGACCAATTTGAAGGTGTTTGTTCCTTTGTCTCCTAAAATGCAGTAGACTGCTTCCTAAGAGGGACCAGGATAAATTTGTCCCTCTTGGTAGTCCAGGGCAAGCCAGTCCCTCACAGCTGGAGGAGATGGGCACAGGTGTATAGAGAACTAGTTGCATTTGCCTATTCCTACCATTCGCCCTCTGAGGTGTGTCAGTTGTTTATCTTGCAGGAGGGAGGGAAAGAGAAAAAAAGACAAGTGAGGAACACCACCTGCAAATCTCAGAGTTTGTGGCCATTCCCAAGTGCAGACAGATGGAGGTGGAAAACTGAACATGTGACACAGTTCCTCAGTGCCAAAAACTATTCACCAGTGACTTGCTTCTGTGAGTGTCTATAAGCATGGCCAACCTAAAAATCTGTTGTATACCTGATGGCAAGAAGGGTTCATCAGAATGTCTATTTACTCTTAGCCATATCTAGGTTTGTAGAATCTGTTAGTTTCTAGGCATTATAGGGTGATGGTACACATACACATTAGCTAATGGGGCTTTTCTGTTCTCTAGTTCCTTGAAAAAAAGAGATTTCCTTTTTTTAGGAGAAGTGGAGTTTTAATGCTCTAAGACTATATTATGACAAACTTTGTAAATTATTTGTTGCTGTTAAAGTTTTACCGCCTTAGTGAAAATCCTCAAGCTTCATGCCTTTAACTCTATTAGTGTTAACTGTTTTGGGTTGTTTATTTTTATGGTTATGTATGAAAGATGGAAATATATTAGCTGACAATGGTGCTGAATGGGCAGTTATCCAGTATAACTGTGCCTGTCATTGACTCATTAGACAGTCATTACAAAATGTAACAAGCAACATTTTATTTTTTAAAATAGTAATTATTCACTTCAAGGATGAGACCAGATTAGCTACACTTACATGTTTAAAAGTACTTGGCCTTTAGTTTTGTGCCTTAAAAATACTATTCCCAAAGTATAAAACTAAGCCTGCTAAATTTATAAAACATTTATTTTTTCAATGGCCCTGTTATTTTATCTTTCTTTCTATGTCAGCCATTTTACTATCACTGTCATTCTCTCTCGCTCTGGCTTCTGCATGTGCTACCTGTGCTGAAAGTAATGAAGGAAGTCTTTCAATATGTTTGTTGAAAGTGTAGCAGCAACCAAATATTCATTATTATATCATCCCCCAGTTTCCAAAAACTGGAGGATGAAAAACTAGTTACAAAGAGGGAGGCACTAAAGTGTGCACTCTTGCTTTCAGGTGTCCTCTGTTTTGTTAGGTATGTCCCGTATATGAGAGATAAGACTATCTGTGTAATGGGAAATCTGCAGTAAAAATATGTATAGCTCTTCCTTTCCCCAAGACAAGGCTAGTTATGGAATATATATTGATTGTGGAACTGATTAATTAGATTTGGTTGTCTGCTTACCCTTTATAGTAAAATACTATAGGTTATTCTTGTTTGACAAAACAAGAACAAAGGCACTATTTGATGGACTTCAGAGTTAGTAAGATTAGCAGAATGAAAAAGAACTATTTAATAAAATATGCAATCAGTCTATGGAATTCCTGTGTCAGAAGGTTATTTAGTCAAATACAATGTGTGGTTTTTAAAAGGGCTGGATAATATTATAGCCCTTAATTACATTTATCTGCCAAGTTGTGAATAATTGAATCTCATGCTTTAGAACTAAGCTGGGATAGGAGTGAATGTTTCTTCTACAAATATAGCATTGTACAGCAGGCTAGTTTTTCCCTCTGAAGTATCAGATATTGGCCTGTTTCTAAAGCAGGATATTGAAATTGATGAACCAATGTTCTGCTGCCATAAAGTAACATGTACCTGTAACTGAAAATTTGGGAAGCTGTATCCAGACATGGTAGAATCTGCTAATCTTGCTCTGAGTGGACAAATGAAATATCTATAGAGCAGGAGATATATGTTTGATCTTTGAACCACATAATTTTATCATAAATGTTTTTAATTTATGGTCAGAGAGGGGCATTGATTCTGTTATTAATAAAGTGATTGTGCTTGTCTTTGCATGTCACTATAGACTACACAGTTAGCACATTTACTTCTGAATGGAGTGAGCACATCCTCTTCCCAGAGGAGAAATGCCCGAAGACTAAAGATTGACAGGTTAATAAGGAACTGCTCATATAACTATGGGCCAAATTATCAAAAGGGTGACCTCAATTTATGCAGGCACAATATGTAGTTGTAAAATTTGTACCTGCATTCTTCACCTTTTGTTGAATAGTGGGCACAAGTGATTGTACTTGCACCTCTGATTACAGGGTCCAGTAGTCCCCACAAAAAGGGAGGCTGGGCCTCTGCCCTGTAAAAATGTATCCCTATGTTCCCCTAGGGCAGGGGTAGGCAACCTATGGCACACGTGCCAAAGGTGACACGTGAGCTGATTTTCAGTGGCACTCACAGTGGCCAGGTCCTAGCCACCAGTTTGGGGACTCTGGATTTTAATTTAATTTTAAATGACATTTCTTAAACATTTTAAAAACATTTTTTACTTTACATACAACAATAGTTTAGTTCTATATTATAGACTTACAGAAAGAGACCTAAAAACGTTAAAATGTATTACTGGCACACAAAACCTTAAATTAGAGTGAATAAACGAAGACTCGGCACATCACTTCTGAAAGGTTGCCAACCCCTGCCCTAGAGCAATATATTCGATGGTATTTGCTGTTTCTCCTAAGCGAAATGGCTTTCAAGAGAATATTTAATGCCAGCGAAAGTGCCAGATTAACAGCTCTGGATACTGCTACGACCTTAATGTCCTTTGTTTATCAACAGAAGAAGGTGCAGCATGAGCAGCATAGTGCAAGCTTCGTGTATCTTGTCCCTCCATGTCAATATGCTTTGGGTATGACCTAAAGAACCCATATATAGAAGTTAAGGGTGAGTTCATCATCGTAGCTCATTTAGTTCTTGCCCTCTTTGAGGATACTGCCAGCAAGAGGGCTAATTAATGTCAGTGGTGGTTCCTTTTGATATAGTAATTATGTAGAACTTTTCAATGAGCGTTTGCCAGATATTAGAAGCAATGTATATGGATAACTGTTAGGGCAATTAATGGGTGACTGGTGGAGTTGAGGCCTCAGCCAGTTAGTAGTTGTCAGGAAATGTATGATCTATGAAATCATTAGCTTTTTAAACCATGAAGATATTTTTAAGTGAAAAGGCAAAAACTAAATTAGTAGCCACTAAAAAACAATAAAATCTGAAAGTTGAATTGCATGTTACTGTAGATATGTTTTTAGTGCTCTTTTTGAGGACCAGCAAACTGTCTAAGGCCAGCTCTAGGTTTTTTGCCGCCCCAAGCAGCAGTTTCCTCGTCTGGTGCCTGGAGCCGGCCCTGAAACTATCTAATGGGAAAATAGGACTTCATTCCCAGTATTCCACTGGGTCTGTCATGTAAAATGTGCATGGTCTTTTGCTTTCATGTATAATGAGGAAATTATATGTTTCTGTCGTGGGTGGGATTTTATCAAAGAATGGCAATTTTTGCACTCTGTTGCAGACTGTCTTGATTAATGCATTGTTTTTAAATGATGTAACATGCCAACTTGTTATAGTGATTGGCACATAATAAATCATTAAGCAAATAGAAATTACTTTGTGATGAAAGGAAAAGTGCAAACAAAAATTAGTCACACTTAAAAGGGCAGTAATTTGTTTTAATGTTTTTTCTTTATTGATTTATTTGCTTTTAACTTTTCAGTCTTTATAGCCAGCAGAGGATTATCTGTGCCCAGATGAGCTCTTCTCTGGCAGAAAGCTGGTAGTGCAACCACCACCTTTGCATTTTATCCTTAACTGCCGCCCCCCGCCATGTTGGCATTGGGAGAGGGAAGGAGTGTTTCAGTGGCATGGCAGAGAAGAGCTACACCTGATCTTCTGTTGCTGTAAGAGCACAGAGGGACCATATACCCATCCAATGCCCTTCAGAAGCTCTTCATACATCTGCACTAGGTGTCCCAGGATCAGTGAGATAAAAGCTCCTTTGAAGTTCCCCTTCTCTGCTGCACCCAAGCAGAGCTTAGTTGAGGTGGAAAAATCTAGTCCTAAATGTCTAACAACCTTCATATAGGTGGCACATGAGTCTTCTGTTTGGAGAAGGCTTACACACGAGCATCAGAAGTTCCCTTGAGGTAGGGGGACCACTGGTGCCTGAACCATGGCCTCTCCCCCTGCTCCACCTCTTTGTCCCGAGGCTCTGCTCCTACGCTGCCTCCTCCCTCAATTGTCAGCCTGCTCCTCTCTGTTTCTTCCCCCACGGTGAAAAGGAGTAAACAGGCAGCGAGGGGGCCTACAGGGAAGAGGCAGAGTGACGGCAGGGCCTTGGGGGTGGAGGAAAGAGGCCAAGCAGGGGTGAGGCCTTGGTGTGGAGCATAGGCAGAGCCATAATCCAGGCCTCAGTAGCACACACTTCTAGCAATCTTGGCTTCCAGCGCTGCAAAAGCGGCAGACTGGCACACTTCCAAAGCGATGTGACCAACGCCACATCGACGGCATTTGCCCTCCTGCATGGCCAGC
Organism: Dermatemys mawii; assembly: GCA_007922305.1. NCBI lineage: Eukaryota > Metazoa > Chordata > Testudines > Dermatemydidae > Dermatemys > Dermatemys mawii. The sequence continues at coordinate 36,403,781 of ML677332.1, forward strand.
CTTTTTTGGGGATGCTTAGCCTCCCCAAACCTTTTATATGTGCCACCCACGATCCTGCATCCTGACAAGGGAATAGATTAGATGACCCTTAGAGGTCCCTTCTAACTCTATGATTCTGTGAACATGACTAGAGCTTGTAGATGCACATCCTTGCCTCTAGGATACTCCCCTTGTCAGGATACTGACATCCCAAGATTTTCCTGCTGGGAATCGAAGTATCACTTAAACTGACTTTCCACCTTTCACAGCCTCCTACCTCATTCTCTAGTCCTCACAGATCCTAGCGTGGGGCTCATCTCCACTTTAGGGTCCCCCACAGGAGATAAGCCTACTCCTGTAGTGCTGCACCCAGGCCAGAGCCAGTCCCAAACCAGCAGACCTGCCTCCAGGACCTTCCGAGGGATAGAGTACTTTCCCTAGCTCCTATCTTTTTTATCTCCCCTTATCTGAGTTCCTTCAGCTTCTTATTCAGTCTAGCTCCACTTCTTCTAGCCAGGAGACAATTAGTTAATCATCTCCCAAGTGTAGAGCATAACTAATCAGGTTCTTTCTGTTGCCTTACAGTTGATGGGGAATAAGCCCCATCAGAGAACTACTAATCCATCGTTGGACATGTTACATTAAATCAGCATTGCCTACCCAGAGTGCCCTGTGAATACTTACTTTTTGTAAAAGTGCTCTTTAAAGCTTGAAGATAACATTTATTTTCTCCAGGCTAGTGCTGTTTTCATTTGGCTGAATATTGCTTTTTTCCCTTTGTTTTTGAGCTCAGTGTAATGTAATGTACATACTAATTTTGTCCTTTGACAACATCTTCAACATGTAAAAGGGCAAATAAGAATCACACCTGTTTTTACACACCTGTGGCCTCGGTGACTCAGTAATGAGGGTTGTGAGTTCAAAAGGAGAATACATGTGCGTGAAATTATGTGAATGCTCGCTGTTCTTGTTTCATTGATTTGTTTTTTAAATATCTTTTGATAGAATAGAATATTTTTAAGTAAAATTAAAATTCATAGGAATTTCTCTTTCTGTGTCAAACAGTAAGCCAACTTTGGGTCTCAACTACTTGACAGTTTCCCTTTATAGTGATTTACATTTTTATCATTATATTTTCCTTGATTTTTTTTTTCTGTGGTTGGTTGGGTCATGTTTTATTTTGCTAATGAAATCAACTGTTTTATTTTGGAAGCTCAAGAGAAAAAGTAAATCAAAATTGTAACCTGTAGCAAGTCTGTGTTTCCCTTCATGGTGTGCTAAAATGCAAAAGTTTATGACACACCTAGGATCCAGTCAACCTACCCAGGAGAATGTACAGACTAGAACAGTGACTAGAACAGCTTAACACAATCACCTTCACTTCCATGTTAGGATCGGTAGTCTCAGGGAAAATCCTACATGTGGAATTCACTTCAGCATACCCAAATAGAGAGCCTTTCTTGATATAAGAACTAGATATATTGCAAAATAGGGCACTGACTTCATCGCATGCATGGAGATTTATCTAAATTCTCCTATGTTAAATTGAAAGGGAAAATGATTATATTATTACTGATATTACAGATTTCTGTGCAATCTGTTTGGTATGGACCATAAAATTAATTTAAAGAAACACCTGTATTTATGTTTGTACTTGTATATCTTTTCAACTTCACATGGTATACGATAAGCAAAACAAGAGACCCCTCATTGAATTGTGGAGATAAAAAGAAATATTGACCAACTGCCTCATTAAATTAACTAGAACTGGTTGTGAATTTTTTGACAAAGGCTTTTCATCAGAAAATTCCAGTCAATCAAACTGGACACTTTTTGCAGAAAAAGTGCATTGGGAAAGTCCAGAGTGGAATTCCTGGTCAAAACAAGAGACAGAGAAACTGGTCTGTTCCAGAAGAGCCAGTGGCTAGGACTTGGATGGGGGAGACCCATGTTCTAGTGCCTGCTCTAAATAAAGTAGAGTAGAGACTTGAACCTGAAACTCTGGGAGACGTATCTCTCATTTTCATTTTAAAAAAATCAGGTTTCAGTTTTGTTTCAATACTGTTTCAACTCTGCTTTCCAACTCTGCTGTTTCAGGTGAGTAGCCTAACCATTGGGCTATTGGCTATTATGGGACACGTATCTCTCATTTTTATTTTTAAAACATCAGGTTTCAGTTTTGTTCCAATGCAAAATAAAATGAAATTCTCGAGTCTCAGAATTTTTTACAACACAGAATTCTTGTTTTTCAACCAGTCCAACATTTATCATCATTTATCTCTGGCAGGTCTCCTGTGGACAAATTTGAATGTTGTTATATAATTTATTTATCGTAATCCATATGCATATTATGGGGAAAAAATAGGATTGCACAGATAATTTGAATTTTGGTATTGCCTAACTTTTGAGTGCTTGACTTTGCAACCTTAATAATCTTTCTTTTATATATTCTTGTAGGGAATTTATATTAATTTTGATAAACCCTTTAAAAACATATACTTCACTGTCATCCCTTTAAAACAGGTGAGGAAATAGTTTCCATTTCTAGCAATATTGTCTGAATTGGGTTGTTATGATATTACAGTTCATTTGGCTATTACTGTGGAGAAGGAATAGAACTGTGAAAATAGTGGAAAGCCTCACTTAAAAACAAAGGAGTAGGAAAGTAAGGTGACTGGAGTGCTATTAAAAATAGCATCCTGTTAAGGTGTGCTAAGGTCAGGGAGCAATTCATTCTGTGCCAGAAAATAAGAGTTCATTTACTTCACTATTGGAGTTTCAGCCTTCCTGACAGACACCAAGTGAAAAAGCAATTGAATTACATCAGGCAAAGGGTTTGGAAATGTCTTAATAGTGGTCAGACAGGACAACAAACAAGACAGTCCTTAAACCAAGTGATTCATCAGTCAACTTGACAGTAACTAAGGGCATGTCTACACTTGAAACTTCAAAGCACTGTTGCTTGGAGCTTGTGCACACTAGCACTTTAAAATGCTCAGACTTGCTATGCTCAGGGGGGTGATTTTTCACATCCCTATGCCAGCAAGTTAGAATGCTATAAAATGTCAATGTAGCCAAGCCCTAAGGTAGTGTGAAAATAAGACTCTGCGGTAGTGTACTGGTTACACAAGATGCAGAACTCCCTAGTTCCCACCCCAAGCTTTCTGTATGAGATAATTAAGGGAGGATATTAGACTTCCTTTACCTAATGAACATCATACAACAAATACACTCTAATAATCAGTTGACTCTTCCCACGAGAGCCTGCTACAAAGGAGATAAACACAGCATAAGCATCATAGAGCCAGTGCTCACACATCTAAAAGTCAAAGGCTTCTACTCTCACTACTTCCTGATACCAAAGAGAAAGGGAGGATGGAGATCCATACTAGACCTCAGAGTGATCAACAAATCTGTCAAGACTCAGAAGTTCAAGATGGTCACGTTCATAACAATTATTCCAGCATCAGTAAAAGGAGACTGGTTCTCGGCTCTTGACCTTCAAGATGCATATTTCCACGTCTCGATCATACCAAGTCACAGATGATGCTTCAGGTTTACATTAGACCAAGACCACTACTAGTACAGAGTACTCTCTTTTGGCCTCTCATCAGCCTCCAGAATATTCTCCAAAGTCCTCTCAGTAGTGGCAGCCCACTTATACTCCCAGGGCATCATGATTTATCCTTACTGGACAATTCTCTCTTTGGGACACATTCCTTCGCTGAAGCCCAACAAGTCACCCATACCATATTGGATCTATTCCAGAGTCTGGGCCTACAAATGAATGCACAAAAATTTGACATTAATGCTGGTGTAGAGGTTAAAATTCATAGGAGCCAACCTCGACTCCATCTGGGTGAGGGTGCTCCTCCCACATCACAGATTCTTAAGCCTCTCCATGCTTCTAGAGAAAGTGCAATCCAGCCCCCAAATTTCAGCCAGACACTGCCTCCAGCTTCTGGGGCATATGACTACGCGCAAATAGGTTATAGCTTATTCCAGACTGTGCATGAGATGCCTCCAAGAATTCAGTTTGGTTCGGTTTACAGACTGCCCGTCGTGCCTACCTACAAAAGTAGACTAGATTTCTGATCTGGTGCCAGCCCAAAAGCATCACCCCAGATGAAGCCACTCTACCTGTAATCCTAGACTATCTGTTCACTCGCAAGAAATTGGGACTCTCTGTTAGCTTGTTAAAACTCCACTTGGCAGCAATTGCAACCTTCCACCAGCAGGGTATTCCATTTTCTCCCTCCCAACAATGAATCGCTTTCCTCTTTCTTCAACCCAGACTTCTTACCCCACAATGAATAGAGCCCTGCATGGATACAAAATTTATATCCATGGATATAAAGTAGATATTGGCAGAATTGCAGGGCTCTAGCGACAACAAGCGAGATCAGCAGGACCATGGCCAGCTACCAGGTCAGGAACTGCAGCGTGTTGGGCCATTGCTTACAGGAGCCAGCATCCAGCCTGGGAACGTCCTCCAGCATGGCTGTACCACTCACAGCCCTTCCCAAAGGGACAAGCACCAGGCTCACAGAGAGCTGTCTCTGGTCACACTGGTGTATGTAAGTGGCTCACAGTCTCCCGAACAGGAGATGCACATTGCTGTGTGGAGGGAACAGCTGGGTGCTGGCTCCTGCAAGTGGTGACCTAACATGCTGATGCTTTTTGCCACTGTGGTTCCTGGCCCAGTCGCTGGCCATGGCCCTGCTGCTCTTACTCGTTGTCACTAGAGCCATGCAACTCCACGGATATTCACATCTGCAGATACAAATGTTGTATTCAGGCACAGCTCTAACAATGGGATCTTAACCTAGTACTAAAATGACTGACCAGACCGCCATTTGAACCTATGGCCACTTGTCCTTTAACTCACCTCTCTGTGAAGACAGCATTCCTGATCACCATCACCTCTGCAAGGATAGGAGAGATAGCAACTTGATGGCGCATCCCCCCAGCACAATATTCTTCCCTGACAAAGTCACACTTAGACCACGTCTGAAGTTCACTCGCAAGGTGACTCCTGCATTTCACATGAACCAACTCATTCACCTTCCAACCTTTTATCTCAAACTTCATCAGGATAATAGGGAAGCCATCCTCCGTATGCTCGATGTGACGACAACCTTGGCCTTCTATTTGGACAAGACAAGAGTTTTTAGAAGATCTCTGAGACACTTCCTCTTCATTGCTTATAGGTCAAAAGATACAGCGATTCCTGCTCAAGACTCTCCAAATGGGTCTCCAACTGTATCAAACTCTGTTAACAGATTTGCAATGTAACACCCCCATCTTCAATACGCATACACTGTATAAGATCAGCCCCTCATCTGTCGCCTTCTCCAAGTGTATCCCTATATCAGAAATCTGCAGAGCAGCTACCTGGCCATTTGCACATAGCTTTGCAAAGCACTGTGCCATCTTGGAGGATTCTCCTTCAGACGCCATATTCGGCGCCCCCGTACTATCATCCATAACAGACTCGACTCTGAAGCCCCAGCCTTCAGTGCGAGATACGGCTTGCATCTACAGTGGAACACCCATAGAGACACTACTCAAAGAAGAAGAAGAGGAGGAAGTTACTCACCTTGTGCAGTAACCATGGTTATTCGAGATGTGTGCTTTTATAGGTGCTCCATGACCGACCCTCTGACCCTCTACCATGAAGTTCTTGTCAGTGACTCTGTGGTAGAAAAGGAATACAGGAGGATTCACCCATGCAGCGCTGGTTAGCCTCATGGCAGAGGCATGACGTGGCAGCAAATGCATAGGCTGAATGGATACTGCTACTAAAGTTCTCTGGTCAGCAGCCAGGGATGCAGAGACCCCTACAGTGGAGCACCCATAGGGACACATATCTTGAAGAACCATCATTACTGCACAAGGTGATTAACTTCCCCTTGTCCTTCAGCGACACCTTTTAATCCTTGTATTATTGCATATATATTAGGCAAATAGATCCATTGCTAATGGTGAATGTCACGGGGTCCGGGCCAGTCCTGTGTTCTCTTTGCTCCCCAAATAAAGGTCTTTACACCGTTCTCCAGTGTTTCCCAAGTGTCCTTTATTTACAGTGCTCGTTCATGGTTTCAAAGTGACAAAACAGTGCTCTCCCAATCCCCAGACAGTTACACCACTGCCCTGGTAGGCCGGACTTCCAGGCCCCTGAGGCACCTTACAAGCAGCCAGGAGACAGAGGTACTGCCTCCTCTTCCCTCCTGGCCTCCCCCTAACTGACCATGAGTCAGTGTTTTTGTAGCCTGGTCAGCTTCTTGCCTCAGCTGGTGTCAATCAGCCCCTGCTAGCTCTGTGAGCCTATGCTCCTTAGGGCTTCCAGCTGGGCTCCCCTGCCAGATACCAGCAGCTCCTGCTCCTGGCCTCCTGCCAGGAAGCAGGGTTTAAATCGCAGAGGCAGGGCATTTCAGAGGTTTTTACCCCTACCCTGCCACAGTAAATAACAATTGTACATCTTTTTCCTGTGTCTCTTTGGAAAAAAAAGGTATTACTTCTGCTTCCATTTATATTATCCTTTTCTTAAACTAGGAACTTACTCCCAAGGCATTCAGTTTTATAAAAGTAACTTCATTCAACCCTATCAAAGGCCTTTTCAGCAGTTAACTAGAAGAGTAGTAGAGGCTTCTTTTTTATCTTGGTTAAAGTAATGTTCCTAGTATCCATATAAGATTATCTGTATTGTTTATAAAACCTATTTTGGTCTCTGATAACTTAATATTATCTCTATGAGGTAGTCTGTTCACTAATATGTTGGTGAGAATCTTACATCTCAGTTTAATAAAGAAATTGGATTATATGATGTAAGGTTCTTTCCAGGTATGGGAATAACAGCTGTTGCATCTGGAAGAGGACTTACAATTTCCCTATAAACGTTTATATTTTTATTGGTAACCCATCTTGATCCAGGACTTTACCATTTTTCATATAATTTATAAATACTAAATTTTTTCCTCTCTGATGAATTATTCAAGCAGAACTCTGTCTAAATCAAATATGAAGAGGTTCACATGATTTAGCACTAAAATGTGTCATCCTTTGTGGCTATTTGGGAGTGCAAGAAGTAATAAGGCTGCCCAGTCCCTTCCCAATAACCCTAAGCAGCCAAATGGATCTTACAGTTTGTGACTGAAATCACAGAACATACAGGGGAAGTGCAAAGATTGCCTGCCCAGTACTCCCTCTCCCGTCCCTAACAAGTAACAAGTGTATCTGACAACTATGCCTTCTCAGTGCTCCTCTTGCGGCAGCACATCTATTTACTGTCCCATACTCCCAACTTTACTTCAACGTACAATCTAACCCATAATTTTTATTTTTCTAAAACAAAAATAACTTTTGTAAATATTTTTATAATACTGTATGAAAAAACGTCTCCCATTTTTTTTGCCTCTCTTCATTCCTAACCATGTGGAGAATTATGTTAATAGTTTGCTTTCCTTTTAGCTTTCCATCTAACAGTTTGTCCCCTTTATTTACTTTTGTCCCTCTTTTCATTGAATAATTGTTTTGTATGTCTGAAGAGCTTTTTCTGTTTTATCATTTAGCAAGATGTTTAGCTTGCAACTTAAGCTGATGTATTTTTGTAGGATTTTGTTTGAACTATTTTTTAATTATATGATTTTTGGTTTTGCATCTCGTGTACCGGTTGCGATCTGTCTTTTTGATTTTGGGATACACCAAGCTAATTGTAATTTTTTTGTCATTTAAATCTCCTTTGAGGATAATAAATCTATAATCAATAGCTCTAATGTTATCTATTATTAGAAATTTACAGTGTTTGGAAAAGAGCATATTCCTCTTTTTAAGGTTTGTCAGAGAATAATAGATTTGCCCCAACCGTATTCCCTTGAAGTCACTTTTCTTTTGTCTCTTTTAAATGTATTTCCAGTATACAGATAAAAGATTTTCTTTGGTTTTGTGCTGACTTTGGCTCCAATTAAGGAAAAGAGTTAAGCACGTTCTTAAGTGCTGTCCTGAATGGGATACTTTTGTGAATATCAAGGCCTTTGCATCTCTTAACCACATTATGTAATGTTACCATGTTACCAAAATGTTACTATTTTATATATGAAGTTGCCATGAGTAGGGTAACCTATTTAGACAAAAATATTTTATATTTTATTCTAATTCAATCAAAACAATTATAGTTGTCTGTTATTTTGAATAGGTTTAAAATAAAAAAATCAAAATATTTTCTAAAACATCAAATCCTAATATATTACTCTGATACTTTCTTAATTTGACTCTATGTTCCATGACTTTATGCATAATATCCCACAATAATAGTCCAAAATCATTATGGTTTACAAAGTTATAACATAGTTAATTTGTGTGGAACTGAGATCATGTAATTACTAACTGTAGGCAAGTTTGACGAGAAAAATTTGAAAGTTAACAGAATTTGAACAGCAAGCAGTAGTATGTATAAAGCTTGAGCTGTGCTGAGGTTCTTCTTGCCACTCGTGCTGCTGACAGTCTGATACTGAAAAGCAATTTGAATGTATTGGAGGTTTTATATTTCAAGAGTGGATTATATACAATTTATCCACTGTGCCTATTTCATGAAACAGGTGGGAAAAGGCAGCAACAATATACTGCACCAGATCTCACACAGAGTACAGTTGGTTTCTACACAACTGTTGAAGTCTCAGGGAAACTGATAAGAGTTCCACACTAATCTATAACCATGACTTGTAGTATTTGTAGAACACACTGAAAAGAATCTTTTCCTTACTTCTTAAATAAGTCTGACATAGGGCAGTTAGTTCTCAAATTCATAACTGCTGCTGTGCTTCGCATGTCCTGCTTCCTTCATTGCAGCTTGGCTAACCCATTCCTTTCTCTGTTGGGTTTCTGCTAGTGGTTCCACATTCTGCATGCTGTCTTAATAATGGAATATGCTTTCCTATAATTAGATTATGGGTTAGCCTTCTGTGGTCCTGTGTGTTCTTGAGAAATGGGTTCTTTCTACTGCTGGTGGTAAAATCATGTGTTTTGATGTTGTTACAAATTCTTCATGTTGCATTAAACCTCAGTTAAAATGTTCCCCATAAGACTTAGCTTTTCATATTTGGCTGGAAACTCTTCATGTTTGTATAGCAATTTATTTTACTATAACCTCTGGCTTTTAACTGTACCTCCCATAATGAAGAGCTGACTTAATACTCTGTGCTAAACCTTGTTATGACGTATAAAAGGTAAGTAATTTCTCTAACCATTCCTAAAGATTGTGGTCATGTAGTAAAGGCTTCTCTTTCCTCCTTTATTTATTTTACTTTTACTTCACTTGTAGCATGAGCATTTCTTCATGTCATTTTCTATTTTACTTGTAAAGGTACCCTTATAGGTGCTATGATTTGCAGCAAAACATATTATGTAGATTTAAACACATCCAGTCTGTTGCAACAAATGATTTCATGTCTCAGACCAGTCATGACTGATAGATAGAGATTGTCAGCAGGTTTCTTGTTTTCACCATTCCCTCTGTTTAGCTTATTTTAAAATGCTTTGTTTCACATATTGTTTGGTGCTTATGCCCATGGGAACAAGGCTTAATCTGCATTACAAGGCAATACAATTATAATTTAAATATAATAAAATCCTGTGGATATAAAGGTCAGGGCAGTGGAATGTGGATGCTCTGCTTTCTGATTGTTTCCTCCTAAGCCACCCCGGGGAATGATATTGGATGAGTTCTCAATTTATTCAGAACTTCTCTGACAAAATATATTGGCAGCTAGGGAATGTAGACAGGAGAAACAATAAGACTTCCTATGATATGAAAGACAGGCCCGGGTTACTATCTTTGGGTAGGTCTTCCCTACCTGCCAGATCAGCAAATAGGAATCGATCTTTTGGCAATCGATTTATCACGTCGATGGGGGAGCGCACCACCTACCGCTGCCGCCATGAGGATGGCCGATAAATCTGCTAAAGATATGCCAACTTCAGCTATGTTATTCACGTAGCTGAAGTTGCGTATCTTCAGTTGATCCCTCCCTCCCCCAGTGTGGACCAGCCCTTTGGAGCAGTGTGTGAGTGAGGGAAGAATTACAGGTATTCCAAAACCATCTCTCCCAGCAAGTCATGATACGGTGTATGATAGTACACCAGAATATTTACTTCATGGTTATAATCCTGATTTAGATACAGATTTTCAAAATATCACAGGTACAAAACATATACAAATGATAAAATATGAAAAAGAATTTACACAAAGCTCTAAAGTGGGTTAAATGTTTGGACTACAAAATACTATTTTTTAACATTTAAAATAATTATTCATGGAACAATGTTCAAAATATAAGACAGCCTATGAATGTGCAATATACAGTAAATTGGAGTATTGGCTAATTGATTAATCCTTCAGCTGTGTTGAAGCACGGTTTGTATTCTGCAGCTGTGAGCATAGGATGGGAAATAAAGTCTAGTTGAGTGTTTTTTTTCCACAATTATGGATTCCTCTTCTATGGTTGCTTTTAAAATTTGTGGAAAGCAAATTATTTCCCACAGTGCATATATTGCTAATCAGATGAGTGATAAAATGTAAACATTAGGTCACCATGAGACACTGCAAAACAAAATTTAGCTTTGTCATTTGAAGTCCTCTGTGCTCATAGAATAAAAAAAAACAACCTCCAAGAACTCCGTTTGAAGCCAGCTGTCTTTTGTTTCCAGTGTCATCTGGATTTGTAAGAGTGGTACTCTGTCAGCACATTTTTTATATTAGATCTGCAAGTCTCAGCTGCTCTTTTCATTATAAATTTCTTGTTTTTGTTCATACACTAGCTCCACTATAGATTGGAAGGGCTTAAAGATGAACTCAGGAGGAATAGAGGCTACGACTCGAGAGTAACTATTATTGCTCAAAGGAGTTGCTTTCCATTCGCAAACATTGTTTTGCGCTATGGGTTTGGGCTCCTTCTGTTCACATACTTTTTTGAAGACTCTCTCTTGACTTCCATTTTACTTCTTTAGCACTGTCCACTAACATTTTTCCTCTCTCTAGTAGATTTTATCTGTGTCCTTTGAATCATATATTACTTAGTTTGTTTATTAGATTGTTTCTGAGTGTTTGTGTGGGATTTTTTGTTTGTTTTTTTTCTTTAGGACCATGTTGTTTTTTCACTAGGTTTCATTCCAAAGTTTGCTGAATTTCTTGATTATTTTGCAACAGGCCCATTCTTTGTTCTCTCTTTCCATGTGGTTTTCAATGAGAAATACAATAGACTCTTCAATTTTAAATAATATGTTATGCAGATACCCATCTCTCCTTTTGCATACAACATTTTGGATTTTCCCCAACTGTGACCCACTCACCCATCCAGCCGTCCCCCCACCCCTCTCTCTCTCTCTCATATATCATTATTCCTTCCTTTTTGGTCCAGAATTGCCCTTCAAAGAGAAACATTTTCCTCTTCCAATGAGAATTTATTTTATCATGTACCCAAGAAAAGGAAAAACAACTCTGGGCCAAATCAGGGCATCACCGACATTTTGGAGTTTACCTATGTAGTATTTTTGACAGGGAGGAGGGGTGGTTTTAATTTTTAAACATAACAGTTTTTTTCAGAAAAGGACAACCATAATCCACTCTAAGTTGCACCATTACCATCATAAGTTTTTTCATTACAATGAGTAGACTGTGTTACGCTGTAGAATCCAACTTTTGTGAATATGTGTTTGGGGCAAGCTGCTGTGGAATGAAAGAAAGAGGTATAGAAAACATGGAAGGATTAGTTTCAGACTTAAAAGATGGCTCTAATCTGAAAAGAGACTGAAAAATGGCACTTTGGGATTCCACGTTTATCACTCATCAATAATTTCCAGATCATGTGCACTCAGTTTGCAGACAGATATTTTTCTAGCTCCCATCCCCACAAACTCAACCTCAGATCTGAAAGTTAAGCGGCTCTCGTTCCTTCCTACCCTTCCTAACCCTAAAAGAGGTTTTAGAAGGAAAATTATGCCCTCTATGACACCTGTGCAACCCTATTGCTGAAAATAGGTTTGCACAGGTATAATTTATTAGCATTGTTCTTGAAAGCTTAGTGAAAATTCTTTTGAAGAAGTACATGAAGGAAAATAACCCAGCTCAAACTTCTCACACTTTCATAGGGCTTGTCTTCCCTTCAAAGTTAATGTGAGTTATAACTAGTTATAACTAGTGTTGCCTTGAACTTAATTCCCATCACCACACAAAAACCTTGAACTAAAATTTGATGGTGCTTTTTAACTTTTAACAGCTGGCGGGCCTGTGGGTATGGGCCACAGTTCAAGTTAAGACAACTCATCAATTACTAATCCAATTACTCTGTGCAGCTCAAGTGTTATTTCGCAGTGCGACTCTCTGACTCAAGCAAGACTAATAAAAGTTAATTCAAGTTATCTACACTCAGGTTAACTGTGCAGTGAAGATATATCCTATTTTGTGTTGGCTCTGCAGGGCTAACAATAGTTGAAAATAAAAACTTCTCTTAATCTCCCATAGTAAGCAGATATGACACTAAATACTCAGACATGATTCACCACTGTTACTTCAATATTTACACCAGTGTAAGTCTATTGACTTCACTGGAGTCACACCAGGATAAAACTGGAGTAACACAGTGGGAATCAGGCCTACGAGGAGTAGATCTATTGATTAAGAAGATGCTATTTTTACACTATCACTTTTCAAAGTAGATCTACTCTATAAAAAGCATATTAGTCATAATACTTTTCTAAACTAGACTTAAACAGCTGAACAAATTCATCTGTCTCCAGCTAGAAGATGTTTGTCAGCTGTGAAGCAGAATTGCTAAATGATTTCACAATCACCACATTTTAACTTGTTAGCATTTTGAATTTCTCGCTAAGGAACCTCAGCAACTCCACTGAAAGCAGCAATAAACAAGTCTTCAACAGATTATGTTAATACAGGCATATTGTTGTTCTGGTCTGCACATAAAACACAAGGACTTACATTCAGGATCACTGCGGTCACAATTATATACAATGAACTTGGAATTTAATGTAAAATTAAAGTTTAATATGTATCTTTGAAAGCTGTATATTCATTTCTTAACCTAAAAATCTGTCCTTTGGGCTGGCTTGTTTGTGTTTTTTAATTGCTTGTATCAGATTCAGACTGTCAACCAATAACTTCCTGCTTGAATACATGTATCCTATATATACACACTATATAAAATTGTTCAGATGTCAAATATGTAGAGCCTCTGACTCTAGATCCCAGGAGCTTGCCCATTAAATTGCCACATCTTGGTGTGCCTGTTATCTACTGTAGCTCATAGAGTCTGTGCTCTCTCTGCAGGTCCAGTCCAGGTGCAGCAGCAAGGAGAACATCCTCAGAGCCAGTAAGTATTGCTGCCTCCCTAATGTACTTTTGAATCATGACTCCCATTTTAGTAAGGAAGTGGGAGGGCAAGTTAGAATAATATTTTGATGATGTGAAAAGAGAAGAACGAGGGAGGGTTCATACTACTTTACAGCAGGAATAGAAAAAAATAGGACAATGAAAATCTGATAAGAATAAAAAAGAGAAAACATTAGCAGCTTTCACCTCTCTAAAATAGCAGTTAGAATCTGTGTTAATAGGTGTTTTCCTCTTAATTCTTTTCCCCATGATATTTTTCTTAGTGACATTAAAGTCTAAGCTATATATAATGTGATAAATGACAGAGACCACATCATAGTGCAGTTCCTGCCTGGGCTCTTATCCTCTTTCTTTGGAGTCACCAGCTCACCTGTTGATCATTGCATGGTGGGGGATGTACCTGCATTTAATAGTGCAGGTACACATTTCACAGGAGAAAAGAATCAACACACAAAGATAATGGGAAGGTAAACATTCATGATTATCACTTTGGAACTTGAAGTGTAAGAAATGCTGAGCTAGATAATGAAAAAAAATTAGGTGTCAGATTCGAAAAAGAGGATTTACACAAATTAACTCTTTCTACAGTTAGAGTTTGTAACCTTCCAGGTTAAAGACCTCTCTTCATGTGCCCCAAAAATTTAACGTACCTTAAACATATTACACTCTGCATAGGAAGTTGGTTTAGTGGTCAAAACAGAAGATGGGTAGTCAGGTCTCCTGTGTTCTGTTGCTAGCTCTCCATCTGATTAGCTCAGTGGCCTTAGGCAAATCACTTGACTTCTCTGCTTCAAAGTATTCATTTCTGGAATGAGTACAGCAGATGTTGTGGGATGTAAATAGCTGCCTTTAAAAGCACTTTAAGATATCACATGGAAGATAGTTTGTGAGGAGAGACATTTATTTATCATCATCTAGATTTTGTAAAAAAAAAAAAAAAAAAAAAAAATCTACTATTCCATAACTGGGAATTAAAAAAAACAATCTTTATAAGATGCTCTTGCCCAGGAATTTAAGATTTCTGCTTTTAAATATCTGACATATCTGAAATTAAAAGAAAAATCAGTATTAAGAAGAAATAGGGAAAAAAGAATGATAGCTCTGTATGTTTCCTTCCTCTGTTATGCCTGAGCATTATGAAAGGCAACTGTAGACCCAGAAGAGGTTATTTTTTGTTTGTGTTTTTTTGGTGGGGGAGGTTGCAAAATTAAGGACTGCTGTTTCATCTGTGATTTTTAAAATTTGCAAGAAGGGTGGATTTCCCTCCTTCTGCTTTTTTTTTTTTAAAGAAAAAAAAAAAGAGAGAATACTTGTAATTTAGAGGCATTTCTCCCCTAGATTTTTAACAGATAATTTTGAACATTTGACATAAAAAAGGCAAATTGACAACTATTTGACACCATGGTTTGAATTCCATAGATTTATGTATATCTTCAGTTCCAAAGAGTTCTCACAGCTATGTGGGCTCCATTCAAAAAATTGAACACTGAGTAAACATTAAGTATGGCACTCTAGAGCAGGTCTGCACAACATGCGGCCCAGGGGCCACATGCGGCCCACACGGGCTCGCTGTGCGGCCCGCGGGGGGCGAGTAGGAGTGGGGCAAGCCAAGCAGTGGGGTGGGGGGAAGCAGATGGGGGCGGGGTGAGGGCGGAGTTTTTTGGCCCGCAGCTGGGTTTTTTGCAGTAATATAGCCCTCGCTGCTTTCCGAGTTGTGCAGGCCTGCTCTAGAGGTTCTAGGAGGCAAAATTGTGGACTCTAAAATACTTATCAATAACTTTTATAAAAAAGAAAACCTCAATAACCATGAAAACATGTTTACTAGAATGACTAGCAAATACATGGTGTGCTTGTATTGTGTGTCTCTGTTAAGTAGTTGTCCTTCTTTAGAGACACATTTCAATCTTACCCTTAGTTTATGGTTAAAAGAAAAAAGGAACAGAAAATCACAACTCAAAACACAATAAGAACATAAGAAGGGACGTACTGGGTCAGACCAAAGGTCCATCTAGCCCAGTATCCTGTCTACCAACAGTGGCCAATGCCAGGTGCCCCGGAGTGAGTGAACCTAATAGGTAAAGATCAAGTGATCTCTCTCCTGCCATCCATCACCCCCCTCTGACAAACAGAGGCTAGGGACACCATTCCTTACCCATCCTGGCTAATAGCCATTAATGGACTTAGCCTCCATGAATTTATCCAGTTCTCTTTTAAACCCTGTTATAGTCCAATCATCCAATGAAGGTTCGGTGGGACCCACCGATCTTCTCAGGATTTTCCTTCAAACAGTCCATGGTTCCCATGATCTCACAGGGTCTGTTCATCCCTTCTAATAGGAGTTCCTCCAAGAAGTCTCTGAGCTACAGATAGGCTTCTCTCACATCAGGAGCCTGGGCAAGGCTGAAATGGGGTAGACATCCTCCTTTTAACTTCCCCTCTTCATACTTAACATTGCTGCAGGTGAAATGAGGGGCGGGGCTAACTAGGTCCACAGGCTCTCATTAACCTTGTCATTGGGACCTATCTGCCCCATCACAATGAAGAAAAATGTTTTACTCCTGTTAACTCTGCAGTTAATACCACTATAGAAGAGAAAGCTGGATTCTGTTTTGCTTTGCACACCATCAAAAAACTGTCAGCTAAATTCATCTTGCAGAATTACTAATCTTTATTCCCAGTGATAGTTTCAGAGGTGGAAAGAGCCCAGCTGGATTATTAGAGCCCAGAAGCAGTCTGTGATGCAGATAGTTAGAAAAATCATGTTTTTGACTTGTACATTAGACATATTTGATCTAGAATCACTACGAGAGAGTCCATTAGAATATATATATAGTCATATTTCAGAATATGAGAACACTTTATACAAATCATATATTTTATTTTTGTGGAGTATGTAACATGAAAGTGAGGCATACTGTACATTACATTAAAACCATGCACTACTTGCCAGATATCTGGCGTGCTTGGTGTGTTGGAGTCCAGCAGATACAGCAATTGGATCCAAATCAGTGGACATGTTACTTTTTCCTCTTGGGACCGATCACATGCCTGCAGCTTGCATTTAATTGGAAAGATCAGCAAGTGGATGAACGTGTGGAGAAGGGTGAGGAGACCTAACCCAAGGTGAACTACTCGGTAATAGCGACACAATGTAATTAAATTTAACATTCATGTGGAGGGTGAGAAAGACCAAAGAAGCCCACCACAGTAGCATTTAACTTCAAAAAGAGGAACAACACAAAAATGAGGAAGCTAATTAAACAGAAATTAAAAGGAACAGTCACAGAACTGAAATGCCTACAAGCTGCATGGAAACTTTTAAAACAGCATAATAGAGACTCAAATTAAATGTATACTCCAAATAAAAAACAGCAAGAGGACCAAAAATTATGCCACAATAAGCAAACAAAGTAAGAGAGGTAGTTAGAGGCAAAAAGGCATTTTTTTAAAATTGGAAGTCAAATCTTACTGAGGAAAATAGAAAGGAACATGAACTCTGGCAAGTCAAGAATAATAATATCTTTAAGCAGACCAAAAAAGAATTTTGAGTAACTAGCAAAAGATTCACAAAATAGCAACATTTTTTTAAAGTACTTCTGAAGCAGGAAGCCTGCCAAACAATCAGTGGGGCCACTGAAGGTCAAGCTGATAAAGGAGCACTCAAGGAAGAAAAGGCCATTGCAGAGAAGCTAAATGAATTCTTTGCAACAATCTTCACTGCAGAGGATGTGAGGGAGAATCCCACACCCACACCAGTCTTTTTAGGTGACACATCTGAAGAACCGTCCCAGACTGAGGTGGACTGAAGGAACTCTAATAAGAAATTGCAGAATTACTAACTATGGTATGTAAACTGTCACTTAAATTATCCTCTATACGAGGTGACTTGAGGCTAGCTAATGTAATACCAATTTTTTAAAAAGGCTGCTGAGGTAATTCTGGCCATTACAGGCCAATAAGCCTAACTTCAGTACTAGGCAATTTGGTTGAAAGGACTTATCAGACACATAGATGAGCACGATTTGTTGGGGAAAGAGGCAACACTGCTTTAGGAAAGGGAAATCATGCCTCACCAACCTGTTACAATTCTTTGGGGAGGAGGGAGTGAAAGTGTCAAAAAAAAAAATTGGACAAGGGTGATCCAGTGGATATAGTGTACTTGGATTTTCAGAAGGCCTTTGCAAGTTCCCTCACCAAAGGCTCTTAAGCAAAGTAACCTGTCATAGACTAATTCAGAAGATCCTCTCTACCTGTAACTGGTAAAAAGACAGGAAACAAAGGGTAGGAATAAATGTTGAGTTTTCAGAATGGAGAGTGGTAAATAGCCGGGTCCCCCAAGGGTCTGTACTGGGACCAGTGCTGTTCAACAAATTCATAAATGATCTGGAAAAAAGGGGTAAACAGTGAGGTGGAAAAGATTGCAGACAATATAAAATTATTCAGAATAGTTAAGTCCAAAGAAGACAGCAAAGCGTTACGAAGGGATCTCATAAAACTGGGTGACTAAGCAAGAAAATGGCAGGTGAAATTAAATGTTGATAAATACAAAGTAATGTATATTGGAAAACATAATCCCAACACTACACACAAAATGATGGGGTCTAAATCAGCTGTTACCATTCAAGAAAAAGATCTTAGAGTCATTGTAGATAGTTCTCTGAAAACATCTGCTCAGTGTGCATCAGCAATCAACAAGCTAGCCATATTAGGAACAATTAAGAAGAGGATAGACAGTAAGACAGAAAATATCATCATGTCACTGTACAAATCCCTGGAATGCCCTCACCTTAAAAACTGCATGAAGTTCTGGTCGCTTTATCTCAAAAAAGATATATTAGAACTGGAAAAGGTACAGAGAAGGGCAACAAAAATGAATAGGGGTATGTTACAACGTCAATGTGGGGCAGAATTAAAAAAAGAGTGGGACTGTTCAGCTTGGAAAAGAGATGAATCGGAGGGGATATGATAGAGGTCTGTAAAATCATTAATGGTGTGGACAAAGTGAATAAGGAAGTGCTATTTATTCCTTTACATAACACAAAAACTAGGGATTACCCATTGAAATTAATAGACAGCAGGTTTAAAACAAACAAAAGGAAGAACTCTTCACACAATGCAAAGTCAACCTGTGGAACTCATTACCAAGGGATGTTGTTAAGGCAAAAGGTGTAGCTGTGTTCAAAAAAGAATTCATGTGCATGGAGGATCAGTCTATCAAAAGCTAATAGCCAAGATGATCAGGGATGCAACCCCATGCCCTGGGTGTCCCTAAACCCCTGACTGCCAGAAGCTCGGACTGGACAACAGAGGATGGATCACTCAGTAATTGCCCTGTTCTGTTCATTCCCTCTGAAGCATCTAGCACCAGCCTCTGTCAGGCTACATGCATCATTCGTCTGATCCAGTATGGGCATTCTATATTCTTCTGACCTGTACACACATGACTGTGATAGAGATCTCATTATGAGACGGTACATAATGTCATCATGATACATCTTGTTTGGAGTTTTTAATCGTGACATTTCAGTTTTGTTATTACATGTGCAATATGTAAATAGAAATATTGAAATCATGAACCCTTAAAAAACACACACACAATGAAAAACCAGTGTGTCCCCAATGGTAGATATACTAGGAAACATGAAGTCCAAAGACATATATGCAACTAGATCTGGAAATTCTTTATACAAGATTGCAAAGTCATTCTGCTTATAAAATGTATTTTATATAGATGAGTTATCAAATGGTGGATTTTCTAGGAAAAACAGCTTAAGCACAAGCTACTCCCATACATTCCAAAAGATATATGGGCAGTGCTGGGGCAGCAAGTTGAAATGTCAAAAGTATACTGAAAGTTCCTGATAGTCAGAGCCTGACACCATCAACAGGAGATCTGTATTTAAAAAATTAAATCAGCTGTGAAAATATTTCACTGCTCCTAGTGGTGGTTGGTTGTTTGTTTTTTAACTCTGGGCGTATTGGTCTGAGCCACAGTTAAAATATTGAGTAGTTCCAGGTAATGTGCTCAGAAAGATTTATATACATGTCTTGGAGCAACTTTTGACTAGTCAGTTGATGTTTTCTTTTAATGGATTTCTAGTTAGTGATGCAGTAGCAGCTGATGTTCCAGCAGCCTAATGGTAGGGAAATTGCTGCATCACACTCTCTCTTTTGCTGTCACGGCCAGGACAATTCTTTCTTAGTGTTCCCATTCATGTCTTTCAGTTTTCCTTTGCAAAAGAGTGCACGTCTTATACAGTCCACTTACACTTGTTAGCTTGTGCAGTATGGTGTCCCCCAGGGCTGCAGGAACTCTGTTGTCCTTTTAACCAATGTTTCTTTTAATGACAAACACACTGAAGGATTTTCTGAATCTGAAGTAGTCTGTCTTCAAACTGCTTCTCTTTCAGAGTTGTCAGCCTCTTGGGGGTGGTAAATAATAAATGTCCCTTTGAAAAGAGGAAAAGAGGTGAACTGGAAAATTTAGATATTACTTGGGGAAACTTAATTCCTATGCTATTCTGAGCCAAGCACAAAAGGAGTCAGAAGGAAATGTGGACTTTCTCCTGTTTGTAAAAAATGACATTGACATTGGTTTAGTAATAGGATTTGACTGCTTCTATGTAGCGTTTGAGAGGCTGCTATACCACTAGGTAATCATCAGCAATAGAAATTAGTTCATAAATAAGTCCTACATAACTCATGTGAAGGAGAATGTGTTGACATTGAGGGAAGCTTTGTGCACTCAGTCATTACCTTACTGACTCAGCATCATCCTCCTTTGAGCAATGGCGGTTTTTGGCAGTGTGATTATAAAGTATTTTTACAGCATACCACAATGGAAACACCCTCTCTTGTTTCAAATAACCTTTTTAAAAGAACTGAAGATATGTAAAGCAATAAATAAGGAGCTTGGGAGCCAGGGACACACCAGAGAAAAAATAAGGCATTTTAAAAAATACATAATCTGTGTTACTGACAACACATTATTGCAAGGGAAATGGTTTTAAACATCAAATTTACTTTTCAGTATTTATGCTACAGCTTTTGTTTTTTAAACCTATTTTAGAAATGAAGGAAAGGCAGGTGGGAGAGAGTTAATAGGAGGAAGGGAGTGGATGAGAGGCATGGAAGAGGAAGGAGGGAGGAGAGGAACATAGAGGGGAAGGAGTTTGAAGCTAACAACAGAGTGACTGGGGCAACAGGAGGATGGAGCAAACAATCACCTGGAAAAAAGTAAGACCATTCTGAGTGGAAAAAAAAACCATAGTTTGGTAAGATCACTCATCACCGGCAAGTAGGAGTGTGAGAGGAGGAGGGCAAGGGCATGAGAGCCCCAGGTGGTCCTCTCTCCCTGCCACTTTGCTGCCAACAGTATTCCCAAGCGAGTCCTCAGAGTGCCTTCTTTTGTTCCTCCTATTTTTTCCTTCCGCCTGAGCTCTGGTGCCCTTGTGGCAGAGGCACCTCCAGTTTCCTCTACATTTAGGTCCAACCCTGGAGGCAACAGAGGAGCCCTAACGGGGCCATACACCACTGCGCCACTCCTGCAGCCATTGCTGCATCTAATTCCTACTGTGAAGAGGAGTCTCTCTCTTTAGTGACTATGGATTCATTCCTAAGTTCTTTGGGGGACCCATCACACTTTGTATTACAGTAATTAAACCTGGAAGTCACAAATGCATGGATCACCGTGGCCTGGTCTGTGTCTGACAATATGAGAAATAATCATCTGGCAAGCCAAAAGTGAAAGAGAGTATTTTTGCTGTTGTTATTTGGTGTCTAGAGTTCAAAAGAGTACAGGAGAACTTCTTGGTTGCATACCATTTTAATGATGATGGGACAGACATCTTCGTTTGAGGATGAGGGAACAGTATTGATTGGTGCTTCAGAGTATCTCCCTGTATCCATTAGTATCACCTATGTCATCTCTGGATTTAATTTAGCCAGCTTTTCCTCATTCAGCCACTGATCTCATTTAAGCATTAGGATCACTTGGAAAGAAGTGTGATTTGAATTTAAGATCAAGTAGATGTATACGTCAATGTTACCTGCATATTGCTGGCCTTTAAAGCTATAGTTTATGACAATCTCTCCAAGGATTTTAACGTATATGTTGAATGAGAGAGGAGGAAAGAAAAGAAACATGTAGAACTCTTCCACAGATGTGGGCCCTGACTCCCGAAGAGCAGTTACCCATCACAACACTCCACAGGCATCTGTTCAGGAGAAACAGAACCATCTAAGGAGGTTACCACTGCCTTTGCTCCCTGAGGTGAATCAGCCTCACATCATGATCCATGGTGTCAAATACAGCACCATCTTGTGAAAGATATGTGATAGTAATGTACTGGTCTCTTGTTATCATTACATCTCCCAGAACATTTTGCATAAGAGCAGGGATATTAACCCTTGTAATCATTTTCAGTTTTGAAAATTATATTTTGTTTCCCTAAATTTCCCCTGCAGTTTTAGTTAATTTTTGAGCTTATACTTCAAGGCTTCCGCTGGATATCTGAAAGAATTTTTTTTATTCCTCAGTGTACTCTGGACGCTTTTTTAGTCTCCTTTCTCTGAAGCATTAGAGATGGCCACAGCTAAATATTGGACACTGGATCGTGTATTGGTGGCTGTGATATACAGGAGGTCCAATTAGATGATTTGGTGCTCCCTTCTGGCCTTTACTGTGTGACTTTATGGATAGATTAGCTTTCACTCTTTATCCATAAATGCTGTGAATTTAAAGCTATTCCTCTATGTAGTTTGGAAAACACTCTGTTATTCTTCTGAGTGAAAGTTGTTGAGTATATGTAAGTCATCGTGTCAGCCTTCCAAAGCAGTGCCATGGAATATTTTCTAAACTGGATGTTCTCCCTTTCTGCAGGTCACAGTGCCGTCGACATTACCAAGGTGGCAAGAAGACATCGCATGTCTCCATTCCCATTGACATCTATGGACAAAGCCTTCATCACAGTTCTGGAGATGACCCCAGTGCTTGGAACAGAAATCATCAATTACCGAGGTGCTTTATATTCATTTGGACTCTTTTTTCTTTTAAATTAGGGCTAGAGAATATTACTTCCTTTATTTAATCAATTTAAGCACATGGAGACTTGTAATTGTAGTAATTGTTGAGAGGTGCTTGGGACGGGGCCGACACTCTATTCTCCTCCAGCGGAGTTAGTTTTAGAAAGTGAAGTGCGAAGAGCAGACCTCTCTACCAAATCAGAAGGGTGTGCATTGGGCTTAGTGCTCCTTCCTGAAGGAACTGTAACACTGCTCTACAGCCAAAATGCTTCTGAAATAAATGTAGTCAAACTTTACTAATTCTAGGTCACTGAGAACGAAAATGATGCTTAAAATTGTTGATTGGCTCTAGTTTTCAAGATATGCTATTGGGTCAGTATATACGACCCTTGACATGGGAATGGTGGAGGATAAGTGAGTTGTAAAGGGAAGGGATCTCAATTTAAACCAGAAATGACTAAAATGCATCTTTGACTGGATCTATGAATAAATCTATGACTGGGTTTGGACAGTACTTGCTTTTTAGGCAAAACAATGAATGATGCAATCTGAAGCTGGTATTGCGTCGTACATGATATGAATTGCATCATGTTATTCCTAGAAGTCATGGATGATGCAATCATAATGAAGCTTACATCACTCTGCTGAACAAATTGCTTTATATCAGCTCTAGAAATCATACAGTGTCGTGCTCTCTTATTTGTCAGTGTTTGATTTTGCAAAGGGACACATTTCTGTTTAGCCAAAGTGAGCAGAAATGCCTCGTACTTGTGTGAACAGTGCAGATAACTTCTGCTATGTTTGTGGTGAAGTGACTTTTGCATCACAAAAGCGCAGTATAACCACTATGGTTAAGAAAGCCTATCTCCTTTATTTTGGCTGCAAAATTGGAGATCAGGACAAGAGGTGGGCCCCACACATATGCTGCAACACTTGTGCAACAAATCTTCGCCAGTGGTTGAACAGGAAAAGGAAATCTATGCCTTTTGCAGTGCCAATGATTTCGAGAGAGCCAACAGATCATACCAGCAATTGTTACTTCTGCATGGTGCCTCCAGTTGGGAAAGGTGTGTCAAAGAAGAAAAAGTGGACTGTGCGTTATCAGCTATACGCCCAATACCCCACGGAGAAGGACTGCCGGTTCCTGATGCACCCTAATCATTCTCACTTGAGTCAGACGAGAAAGAGGATGAAACTTCTGGTCCTGAACCATCAATGTCACAGGACCAACATATTCTCCCATCCTCCTCCTCTGAACCACACCTCATAACACAAGCTGAACTGAATGACCTTGTCAGGGATTTGGAACTACCCAAGAGTAAGGCAGAGCTGTTGAGCTCCAGACTACAGCAGTGGAATCTCCTGGCAGGTGATGTTAGGGTTTCCATGTTCCGTGACCGTCAAAAGGATCTTGTCCCATTCTTCTTCATGGAAGGTGATCTTGTAGCCTGCAACAACATCGATGGTGTGATGGAAGCCCTCAACATCGTTCACGATCCAGATGAGTGGAGACTCTTCATTGATTCATCGAAGACGAGTCTTAAAGCTGTTTTGCTGCATAATGGCAATGTTTTGCCATCAATTCCAGTTGGTCATGCAGTCCATATGAAGGAAACCTATGACAACATGAAACAACTTTTGAGGTGCATAAACTATGACCAACATCAGTGGCAGCTCTGTGGTGATTTGAAGGTTGTTGCTCTCTTGCTTGGTCTGCAGACTGGATACACAAAGTACTGCTGTTTTCTCTGCGAATGGGATAGTCGTGCAAGAGATTCCCACTACATCAAGAAAGATTGGCTACTCCGACCGTTATTAAAGCCTGGGAGGAAAAGTGTTCAGCATCCACCACTTGTTGAATCAAGGAAGATTTTGTTACCATCCTTACACATCAAGCTGGGTCTGATGAAGAACTTTGTCAAGGCCATTGACAAAACACAAGCAGCTTTCAAGTACCTCCGTGGAAAATTTCCAAGGTTAAGTGAAGCTAAGATAAAGGAAGGTGTCTTTGTTGGTCCTCAGATTCGTGAACTTCTTCGAGATGATGCATTTGCCCATGCACTGCGTGGCAAGGAAAAGACAGCATGGAAAGCCTTCCAGTCAGTGGCAATACATTTTCTCGGAAACAACAAGGCAGACAACTACAGGTTGTTGGTGGAAAACCTCCTCAAGGCATACAAAAGCCTTGGTTGCAACATGTCACTAAAGATACATTTTGTGCACTCTCATCTAGATTTTTTTCCACCGAACTGCGGAGCAGTGAGCGACGAGCACGGCAAGCGATTTCACCAGGACATTGCAACAATGGAGAAAAGCTATCAGTGCAAATGGAGCCCATCAATGCTTGCAGACTATTGCTGCACAGTGACAAGAGATGCTCCATTTAATGAATACAAGAGACAAGCCAAGAAGCACTGAGTAGACACTGAATAGGACTAAACTATGTACATAATAGTTTTTTGCCTTTTGTTTCATAATACATTTTATTTATATAACCCTTTTGCTGATTTTTAAAGTGTTACATAAACAGGACAGGTCAAATATTATCATGTAAAACAACCATAAACACATGAAAAGACCTAGGTTTACAATTTATGATTAAACCTCTATCTACACGATATACATAGACACAAAATGTAAAAACTTAAATATCTTAGAAACAGTAGCCAATCAGTTGTTTTAATTGTCATATTTGAATTCAGCACATCAAAATACATAATAAATATCACATTTTATCTCTGAAGCAGACGACTTCTAAAAAATTGTAGACCAGTGTAATCTTCCTATGACTGGAATCCATTGATAACAAAGAGTCCTAGTTTTAGAACACCTGTTTAAAATGATTGAATTCTGTTGCTGCCCATGAAAGAAAAGACTAATATACCCCGTCAGCGAAGGATAATAGGAAAATTTCTGTTGCAGGTACGAACTAGAATTGATGTCAGGACCTAAACATTTAATTCACAGAGATGGTGTAGACGAGCCCTTCACCGCTCGTGTCACAAATGAGCCGAGACCACCTTGTTGCCAACACCAGTGCCCTTTATTTCTATGTTTGTTACCACCACCACCACCTATATACAGTTCTGTACAGGATAGTCCACTTACTTAGCTGCTCAGGGGACAGCTAGCTCCCACAGCTAGCCAGGGAGAACACCACCTTGCTCCTCCCTTTCCTGTGCCCCCCCCCCCCCTCCCCCTCGTGTGACTTCCCTCCTGCCAGCTTTATCCTCTGACCTGGAAGGCTCACAGGTGGTTTGCCTCAAGCCCCACTCTCTACGGGCCACACCCTGCCAGCACCAATTAACTCCCCTAGCTGGGAGCTGAGCTAGCAGGAGCCCCGTTAACTGAGCTAACAGAGGGAACAGGGGCTGGTCTAGAGCTTTCTTGCCAGCACCCTGTTACCAATGGGTTTAACTACTGAAGAGTGTTCAACATAATTGATGCTGTTTCCTTCATAAGAACTGGTGTCCACATTTTACCTAATTGAATTCAGGGCTTTATTTTTTTCTCATAGAAATTTTTCTTAAAATGAAATTAGCACTTGTGAAAAGTGACAGACAGTCCTAGACACAGTATTAAAAAAATTGCTGAGAATAGATTACAGCTTGTAGGTCTTACCTGAACAATTCAGTGAAGTAAAAAAATATATATCTTCTGTATACTGTGGAAAGAGTAACAGGAAAATTAGAAAAATGTCAGTTGTCTAAGGGTGCAGGGTGGATTTAACAGGAGGCAACTGAACTCTCTCTCTATTGAATCCTTTTGGCCTGTGCTCTCACCTTGTGGGACTCAGAAAACCTTTTCCAATATAAAAGCCTAAGGGGTTTGCAGAGGTTCAGTCACTGCAATTATTTGTTCTAACCTGCCCTTTTATACGTGCATGTCTCCAGCCCCTCCTCTTAGCCTACCTCTCCAGCTCCTGTTTGGCTCAGAGGCCACTCCAGAACTTCTTCCTCTTCTCTTAATCAACCAACTCCACCTTGGTCTCTGCCCTGCCCTGCCCCTAACACTTGACCCCTCTATACTAAGGCTTCTGTGTCTCTTCACTTCTTGGCTGCTGCTCCACTCCCACTTCATTCAAACTCAGGATTGTTGGTAAACCACACACACACACCCCAGATCATTTGCCAACTGGGCCTTTATCTTAAATTCGTATCTCCAAACTGGCTGGCCTGACAGAGTATTTGTTCACGGGGATTCTGCCGGGCAGAGAGAGGCTTCAACCTAGGCATACATTAAGGCAGCAGTGTCCAATACGTTTGCCACTAGCCACATATGGCTCCTTAGAATCCAGCCTATATGCTGGCCTAGAGCCTTTTGAAGGCACCTGCCTCAAAGCGGTTATTTGACCCTGTTTCCAAAGTATGGTTCAACAGAGAGCATTTAATGCCAGAAGACCTTATGGTTCAGAATATTGGTTCAGACCTGAAATCTATTCATCAGCGCAAAGCAGTCCTTTGACAGAAGAGATATGAAGGCAATGGAACTTGAAGTAAGTGGTGTCAGAGCAGAGCTACACCGCAGACCCAAAGTTCAGTTTGCAGGAATTGATACTGTAATATCTCTGTGCTCACAACATTTATACTGTTCTGTGTGAGACAGATACTGTTGACCCAGTACCATTCTTCAATGATTGTGTTTGGAAACAGCAAGCCCTTATATGCTGAACAATAGAACAGTATCAAGTTTGGCTCCTTAAAACTTGGTAGCCAAGACCCTGAACTGCTACTAAGTTTCCTTGGTTTAGAACACTTCATAAAGCAGGACCCTCAATCCTCAGAACAGGAGTCATGACTTCAAAACAGCAGTCATGACTCTGACCCTGTTTGTCTGGTGCATGCACAGTCATCCCATGCAACAAAGTTATCTGTTCTTGCCTGCACAAAAGCAAGTAGGTTTCGTAGAATCATAGAACTGGAAGGGACCTCAAGAGGTCATCAAGTCCAGTCCCCTGCACTCATGGCAGGACTAAGTATTATGTAGACCAGTCCTGACAGGTGTTTGTACATTTTTAAGAGTAGGTTAGACAATGATGGAAATTTCACAACATCCCTAGGCAATTTATTCCAGTGCTTAACCACCCTGACAGCTAGGAAGTTTTTTCTGATGTCCAACCTAAACCTCCCTTGCTGTAATTTAAGCCCCTTGCTTCTTGTCCTATCCTCAGAGGTTAAGGAAAACAATTTTTCTTCCTCCTCCTTGCAACAACTTTTTACATACTTGAAAACTGTTATCACATCCCCTATCACTCTTCTCTTTTCCAGACAAAACAAACCCAGTTTTTTCAATCTTCCCTCATAGGTCATGTTTTCTAGACCTTTAATCATTTTTGTTACTCTTCTCTGGACTCTCTCCAATTTGTCCACAGTCTTCCTGGAATGTGGTGCCCAGAACTGGACACAATACTCCAGCTGAGGTCTAATCAGAGTAGAATGGAAGAATTACTTCCTGTGTCTTGCTTACAATACTGCTGCTAATACATCCCAGAAGGATGTTCGCTTTTTTTGCAACAGCTTTCCACTGTTGACTCATATTTAGTTTGTGGTCCACTATGACCCTCAGATCCCTTTCAGCAGTACTCCTTCGTAGGCAGTCATTTCCCCTTTGATACATACCACCTCAAATAGCAGTTGCAAGTCTAGTCAATGTTTTGTTCCCACATGGAAACAATTGCACTTACCCAAATAAGGCTATCGGTATTTGGAAGAATTTGAACAAAGGAGTGTCAACCATGGATTACCTATTGGTGTTTTATTGTCAAATCAATGCTTTATAGCTTAGGGCAGCAGTTTCCAGGATATGGGGCATGCTCACTTTGAGGTTTTAAAGGACTAGCCAGGGACATGGAACAGTGACTGTGTAAGTTTTCCCCAAGCTGCCCTGGTAATGAAGTGGGAATGGAGGAGAGTTTCATTAGTTTTATTTTCTAGAAGGGCCGATCAGCTTAGAAATGTTTGAGAAATGCTGGCTTAGGGGATGTCATCTTGTTACTCCTTCATATAAGGTAAACAGCTTCAATGGATCGTTGATCATGGAGACATCACAGAAAACATTTCCATCATAGGTCAGGCACACCCTAATGTCTCAAAAAAAAAAGTGGCTTTCAATGCAGAGTGCGATGCCTTTAAAAAAACAAATAAGTAAAATTCCCTGGGTGCACACCCTAAAGAAATGTGCTGCGTACGCCTATGATTTCCATCCTAGACTTGTAGATGTTGAGCCAAGAAATTTAAGCACACATTGAAAGGTGTCCAAAACTGTGACTTTATCAGTGAAAGACTGTCTCAAACTGAGTTATATTAACACAGGTCTTCATTTGGTCTCAAATACATGGCATTCACAAAAAGCCTCTCGTTACCAAAAGTCCAAACCACCAGGCTTCTGCCAGGGTGCATACATAGTCCTGTATTCTTGTCCACCAAACAAATCAGGAAAAGGAATCAGATTAATGAAGCCTTTCATCCTTAAGGTCTGACTGTGCATAGCTGATTTCTTGGTATTGCACACCTTTGTATTGCAAGGTGTCATCCTTGTCTACTCTGAGATAGCAATACCTAGACATCATTATCATGTTTTGCTCAACCTGCCTTTTAAAACAGGTACCAGCTCATCATAATTCATAGATAAACTTTCCCACATTTTCATGTGATAGTAAATAATTCATGTTTTTTATCATTGGAGCATTAACTGAATAAATCTGAAGACTTTTCAGTGTTCACACCTGTCTTGTTTTGAGAAACTACATCGTCTCCTTTCTTAAGGTATTATAATTAGGACAGTCGAGCAATTAAAAAAAATTAATCACATGTTTAATCGTGCTGTTAAACAATAAGCAAATACAGTTTATTCAAATATTTTTGAATGCTTTGTACATTTCAAATATATTGATTTCAGTACAACACAGAATACAAAGTATACAGTGCTCACATTATTTTTGATTACAAGTATTTCACTGAAAAAAAACCCAAAAGAAAGGGTATTTTTCAGTTCATCGAATACATGTACTCTAGTGGAATCTCTTTATCATGAAAGTTGAACTTACAAATGTAGAATTATGTTAAAAAAAGCCTGCATTCAAAAATAAAACAATGTAAAAATTTAGAGCCTGCAACTCCACTCAGTCCTACTTCTTGTTTACAATGGCACCTGAAAGTGAGAACAGGCATTCTCATGGTACTATTGTAGCTGGCATTGCAAGAGATTTACATGCCAGATGTGCTAAAGATTCAAATATCCCTTCATGCTTCAACCACCATTCCAGGGAACATACAACCATGCTGATGACTGGTTCTGCTTGATAACAATCCAAAGTAGTGCAGATGCACTACTTTGCAAACGATGCATGTTTATTATCATCATCTGAATCAGATGCCACCAGCAGAAGGTTGATTTTCTTTTTTGGTAGTTCGGATTCTGTAGTTTCTGCTTTGGCTTGTTGCTCTTTTAAGACTTCTGAAAGCATGCGTCACACCTCATCCCTCTCAGATTTTGGAAGGCACTTCAGATTCTTAAACCTTGGGTCAAGTGCTATAGCTGTCTTTAGAAATCTCACATTGGTATCTTCTTTGCATTCTGTCAAATCTGCAGTGAAAGTGTTTTTAAAATGAACAACGTGCTGGGTCATCATACGAGACATCTATAAATGAAATATATGACAGAATACGGGTAAACCAGAGCAGGGGATGTATAATTCTCCCCCAAGGAGTTCTGTCACAAATTTAATTAACACATTATTAACGAGCGTCATCAGCATGGAAGCAGGCATCGAGATGCAACCAAGAGGTTTAGCTAGAGATCAAGAATCAATTTTACAGTATAGAGAACTTGTTTGAAGAGCAAGTGAATGCCTTTTTACAGAAGGGAAAGGGAAAAAAAGTCCATGCTACATTCTCTCAGACCTCACGTCGTGGGCCTCTCCTTTGAGGGAGGGAAGGATAGAACACTACTTCAAAAGATGGCTTTCAGATTGAAGAATGATTTCAAGATTACTCAGTATCTTCCTGCACAGGTCACTTGGCCTCAACAACATCAAAACCCAAATGATCCCAAGGCCTCTTTCAGCAATCAGAAAACAAAGGGATCTTTAGTAATGTTCCCTCTAATTTTTTACATCCGTGTGCGGAATGAATTTTTTTATGTGCACAATATGGAGGTGATGTGTAGCCGGGTGGGGCTGAGGGGTTTGGAATGTGGAAGGAAGCTCAGGGCTGGGCAGAGATTTGGAGTGGGGGGAGGAGGGAGGGCTCTGGGGTGAGGCCAGGAATGAGGTGTTTGGGCTGCATGAGGGAGCTCAGGACTAGGATAGAGGGTTGGGGTGTGGGGGCTGAGGACTCTGTCTAGGGGGCGGGCTCTGGGGTGGGCCCGGGGATAAGGGGTTCAAGGTGCAGGAGGGGGCTCAGGGCTGGGGCAGAGGATTAGGGTATGTGGGTGTGAGGGCTCCAGCTGGGGGTGCGGGCTGTGGGGTGTGGCTGGGGATAAGGGGTTTGGGATACAGATTGCATTGGGGCTGCAGCAGGGAGAGAGGACTCCCCCGAGCCGTCTCTTGCTGCAGCAGCCCATGGCCAGGGGAGAGCACCTCTCCCTGCCAGGGCAGCTCTGGGGCTATGGGAAGAGGCACCGCTCTCCAGCCACGGCAGCTCCGGAGCTGGGCTCGGGGCAGAGGTGCCTTGATAGCCTGCTGAACGGCCACGCAGCTTAGAAACTGTAGATCCTTCGCATATAGGCTAGCCTGTCGCTGCCAATATTTTGCGTGGTTCTTTGTATCAGAGGCCAATTGGCAGCCTTTTACCCCGATGGCCTCTGATACCTTGGATACGTAGTTCCTGAGCATTGTTCAATCAGGACATAAGATCAGGTTTTCAGGAAGCCAGGTAGCAAAGGTCCTGTCAATGCTAAGGAGAAACAAAGGTTCAATGATCCTAATATCCTAAAACTGATCCAGATTGATTTGGTTCACAACTTGGTAGTGGATGGCCAAAGCCAGTCCACCCAAGTTGAAAGTATGGCTTCAACCTCAGAACCAGAGCCCTTTGCTCCATCCAGTACAGGAATCCTATAACTTCTGTCTGAGCCAGTGTCTTGTAATCTTTCATCTTGAAATCCCAGAGAAACCTAAAATGGAAAAGAGTTGTAAATTGGTTCAATCAAGCCCAAAGTGACCCTTTCACTTGACCCCTTCCAAAACTGCTTGACTATTTTCTTCAATCAACTGAATTTACATAAAGACTAAATTTCTCAGCTATTCTAGCCTATCACAAACTAAGTGAAGCTGAATCACTCTCTATGCAGCTCTTTGTCAGTTAGGTCCATGTAGTGACTTCCAAAAACAATATTAAAATACCCTCTGTGTTGTGGGATATAGATTTCATTCTGACAAAGCTAAAAAAATCTCCTTTTGAACCACTAAATTCCTGAGATCTCAAATTCCATACATGGAAGTTTATTTTCCTTTTGTCAATGACTTTAACTCAATATGTGAGAGCTTCAGGCTACAGTGACTGATCGACCCTATATCAAGCTTTATGAGAATAAGGCAGTGCTGTGGATTCAACCAGGTTCTCTCCCCATGGTCGTGGTTCCATATAAATAAGACAAACTTTCATCTCTTGTCCACATCACACAGTGGACCCTTCTCCACAAAAGGTTCTTAGGGGGTTCTCTTTGGAGTATATTTAGACCCTTTGAAAATCCATCCAACTTTTTGTTTCTGTTGGAACTATATCTCTGAGCTATACTATTACCAAGAGGATTGTGTGTAAATGGATATTCAGATGGGTTTCTTTTTGTGATGATCTGTCTGACCAGAAGTTAGAAAGCCATAGAAAGCCATGTTAAGGCTCAGTCAGTGGAAATAAAAGCTATCTCTGCTGCTTATTCCAGAGATGTCTCCACAGCAGACATCTGTAATACAGTGACATGGTTCTTTTCTCTCCACACTAAGCATTACTGACAGGAAAATCCATTTCAGACTCTTCATTATCCAGAAGTTGTTTTCAGTGTAAAGAAAGCCAAACATTCCCACCTCTATGAAGTCTTATTTCAGATTGTCTCTTATTTTAAGTTGGCCTATTTTCGTGTGAAATTGTTTTCCCCCAACATCTCTGCTTCCTTTTGCAAACAGGAGCATTTTGGTCTGCTTGGACATGTAGGAGGTCTCTTAGTCTAATTTTCTCCTTATATATATTTTTTCTTCTTACTGTTGGCAATGGCCTTGCTGTTGCTGCTCATTGCAGCTTTAACTATTTTTTCTTTGGGGACTTCCCTCAAACTTTTTATTCCACAGGAGTTGGAATCCTGACAGGTTGTTTCCTTAGAGATTGTAATTCTGCTTCTTTGAAGAAGATCGTTGCTATAAAGTGTTCATTAACCCACCCACATATCTTCACAGTTTGGGAATTATATACTTTTAGTGTTTCTCTGTTTACACCAAATGTATTTATTACTCTGACATTTTTTAATGTTCATTTTTAATTAGTTTATTTTAGCTTTGCCTTTTGCATAACTGCAGAAAAACACTGAACTGCTGGGGAGGGAAAGTGTTTATAACATGGGAAGGGGTAGTGCATGATATCCATTAGGGGGCCTGGCTCACAACTTTATCCCACACCACTGCCCTGGGGCATCAAAATTCTTAACAGCTGTGCAAGTTTCACTTGCACTACGAAAATAAGACACGAAACTATGACTCCTATTACAGTGATATTTTCAAAGAAACAAAATATACAGGCCTTTTCTGTTAACACCAAAAAGCTATTCTCAGAAGGAAGGGGAATCTGAAGCTGCAGAAGACATTTCAGAACTTTTGTTTTTAAAAATCAAAATTAGCCATAAATCAGTAAGGTGAAAAAGATTTTTAGACTTCCAAGATGAAAATGCAAACAAAAGAGTAAAAAAAGTATTTGAGAGTATCCTTACTTTTTTTTAATTAAATACCCAAAGCTTCACCAAACACTGACTTTCTCTTTCCTTAGTGAAATGCTTTCTAGCTGCTGGCTGTGCATTTGTTCACCCCAAATAGCACATGGCAAGATGCCAGGAACATATTGTCCACCATCTCTCTAATTGGTGTGATTTTTGCATGCAGATAAGAAATAAAAGGAAGACTGCTTACCTGCTAAAATTAGAAGCATTACTTTTGCATTAGATTTGTGCCTGTATGAAGAGAGGGGGTATTCACTATTTCTCTGAAAGCTGATTTCTCAGCTATAATTAAAATGTTGTGTGTGTCCTATTCTTCCTTTCACTGCAATTACTCAAGCTTTGTTGTAAGCTTTCTAATAAAAAGAAGTTACTTCCACATAAGACATTGTGAGGACTATTAATGGGTATCAAAGGTGCCTTTCTAGCTGCTATAGTGAAGAATATGTCAGTATTTACATACTAATTCCTACTAGAAAAGTAGAAGTTCTAAAATGCACCATAAATATTCGCTCCAGGCTGAAAATTGATGTATTGGGTGTCAATATGGGAGCAAATTTACAACTCCATTTACATTACAACTCTATTCAACTGAAGTCCAGTTCACCAGTATTCATAAATATCAAGGTTTAGTTAACTTACAAGTTTGAAAAGCTTAACCTGCTTGCTGTACAAAACTAACCTTCCATGCACTTTCCCATTTCCCCTTCAAAAATCTCACAGTCTTTCTTTCTCCTCCTAACCCAAAATCACATGCGTACTCCTGTCTTCCTTAAAAAGAAATACACATACATACACACAGTCTTATCTGTGGCTCTTACTAGGTGCCCCCACTAAATTCACACATCTACAACTACCTACACTGCCAGAGTTTTTCCCAACAAAATCACATATGCTAAGATTCCCCCTCACATACAGTACGGCACCCTCTGCAATTTAACGCGCACACACACACATACACCCCTCCCCCCCATACATTCCAGCTCTCGCTCTCTCTCTGTTTCTCTTTGCCTCCAGCCTCCATCCTTAGATGAGTCTTTTCCTCCCCAGCTCAGACAACTGGCACCCAAGCCCTCACCCGCTCGATAACTTCTCAACCTATACACAGCCCTCTCCTCCACTTTCACATACACTGAACCTCCTTCCTGTCTCTCTCTTTCCCACTCTTTTTCAGACTTACCTGACTGTGGAGTAGTTCTAAGCAGCCTCCCCAATTGTCCACATTGTCTCCAGCAGCAGAAGAATAAGTTTTTTAGAAGCTGGAGCTTCTTTCTCCTCTGATGCTTTTATAAAAACAGACACAGGACATGAACCAGGCTTGGGGGCTAAATAGTTTAGGCTGGGGGATACATCAGGCTGAATTAACGCTATTTAAGGTCTTAAGCATATCCCAAATGGGGGATTTCCTGTACACTGTACCACCCTCTATATTATGTCAGTGCTTCCTTCCCCACGTTGTGCCCCCCCCCCCATTTACGGTGGTAGGAACTGGGGCTTCTGTTCCCCTGGCTGCTAAGAAGTATGGCAGTGTCTGTGGTTCCCCTCATCCTTGTTTCCAAGGCACCAAATGGAGAGCACTCAGGTCCTTCTCAGTCCTTCCTCCTTTTGGGCTACGTCCCCTCCAAGGATTTGCAGCTCAAGAGAGGGGGCAGGGTCTTCTGCCCTCTTCACATGGCTAACTGGAGCAGAGGTATTCCCTGACCTGAAGAGTTTACAATCTAAGTACAGTATAAGACTGGATACAACAGAAGGGAGATTACAAAGAAAGGATGAAACAATATTATCACCTCTACTGCCAACATGGGGAGGGAAAAATATGAAAACAACCCTAATCCATCTTTAAAAATGAGTTTAATCTAAACTGGAATCACACACACTGACATACATTAATCATAACTGTACGATTATTCCATGGTCTCACTAGGGCCAGAGTTAAGATTATTTTGGGTGCCTTAGCTATGCATTTCTGTACCTTAACGTGTTTGGATTTCTTTTAAGTGTTCTCCTAACTCTGAATTTTCTGGGTTTGTAATGTTTGATTTTTGGATAATCAGAACATTCCTGTAATCATTTTCTGCTCCTAAATTACTAATTTGTATGCTTTTAACTCTGTTTTAATATCATTTTTATCCTTATGTATATTTTCCAAATTTGAGAGTACATATCCATAACTTTACCTAATATATTCAAAAACAACAATAGATTGGTTATGGTTGTGAAGTACAACTGAAGAGATGTGCCAGCAAACATATATATATATAGATAGATATAGATCAGAGAGGTAGCCGTGTTAGTCTGGAATTGCAGAAGTGACAAAGAGTCCTGTGTCTCCTTAAAGACTAACTAAAGTATTGAAGCATAAGCCTAACCTTTCGTGGGCTAATACCCACTTCGTCGGATGCATGCAGTGGGAGACAAATTTAAGTATAGACAAATTTTAGTATAGACATACACACAACTAGGTTGTTTCAAGGCAGATTATGTCAACCTAACGTTGTAGTGTAGATCAAGCTATAGCCTGTATCTGAGCTGACTGCTCTGGTTGTGGATACTCTACATCCAAATCCAGTGCCAACAAGCTTGTCCTAACCAGAAACGCAGGTTGACTGAACCACATCTTTCATCTCTGCTTCCAGGCTGCATCTCTCTATTTATTTCCCTTTTGGTTTGGAGAGAAATCAAAAGCTTGACAGACCTAATTACGAGATGTGTCACATACACATGAATTTCATCCATGGGAGCACACTGCTGTCACCTTCTATTCCCTTTGAGTACGTTCACTGACATGGAACATGGTCTTTTTTTTTCTTTCTTCCCTTTTAGATGGAATGGGCCGAGTTCTTGCTCAAGACGTTTATGCAAAAGACAACCTTCCCCCCTTCCCAGCATCGGTAAAAGATGGATACGCTGTCAGAGGTAAGTGCTTTAACTTTAGGCATGCAGTACATCTTTTGAAAAATTCATTATTACCCCAGATTGTTAGTACACCTGCATGCTCCATCACAGTCTGAAGCACTTCTTTCTTGAATATAACTCTTATTATACATTTTGTTTGTAGATATCGAGATCATTACTGAAATCATGGTTGTATAAAATTCAGCCACTTTAAAGGAAGACTGGAGTGATTAGTTCTAATTCTTTAAATGAGAGGAGCAGAGCGAGGGGGAGTGAAAATGCGTATTTACAAAGCCATGTTTAGTTAAACCTTTCAATATTTTACTCTCTGTATCTTTTTGGGTCTGGTAACCCTTTTAATTAAAGTTGACATTTTGCTGCCACTTCCCAGCAGGAAGTCTGGACTCATGATATAGTTGAGACCCAGGAAATGCAGTTCTTGTATGAAACAGACATGAGAATTTCAAAGATTTTGAATAGTAAAGTTTCCTTTTTTTTTTTAAGAATTTTTATTATTAAGAGTGTTTCCTGTGCATCAAATATTTTATTAGACTGTTACAATTTCATCTTACTGTTTATTTATTATTCTTTATTATTACAGTTGATAATTTTCAAAATTGTATATGGAAATGCATGCTTCTGAATAATTAGATGTAGCAATTAAAATATTTTTTATATTACACTGCAAGTTTTCCTAGGAACCTTTCCTGTAAAGACTCCTTAGGCAGTATAACCTAGAGAACAGAGCACTGATCTGGGACTTAGAAGAGCTGGCTGTGCCATTGGCCTATTGAGTGACCTTGGAGAAGTCACTTCACCTCTGTGCCTCTGTTTTCCCATCTGTAAAATGGGGACAGTGATATCCTGGTGCATGCTAAAACATTTGAATAGGAACTGATATTTAAAAATGGTCTGTGATAAATTTAAGTCTGCCAATCAAAAAGTGAACCCAAAGAAATTTTGAATTGTTTGAAAAAGAGAAAACTGAGGCTGCACAGAACTGGCATATTTCCCAGACACTCACAGATGTGCAGAGTTTTGAAGGGTTCTGCTCCTATTACAGAAGGTTTATTTGTGAGTTTGCCAATGTGCAAAACAATTGCACAGGCTTGGTGAGAAAAGGAAACGATTTCAGAGGGTAGCAGAGTGTGATATAGCATTTTTGGAGTTGAAAAAGGCTCTTGAGACTGCTTTTATCTTATCCTACCCATATTTTAAAACCCCTTTTATATTAGAGGGTATTACAACAAATATCTATGTTCTTCTGAAAGAAATTATTTCACCACCCTAAGGGAACTCCTCGCAGTGGTTAAATCTATAGGAGATTTTCATCACTCTTTATATGGGAGGAAATTTGTGGTCAGGACAGACCATGCATCCCTACCATGAACGTTCAGCTTCAGGAACCCTGAGGGGTCAGTTCCCAGGCGCAGAGCTATGATTTTATAGTTGCACGCAGGCCTGGGCACAAATATGGTAATGCTGATGCTTTTTGAGGCTAGTTTTCAACATTGTGACTGCACTCTTTATAACCCAAGACAAACTATAGGGCAGACTTCAGTAAAGGGCAAAAATCCATTGCGTTGATTGAGACAGTTTCCCAAATGTCCCCTGGGCAGGAGTGCCCTGGAACAGTCTCATTAGGCCCCACAAGCCTGTCCCAGACAGCACAGTCGTCTTTACGTATTGAATGCCAGCCATTTATCTCAAAAGGCAATGGTGTGCGGGCCAAAGCAGTTCAGTTATTGTGTCCTGCTGCAACATCGCAAGTGGCTAAAAAGTCCAGTTCTCAAGCAACAGTCCTTGTTGAGTGGGCTTAAAGCAGCACATTTTCCCTTGCCGGCTTAGTGTGGCATTAGTATACTCCAACACACACACTCCTCCTCAAGCCAGATCGTGGGGGACTGGATGCAGATTCCAATTTCCATGTCTTTTCCCAAGAGAAGAAATTGGCATTCAGGTATCCCTTCCCTGCTCGTTGCTGAACCTGGAGGCATATGACTAAAGATATCAACTCATAAATCAGAGTTTTGGATCTTTCATCACATTCAGTCATCTTAGGGGGCATGATCCATAACCAGGATGACTGGGTTCCCAAGGAGGTAATAATGAAATGCATCCATTGCCCATTTTACACTCAAGCCCTGTTTTTGAATAAGAGAATAGGTCACTTCCCAGGGAAATAGTTTGCAGTTAATACAGATCACTGGATGTTTCTTCATCTTTTTTCCTCCTAATAGATATAAACCTGCAAGACTCAGAATTTTGGTGAAGTGATCAGCTCAAAAGCCATACAGATATTAGAATTATTATAAATATTTGTAAAATGTTTTTCACATTCCTTTTCAGAAAAAGAGAATATTTGAGAATGGGAGTGATATGGTAGCACAGTTTTACATGTAAAAGAAGATGGGCAATAGCATTCTGTGCATATTCAGCTTTGAAGAGTTGGAAATTTAGGAGGCTATAGTGAAGAGAGTTGCAGTAGGGGAGGCAAGAAGAGATGAAGGAATGGATGAAGATTTTAGCAGAGGTAGATTCCAGGCACTGTTGCAGAGGTGATAAAATGGTAGGTTGATTGCAGATCTGAGCCCTGAGATGAGAGTTCAAGGTAAAGGAACAGGACAGAGTTTCCCATGAGATATTACCAGCTATTTAAACTGGAGGTGTAATGCATTGAGCTTTTGTTTGTGCCCAGATAAAAAGAATTAAATTTTGGCATTTAAGCATAGTCCTGTAGTTGGTATGGTAAAAAGCTGCAGGGGGGGGGGAATCAATAAGCATTCTGCACAACAGGCACAATATCTTTGGTTAGTTCTATGGTAACATGGGGCAGAGAGACTAGTTCATTAAACATGGCAACTAATTCCCTTCTACACAGATGGATAGTTAACAGAACCATGGCTCTTGTACTCTCCAGCATTCTCTGACCCCTTTCCAATATGTTTCTTCCAGAGAGAGGGAGAGCAATTCAGTAGCTGTTCTTGCAGTCCCAAAACATGGGGAATGCAATTCTGGACAGCATTTACATGGGTGAGAAAGCTCCTTAAAAGTTAAATCTGCTTTCAATATGCAGTACACATTGATCAGACTGACACCCTCACTCTGCTTATGTGGCTGCTAGCTACTAGTACCAACCTAACACACGTGATGAGCACATATGGGCCTCATGAATGTGTCCTCACTATTGTAAGACTGTTTAAAAATAGGCTTATATATGAGACCAAGGTTGTCACATTCCATATGTTGTAGTTTAACTTTTTTAAAAAAGTATTTCAGAAAATGAAAACTATTTCCAAAAAATAAAATAAAATCTAATATTGAAAGTTTAAGGAAACATATATACAGTTATATAATATTCTGTTATACATGAGAACACCTGTTCAGAGCTGAATATCTTAGCCCCAGGACCACTTGCCATTAGTGACTGTTCATAGGCATAAAGGTGGGAAAAGTTTTAGCTCAACTTTGAGAGTTATTTTCATCCTTTATTATTTGAGAGTTTAGAGTCAAGGGTGAAGGGACTTAGTTGGACTTTTTTTAAGTGAAATTAATTAACTTCAAAAATTTGTAAATTCACTAAGATTCCATCTGCAGATTTGTTGACTGGTTTCAGAATGTGAACTCAATAAACCATTACAAATGTAGCCAACCATGCATAGTAGCCATTCTTCCTGAAAGCAATTCTTCTCAGAGTGGTAAGGGAATGTAGATGTCTCCAGAGGATTGTTTGGGGTATTGAAATGAAACAAAGGTTACTGGCTAGGTTGGTTATTAATTGGTCTTCACTATCAAGAATATTTTGAGAGTCAGCAGATTTAAAATAGATAAAAGGACGTATTTTCAATGCCATGTATAATTAAACTATGCAACTCACTTTCACAGGAAACTCTGGAAGTAAACAGCTCATAAAGTTTTTCTAGTAAAGATTAGATGTTTATACAGATAAGAATCATGTCTAACTATACTAGCTAACATGAACAATTACAAAGATTATAAATTTTTATACTCTAGAGCGTGAACTACCCATTGGGATTCAGTAGAAATTTCCTTTTATGGTATATAGTACTGTAGAATTTGATGCATTATGGTTTCTTTGCATTTTTTCTGAAATATCTAACATTGACTGCTTGTCAAAGATGGATTTCCAGACTACTATATATAGATAGTCTGTTTCAATGTGGCAATCTTTATATGCCTATGAATCCTG
The DNA here is from genome assembly GCA_007922305.1 of Dermatemys mawii. Taxonomy (NCBI): domain Eukaryota; kingdom Metazoa; phylum Chordata; order Testudines; family Dermatemydidae; genus Dermatemys; species Dermatemys mawii. The sequence continues at coordinate 36,444,211 of ML677332.1, forward strand.
TGTTGTTGAGGAAATAATGAAGAAATGCACTTCAGCAGCGTAGAGTGCGTTTCACATCAACCAAGGCTACTCACTCAGTTTAAATATAAGTTAAATCTACTTTTGAAGTGCAGTGCATCATGATTCAGGATAACTTGAAATCATTTACTAGCATATTGGCAGCAAAGTAATGAAATGCACCTCATAGTTCTCAGTTCATCTGGTGCAGAACCGGATTTACACCTTATGAGACTCCCCATTTCCTCATGTGTCCCTGACTGGAGCCCCCGTCCTGCGTCCCCATGTCACCCTCCAGCAGCCCTGTGTGGCCCACTCTGTTTCCTAACCTGGCTTGAAGAAGGCTGCTGTGACTTTTCACTTGAGAAAAAAATGCACCCACCACCCACCTGCTAGCTGTTTGTCGCCACCCGCCAGACCAGTCAGCCTCAGCCAGCACAGGCTGTTCTGGCATCACAGTGGCCTCTGGTGTGCGAAAGGTGGAACTGCAGCACATTTTCTTTAGGGGAAAAAAAATTCTGCCTCCCTTGGACAAGAATTCTGCGCATGCTGCCAATGTTTCCTAAGAAGAGGAGAGCACAATGTGAGACAAGTGGTTTGTGGGGCATCTCGGTAGGACAGATCAGGAGGCTCCCTCCCTCTCAAGAACTCCTGAGCAGTGCAGCCAGCAGAAGCAGGGCAGCAAAATAACCCAACTTGCAGTGGCTAAAAAAGCCTGGCAATTCACAGCTAAAAATAGCCCGATTGGGCTAGAAAATCATATATTTGGCAACAAGTGCCAGCGACTCTAGACATGCGTGCTGTGCTTAATTGGAAATCCAGCCCTACCCTGGTGAACTTTTGAGCTCATCCGTTACATGACTTCTGAATAGCAATTGGTGGCACATGGAAAACTCTGAAACATAATTTATTTAGAATCAGATCTGCTTATATTATATATTGTTGGCCTTTCTTTCCCCATCGCATGTTTCCCAGTTAGCAACATTGGCATGAAAACAAGATTTTTTTTCATAGTAGTTCATCTGCTACTGTTATCTTTTCTTCAGCTCATCTTACGTTATAACCCTCCATTAGATACATCATAATCAGTCCCAAAGCAACCACTTGTGGTATTAGGTAAGGAATGAGCAGCAGAAGCTGATGAACAACTATAAAACAAACTGCCTATTTTCCTGGAGAACAAGACAATATTTATACAGAAGATCTGAGAGGTAGGCAAAGCTATTTATTTAACAGCTGAGTACTGCTCTTTAAGGAAGGGAGCCAGCCAAATAAAATAATATTAAAAATGTAATCCCAAAATCAAAGCATATTTTTCATTAAGGAAATAGCCAACACAACTCATTTAAAATTAAATGAAGATTTTACTGTGCAGTGTTATAATGTAATGCAGACCCAAGAAGTTCATCTGAAATAGCAGATACAGATAGACTTGTGAAAGACTCATGAAATTATCTCACCACTGCAACAGACTGTAGATTTGGCAGAAAGCACTTCCTATATCCTTTATTGGGGTCAGAAGGTACTTACAGTGGTAATAACAATAATACTTACTATTTTCCATCTGAGGATCTCAAAAACATTGCCAGCCTCAGATATTCAAAAATCATACATCAGGCCCCAAAAATCATGAGATTTTTTTAAAAAACTCTAAATCTGAGATTCTTTTTATTTGCCTCCTGATTTCTGAGTCTTTAGAATGCACTCATTTCACATTTTCAAGTTTTTCTAACCTCAGAAGGGCTAGAAACCTTTTTCTCTTTAATGAGAGCTGAGATTTTCATGTAATCTCTTGATTCCAATAGCTTTTAAGGGTTAACGCAAATGTCTTAACCCAATAGAGTTTTAAGACAAATACTAAATATTGTGAGACTCGTGATAGACTCTCATGAGTTGGTGACATTGTGAAAGATTTGATTCTGTGGCCCTTACTTGTGATGAGTAGTACTTTACTCCATGTGAAATTTCAGTGAAATCAGTGAGGCTACTTGTGAAGTAGGTACTACACAGTGTGAGAGAGAGAGAGAGAAACATTGACCATCCCAACATCTTGGTGACATAGGTATTGTAAATACTTCCATTTTCCAGATGGGGTATCTGAGAGTAAGAGAGATTAAGTAATTGTCAAAACTCAACTTAGAACCCAGGGACTTGATTTTGTTCCACTTAACGTCAATGATAAAATTCTGATTTCAGTGGGAGCAGAATTTCTAGTCTAGTTTAGATAGGTTCTTAGGCTGCTCTCATCACTGTAGTTTCAGAGCCCCTTCCAACAGTGAATTGAGTGACATGACTAACATCTGTCACATGTGGTTTGTTTTCTCTCATCCTCTCCCTAGGCTTAAGAGGAGAATTTTGCATGTAGCATAGTGTTTGGTGTGGTAAGTTTTCTGTTTGGGCTAGGGTTTTTGTTCTGTTTTGAATAGAGAAGGCAGGTGCAACCAGGTTGCCTACAGGACACCCTTTTGTGGCCCATCAAGGCACAACTCAATCAGCTGTGGTTCCCTGACAGTCAGGTGTCGCACTTCATAGATCTAGTGCCTTGTTGTCTTAGCCCTCTAGACATGGTGCACTTGAGTCACACCCCTTCCAGGGCATTAGAGTTCAGAATAAAAAGAAAACAACTCAAAAGCAAGGTCATCCAAGGATTTGTCGGCAAGATCCTGCCCTTCTACTCAGGGCTTGTCTCCATGTGGCCAGGGTCTTTTATCAGTCTTCCTGGGTCCGGTCATCCCATCCACTGGAGGTCTCATCCAGGCAGCAAGCTGTCTCAGAATCTTAGCTAGAAACAGGCTTCCTCATCAAGGAAGACTCACAGTACTGCTCTCTGTTCTTCCTGGTCAGTTCCCTAACTAAGCTGAGCCTCTTCATTTAGGACTCTTCTCAGTTCCCAAGAACTGCTGCAAGCATAGTGGGGCTGGGCCAGTTATGTCCATAGGCTCTTATTAACCCTCTCCCTGACAGCAAGGGGGGGCCTATCTGCCCCCATTGCAGCAGGTTAAAGAAATGCCCCTGGCACTTGGACCAGAAGGTGGTAAAATATGGGATGATTCTTCATTCCTGTGGGAGTTCATTCCACAAGTCTCAGACCGGTCCCCAAGAAAACTCTATATCCTGCAGTGGTGAACTTTACCCTCATAGTAGAAAGCTTCATTGTTCCTGAGGAGTGGAGTTATTGACCCTGGTCTTCACGTTAGAGCTTTAGGCAATCATTTAGCTAAGCTGGGCCCAAAGCACTGAATGCCTTGAAGATAAGGAGAAACAAATCTTGAACTTGGCTTGACATTCTGTGAGAAGCTAGCACTGAAGGCGGATGATTAGATCCCAAGTCTCCTGATTTGCAACCCTGTACTCTTCCCCTAGGATGACATTGCCTCTAGATACAGAAGAGTCACTTTTGGGTGTAGCATGATCAAATGGTTAGAGCAGGTAACTAAGTGTCAGCACTCCCTGATTCTGTTTCTGACTCTTGCTGTAAGACCTTGAGCAAGTCGCTTACTCTTCCCATACCTCACATTCTTCTTCTGCAAAATACTGAAAACACCTACCTCAGAAGGTTGTTGTGAGGTTTAATTAATTAACATTTGTTAAGCACTTAGAAATCCTCAAATGAAAGGTGCTATAAAAGCATAAATACAGTTCTTACAGGCAGAACACATAGTGACACCTATACACCTCCTAACACTTAATACTTCCCAGGATTTCAGTTGCTTCAAACTTCAGCTGTTCACACTGATAATTTCTGTGTTTGGTCTCTGCCTCAGAATTATATATTCAGTTTCAGCAAAAACAGTTTAAGTGTTTCTGAGAATAAGAGTAAGGAAAATATGGTAGTTATTCTCAATTGTTTCTTCGAACCTTTCTAGTGCCTCCAAAGCAGAAACTCAGCATTTGTCAGCAGAAGTATCTTTGCTGTCCCCTTGAAAATCTGTCCAGATATGGACAAATGAGCAGCCCTTGGAAATGGCCATTTGGACATACACAGTAAAATGTGTCCCTTAATTTTCAGAATGCTCCAACTGCAGTACTCATAAATCTTTGCCCACCTGCTCTTCTCCCTCAAAATTCCCTTTTGTCTAAAATAAGTGCACTGGGCTGGGAGTGAGGAAATGATGAGTTCAAATATCACCTCTGACACTGACAACTAGGAACAAAACCCAAAGCTCTAATGTGGCATGTGTGAGTCACATCTACTTAGCCTCACTGTCTTTCAGAGCTAATACGTCAGGTGTATCTGGTTGTCTGTACTGTCTGTAACCACGGCACTAATAATTAAATCACATACCTCCCAGAGCTAGGAAGAGAACCCAGAAATCTTGACATCCAAAATTTTGCTGTTGTCTTCTAAACAGTTATGTAACATGTCCACAATATATATCATGGCCCCCTGTCTAGTGGCAGTTTCACAGACAGGATAACCAACTGTTCTTGTTACCTCTATCTCATGAAGCTGAAGCTTTTATCATAAGAATCTTATGTACAATTGCAAATCTTTGATATTAAGATAATATTCAATGGCTTCCTTTTACATTCTTCCAGACTTCTGTATACCCTTGCAAGAACTAGGAACAATGAGTATATCTGAGCAGTTTTGTGGTAGAAAATATTATTATATAACGTGCGATTAGCAAATTCATAAATGCATCTTAAAATAGACCTAAAAGTCCAAAATGTTTTGCAAAATATTTATATCCTCTCATATTGTTTCTAAAGAAGCAACTCTGAACTAAATCTTAGATTATTCTAAGGCTCTTCCATTATTGATGTCTAATTTTCCCATTTGCAATGGTTCAGTCTGTTTATCATGTTCTTTCTTCTGTATTGTCTTACAGCTGCTGATGGCCCTGGGGATCGATTCATCATTGGAGAATCCCAAGCTGGTGAGCAGGTGAGTGCAATTTCTTTTCTCCTCTTCTTTTTCTCTTTTTATTTAAGTTATTTTTCTTCTCTTGTAAGACTAAAGATCTGATTTTTTTAAAAAAAAATTATGCCTTGCATTTATACTCTGGAATCCCCACAAGTGCTCCAAAGATTGTATTTGTTATTGAAGTTGAAACTAAATAATTACAAAGTTGTGTGCACTGCCTAGCCTGCAGCCAAACAACTTGGGACGTGATATCAAATGCTAATTAATGTACGATCAGGTCAATACCTGCATAAGAGACTCAGAGGGAAACCCCAGAAGACATTAGGAGGTAGTGTTGGTGATTCAGTAGATGGTGGTCTTATGTATGAATAAGCAATAATCCAGTGCATTAGGATGGTGTTAGCAGATGCTGTGCTGTTGCTGGTGTAAATTTTACAGAAAAATATAAAAAACCAAAGTCCTGACCACTTGTCATTGAGAAATTTTCAAAGGGATCTCTACCCAGCATCTATTTGTATGTGCATAAATTACTTGCATATTGAATTTTTGCTGTTACTTCTGTGTGCAAGTGATGCGATTAGCATACAAACCAAGAAATGAAAATTGTCTAAGAGTCTTAAAATATGCAGAATTACATGTCAGTGATTTTCCCTTCTTCCAACTCACTAAAGTAGATGACTCTTTACTGGGGAAGTCAAGCGATTAAAAAAATTGTGATTAATCATGCTGTAAAACAATAACTTAATACCATTTATTTAAATATTTTTGATATTTTCTACATTTTCAAATATATTGAGAGTTCAGTTACAACACAGAATACAAAATGTACAGTGCTCACTTTATATTTATTACAAATATTTGCACTTTAAGAAACAAAAGAAATAATAGTTTTCAGTTCACCTAATACAAGTACTGTAGTGAAATCTATTATCATGAAAGTTGAACTTACAAATGTAGAATTATGTAGAAAAAAACTTCATTCCAAAATAAAGCAATGTAAAACTTGAGCCTACAAGTCCAATCAGTCCTACTTCTGTTCAGCCAATAGCTCAGACAAACAAGTTTGTTTACATTTGCAGGAGATAATGCTGCCCGTGTCTTATTGATATCACCTGAAAGTAAGAACAGGCATTTGCATGGCACTATGGTAGCTGGTGTCGCACGGGACTTACATACCAGATGCACTAAAGATTCATATGTCCCTTGATGCTTCAACTACCATTCCAAAGGACATGCGTGCATGCTGAGGACAGGTTCTGCTCGATAATGATCCAAGGCAGTGTGGAGCAACGCATGTTCATTTTCATCATCTGAGTCAGATGCCACTTGCAGAAGGTTGATTTTCTTTCTTGGTAATTTGCGTTCTGTATTTTCCACATCAGAGTGTTGCTCTCTTAAGACTCCTGAAAGCGTGCTCCACACCTGATCCCTCTCAGATTTTGGAAGGCACTTCTGAATCTTAAATCATGGGTCTAGTGCTGTAGCTATCTTTAGAAATTTCACATTGGTATCTTCTTTGCATTTTGACAAATTTGCAGTGAAAGTGTTCTTAAAGTGAACAACATGTGCTAGGTCATTATCTAAGATTGCTATAACATGAAATATATGGAAGAATGCAGGTAAAACAGAACAGGAGACATACAATTCTCCCCCAAGGAGTTCAGTCACAAATTTAATTAACACATTTTTTTTAAACCAGCGTCATCAGCATGGAAACATGTCCTCTGTAATGATGGCGGAAGCATAAATAGACACATGAATCAGTAGTATGTCCTATAAATGTAAACAAACTTGTTTGTCTGAATGAATGGCTGAACAAGAAGTAGGACTGACTGGACTTGTAGACTCTAAAGTTTTACATTGTTTTATTTTGGAATGCAACTTCCTATGACTCATCTTAGGAGACAATGGTTTTCTGCATATGGGACTCTTATGTCTGGGGGTTAGAATTTCCCAGCCTCGGGACATGGCAAAATAGAGTCAGAGATGGCATTAAGGAGGGGTGCTGTCCCCTGGCTGGAAAGAAAGAGAAGGCAGGAAAGACCCTACACCTACCCTAAAATGCTGACCAGACTTCAGGACTTTTCTACACGTAGGGCTGGTCTTCACTAGGGTGGGGGATCGACTGCAGATACACAACTTCAGCTACGTGACTCATGTAGCTGAAGTTGGTGTATCTGCAGCCGACTTACCTCCCGTCCTCACAGCGACGGCAGTCAGCAGTGCGCTCCCCTGTCGACTCCGGCTTACTCCTCAGGGGGAGCTGGAGTTCCGGAGTCGACGGGGCCAGCGCTAGCGTTCGATTTCTCGTGTCCTCACAAGACACGAGAAATCAATCGCTAAAACATCGACCGCTGCCCGCAGTAGTGAGGACGAACCCTTAGAGCGCTTGAGCTATAGCACTTAGTGAAAACACTACCTACTTGACTAGAGAGCTTCTTCCATCGGTGTAGGTACTCCACTTCCCTGAGCAGCAGTAGCTATGTCGATGGGCAAAGCCCTCCCTTCAAAATAGTGCTGTATACTCTGGGGATTAGATCAGTATAACTACGTCACTAAGAGGTGTGGATTTTTCCAGGCCCTGAGCAACACAGTTATACTGACATAAGTTCTTCGCGTAGACCAAGCCTCAAACTCACGTAAGGGTGGGCAGTGGTATGAGACTAATGGGGGTGCATTTGTCACAGTGCCTCAATGGCGCCCAGCTGATTCAGGACAAACTGCTGAGAAATAGAGCAGACTCGCCCCAAACTGGTGGTTATTCTATGATTAGATATACCAAGCTAGTAACAAAAGTAAACTTCTGTCTCCCCAGATTGGTTAACAAGAAGTAAAAAATGCAATCTCCTTCGGCATTCCAGCCTTTATCTGACCACCCCAGACACTGGACTCAGTGACAAGTGGTCATTGAAACCAATTTCAACACATATAGGATTGTTCTAATCTCAAAAGACCAGCCATTTAGCCAGGTCAATATATAAATCAGCTCTTACCCAATAATCACGCTGCTGCCAATCCTTTAGAAACTAAAATCTAAAAGTTTATTAATAAAATGAAAGAAAAAGAGTTAAAATGGTTAATAGATCATATACTTACAATAATTGCAATGTCCTTATATCAGGTTTATAGCAGTGATATTATAGAGTTCTCACTTGTAAAGTCTCTCTGGTAACTTCCAAAAGATTGGACGGTCCTCACTCCATAGTTCAGACTGTTCCTTTTAGTTGTAAATCCACAGTCCAGAGAATCAGGGCAGGAAAGAGGCAAAATTGAGTCATTCCAGGGGTCTTTTATACCCTTTACGATGTGCCTGGTAATGTTCTGTTCCAAACAAAGCTCACAGCCTAGTTTGTGGAAAGTTACTGCTCTGAATCCAGGGTCACATGAGCAAATCACATGTCCTTACATGCTTTGATGACTCACAGAGGCAGCCATTTCCCATATCTATGCTGAGGCATCCACAGGAAGATCCATCTGGGCAGAATGATTTTCTGTTGTCAGTGTGAAGTGTCCTTAATTGGTCATCAAACTCGATAGTCCATTCACAATGTGCTGGCTAGACTGGATGTAAACTGCCTTGTGGGTGTTACCCCAGGAACAAACACATTGAGAGACCGATATGTAGCCAATATTCATGACTTCAGATTCAGTGATGATACATGGATTTAAACAGGATAATCTTATTTAGCAAATTATAACTTTTCCAGTGACACCTTACATGATGTACTTTGTAACAGATTTGTTGAAATTCTCTTAACAGTGGCAAAATTATTGATCTACATAGTCATATTTCAATCATGTCACATGATAGCATCTCAGGACCATTTGTTATATTGCAAAGATTTGTAACTCTGTAGTGCTTTCTTGAAGGTAAAATGACTGTGAGTAAGCAGTTCCTTGACTGTGTTCTTTGTTTGCCTGCCATGTTGTTCCTAAAGGGATTAAACAAGAATCTCAGAGCACCTATAGTGAAGTGGATCTTTGAGGGAAGCTGCATAAGCCACTGGGGGCTCTGGTGGGCTGAGGCACTGGTTTTGGAATCTAAGGCAATGGGGCTGCAGAATCTCATGTCTCAAGGAATGGTGGCAGATATGAGGTCTGTACCTTAGAGACCCAAAGCTAGGAATAGTGGCATGACTCTATCCAGATCCTGCTAGGTTAGGAGCATGTGGGATCCAGTGATTGGGTCCACTTGTAACATTCTGGTGTCCATCTACAATCTTGGACAGGTTATGAAGGACAGCATGTGGCACAAGCTATCCTAGTTCTGGCAGGAGCAGAAATATGTCCATTTTCAAAACTTGGTTAGATCCCCTGCTACTGGACAAATAAAGGGCTGCTAAGAAAATAGCACATTTAGTCTGTGTGAGGAGCAAGAATATATCATATTCTGTAGCGACTCCCTTTGTTTGGTTCAGGAGAAAAGCAGCTAAGTTATGAAAGGATTTGTATCTGTTTACCTTCGAGTGGAAGTACATTTATCATAATAGGAAGTTTGGTTGGGGGGAAATAAAGGATGTGGTCCTTGCGTTGTAAAAGTCCTTTGAGAACGCCCCAGGACCCAATGAAAGTGGGGTACATTTTAAGCTCAACATTAGCTTAATGTGATTACTGTAATAGTCTAAGACAACTGACGATTTTAATTAGAATAATTATTAATAGTCTGTGTTTTTTAATGGCAAGAGCAGGGAACACATGATCAGGACTCCTGGGTTTTGTTTTCATCTCTGCCACAGAATCACTTTGTGACATAGGTAAGACATAGCCTCTATGTGCCTCAGTTTTTCTACATCTGTAAAATGGGATTTTGATGTTTGTAGACCATTTTGAGGTTCTAAAATTAAAGGCATTATGGAAGTGCAAACATTATTATTACTATGTATTTTCCAGTTTCACTGTATGGAAGCAACGTCTTTCATCTTAATTGCCATTTTCTTAGTTGTATACTTCATATTGATGATTGCAGAATCTGGGCTATTACCTGAGGATGAAGACAACATTAAAACAGAAATATAATAATAAATAATAATAATAATAGTATGTTGTGTAGCACCAATAGCTTTATTCATTCTGTTTTACAATGCCAATGCACTTGGGGTGGTGTAGAAAAGAATAAAGGCAAACTAACGTAATAAAACAGAACCCATGGAGACAAGGTCGGAGCTCTGCCACAGTACATAAAAACAAATGAATATGTTCAATTTTAAAAAGGAAAGAGAGGGAAGGTAATAAATATACAGCAACAGTGTTTACTATAAAAAAAAACACCCAGCCACATTCACAGGCAAGGTTGGATGCTTTAAATCACTGGAAGTTTATAAATCAGAAAATAGTAATTATACTTACTATACTTACTTACTATACTAATTCACTGGGTAATACATTGAAAATGCAGCACATTTTACAACAATTGATCCTAATCATTTAATTCTGACATTTTCATAGACATGTTCCTTATGAGGCCAAAAGGCAATATGTTTTAAAATGGGAGGAAATTTAAATTATTTTTTTAAGCAATATACAATTAACCTGTGAAAGTCGCTGCTATCGGAGACAAATAGCTTAGTAAGTTTAAAACACTATTAGACACTTATATGAACAAAAATAGTATGTACTTTTATAGTATAGCTAGGACAAAAATTTTAAGGGCTGTAATGATTCCAGGTATAGAATAACGGTTTGCCTTTTTGAAGCATCTGTTGTAGATGAAAAACAGAAATAGGCTACTACAGTGGTTCTGCTAGACTTTGTTCTGTACCATGTTTTGTGTGAGCAACTTCTAACTCCGTTATAACTTTTAGGCCTCAGCAAAGAGATCCACACAAGGGTAAATGCCCCATGCAAACCTAAATGTTTAGAGTTGATCTACCTCACCATAAGGGAGAAACCTGTTTAGAAATAAAATACTGGGACATGTTTTTTCAAGAAGAGTTTTTCCTAGCCAGCTTTGTTAGTTCTTTCATTTTCAAGAATGCATTTTAGTGCTAGTGAAAGTCTGCAGCCCTGGAGACCACAGTCCTCTATCCAAAGAGCATATACCACAGTGGCTCTTTGCCTGTGTACTTCATCCCTAACTCAAAATGACCACCTCTTTGTGTGATAGGGGAGTTAATTCTCCTGATCTAATCATTCATCTTCTTTACCAGCAAGGGTGCCAATTTATTTCCCACTGTGATAGTTTCAGTCATTTTCCCAGAAGGATAGGTATCCACTTCACAAAATATAACTACTAGTTTATTTCATACTGCCATCAGATAATAATGGCTTTCAATTACTAATGACCTGAGTCATATCTGAACCTATGTTATTCTTTAATTTCCTACAGGGTTTATTTATTGCTTGCTTGTTTGGGTTTTATTTTTCAGCCAACTCAGACTGTGATGCCTGGTCAGGTAATGCGGGTTACAACAGGTGCTCCAATCCCCTGTGGTGCTGATGCTGTGGTGCAAGTAGAAGACACAGAACTCATCAGGGAATCAGATGATGTGAGTCATAATTAAAAACTCATTGTGCTAGTAGTTCTGCATGCAGTAGCATGGCACCAGAGATTGCAGAGATCCATTGTGCAATTCAGTAACATCCAGAGGGACATTGTGTCTTAGCCATTTGTACCTTTTTTCTCTATTTATTAAGATTAGGGTACCAAATCCAGAAGGAGTCAAATACACTATACCTCACTCCCTTTCCTGGAATCTCATAAAGCTTTCAATATTCTGGCTTCAAGTAGTATTCTAGTCCATGCAGTCATGTTAAAGGGTTATTTAGTCTCTTCTAGTATCTTGATTTGGGCTTTGAGATGCTGCAGACTCTTTATGCACTGAGAATTTGAGAATCTGTATTAGTTGCATGCCCACTGGGAGCCTCAATCACTTATTGCATTGATACATATTTCTATTAGCAGTAGGTAAATACGGTTTGGCACTGAGGGTTTGCCTCAGTATTCTTAGCACAAGGAAGATAATGCTGATCCAAATATCCCACCTGTTAGCACATCCTCAGAGGAGATATAACATGTTCCTTGCAGCATGAGAGCATTTCCTAATTTCATCAGAAGGAAACCTCAGGTTAGCCTCTGTCCATTAGAATCCACATCATCTGCCCAAATGGTGCTACCTAGTAATGAGGCTCTACTAGACCCTGCAAAAGTGAACCCCAGCAACAATACTGCCCACCTGTAAAAGGGATAAGTAGTATTATGCACCATCTAGATTAGGAGTTTCTGTTTTCTCATCTCTCTCCCAACTCCCTGGTGGTTGAAGCTTTAAATGAATGTGGAAGGCAACACCACCCCTAAATCAACACCATACAAAGATCAGAAGCATCTCAATTTGTTTGGTCACAAATCATATTCATTTGCAACAATGCAGGTAAGAATAATCAAATGTAAGACACTGATGACAAAATATAATCACACCAACTACTCAAAGTTCAATTTGTTTATTGAGCATTTAGCACCAGAACAGAGGGACCAATTTAAAGCAATCATTACCGGGGGTCGTCTTCTTGCCATGAACATCCCTGCAGGCCTCTTTGGATGCCACTGACATAGCTGCTTTCTCTGTTTCTACAGTGGTAGTCATGAGAAGGGCCTCCTGGCTTCAGCACTCAGGATTTCTGAGGGAGGTCCGGAACACAGTAAAGGACCTTTCCTTTGACAGCTTACATTTTTTTGTGGAGAATACGGAAGAGTCTCTGTGTACATTCAAATATTCCAGGTTTACTTTGCATTCTCTGGGAATTTACACAACTGCGTATAAAGAGAGAAAATCAGTAAATCCCAGACAGTGCAGAGATCTTACCCTGTTCTCCAGTTTCCAGAGACTTTATGAACCCCAATGAAAGAGGCAAAGATTCCAGAAAAAGAGGCCGTCTGCTTTACAGGCATTGACCTCACAACCCCCCGCATCAAAAAGACAATTTTGATGGGATGGTCAAATTCTGAGTTAGCTTCCCCTTACTAGCTGCAATGGTTCACATGCCTTCCTTGCTTCAGGGATCACCTTTCTCACTTCTAACAAGCTTGGTGAGGTGAGTTTTGGAGATCATATCAGCAGAATACTCCACTTTTCTTTCCTCCCCATACCCTTTCCCTCTTCCTCTTCAAGGACCCCTCTTGTGAGAATCTTCTAGAACAGAAAATAGACTTCCTCCTGAACTTAGGTGCTATAGAAACAGTCCCTATCCAAGACAGAGGGAAGTGGTTTTATTCCAGGTACTTCCTGGTTCTAAAAAAGAACCGTGGGTATAAACCCATTCTAGATCCAAGGCGCCTCAACAGGTTCATGAAGATACAGAAATTCAAAATGATAACACTTGCAGAAATACCACCATCTTTGGACGTAGGAGATTGGTTGTTGGCCCTCAACCTACAAGATGCATATTTCTATATAGTGATTCACCCTTTTTCACAGAGGGATCTTGCGTTTCAATAAAGTGCTTCCAGTCAGTCTCCCTCCTGATCCCAGGGTGTTTTTGAAGGTACTATCAGTCATAGCAGCTTATGTTTGCAGAAAAAGGAATCCTATTATTTGAATATCTTGATGATTGAATGCTAAAGAGGTAGGTCTACAGCAAGATCCCATTGGCAATTAGCACTATTTCTCAGCCTGGGACAGCAGTTAAATATTCAGAAGTCTACCTTGACCCTGATGCAAAGATTGGAATTCATAACTCAATGTAGTAGCAGCCAAAGACTACCTCCCAATTTGCAGGTTTACAACCCTATCAAATGTAGTCATTATAGTTCAAATCAGTCCCTAGGCATTGGTCAAAAAGCTGGATCCAGTTTTTAGGGCATATGGCAACTGGTACGTTTGTGATAAGCCACGTGAGGTTGCACATTTGCTGCCTTCACAGTTGGCTCAGAACTGTTTATTCACTAAGCAAACACAGCTTGAACAAACTACTCTCAGTGCCTATAGTTGAAGAAATCCCTCGACTAGTGGAAATATCCTCACAGTGCTTTCACGGGAGCCCCCTTTGCTCAGCTGTCTCCAGTGGTCATAACAACATCAGATGCATCCCTGTTCTTAGAGTGCTTGTTCATATGGATTCCAGTTAGGTGTGTGTGCACCACATGCACAGTTCTCCACAAGGTTTTTCTCCTTGCAGCATCCATCAGGAGTCGCGCCTTCATAGCACCACATAAGGCCCTTCCTACCACCAGTAATGGTCGTCGGAACATTTAGTCTCTCGGGTTCAATGAGCAATTCTCTAGCGTAGTATTTCTATAACTATTTAAAGACAATTTTTTAAGAGTTATTTGTAATTAGCTAGTTAGATATTTGGAATCGAGGTACTGGAGGGTGTTTTCCTTCCCCCATTTCCCCATCTCCTGGGCCTGGGGCATTCCTTGGACCCAGGGGTTTAAGCCATGTGAAGTTTGCCAGAAGCCTATACCCAAGGGCAACTCACACATGGCTTGTCTAAAATGTTTGGGGGAGTCCCATCAAAGGGACAGGTGTAAGATCTATAGTTTTTGCCACTGCACCAGCCCCAAGGCCCCAAATGATACTAGTGCCATCCAGGGGCAAGCCAGCTATGACTTGGCAACAATCTCTATCGCCCCAGCACCGGCACGCATGGTGCCACCATGGTCTCCCTGTGTGGACTCATTGGAGTCTGAATCGGACACAGACTCATGCATATCCCGGAGAAGCTGGCACCATAATCACCAGCACTCCCAGACAGCGGGATAACTCAAACCTTCCCCCTGCACCGTGGCCAACACAATGGCAAGTATCGGCTCAGATGCTGACTTAGTGGCCTTTCTGGACCCGTGGGCTTAACACCAGTCCCAGGGGTCTGCCTCAGCACACTCCTTTTTGGCCACTTCCAAGAGGACGACTGCATTTAGGGCCAAGGAGTTCTCCCAAGCATCAGCCACCACTAGCGCCACAATTGGTACTGCACCCAGCACTGACAGCAGAACCGGCGCTGGCACTAACAGCAGGACAGCAGAGCTGGCACCCTGCTCAGTGGCACCATATTCAGCACCACGGCTACCATCAGTACCACGGAAGGTACCACGACCGATGCCGTGGCTAGCACCAAGGCGGACTCCGATATGGGGTGAAGTCGCAGCATTTCCAGGAGCCAGATGGCCAGGAAAGGCCCTCCCTTTGTTCAGGGCTCCTGATTATTGTCTCCAGATGAGGCAATGGCAGGAACATTCTCGGGGCTTCCTCTTCCCAACAGCAGAGCCCACCTTGAACTTTTCAGGTGGGTTGTTCAGAACCTTGGGATACAGATAGAAGAGGTCACAGAGGTATAAGGCCCAATGATGGAAATTTTATCCCCAGCAGTACCTACCAGGGTGGCCCTTCCCTTGATTAAAACCATTCAGGAGAACACAAACTCTCTGGAAAACACCATCCTCTTTGGCTCCTATAGCTAAAGGAGTCAAGAGAAAGTCTAAGATCTATGAATATTTGATTACCCACCCCCCACCAGACTCATTGGTGGTGGCAGCTGTCAATGAGAGGGAGAAGCAAGGGCAACAAGGGTCTACCCCTCAAGCTAAGGATACAAAGAAGCTGTACTTCTTTGGGAGGAAAATATACTCCATCAAAGGGCTCCTGCTTCAGATCACAAACCAGCAAGCGATCCTTCACCATTATAACTAAGTCATGGGACGCAGTGTCAAAATTTTAAGACCTTGTCCCACTGGACTCTAAGCCGGAATCCTTGGATCTCATGGATAAGGGAAGACAGTCACCAGGATGTCATTGCAAGCGGCATTAGATTTGACAGACTCTACAACACAAGCATAGGTCCTTAGTCATTGCAACGCGCCATTACTCATGGCTACAGACCTCAGGCCTCCCCGGGGTGGTCCATCAGACAATTCAGGATCTCCCATTTGAGGGGGCCACATTATTTTCAGAGAAAACGGACTCAAGACTCCACAGTTCGCTGGGGCTGCACACTCCTGCCACCCAGAGTAGATAATTTAGGCCTCAGCCCACAACACTACCATACCAGGGGCAGTCTAGGCAGGACCAGAACTATAGGCGATCCATAAATCAGAACCGCCATTGCCAACCCCAGCCTGCAAACAACCGGAGTTCTAGGTCATCCAGGCAACCACAAGGCCCCAGGCCAACCTTTTGAGGATGCACCCAAGGGCCTTATACCAATCTCCCAACTGCATCCCTCTTTCCCATTTTCAGCATGTCTGTCCCATTTCTACCTAGCATGATCCCAAAGCACCTGAGACAGTTGGGTCCTCCACCTGGTAGAAATGGGATATTCTCTCCAATTTTCCTGCTCTCCCCTTCCTCTCCCCACTTTCACTCATCCAGGAGGTACAAACCCTCCTATTGGTAGGGGCTGTGGAGGAGGTTCCGCTGGAGCTCATGGGAAAGGGGTTTTACTCCTGTTATTTCCTAATACCAAAAGAAAGGAGCCTCAGACCCATCTCTGAGCTGCACAGTCTCAACAAGTGCATGAAGAAATTAAAGTTTTGTATGGTCTTTTGGGCCACTGTCATCCCATCCCTGGATCCTGGAGATTGGCATGCCACCCTTGACTTGAAGGGCACATACATACACATTTCCATAATACCACCCTGCAGTCGCGTCTTAAGGTTTGTAGTCAGAAGTTCCCACTACCAATTCACAGTATTACCGTTCGGCCTATCATCAGCATCTCGGGTGTTCACCAAATGTATGTTGGTTGTGGCCACTTTTCTGTGAAAAAGGCGGGTTCAGGTATTTCCTTGCCCACACCTTGAATACTGTGTGCAGTTCTGGTTTCCTCACCTCAAAAGATATATTAGAATTGGAAAAGGTTCTGAGAAGGGCAATAAAAATGATTGGGGTATCGAACAGCTTTCATAAGAGAGATTAAAAAGTTCAGCTTGGAAAACAGACAGCTAAGGGGGGATATTGTAGAGGTCTATAAAATCATGAATGGTGTGAAGGAACTGTTATTTACCCCTTCTCATAACATAAGAACCAGGGATCACCCAATGAAATTTAATAGACAGCAGGTTTAAAACAAACATAAATAAGTACTTCTTTCCAGAACACACAGTAAACCTGCTGAATTCATTGCCGGGAGATGTTGTGAAGGCCAAAAGTATAACTGAATTCAAAAAAGAATTAAATAAATTCATGGAGGATAGGTCCATCAATGGCTGTTAGCTAAAATAGTCAGGGATGCAAACCCATGCTCTGGGTGTTCCTAAACCGTTGATGACTAGGAGCTGGGACTGGACAACAGGGGGTGGATAAATTGCTCTGTTCTAGTCACACCCTCTGAATCATCTGGCAATGGCCATTGTGGGAAGACAGAATACTGGGCTACATGGCTACTGACCCATTATGGCCATTCTGATGTTATGTTCTGTTTGTACCATCTATCTATGAAAATGGCCTTTGTAGTAGCAGGGGGTTGGACTAGATGATCACCTGAGGTACCTTCCAACCCTGATATTCTATTATTCTATGTCTGCAAACCCTCTTTTCACGTAGCTCTAAGGGTAGGGGAGATTCAGACTCTTATGGCTAAACCACCTTAAACAGTGTTCTGTAAAGACAAAGTGACTGCTGAAATGCCTGAAATATACATATTATAATATATATTCATAATATACAATATAATGAAATTATATTAGATCATGTTACAAGTTAGCTAGAGGAGATCCACTCATGCAGGTTACAGCTCATTCCATTAGGATGAGTTCCATTAGGACTGCTTCAACAGCTCCTCTGAAAAGCATAGCAGTTTCATAAATTTGCAAGAAAGCAACATGGGGTCAGTTTTTCACCTAGTAGTATTCATTATTTGAGGACTTAAGATCAGGTGCCCACTTTGGCAGAGGTGTACTGCAATCAGTGTTTAAATAGGACACTTAGCAGTGATGTACTGATTATGAATCACTGTTTGCAAGTCACCTGAAGTGAAATATATATGGACAATCACTCAAAGAACAACTACTTATCTTACAATCACTGGTCCTTCGAGATTTGTTGTTCACCTGGATTTCCATGATCTGTTATCTTTTCCAACCACTAAGAAGTCTTATGCCAACTGGGATTCTATGTTGTCAAAAGAATGGAGAGACAATATGGCTCACTCCACCCTTCATGCCTTCAGGTTGGCGGGGGGGAACTTGAGGTCACCCAGGATGCAAGCATGATCCCAGTGAATAATGCTAGACAAAAGAACCCAGTCTCACAAACATGGGGCATATGCACACCAAAAGTGCAATCCATGTGGACAACACATCTTGAAGAACCACAGTTACTATGAGGTAAGTAATTATTCATCATCAGAAGATTGCATTATCATAACTCTTAATTTATTGGTTTTCAGAGGTTTACAATTAGCCAATCTCCATATTCTGGAAGAGTACAAGACATCACAGGGAAACTTTAACTCTGCAACAGTGTTTTGGGGCATTTAATTTAAATCAAAATCCTTTCTGCTTCTCCTTGATGTCTGTCCTGATGAAAATGCCAGATTCTCTGGCACCTTTTTAGAAAAGTAAGACGTAATCACAGTGTGCTGTCCAACATTGCCTTACTCTACAAAACAGGTTCTAATATTCCACATGGCAAGGTAGGTCTTTCTGAACACATAATGGCTTGCCATGTTTGCCTGCATTGTAAAACAAGTGTCTAACTCATGGCACTGGGGTGCCTCAACTACAAAAGATGCCAATGCTAAAGTAAAATTCTTCTCCATTCTCAGCACAGTACAAATTCAGTGCAGCTGACAACCTACCACTTTCTCACAGGAGAGCATTTTTATCATCCACCCACTTGCAAAGCTTATAAAATTAAATATTTATACTTACTGTGTGGTCTATAAATGAAACTGCCCCAGTGGATTTATTGGCACTGAGCAAATCACCCAAGTATTGAAATCCAGAGTATGTGAACACAAAAGTTCTATCAGAAAGCAGAGCTCAGGCTTTCTTACCACTGTCTTGGTCACGATACAGAAACATGACATAATAACCACATTCTGATGTTCTGAAGAGGAGAAAAGGTCCCTGCACTACAGAAATTCCAAATAACCCCATGGAAATTTGGGCAAATGAATGGTTTACTAGGGTGGGTTTTTTTCTTACTGCTTACCTGTTGGCACAGTGCCATATGCTTTACTAGGTTTCTTGACTTTCTCCCTAGGAGAGGCTACTTTTGAAATATTGTTCAAACATATACCTTGGCTGAGAAAATGGGAAAAGAATCTCTGTGGTAAATAAGATCAAGGATATTGTATGGGGGAGATACAAACATAGAAGTCATAAAAAGCAAGGCAAAACTATGTATTCAGTGCAGGTCCCTTCATAGTGATCTTCGCTGGAAAGTAATTATTTTAAACTCTTAACATTAGAGCACACATTGTAATGCACTTGTGATCACCAGATCAAGAGAACTAAGAAGAAGCTTGAACTATAACATGACAGAGTAATCGCTGCTGTGAAGAGATCACATTTTGTGAACCATTAAGAAATAGTGCAGACTGGAGAGAAATAAAAGCTGATTAATTGTTTGGTTAACACATTTGGAATTGTGTGACTTTCTTTCTTTATTTTATTTTTTTAAAAAAAAAACCAGGGCACTGAAGAGCTAGAAGTACGAATTCTGGTGCAGGCTCGACCAGGCCAAGATATCAGGTCTGTAAATAACCTAGTTTTAAAATACTCTAATATCTCTTTACAGAATATAATGGATAGTGTATTTTATAATCATTATTTTACCATAATAGCACTGAAATTTCGAATTTATGATCAGGGCACAGATGCACACTCCTTGCTTGACACTTGACCAGGTAATGAGAGCCATTTTGAATTATAGTCTATTTTTCTTTTTTTATTATATGGTTTTCAGACCTATAGGACATGACATTAAAAGAGGTGAATGTGTGCTGGCTAAAGGAACCCACATGGGTCCATCGGAGATTGGTCTCTTAGCAACTGTTGGGGTAACGGAAGTAGAAGTTAACAAGTTTCCAGTCGTTGCAGTCATGTCAACAGGGAATGAGGTAAGAAAAAGATCTTTAAACTCAAGACTTTTTAAATTACTTTCTTCTGCAGGCACAGGAGTAGTATTTTGGATAGTAATTCCCATCCTAATTCCAACTGGGCCTATTTTAGTGGTGCTGAGCACCTGGGGTTCAGGGAAGCAGTTCACGCGTTTATGCATAAAAGCTCCCTAACCCTCTACACATAGGTCCCAAAAGAGATGATGCCTACTCTTAGCAGGTATATATTATAGGAAGGAGCTGTGCATGAGACTGGTCTTTGCCAGAATATCTTTTTTAGCATATGTTACAAAATTGTAGTCCTACTCGTTTTCTTTGCAGAGGCTTCAACTGCACTACAAAACCCAAATCCTCAGTAAAACTAGATGTTGTTTCTTCTAGTATGCTCACAGAAATATAAACAGCACCCAACTGGCCTGTAATTGTTCTCATTTCTAATCTTTGCAAAAGTATCAAAATTAGAAACATGAATGGCAAAGGATTTATGAAATACAAGGTGGGTAAGGTAATATCTTAGTTGGTCCAATAAAAGATATTACCTCACCCATCTTGTCTCTCTAATATCCTGGGATCAACACAGCTACAACAACACAACGTTCAGAGGATTTACACTAATGCCAGGGGAATTTTTAAACAGCTGGTTGAGGTACTTGTGGGCAATAGCCCTATTTGGAAGATGAGGCATTTGGACCAATTTCAATAAAAGACAATTTATCTCTCTAATTGAATTAAAAGTCCTCATCTTTACCATCTAGAAAATCACTTTTATTATTGTAGCAACTGTGCTGTATTTAAAAAATCCAGTTACCTCAAACTTGCATTTTGACCTAACATCTTGACTGTGCTCTTCTAAGGCAAACCTTTTGAAGTCTAAACATCAATATAAACCCCGGCTGTATTCTCATCCTGCTGGAAGCCTTTGATGTGTTTAAGTTTTAAATCTTAGATGTGTAAAATAGAGCCATAAAAATAAAGTTCTATTCACATTTTCCAAACCATTTCTGGTTGATGCACCCTGTTGAAATACATAATGCTTACATAACCCCAATGAAAGTTATTCTGTAACTGCAGAATGGCAACTCTCCTTGGGCTACAATCTTAACAGATATCCTAAGATAGATAGGAGTAAGCTAGGCAGTAGATACCTCCAGGGAAAGTCCAGGATGCCTCAAGGAGTGGTGGTGATGAGTTAGTAAGTCAAACTCTTTACTGTGAGCATCTTTTATATATCATTTTAAACCTAGATCCTGCCCACTTCTGTTCATTAAACATTCTGTGGAACTTTTTACAAGAACAGGGTGCTAGTCACAGAGTTGTGACCTAGCTAAGTTCAAACCTGAGATATTATATTCTTACAATCTAACATTATCACTGTAATTTCCTTCATCTCCTGTCTGCAACAACTGTGTTGTTGCAGGCTGTTAATCAGCACTATAGTCCATCCCAAAGACCATGGGTATAAGATATGGATATAAGGATTCCTAGTGTAAAACATGTCTGTATGTTTGTTAGATATTTTGGCATCCTTCAAGACGAAAGATGATCTTAGCATAGCATCATTGCCAATTGTCTACCTCTTAAAAATAACAGTTTTTCATCTAAAATAATTTGTGTTGTGAATTACATGGTCGCCATTTGGAGCTGTGCCTAAGTTTTCATCTGTTAGGCTACTGTATGTTTTCATATTTAAAATGTATCTTCCAAAGTGATTAGACACTAGACTTTATTAATCTTGGTTGCTGCAGCATCAGTGCAGATCCTTAAAGTTTCAGTAAGATCAGAAGAAGCAGATCTATCCATCAACCTGGAAATAGTTACAAATTTAGAGTTTGTGATTTGATTTATACTGCATGAGGTTGGAAGCCTGGTACTACGTGAAAAGAGAGTTTGCAGACATAGAATGTCAGGGTTGGAAGGTACCTCAGGCAATCATCTAGTTCAGCCCCTTGCTCAAAGCAGGCCCAGGCCCCAACTAAATCATCCCAGCCAGGGCTTTGTCAAGCTTGACCTTAAAAACCTCCAAGGAAGGAGGTTCCACCACCTCCCTAGGTAACCAATTCCAGTGCTTCACCACCCTCCTAGTGAAAACGTTTTTCCGAATATCCAACCTAAACCTCTCCCTCTGCAACTTGAGACCATTACTCCTTGTTCTGTCATCTGCTACCACTGAGAACAGTCTAGATCCATCCTTTTTGGAACCCCCTTTCAAGTACAGTAGTTGAAAGCAGCTATCAAATCCCCCCTCATTCTTCTCTTCTGCAGACTAAACAATCCCAGTTCCCTCAGCCTCTCCTCATAAGTCACATGAATCATTACACATCACACTACAAGAAGAATGTGGATAAATTGGAAAGAGTCCAGCCCCTGAATCATTTTTGTTGTCCTCGGCTGGACTCTTTCCAATTTATCCACATTCTTCTTGTAGTGTAGGGCACAAAACTGGACATGGTACTCCAGACGAGGCCTCACCAATGCCGAATAGAAGGGAATGATCATGTTCCTCAAGCTGCTGAAAATGTCCATACTTATACAACCCCAAAATGCCCTTAGCCTTCTTGGCAACAAGGGCACACTGTTGACTCATATCCAGCTTCTCGTCCACTGTAACCCCCAGGTCTTTTTCTGCAGAACTGCTGCCTAGCCATTTGATCCCTAGTCTGTAGCTGTGCATTCTTCCATCCAAAGTGTAGGAGTCTGCACTTGTCCTTGTTGAACCTCATCAGATTTCTTTTGGCCCAATCCTCTAACTTGTCTAGGTTCCTCTGTATCCTATCCCTACCCTCCAGCGTATCTACCACTCCTCCCAGTTTAGTGTCATCTTCAAACTTGCTGAAGGTGCAGTCCACGCCATCCTTCAGATCATTAATGAAGATATTGAACAAAACTGGCCCGAAGACCGACCCTTGGGGCACTCCACTTGATACCGGCTGCCTACGAGACATGGAGCCATTGATTGCTACCCTTTGAGCCCGACTGTCTAGCCAGCTTTCTGTCTACGTTATAGTCCATTCATCGAGACCATATGTCTTTAACTTGCTGGCAAGAATACTGTGGGAGACCGTATCAAAAGTTTTGCTAAAGTCAAGGACTAACACATCCACTGGTTTCCCCTCATCCACAGAGCCAGTTATCTCATCATAGAAGGCAATTAGGTTAGTCAGGCATGACTTGCCCTTGGTGAATCTATGCTGACTGTTGCTGATCACTTTCTTCTCCTTTAAGTACTTCAGATGGATGCATTGAAACAATTTGAGAGAGAATCCTAGAAAAACTTATTTTGCTTTACCAGTGTCTCAGCCACATGTCTTTTTTGGCTTAAATTGATGCATAGTCTGAATTCACAGAACCTATTTACAGACACACTCTGACTTGTCATAAGTGTCTGTCAGCAAGAACCATATCCAACTTCAAAAGTGAGAGGTTTCCCATGAGCAAAGGCACGTAACACTCTGAGGAGACTGATTGGTGATGTGGCTCTGTTTTATAGTTGTTGAATCCTGAGGATGACCTCTTACCAGGAAAGATCCGAGACAGTAACCGTTCAACTCTCCTAGCTACAATTCAAGAACACGGCTACCCAACAATCAACTTGGGAATTGTGGGAGATAAGTAAGTACCACATGTTAATAAAGATTACCATCTATTATCACTTCATGTTCAGGTGGTGCACTTTAACGCAGCATTTGGGAAAGAAAACATGGCAGAAGCTGCATTCGCTATGTAGCTCACTTCAAGTGCTATAGCATTGTGAGGGTGCTCATTTTGGAGAAGTATTCTTTTATTTTTCTTCCCAGTATAGAATTTAACAAGCCCCATTCTAGTAGTAAGAGGAATAGTCGGATAAAGATGTTTTTAATGAGAGATGTTTTTCTTGTTTTAGTCTTCTGCCTGTTGTACAATTCTAGCATTGCCGCTACTCTCTACGGTATGGGCTGAGTGTAAATTGGGTCAGGATAATAACACCAGCACATGGATGGTGAAGTGTTTTGGTATCTATTCATGCAGCCTCAAGCTGGATATAAGCATTCTGTATTTAATAAGGCAAGAACCTGCATCTGGAGGAATATATTCAACAGAAATTCCAGTTACTGATCTTTAAGAAGTGCCTGTCACACAGTTTATTTTCTATATTAAGATTAATTTAGAGGTTAACTTTGTCAGATTTCTTGACTCACTATCTTTCTTATGGACAAGGACCCACTCTTGACTGTGTGGTATTGCTAAAACAGAATTCCAGAAATGCATCCAAGTATTCAGAAAGTTTTTCAGTGTTGTCCTCCAGTAAGCTCTTTGTTTTGACTCCTGTTACATTTCTGTGATCAAGTCATTTTATCTATATGACAATAATTTCTCCTTGGTTCTAACTAGGAGTGAAAACAAGTTCTGCTGTTGAGAGCTCTAGCAGAAATGTTTTCAGCCTTTGGTGTACAATGTGAAATCCAGAGCTTCCATGTCAGGGGCACCAATTCTCAGGATGCAAGTTTGTTAGGGTGACCAGAGGGCAAATGTGAAAAATCGAGATAAGGGGTTGGGGGGTAATAGCTGCCTATATAAAAAAAACAACTCCCAAAATCAGGACTGTCCCTCGGGACCTCTGATCACCCTAAGACTTGTGCCTCAGTACAAAAAGTGGTCCAGCTGCGCCAAGAGATCCTACACCTGATGATACAGGACAAGAGGAATGTTCAGCTGGTACACAGCACTTTGTGGCAGCTTCAGAGAAGATTATGACAGAATATACTCAGTCACCATAATCAAAGTCTCTGGAATCATCAGTCCTGTCTCTGGACATGAATATGTATGTGGGAGGGGGAGTGAGAGAATCTGGAGATTTCAGTAAAGAGCTGTCTGAAATCAAATGCATGGGAGGATTTATCTGATGCCAAGTACATATTCTGTATGGAGGAGCACCAAAAATGTAACTCTTCATGAGATACTACCTTTCCCTAGTTTTTCTGACATAAATCCACGATGGATGATTTTTAGTTTAATTACACTACTGCGCCCCAGAATCCAATGCTGTGCCTTTGGATTCATTCAAAATAAATGTTTACCAGTTTATGATTACAACCCTTCAGAGCATGTATTGCCAAGACTTCACAGTCAACAGTAGATGAAACTATCAAAGAAAGCCTTTACTCTAGTCAGTTTTCTTCATCATTCCTGTAATCTAATCCAGAAAGGTGTAGATTTAGTATGGCAGCTTTTGATGCAAGTGACATGATTTCAGAGGCCACTGGCGAGAGGTGGATGCCCACAAATTTGCTTTACCGCAGACCTCTGAATTCCAGCAAAAGGTCCAGAGAGAGCCCAAGGATCTACCATAAACTAGAGAAAATTTGTTTTGGGAAATCAAATGGAACCTCACTGCAGAAGACAAAGGAAACAGCGGCTATATTGGGTTCCCTTGGACCCAGGTCTTTTCCTTTCCATCCCTTGTTCAAGGGAGGAAATGGAAAGTCTCCACATTAACATATGGCTTCAAGGAAGCTCAGTTGGCTTCAGCAGCCTTTTTCAGCAAGCACCAAAACCCAAAGAGTTTTTGAAGCATTCTGGAGCATTTAGCTAATCTGAAGTTATCAGTAGTCTGCCAGAACCTATTAGTCAGAGGTTAACCTGGAGCCTTTTACTCATGATAGCCCTGGCCACTTCTGACACACAGGTCATGAGCATTGTTCTTTGGGGCAAGATCAGATTTTCAGAAAATCCTCCAGATTTTACCACCCCTATCTTAAAATGCTCTCGGGCTCCTTTATATCAGGAAAACGTGATGCAGGAAATCCAATCTATCCTGGAAGAGAGAGCCTTCAGATTTGCACCATGAGGTGATAGGAATCAGCAGGCTTATTCCAGGTGCTTCTTAGTAGTCAAATCTGGGGACTTTAGCTTAACCTGAATTTCAAGGAACTGAATCGCTATGTAGTCAAAGAGAAATAGTCATCCTGGGAGCCCCAAAGCCTTTTTTATGGGAGCATGAACAGCAGTGTACTAAGGACCTAGACCTGCACACAAAAATATTTCCCAAGCAACAGAAGTACCTCATTTCTTGAAGGAAACGGCATAACCTATTTTATGTGTTTGCCTTTTAGACCAGTGTGGGTTGATCTTTGGCAGTTGTCATGGCCTAACCACACAGGATGGGAATTAATGTGTTCCCTGACTTGGATGGTTGGCTGATGAAGGACACCATTCTCCAGTGTATCAAAAGATTAATGGCTATCACTACTGCTTTGGAGTTAGTAGGGTTCATGATAAACTACCCAAAGCCCCAGCTTGTCCCCAGCAGACAACTTGGGTACCTAGAAACCCTGCTAGTAACAACTTAATTCAAAACCTCCCTGTCCCAACACAGGATACAGGATATCACCAGTCTGGCAGAAAGGACTGGATGACTCAGCAGGTCACAGTTTGAAACATATTATATGGATGTTGGTTCTAGAAAACACAGCTGTATTCATAAGACAGATCCACATGCAGTAACCATAGTGGATCTTGAGATCCCTGTGGAAGTAAGCTTCACAAAGATTTTCACGTTGCATTCAGTAAATCCAGATAATGGATCTCCTTTGGGCCTGTCTGGCCTGGTGGAAGTTTGGGGCTGTTTTCAAACAGTAATGGGCTTCCAAAACCCTCCTGTTCAAATCACAGTGACCATGAGTGTTCCCAGCCTGAGATGGGGAGCTAATGTAAAGGGACTCTACAAGCAGGGAAGCTGATCTCTACAGAAACAACCACACATAAAATGATTTGGACATACATGGGATCATGTAGCTCAGAAACCTACTATCCCGGAAGGTGGAACTTGTTCAAATGGACAATCACATCACCATACTTTATATAACCAAGCCAGAAGGCACCAGATCATGCATTCAATACCTGATGGCGGAGAAAAAATCACACACAGGCTAAGTTAGTCTGTAACAGATCCTCATGAGTGGTCTCTGGATCAGGGAGTGGCAGATTAGCTCTCCCTCCAGCTAGGGATATTGGAGGTACTATCCACTTGAACAAGAAATTGCCAGTGTTCTCATTAGGGCACCAAAAAGAAACTGCATTAGCAGTGTCTTCCATCCTCTGATAATGCGGCTCCTGGACATTTTCCCATCAGTCCCTCTGGCCAGCACTAAGCACCTAAGAGAGAAACACTTACTTTTCCTTTTAGCCCCATACTGTCCCAACCAGGTATGATTCTAAAATCTTTTGCCATTGGCTAAAGGGGATTCTATCCAACTGAGATTCTGACCTCAGGTCATCATGCAAAACCATTGCACCTCACTCGATCCCAATCAGCAAGCCCTTGTCCTGTCAGGGTAGAGCTTCGTACGCACAGTGTATCTGAGTAGGTGATTCATGTCCTCCTGCCATCATGGAAACCTTTTGCAATGACCTACGATTCCAAATAGAAAAAAGACTTGCAATGTGATATAATTTGGCCCTGGGGAACCTCTTTACTTTTCAAGCGCAAAAGTTGTTGTCAGAACCTAGGTTAAAACAAAGTAAACTCCATCCAGATATGTCTCACAGCTATTTAAGCCTCTCAGTCAAAGTGACTCTGCAGTCCCTTACTCACAAGTTCATGAGGGGCTCAACACATTTGACCCCTCCTCATTAAAAAGCCCCTTGCATCTTGGAATAATAATATGATCCTGACTAAGCTGATGAAGATTTGTTTCAACCACCGAGTTTGGAAAGTCATTTTTCTGAAGGCAGTCAGGCCCATCAAAAGAAATTTAGAGCCCTAGTACATCATGTTTGCTGGGTCCCTACTTCCTCCCATTTCAACCTACTTACAGACATTTTGAGTGGGCCCCTGAGTGCAGGGCCCTAGTACAATTGTTCCCCCTTTTCTCCACTCTGCTCAGCCCTGGACGCAGTTAGTACAGCCTAAAGAATTAATGAGCTTCCGGATCTAGAGAGTGACTAATAAACTTATTTTTATTATTTGGTGGTGTGGACTCATCTGAGATTCTTCACCAAGTAACGTCAGAATTCCACTTAAATGAACCTATCATCCTTATAACATTATTTCCACACCAAATGCCCATCCTTAGGGAGGCTTTTTCTGTATATTTGTCAAAATGTCCTTGGGGGTTCTATTAGGGTCAAACAATTGACTTTAGAAAACCACCCAACTAGCTTTTTTAAAACACTTTATGCTAATTCGACCTGCTCGAACTTAACCCTGGAAGGCCGTGTCGAGGCACATTTGGTCCCAGGCAAGATTGTCACTACTGTCTGTCTTAGAGGCCTTGTTTAGACCAGGATTTTGATGTGTTACCTAACACATGTTAATAGCTTAATGTAGACAAGGCATATATGCCTCTAATGTATTTAGTTTGTCTAGTTAAAGCCTAGGTTCCCTCATATCTAAAGCGTAGAGTTTTAAATATGTGTTGCAAACGGGTTTTTTAACATAACCACGCTCCATTTTTAGAAGTTCTTCTGCGGAACCCCTTTAAAATGGTTTATATATATCACATAATAAAATCCTAGGAGATATCTTTACAGAGAGGAAATTTCATCTGCTTCTTTGAAGAGATTGTGACAAAATTCTCCTTTCACATTTTGGGAATTGTATTCTTTTAGGGTTTCCCTGCTTACACCTAATTACTATTTTTTCTTCTTTTTCCGGGGCATACTTTAACTAAAATAATTTTCAAATTACCTTATCATCATGGGAGCTTCACTTCCTATGCCACTGAAGGAATTGATTGGAAGGTTTAAAGGGCAACATTTATGTACTGCGTGTGTGGCATGTAACATGCAGTAGGGGGCACAGATCCTAATGTAGCTTGTTAATGGTGCTCTCCAAGATCAGAATTCTTTAAGGCTGTAGCAGTTCTCCCAAACTCATACTAAGGAGCTAAAAATCAAGAATGGGAATCCTTTTGGAATGATATCTGTGGAGAAACAGTTTTATAGGTAAGTATTTTTCTCTTTCATCTCAATTCTTTGAGCCATTCAAAGGTGTTAAGTTAACAACATAGCTCAGACAGATTGAGGATATTCCTGTTAGCAGCTACTCCATAGCCCAATACTGTACAGTGCACATATACACATTCCAGTCAAATATTTGAAAGGATCAGGAGACACTTGAACATCGTGATGGTCACTGCAGAGCACTTAGGTGCATTTTAAAATTATTCTTATCACATGTACAGTTTTCAATGGTTCACTAAAAACTGGACATAAAGCCACATTGAGTACTTTGCCACTTACTCTTTTCTGACTTTAAATCTATACCTACATTTTATTTATTTTCATTATTTATTTCAATGTTATTGTTAAAACAATTTCTGAGCTTCTCACCATTGCTTGTGTCCATTTTCTTGGCCTACAAATAAGGTTTTGCATGCAAAAATTCAAAATATCAATTCATAAAACATGCCTACCTGCAGTGAAATCCAGGAGGTCTGGAATACAAGAGAAGGATCAGCCTGGAGAATGAAATGGGGCTGAACCTAGCCTAAACTAAGCCTCCCTCCCAATACATGAAACCATATTGTTTGAGGAGCAGACATTTCAAAAGTTATTCTGAGAGGTGAGGCAGAATGGACATTAATTCCTGCAAGACAAGCCCAAAAATGGAGCACGCAGCAATGCTCAAAAGCCTAGAATTCTTTGTTTTGTTCTTGACCTGGTTTCCTACATCTTCAGCCCTCTGGTTTCCTGGATCTACTTCTTGCTAATATAGTTTAAGGGTGACCTTCATGCTGAGGGTGATATACAAATGTTACTTCTGACTATTTTCTTCTGCATGAATGGGGTCAAAACAGGGCTTATAGTTGCATTTCATTTGCTCATAATCTGAAATTGTAATCTGATTCTGTGGAAAACTATTATTAAAAATGTGCATCTTTGTTTTGAGTACCTGATCCCCATTATTTTTTTATCATGGATTTTGTGTGTGCATTTGCTACTTTTAGAAGTTTTGTTCATGGTCTTATTCCTATTTACTTTCTGTAAAAGTTGTACAAGCTCTGGGAAAATGTGTAATAAATTAGGCCAGTGTTGCAAAGAGGTTTTTTAACATAACCACGCTCCATTTTTAGAAGTTCTTCTGGGGAAACCCCTTTAAAATAGTTTACTGATGTACCTCTGAATCTTAGCCTCTGTGCCTGGCAAGTTTAATTTCCTTTCCTGTTGTTTACCTCTCTTGTTTACCTCCTGTTTACATGAGTAAATTTGCCCCTTCTATGGTTTTTTTCCCTAACTCTGTTGTTTCCCCTGATCATTTTACGCTGTAGCAGCTGTGTAATGTTAATTGCTTTCATCTGTATTTTATCCTGCAATCATGAAGGTTCATAATAGAGAGAGCGGGAATTGCTACAGAATTTCAGACACTTCATAAACTTTACATTAAATGCACCTTGTTGAATTGCTAAAAAATACAGCACATATTTCTTATCAGAATAGCCATAAATTCACAAGCAGCCTGTCTTTTCACTTTGTGTGAAGAATCAGCATGTAGGGATTTTTTATGTCAGAAGTAATTATTTCCACACTGATGATATAGTTCTATAATGACACATTGTTTGACAAAGCTCCCAAGGGACATCTAAATCTTAAAAATCATCTGTGCTATTATGACAGCATCACTTTATAATATCCCCAGAACAAAATCTTTGAAAAAGCTCCTTCTGTGTTTTAGAAGGGATACCAAGGCCTGATTCATGCCATGATTTTAGTCTACTTGAATGTTATGCTTGCCGTCCAGGAGGTCTAAACCTTTTGTATCTGTGCCTGATGCATGTAATTGCCAAAATTATAATTCACAGACCATGATGATCACTTAGGGGTATGTGGGATATTAAAGCACCTGTCACTTTGGAATATATATCCCCCTGGGGGTAAGCATACATACAGAATGTGGCAGCAAAACTTTTGACTCTTGTCTGCCCTAAATATTAGTCTGATGTCCACCTAAGACAAAATTAAATAGGTATTCCAAATAGTATATTTATGAGTATGATTAAACAAAGGCTACTACAATCTGTTAGACTTAGTGGAGAGGCAGGAATTCAAGTGCTGAGTTGTTAGTTTCTACAGAAGTGCCTTCTCTTCTAGGTCTGCTCAAACAACATTGTTTTTATAGATTTCATCATAAGTTAAAGCATCCAGGGATGCCCAAACCCAGTAATGACTTGAAAAACGTTGAGGGTTCAAGGCTGTTACAAACCGGACAGAGATCAGTTGTTCTCCATGTCCACTGAAGATAGGACAAGAAATAATCAATTTAATCTGCAGCAAGGAAGATTTAGATTAGATATTAGGAAAATCTTTCTAACTATGAGAATAGTTAAGTGCTGGAATAGGCTTCTAAGGATGTTGTGAAATCCCTGGCCTTGGAGGTTCTTAATAGGTTAGAGCACACTGTAAGGGATTGTCTACATATACTTGGCCCTGCCTCAGTGCAAGGGGCTGGAATAGATGACTTCATGAAGTACCTTCCAACTCTACATTTTATGATTCTATGAGACGTGGAGGCTCCCTTTTCCATTAAGCCCAGTCAACCAGAACATTCTCCTTTCCAAGCATAAATGTTTTGTAGATATCACAACTTTTTCATGATCATTAGACCAAACTTTATTGCAAATGTCACTCTGAGGTCATCCCTTCCTCTCTGTTTATGTGATAACCCATCTTGTTTTAATGTGTGTACTTGAACCTGAAAGCACAAAGCAACATCTAAAGGTGAGAAATAAAAGAGCTTCTAAAACTGATATTTCTGTGCAACAGGTTATCTTCTATAGCAGGTAACAACCTATCCAATATGGCACACACGAAGGGTGAAATTTTCGCCTATAAAGAGGTCTAGTCATTTTGATGGTCCTCTTACAGGCATAAATTTCTCCCTGAATTAGCATTTCTGGAAAACTGTTTCTGAAGAGCATAGCGCCAAACAGTGGTGAGGAAGGTACCACTCTTGCTATATTTGATGGTACCAAGCATCTCTAATTTTACCTGTTACACCTCCATGGTGGGAAAAAACCCACAACTCCAATCTGCTTTTGAGGCATGGGGTAAAATTTTCATAAGCTGCCAAATTACTTAGGAGTTGAGGTCCCATTTTCAAAAGTGACTTAGGGACTTAGAAGCCTAAGTTCCATTGACTTTCACTTTTGAAAATGAGAAACTTTTAGAAGTTCATAAATGATTTAGGAATTTTTATATAGCGTGTCCATTAGATAGAACAAAGTAGTTAAGTAGGAATTTGAGGAGGTAGTTAAAAGGCTTTCTTACAAGAATGAAGGTGCAAAACCATCTGAAGTAGAAAAGATTACTTCAGATTATCATTTCCTCCTTGCAGAGAAGAAAAGGTTAATTTGAAAAACCTGGCAAAAAGGAGCAGAGAAGAAACATGAAAAAGCAGCCTGCTGAGAAATTACCAGAAGCTCTATTAGCCTACACTGAAATGTTAAAAATTTGTACTGATAGTTTAAGTAAAAAGCAAAACTAATTAATTAATTAGCATAACAAGGTTTTCCAGTTTTAGTGTAGTATTTCTAATGTCCAAGATTGTGAATTTACCGCATAACAGAAAATAACACCCACTCCCTCTCTGGCAGAAGTAATCTAAGGACCTATCAGCCTATGGTGTATTCTCTACTTTCTCCTGAGCTAATAAAATCGTATTAGATGAATTCCCAGTGGCAGGAGGGAAAAAGGATTCCACAGCAGTTACTAAGTAAAAGGAAAAGAATAACACTCATATAACCTTAAAGTTTTGTTTCAGGGAGTTCTGGAGAAATCCAAGATCTCTGCTTTTCAGTGATTACAGTTCCCCTATAAAATAATAAAAAATACTTAATTTATCTATTGCTCTTACATCTTCAAAGCCCTGTATTGATATTGACTAAAACCTGTAAGGTAGCTAAATATTAGCATATTTCACAGATGTAGAAATGTTCATTGAGCAAGCCACTTTTCTCACTCAACAAAGTCAGTGACAGTCTTACGACTAGAACTCAAGACTTCTTGACTTCCACTCCTATACTCCAGAGCGTGCTGTTTCAAAGCTTCAAAAAACTGAAAGTGAAGTTCTCCCATGAAAAATGTCAGGGACCCACAGCTGAGGGCAGACACAGCTCTTTGCCCTTAGCTGATTCAGGTAATGAATCTGGTCTTCTGATTGGCTGAAGACTCTATCAGGCACATTCTCAAATACTGCAGCAAGTGTGGGTCTCTGGCTGTTCAACAGTATTCCATGCTTGCAGCTGTGTTTTTGATCCTGCTGTCAGCACCTTCCTTGCTCCTGTCCCATGGCTCGCAGTCCTGGTTTCCTCCCCTGGCTCCTGGTTTTCTGCCCTTGTCCCTCCTCTGGTTGATAGTCTGGTTCTGACCTTTGGCTCCTGGTTCTTTCCTCTGGCTTTCTCCCTGGATTTGGTATTTGGCTTCTGACCTCAGCTCTAACATTTGGTTTCTGATTCCTGGCTCTCAGCTGTAGCTCATTCCCTGGGCTTGATAACTTGACTCC
The DNA here is from genome assembly GCA_007922305.1 of Dermatemys mawii. Lineage (NCBI taxonomy): Eukaryota > Metazoa > Chordata > Testudines > Dermatemydidae > Dermatemys > Dermatemys mawii. Next base: position 36,477,549 of record ML677332.1, read on the forward strand.
TGATTCAGGTGCTGACCACTAAGCTTGGTGACTTCTGTTCCAGCCACTAAGCTAGCCTCCCTGCCCATAGCCTTGTCCTTAACAAAAAGTGACTGCAAAAATGCTATAGTGAGGTTCAGTATTTTTTCCCTCTCAGTTATTCTAGATTATATGTGTTCTGTTTACAATATAAAGCTGTTTTTCTGTCAGTTTTGCAAATTCATTCTAGGATTTGAGAATTAATAACATTCTTTCCTTCTACTAGCTATTATGCAGAAGTCAGCTATTGCATTAAAAAAATCAGTTATCTTAGATAAGATGAAAGATGATAGGGCTAAATGCAGAGTAAAATTCCTCTTTTTCTCTCTCTCTCTCTCTCTCTTTCCTGAGACTGTAAATAGCCAGATACCGCTGCCAAGCTTTACTAATCTTGGCCTATTAAAATTGTGTAGCATAATTACATTAATTGTATTAAATTGTTTTTGAGGGCAGTAACACAAAGTCCTTTAATTGCTTCCCGTTGAAAAATGTTATTGCAACATTGTTTTAAAAAATGATAATTTTGGGGTATTTTAACAGCAAATAACTTCCTTCCTTAACCATCTGACTGCTTCTGTATCTGTAGGTAGTAGTACACCAGTAAAAAAGAAGACCAGCACTGAGAGGGTTAATGATTGATGAATAATATGGCAATGATTTAGAAAGATAGAATACTGGAAATTAGACTTTGGTTCTTTTGACATGCTCTGTTTCAAATGAATTTAAAACTTCTTGACCTATGAAAAGATGCTTTGGATTCCCTTATAACCAAAAGTTTATGGTTCTCAAACTCTTATACTCATGACACCTTTCACACACTGTATAGCATCCCCCTTATAAATTAAACACTTTCTATATACAGTAGACTCTTGATTATCCAGGATGATAAGGAAAAAATTAATTCTGGTTAATAAAATCCTGGCTAATCACCATCCATAGGAAATATGGGGAGGGAGGGTTGGTTCACTGGCTGCCGTGTGCCCTGGTGGGATTTTTTTTTTTTTTTTTTTTTGTTCTTGGGTCAGCAACAAAGCCAGAGCCTGCCCTGCGAGTTATGCGTATTTTTTTTTTGACATCCTGGTTAATCCACTTTCTGGTTAACCCAGTCCTGGATAATCAAGAGTCTACTGTATATTGAACACTATTATAAATGCTGGAGGTGAAGCAGGGCTTGGGGATGGAAGCTGACAGTCCACGTAATAACCGCTTGACCCTCTAAGGGTCATGACCCACAGTTTGAGGACTCCTTGGATCATTTAGACATGTCCATAGTTCCATACTGTCTTCTTATAGCAGAAAATACTGGATGACAGAATATTCTGTGAGAGACAAAGTAGGTGGAGTACTATCTTTTATTAGACCAACTTCTGTTGGTGGAAGGTACAAGTTTTCAAGCTACAAAGAGCTCTCTTCATGTCTGGAGAAGGTAGCAGGCTGTCTGAGCTAAATACAAGTTGGGGCAGCTTGTTAAGCAGAAGGTGTAACACATGTCAGGAACAGTCATTTGAAATGAAGTGAGCAATTAGGGGTTAGATTGTTATGCATATTGTAGTATGGTGTGCCACAAATTGTAATGAGCCATAAAACCTGTGTCCCTGTTAAGTCCATGATTTTTGGTGGTTAGCACAGTTATGAATATAAGTTCCTAGGTTCATCTTTTGAAGGTGTTGTGCAGGTTTCCCTTAAGGACAAATATTGAAAGATCAGGCATAGAATGGCTGCTTTGAGACCAAGACTGCTACAGCATATCCTGGGAGTAAAACAGCTACAAGCACACAGAATATTCTATAAACAATTTAGCAACCTCACTGAAAAAAAGGTAATTGGTTCTTAACACTGATCTCCTTAATACTGGAGCCTGGAACAGTGACCAGGATCAGGTGGGAACTTTGAAGGTGGCTTATTACAGCATTTCTCCCCCACCTCCTGAGCTGCACTGAGCCTGTATCTAGAAGTGAAGGTACAGACTGCCCTCTGACAAAAGCAATGGAATAAAAAATAAAGCACTAAGACTAAAGCCTTCAAGGATGGCTAGCCAAGGAAGCCCATCAAAGAGAAACTGAAGTCTAGATGTATAGACTATTAGTTTTTCAGAACAGCTTAGTTTCAGGATTTTTTTCATGCATGCTGACATTGTTTAGCAAGTATCTGATCATATATAACAGAAATCTTTGCTGGAATGGCAAATAAGGACAAGCTACATATCATTAAGTCAATATACCTGAAAAAATCTTTGAGAAGATGGATTATATCTGCCATGGATCTGCAGAAGCGACAAAGAGTCCTGTGGCACCTTAAAGACTAACAAAAGTATATCTGCCATATTCTTCTGCAGCAGCCCTTGGCCCCTGTGAAGTATTGAACTTCTTGTTGTTTAAGAGTTGCAAAACAGTTTCTCACAGTTGCTGTGTCCATTTTGGTTTCAAACATCTTATTTTAATATTCCAGAAGATGCATTCTAAAGATTTCATATCAAGTTAATTGTCTTAAAGATGAAGAGGGGAAGGAGAGAGAGATTAAAAGTACTTTTCTTTGTGAGGGAAATGAAATTTACTCATTTGTCATCTGATACCACAGGGTAAAAAATGGACTTTGGTTTGTTTTATATTTGTAGCACAAAGGGCCCCAACCATCTGAAAACAGAGTCTCCCACGCCAAATTGACTTGACAGAATACATGCTAATAGAAACACCACCTCCATAAGATAGCAATTTAAAGTAAGACATCAGCTGGTTCAAATTGGGTCCTAAAACCAGCTACCTTTCATTCTGGATGCTTTTCTCTCTGTTAGTCCTTTTCCCTCATAACCACAGTTGTATCCTATAGTTGAGTAGTGGGGATCAGACAGATTACTATGAGAATGAAGTGGTGCTGTAATCAGTCACTAAGGTAGAGAAGCAGGATGGATACTGCACCTTTCTTCCTTGCAATCAAGAACATGATATTTAACATGCCTTTGAACCTGTTTCCTGCATGGCAATTCAATGCACGAACCACAAAACTTTAGGCCTGACCCAAAGTTTGCTTTCCCCTTCCTCTTATTTTACCTTTGTATGCCTCCACTAGGCAAGTGAGAGTTAAATATTTAGTTGGGGGCCTTCTCCAAAGATTGTCCATTTTCTGAGATCCTTCACAAAAATCTGTGTACTTAGCACCCTTCATTTTGATTTCTCTTGAACTCAAGAGTGAAGAAGTTTCTTCCTAGACTCTGGAAGAAAAAAACCATGTTCATTATGCTCAGCAGCATTGTTGCTAGCAAATGGGCATGCTCAATATCCTCAAATGCTTCCATGGCTTCTTCACATTTCATCCATGTGAGCAGCCCTTTGAACATTCTGAGCCACTCAGGGGAATGTGGCTGGGCCTAGACCATTCCTTTCTCCTCAGGAGCCTCTCCTCTTCCCAGGCTCTTTACTCCCCTTCTGCTTCCTTTACCCTCAGGAAGCCAGATGCTTTTAAAGAAGAAGGGACACAGAGCTTCCAGAACACAGCGGAGACAGGCCTACCAGATTGGTGAGCACCATTTTTAAACACACTTGAAACATTCAGGCACATGCATGCCAGCACAGGCAAGGAAAACTGGAGGCTATTTGTGCAAAGCTTTGAGCATGGAAAATACCAGTTATTGTTCTACTAAATAACATTTTATCCTTGCTGGTTAAGAACTTAGATATTGCTGCCACGCTGGTGCTGAGGACTGCTAGCCCCAAATTGAATGTTTATGTACCAGTACACTGGCCCATATGACTCCCAAGACTTTGATAAAGTTAATGGCAGTACAACTGTTTCACATTCTGCTAGTACTGATAATGCTGATAATATTCACCCATAACAGAAAAAACAATTATTTTTCAGGAGTTTGCCTTTCAAAGATAGTGCAAGTTAGGAATAAATGATGGAGGAATTCCAGGGGAGTGCTACTTCACTGACATCATTATTACAACTCTTTAGTCATAATCACATGCAATCTTGCCACTCATTATCATGCCCATGCTGATGATTACTCCAGTTGGTCGACTTCAGATCTCATGGAGTCCAGGGTGGTTGCCATATATTGGATTTTTTTTTTTTTTGGAGTCTGGATTAGGAAATAATATATGGTGACTGATGATTATATTCTTGTCATATATGGGATTTACAATTCACGGTGATAAGAGGGCAAGAGCAACCTATCATAGCTTCTGTTAACAAAAGAGAACCTTTAGCATAATGTAAAATTCTACTTATAGAGCCAACAAACCAGAAATAATTAGAAAACTCATGAAAAACACTTAAACTCCAGGCCTGAAACCATTAATTGTGAATGTCCTCAAGAAAGTTAAGGGAACAACTTTTATAAGTAAAGGCTGCAGTGCTCAGCCCTTAATTAGCTAGGAGCCATTCCTTCTGATTACAGGGTATCTGCACAACATATGAAAAATCTCACAGAAAAGACACATCTCTGCACCCATCATTGGCTCAAGAATAATAGCCTTAGCCCTTAGATGATGTGGATGAATTCAGCAACCCACTGTTCTTGTATCTGCACTTGCTAAGGGAAGATTATCATAGCTCTAGGTTCTCCTCATACAATTACCTGAACAGATAAACTCTATCGCAGGGATCGGCAACCTTTCAGAATTGATGTGCCAAGTCTTCATTTATTCACTTTAATTTAAGGTTTCACGTGCTGGTAATACATTTTAATGTTTTTAGACGGTCTCTCTCTAAGTTTATATATTATAAAACTAAACTATTGTCGTATGTAAACTAAACAAGGTTTTCAAAATGTTTAAGAAGCTTCATTTAAAATTAAATTAAAATGCTGATATTACACCTCCGGCCCCCTCAGTCCGTTGCTAGTCTGGGGTTCCGTTCACCTAGGCCGGCAGTGCAGCCAGGATCCCGGCTGGCAGGGGGCCGGCAGTCGGAACCCCTGACTGGCAGCGGGTTGTGTGGGGCCAGCAGCTGGGACCCCAGACTGGCAGTGAGCTCAGCGACTCAGCCCACTGCCACCCAGGGGTTCCATCCACCAGCTCTTGCCAGCCAAGATTCCAGCTGCCGGCCCAGCTCAGCCTGCTGCTGGTCTGGGGTCCCAGATCTGCCCACATAGTGGGTACCTACCTTCTCCCTGGTTCCGGCCCATTCTCTTACCCTCTCTGTGCACTGAGCTGAGGGTGGGAGTGCACTGAGCACAGGGCTGGGGTGAAGGAGCAGGCTGGGATATAGGGTCTGGCCAGGAGCTACAATGAGGGAGGGGGCTCAGGGTTGGGGCAGGAGGTTTGGGTGTGGCGTGCTTACCTGGGCAGCTCCCATTTGGTGTGAGGGGTGCAGGTAGGAATGTGGGGGTGGGTGTGCAGGAGCTCCTGTTTGGTGCGAGGGGTGGGGATGTGGGGGGTGCATGGGATATGGGGGCCTGGGTATGTGGCGGGGTGCCAGAGTCAGGGCATGTGTGAGGATGGTGAAGGAGTCAAGCAGAGGGTTGGGTGTATGTGAGGGGGATGCAGGGGTCAGGGCAGGAGCCTGGGGTGTGTGCAGGGGGTGCAGGGCTCAGGGCAGAGGGCTGGGTGGGTGTGCTGGGGTGGGGTCAGGAAAGAGGGCTGGGGGTGTGGGCTGGGGTCATCGGGGTGCTCTTGGCAGGCTGCTGGAGGGGATATGCCCCGATTCCACCCCCTTCCCCAAGGCCCTGCCCCTGCCTCTTCTCTGCTCCCTTCCCAGAGCAGCGAGCAGGCTGCGGCTCCTCCCTCTCCCCCTCCTCGCAAGGGCCATCAGTTGATCAGCATGGAGGGAGGAGGAGGAGGAGGAAGGGCAGAAACCCAGCACGCCGTGGAAAGAAGCAGAGGAGCTTACCCGGCAGCAGCAGCTGCCAGAACCAAGCTTCTGCTCCTTGCCCCCTGCCCCTTCAGGAGAGGGCAGGAGGGCGGAGAAGAGAGGGCTGGGCTGGGCCAGGCTAGGCAGGATTTTTAATGGCCTCGGCAGGCAGCAGCATGCCATTAAAAATCAGCTCACATGCCGTCTTTGGCATGCGTGCCATGGGTTGCCAACCCCTGCTCTATATCTGAATCTCTCACTATGCTGTGCATATCTCAGAAATGAAGCAGCATGGTCTTCCCCTTAAAGAGTCAGGGGCACCGGGGAGCAGTGAAATATAGAGGACCCCAACCGGCAGTTGCTGGGATTCATTTGATGGAGCCAGACAACATCTAATGATTAGGTTTGATAATTTCCAGATACGGGATATAAAGAAAGGCCTTTCTACATGAAGCTGCCTAGAACCAGGAGAGGGCTGGGTGTGCACTTTCTTGTGTCTGCAGCAGATGGCTTCAGGAAGGCAGGCAAGCCGTAAACACCCACCGTGGGAACGGTCCAGTCCATTAAGCTATCAGAGGGCCTCACCATCTCAGTTAAGAACAGGACTGTTGCCTTTTGTTGTTTTTCAGTTTTCCCAAGTTAAAGAATAAACAGAGCCCTGAGGTAAGAAATATAAACTGAACTAGGTGTGGCCAATTATTTGATCAGGTTCATTAGCCTACAGAACCCTTATAAACTATTAGCTTCTAAGGAGAGCCATGAAACAGGCCCGCCTCATTTCTCCCCCACTACACACACACTCTTCTTTAAGCAGATCTTGGCACACAAGAGAATGTGGCTTAGAAATTATAAAGCATCTCCAATTCCCTATGTTGATTTGATGCCTATCCGTGAAACTCTGAACAGCTGGCCTCAGACAAAATCTAGTTTCTCTTTTGCCCCCTTTTCCCTACTTATTTTTAGTAAACTGTAATTATTAAGCTTACCTGTATAACGTTATGTACAAAAAAACCCCTGCAACTCTTCCTATGACTTCTCCTTATCAGGGCTGGCTCTCTAACGTTTTTGTTGCCCCAAGCCAAAAAAAAAAAAAAAAAAAAAAAGGTGGCTGGGGTGCCCCCAAAGCAAAAAAAAAAAAAAGCAAAGCGGCCCCAACCCCGCCCCACCACAAAAAAAAAGGGGGGGGGGGGGCAGTTGGAATGTGCCGCCTCAAGATTGGCCAGAATGTCACCCCTTAAAATGTGCTGCCCCAATCACCTGCTTCCTCAGCTGGTGCCTGGAACCAGCCCTGCTCCTTATATGTAACGTCTGTTTAAGACATGGCTGCTGACAAGGAGAAGTTTCAAAAATATCTTTTTTGTACATACAGAATGTCGGTATCTGAGCAACACTCTTCATATCATTTTTGCCTTGGTAGCCTTGTGTGTATGTTTTTTTCTTTGTTTTAAACACCTCGAACTCAAGTTAATCAGGAGAGGTGTTTTGATGTTCTCTTAAAGGAGAAACCCTTAACATTGAGGCTTTGGGTCCAGTGTAAATGGTCTCCAATTCATCATTCCAGCTTCTGTAATCTGACAGTCTCTAAGGACCAAATTCATTGCTGGCATAACCAAATATATCTCCCCTGTACTTCAATGGGAGTTACACCCACTCACACCAGGGATGAATTTGGCTCTCTTATTGTAGTCATACTCAAATCTTAATGATTATAAAATAAGAAACAATTATAAGAAACTATGTCCGGTTGCCATGTATTAGGCTATGAGGAGGCTTGTGTGCCATTGTCTGTTGATTTGAAGAACTTGGAACTGATTAAATTATCAGCCCCATTTTTGTCTTGCAGCCATCTCTCAATGAATGGCATTTATCCCATCTTGCATGATGGCTCTGAAAGAACATCAACTTTGGCACCATTTCTAGTTTTAGACCCACCAGAGCACTGTCATCTTTCTAAGTGCTAGCAACTTCTTTGGTATTATTACTTTGTATAGTATCAATCATCAATAACATTCCCTTCCAACCACAGCTGAAAATGTTCCACCTCAGAAATGAAAGCATTTGAGTGCTCATAGTCCTCATATTGAGTTTCTCATATTGTCTGTGAGGAAAAGGACAAAAAAGAACTTAACAATCTTAATGGTCTTAATGGTCTCCAAACTCATAGGTAAAAACTCTGCTAACTTTTTGGAAGAACTAAGGGACCTGCTGGTAAGTATTATGCTGAAATCCTCAAGGGTTGCTGATCTCAGCTTCAGTTCAAAGACCAGAGATAACTTAGTATTTAATCTTCTGGTTCACATGGAAACCATGAGATTCTTCTCAAACTGTCTCTGGATTCTCTCAGTGGACCTGATCTGCAGCTTAGGGTGGGCCTTTGGAGACACCACAAACACCCAACCTCCCTGGTCAGACCATTATCCACTATCCCCATCCAGGCAAAGGTCAGAGCCTTGCTTCCCACCTGCCAGGGAAAATCAAAGCGGTTTTTCCCTCAATAATTCTTGAATCCTTTACACTTTCAACTTGCCCTGGGAGAGCAAGCTACTCAGCTACAAAGCTAAGACTCACAAGTTAGTATGTCACTACCTGACAGTCACTGTCAAAGCCTTGGCCCTGAGTTTCCCATGTCACCAAGAAGAGCACGATAGTTCACAGGTAAACTCTAGTGGATGGAAGTGCACAAGCAGAAGACTAAAATGCTGATGAGACACAACCAGTTCTGAATCCAGGCATCAACAGCATAATGACTTCCTACAGGACAATGCCACCACAGTAAAGAAACCTCTACCATCACCACCTCCCCTTCATTTTCTCTCTGTCATTCTGTGTCAGTCTAATGGGTACCTGCCAAAACAGTTCATAAATACACTGGAATAAAATAAATTACTATTCAAATGTGGAGAAATGTTTTAAAAGGAATTAGGAAGATCTCACCGATACATACATGGCATTCTGAGAGCTCTGACATCTTGAATCCACAGATGGAGGTATGAAGGAAAATTTCTCTCTAGGAAATAATATTCCTATTAGCCGTAACATAATTTAGGAGGGTAGTAGAAGTTAATGGTTGAGACTTTTAGCTAATATCTGACAAATGATGGAGTTTATACAGAACCCCTTTTATCTAAGTAGCCTAAGTTAGTATCATTATTCCATCTTTACCCTGAAAGTGACATAGACAAAAAGCACCATTTTGAACACATGCAAAAAGGAAATAACAAAGAAGGTAAGAGGGATGGAATCCTGTCAGAACATTATAGAGCACACTGGAGAATTCTGAAACTCAATTAATCTGCTGAAATTATTTTAAGGCCTCCATATGCTTCTATATCCACCATCAGAATGGATAAGGTTGTCTGAGGAAAACTTATGAGCCAAAACAAACCTCTTTATATTCAAAAGTACACTCTGCAAGGGGAGTATTTCTTTCTTTGGCCATACCAGATATGGTATCTGGTCATTATTCTACATCTGGAAGATTACCGCTATACAAAACATTCTTCTGACCCATGACAGCATAATCCTAAAATGGGTGACATATCTTGTCTTTATACCCAGCTGCATCCATGATTTTGCAATCTGCCAACTCTACCGAATGAACATAAGAAGACGAATAAGGGTTAATCACCATGGGCCACGTCCTTTTTCAGCCCTTCCTTAGAAAAAAAATTCATTGACCTCAATGAGAGTTTTGTCTGAGTAAAAACTAAGTTCTTCAGAACTTGGCCCCATGAAAATAATAACCTTTCCCTTACTGAAGTTTTCTTCCAGCACACACTTCCATCCTTATATTTATGGAAAGGAGATGTTCCTTAATTTATTTGTCAAAACTGGGAGTGTGCTGTGATTATACCATGGGAAGGAAGTTTTAAGGTGACTGGGGGAATTCCTAACAGGTCTTAGCAGCTTTTTACAAGCCATCTCCCATACTGAGAATTTCCTTAGCATTGGGAAGTCCCCGGGAGGTGTAGACTCACATACCCGATTTTTAACTTCCCCAACCCCCTGCAATCCTCAATACAGGAGGTGAGGAGGGGTGCAAAAGGGGTGTGGCTGGAGTATATTACACTCTATCCCTGAACTGGGGCTCATGGCCAGCTGCTGAATTTTAGAATAGCCCTACAGCTCCACTTTCTATGAGGCTATGAAAAAAACATTTAATTCTTTCAACCTGTAACTGTCTTGTTTTCAAGTACGAAAGCTGGAGGCCAAGAAAGATGACCCAATTCTGCCTGTGTATACACAGTCGTCCATCTACAGTACCTATTCTGCATGCAAATCCCCTTCTATCTCTCACGCTCTCCCATGAATTTATAAAGCACCCATCACAATACATTCAAAGTGGTAAATGACCAACACATACTGAGAGCTTCATTTGAGTGAATGAGACTAGTAGTACAAAAAAGAACTTAATGGAGATGGTCCAGGAAATCTGTAACAAGTTCTGGAAGTTGTAACATGACAGCACCTTGATAATCCAATCCCTGTTAAATGCTCCAGTTCAGTTTTGCAAACTCCACTGATCCTGTTGCAGAATGGTAGGTGATGCTGCATGCTGTCTATGTTGTTACTTGTTTTCCAGATTAATTAGTATAATTGATATAGGGTGACCAGATGTCCCAATTTTATAGGTACAGTCCTGATTTTTAGGTCTTTTTCTTATATAGGCTCCTATTACCCCCCACTCCCTGTCCCGATTTTTCACATTTCCTGTCTGGTCACCTTATAACTGAATGATCTAACTGCATGAGTTTCAAACTGCTGATATAATGAATGAGCTGTGTCATAGAAGGGGTTACCTGCTTTAAAAAATAAGTTACAGTAAAATCTCATTAAAAATCAACACCAGGATCAGCAAAAATAAGCTGTCTAGCAGACAGTCTCTATCTGAAGGTCAAACAAAATTGTACTATAAATTTGGGGATACTTTAAAGTGGTGCTTTTAGACACTGAATTGTTTATTGAAGGATTCTTTGGTGCAGTTTTATTCATCAAGATAAAATAAAATCTTTTGCAAGCGCAGTGTATATTTTGCTGATATTTGCATCCCTTTCTCGTCAGGCTACAGGTTCAAGCTATTGAGTTCTTTTGTACATTTCTGGGTCAGCTTAAAGACAGCTCAGTAGTCATAACTATTGGTATATGCTTTCTACATATTGGCCTGAAGGGCTGGAAGAATTCCCGTGATTGTAGAAAGGATTCCTCTTCTGCAAAAATGCCATCCTCCGAGCCTTTTCTAATCTGATTAAATCAGATTGCACTTCTACTGCATCATGCATCAGCTTGTTACATTTGTATTACACGCTGCTGTGCTGCCAATTTACAAAGCCTCTCCTCTGTCCCCATACCAAATGTATTGTGCAATGTGCTCTAAAGAAGAGAGCGAGGAGGGGCAATAAAACGCACAGCAAAACTGATGATGTGCTTGTTAAATTGGCACAGTTAGCAGAGAATATTAAAATAGACGTAGCAGCACACTGACTCGTTAAGGAAAGCGCAGTGTCGGCAGTTTCCGAAATATGTAAACAAAGCACATCCCTGCTTCTTAGTGCAGAAGCAATCTGCTGAAAGTGGGGATTTCTAATTATCCAGGGGAAATGTAGATCTCTGCTTAATTAACTACATGCACAGCTTCATAAATTTCATATTTTCCTTACAGAGAAAATATTCTCATCAGCTGTATCTCCAGTACATATAAAGTTGTAATTAACAATAAGATACAAAGAGTATGATTTGCGAATCAGTATTACCAATGTACTGTTCTTTTGTGTCAGAAAAGCTGGATATTTTTTTTTCTCTTGTGTGAGTCTTTCCCATGGAAAACTCATTTAAGTGTAAGCTACTTATCTGCTCCTCTTCACCATAATATCTTAGTACCTGTCATAATTTCTCAGTGAAGGAAATGTCCAGGAATGGCATTTTCTGCCAGACATATGAAATGATTTGCCATGCCTGATCAGATCAGATCATTAGTCCATCAAATCCAGTATCCTGACTCTAGCAATAGTTGGTGTTTTCAGAATAAGCTCAAAACCTCAAATCTGTACCTGCCCATTTAAGCTGTGGTGTAAGCAGGGCTTTTATCCGGCACCTTTCATAGACTGTATTATGCCCTAAAGAAAGATGTTGATCCTGTTCTTAATGTTTACTGTTAAAATGTAATTTTGCCTTTTATTTTAGAATTCAGTACTTTCCAAATAACTTTTCTTTCCCCATCTATCCAGAATGAAGCTGTTCATTGTTTGTACAGCAGACGAAGCAAGAGACAAAATGAACAGCTGTTGTCTGGCCATGATTTAAATATTTTTTAAAATGCCATTCAAATGTTAAAGGTTTGCCTTCATAATGACAACTCAGCCATCAAACTCCTTCAGTTTATAATAATAATAAATTAATATAATAGCTATGTAGTGTTTTTCATCCTCAAGGATTGTAAAGTATTTTGCAAACACAGCTAAAAGGAATGTAGAATGGTGTGGTTATAAAAGATTTTATAAGGTATGAGCTGTGGATGCTCTGTATTATTCTATTGGTGAAGCCAAGGGTGAATTACGCAGGTTATCCCAAAAGAATTGTAATAAAACCCTTATATAGATCAAATAATCAAGGACTTCTCATGTCACAGAAAAACTTTCACATTTTTAGAAAAAAGTTTAATTTACCTCTGAATTACTCTAGTTTTAAGGTGTCATCCCTCCATTAAAATTAATGGTATTATGCCATCATAAAACTGAAGTAAGAGTGGTGAATTGAACGGTCAGTGGGGGTTATTTTTCATCTTCCTTTATCATTGTTGTTTTATATATTTATTTTGATTTTTACATAAAAATAACTAAAAGAGTTCATATTCCATTGCTCTAAGTGACTTTGACAACAACTAAATATGCATTTACACAATTTTTACAACTCCCTCCAACAATAAATACCAAATCGCTATTAACCCACACTCCTTGCTATGCTTACAATTCCTTACCCCTTCCCAAAAGCCAGTCAGAATAGATGGGCTTTGCAGCATTCCCTTAAGAATAGATTTGGGCTGTTTTAGACTGAGAGTGGAGTGGGTTCCAAATTAATGAGCCCCTGATGCAAATACCCTGCTAAAAACTTGCTCTCTTTTTATAAAAAGAGGGCTCTAGCTCAAGCCTCTGTTTACCACAGCTGCAATGGTATACCATAAGGAGAGACCTGGATATAAAAAAGAAACTTCAGAATATTCTGGTCATATATAAATAAAAAAAGCTGTCCTTGCTGTTGCTACTACCTGATCACCTAGTAGAGGCTGGTAATCTAGCCCAGTCCTTAGAGCGTGGATATAAACAATTAAAACAAGACATGAACCCTCAAACTATGGGGCAGATACTAGCCTTACCATATCTTCTGGGCACCTCCACCAGTCAACCAACAACCACCCAGTCTTACCCAGACCTTGTTTCAGCCAGCTAGACTTCTCCCATTCCTCTATCAGCGAGACATTGGGTAAGGCAATTCACTTCTCTGGTTGGGTCTAATATGACTGGTTTTCAGAGCTAGGTATCATCAGCACACAGAAGGCCCAGTGATCCATGTAGTCTCACTAACTCTTCCAACAGCCATATTAAACAAATAGGGTTGCAAAATAAAATTTTGCAGAACCCCAAATTGGAATACCTTCAACAGAAGGAGTAATTGTCCACTACCCGCCTTTGAGAAATTAAGCAACATAAAAACATTAAGCCAACAAAAATAGTCCCACGTACTCTCACTTGGGTCTGCAGGTGAGTCAACACCACCTCATACTCAGTGGTATTGAAGGAAGCTCCTAAATTGGAAAATATCAGCATGGACACCTCACAGTTATCTGTTGCCAGGAAGAGATCCATCCAACAATGCAACCCACACAGCCTCCATGCTGTATCTGTATCTCAGTCTGTACCCAAGGGTCAAGGAGAACTGAGACAAGTAGCTACTGGGAGTTATCTTAATCAAAATTGGATGATTAGCTATAGAGTGATAATTGGCCACATCACCAAAATCAAGCGATTGTTTTATGAACAGCAGCTGCACGTGTGCTTTTTCAAGGGAAGCTGGCACTCAACTCATCCTCAAGGATTCACTGATATTTTCCCTCAACAGTTCTTCCCTATTGGCCTCCAGAAACCAGGAAAGACCAGAGTCTCAAGCACAGGTTGTTGAATAAAGTGATCCTAGTACCTTAGAATCTAGGCTCTAGAGGGTGACACTGGCCAAAACTCCCATTAGAGAAGCCTTTTCATTTGTCTCCTCAAGAACACACACTTTCACACAGAGGGAGACAGTTTTTCTTGAATCTGAGCAATTTTAAATGTAAATTAAAAATAAATTTCCTCACAAGTGGAACTTAAATTAGTCACCAAGTGTAGGCAGCTTGAATGAATCAAGCTGCCCAGTATTGAAAACAAACCTGCTAATCAGTATTTAGCGGGTGCTGTCATGGAGTCTTTTGCCTCACACACAGCCACCCCTGGGCAGTGCATATCACAGTCCAGGGGAGGCCAAGCCTCTCTAAACAGCGCAGCATGGCTCTGCCCATGCTCCTCCCCAGGCCCTCACCTGCCTGCTCCCAGTTCCCGCTCTTCATCTGTGGCCCAGGCTGGGGCCAGAGCAGGCTAGCCTGCTGCAAGGACTTGGAACAGCTGGGACCAGTGCTTGCACCACCCAGCTCTCTAGGGTTGGGGATGCTTGGGCAGCCTAGGGTGGCAGTGCTGATGGCCATGGTGGGAGTGCTCTGGGCTCCAGTGGAGGAGAGGGGGCAGAAAGGGGATGGGAGGGGTGAGGCCTCAAGCAGAAGGAGAGGGGCCAGAGGCTAGCCTCCCCCAATGGCTGGTTCACGCGCTACCCATTCAACCATCTTAAAAAAAAAATCTTTGTTACCATCAAGTGACTATGGCCTACATGGCACCATCAGCAGTCTGTCTTTCCTCCTGCTTCACTTTGTTGCAAGCCATCTATAAACCAAGGTGATCTCTAAGGCCAAAGCCAGGGAAGAGGGTGAATGAGGGCCACTGATTGAGAATGGTCTATAAGAGGAACTTTTTTCTCCCAAGCCTTCTGGAAATACTCAGGTTTGAGTAGTTTCTGAAGGCAGACTCTTGGAACAAGCCTCTCATCCAGATGGAAAGGTATCTCTCATATTGAATCGAGGTAGTGGTGGTTGGTCCATGACATGAATTTCCAAATTCCCTATATCCAATCCCAACCCAAAAACTGGCAGTTACGTTGTGGTTAGTAGCATACTGAATAAGAAGTATTGTGGCAGAGGAGCCAAGCACACAGTCATAGAAATTAGTCAATCTTCTGTTGGTTCAGTATTGTTTCATACACTATATATGTGTGTCAGAGGTGTGGGGCACTAGTTTATGTTAACTGAACTCATGTGTAAATGCTGAAGCTGTAAACTGATTATAAATTAGCTAACTTCAATATTTTGGAAGTTCTCTATGGTTCCTTCTGCTCTGTTGTGTGTAGTCTGTAGGAAGCTTCACCCCTTTCTGCTCCCAATTCACATAGTAGCATCAGGACTAATCTTAGTCATTATCCTCAGATAGTTGATCCACATTTCAAAAAGAAGTAAGGAAAAGATTGCTGGAGTATTAGAGACAGAATTAGGAATTGAGTTTGTTTTCATTTTTCAATATCTGTCTTTTAGTTGCATCACATCGGACTCCTCAAATATGGAGAGTCTTTATACCAACATGTTTTCCATCACCACACTGTTTCCCATGAAAAGTACAGAGAGGCTTGTAATGTGTGTAGCAGAATGTGCAAAATTGTATATGTCACAGAGAATGCAGATATGTGAATGGCTTTATCAGAGCCCTCTAGTGGAGATGAGAAACAAGTTTCAGAAAAAATGAAGTTGAAAGTTTTTCTATGCCTATTTATGTCGTGTTTTGGGTCCATTGTTCTACATATTGAATAAATTGGACTGGTGATGAACAAGATTACAATATGTAATATTTTAATCAATGGGTTTTCTTTGTGAACCACAGAGGTCCTTCCTACTACAGTGACTCTCTGGAAAATAATACAGAGATTAAAGAAATGTCATATTTTAAAAAATACTAAAGATCATAAATACAGTAAGTGAATCACTAATTATGAAGCCTGTCATCTGATTTCTTTGGTCTGTGTTCTGAGATTGCCAGCAAGGTGACTAATTAGTGCCTAATGTAGTGGATATTGTGATGTGACTATCTATCCATGAGGCACAAAACTAATTTAGCTAATTTTCTATAGGCTGGACTAGCCGTCAGATATTGGTGACTTTTGATTACTAACCTAAATTGAATAAAAATGAGTGACTGTAACCTATACCCTCCATTGGAGCCATGCAGTGTCCCAGAGAGAATATTCCCACCAGCATGGAGACAAGTAAGAGGGGACATGCTAGAAGTATATAATGAATGGTAGAGAGAAGATAGACCAGGAACATCTATTCTCCCTGTCTTGCACAAACAAGAGCAAGAAGACTTTCAGTGAAATTAAAAGGTGGCAAATCCACAACTGATCAGAGGAAATACTTTTTCAATAACACACAACTATAGACTGTGGAACTCATTGCCACAAGAATTTAGCAAGATTCTGACATGATTGTATATTCATATGGCTCAAGAATATCCAGACTCGTAATTCTTCTTCAGGTTATTGTCCCTACAGGTGCTCCATTTCAGGATGTGCATGCATCTGTGCACTCCTGGTCTAAAATGTTGTCAGACGTGTCCACAGATCCAGTCTGTGCCCAATACACTCACATACTCTGATGCAAGGATATACAGGGAGAGGTGGACCTGCACCACCACTCCAGTTCCTTCTCCATCACTTGTGTCTTGAGATGGACAGTAACAGTGTCAGCTCACTAGCTGACCAAGCTTGTAAGTCTTTTGTCTTACTTGTCTTCAACGCCTGAGCCAGATGGTAGTGTGTACATTTTTATCATCTCTGGAAATACTACGCTTCTGATGTCTCCACACCTAGCTTGGATCTGCCTATACCCACAACAAGCACAACATGTCCAAGCAGGTGTCAATACCTGGGAGTTTCCTTGACTGCCTCAGCTAGTGGAAGGATCCCATGAAGGTTTGTGTGGGAATTCCATTCACACATACTTCTCCCACAAAGATCATCACTACCACTGCCTCCCTGCTAGGCTGAGGTGCTCATTCCCAGGATTTCACAGCCCACGGCAAATGGACCCTCCCAAAAGATGTCTTTCCATGTCAGCGTTCTCAGACCCAGAGCAGTCTTTATACTTGCTGTGGACTTCATGGTTCAAATCATAAATCAAGACAAAGCACAACATCCACTAGAGAGCAGTATAGACATTCTGACCAAGATTTTCAAAAATAGGAACCTTAATTTAGACTCCCAATTCCATATTAAAGTTCTTAAATGTGTGACCTGACTTTCAAAATTCTGACAACTCAGCAACTTCCATTAATCTCAGTGAGTGCTGCTGGAAGGTCATCATTTTTAAATATCAGGCCTCTTATTTAGGCACTTAAATACGGATTTAGGAGACAAACTTCAGTCTCCTGTTTTTTGAAATCTTGGTCACCATGTAAAACTGAAATAGCAAGAGTGGTTTATACTGAGGTCAAAATCCTCCACTCACAATTTTTAAATCACACCAATGCTATTTAACTAAAAGAAAGATTTATTTATTTATTTGTTTGTTTGTTTGTTTGTCACAACTGGTTTCTCTTTCCTTGAGCAAATCACCTTACATTCTGATCCCTCTATCCCTGTTACAGGACTTTATCCTTCCAGCTGACTCATTGGAAAATGAGCATGTATCATATTCTTCTTCTTCTACCCTATTCCATCCCATCACTTAGTTCCACTCCATGAATCTGTCTGCAAGAGTGCACTGAATCAGGAGCAAAACTTCTCACTGACAGCTGGACTGGAATTTTTTGACGAATCAGAAACTGTTCATGAAACCAGTTTAAGTTAGACAGAAAAACATTTATTTTTGAGATTTTCAGAAAAAATCTGGTGGGGTTTTTTGGGGTTTTTTTGGTTCAAAATGTCTTAATTTAGAAACTTAGGCTAATTGGACGGGAAAAAGTTTTTTAACCATTCAAAAACAAAATGAAACATTTTGAAATTATCAAAACAAACTGTTTAAACTGACTCAAAATGGGGGGAAAATTGTTGGTTTTTGGGTTGGCGGTTTTTGTTTTTTATTCGTGAATATTTTCTCTGTTTTGACTTTTTGTCTCTTTGATTTGAGAAACATTTCAAAAATCTTTAAAATATTTGGAAGTTAGGAAAATCAATTTTCCACTCAGTCCTACTCTTACTGCATTTTCCTAAAGAGAAAATACCACATCTCTGACAACATCTGCATTATGCCACATCAGTTATGGAGGTTTGTGGAAAAGTGCTGACAGGTCACTCACTTTCTACACATCTGCTATATAAATGATGTCTGTGGACTCTCTGTCTGGTGTACACCACAGTAGATGGTATTACTTTTGTGTATGTAATGTTGTAGAAAATATTAATGATACTATATTATATTATTTAAGAAAGCTTCCCAAAACTCCCAGGCCCACACTTGAACCACGGATTCCAGCAGATGCCTCTAGAAACAGCAGACCTTGATATATATATTTGTACAGTGCCAAACATATTTTGGGCACTACCACTATAGAAATATAATTATCAAATAATTAAATAGAGTATTATAATACATATTCAGAAGGAGGCAAAGTTAAGGTTACTCATGCACTCTTTGTATTTGCCAAGTTCTGAATGCTTGCCTGTGCTACCTTTACATTCTCTACGTGTTGTTTTTCTATGGAATGGAAACAAACAAGAATACCCTTCTTTTAGCTTCTCATGGTAACAGCACTTTTCTTAAATCAGACTGGGCATCTTCTGTTTTATTCATCAATATAATGGAAGCTGAACAGTAATAGACAGAAAGAGGTTGTAGCAAAAGCTGACAGTCCCAGTCTCTGCCAAAGCAGCAATGTCCACACTGCTATTTCTAGTGTGCTAGCTCAAACGACACTGGCAGGAGTCTGCCTACCTGGGCTAGGAGACTCACTCCCAGCTGTAGTATAGGCATAACCCATGTGTCCACCTATGAGCAGTGCAGTGAGCACTCTGTCCACGTGTCCACACTGTAAAGCACTAAAACTGGAGAGCTGCTCCAGCCATGGTTTGCAGGGAGAAGGAGGAGGTCTGAGGCTGAAGGGCTGCTGTGAGTTCCATCATTAGCCTCAAAGACATTTAGGGCAGTAAGAGATCAGCAGCCCCTAACAACTTTGGGAGGAATGCGAAGGTGAGCAGCAACAAAGACCTTTGTTGGAAGGGGAAAGCAGCCAAAGTTGTGGGTGTACAACAGCAAGAGAACTGCATTTCTGGTCTTTTCTGTGTAACATGCAATGAATTCTGGGAAACATGACTTTGGGAGGAAAATGTGGATAGTTTGGGGTGGGGGTCAGAAACAGAAACTGTTTGGGAACACCTGCTCTAAATTTATGCTTTTGAACATGAGGACAGTCACTTTCAGTCCATAACAGATGAAAAATCTGATGCTAAACACTACCATTTTTTGTGGAGTGTTCAATGGAAATCCTATATAAATAAAGCACCAGAAAAATAGAGTGGGTAAGATCAACTGTCTGCAGACGTTTAAGGGAAAAGAGTTTGAATGTAATATATGAGAGGAAAAATTATTCTAGTGTTTATTTTATGTTAACTTTGTAGGGTTTTTTGGGTTGGGGTTTTTTTTGGTTTGTTTCTTCTATTTTTGCTATTTTTTTGGTCAGTGCCTCTGTGTTTTATCTGCTGCATACTACAAGGGGCAATTGATTTAATACCATGTACTAGATGATTCCAACTATGAGTAAATTAGTGTGTCAGCCATATACTAGAAAGACTGTTTATTTCAGTTAATGTTCCCCCTATATTGGCAAAGTATAACTCTTTATTACCAATGTCTTTTATCAGCCCCTAACCATTTTCCTGCACACCCAACCTCCACCCACACCAAACAGTATTGCCTGTGAACTTTCCTAGTTAGTGCATCCGTCCACCCTTTAGTTGTGTGTAATGACTGGTGGGTAGTAGGTCATTGTGACCTCCTGCAGTTTGCAACAGCATCCTAGCATCTCTGGTGTACAATTATACAAAGAGTAGAAAGGATAGATGGTTTGGAACTTGAAAGTTATTTTAATCCACCTCACTTGGATTTGAAGATGAAAGTTTAGATATTTAACAATAAATGTTTATTTTTCAAAAAAATAGGATGTCAACATGATTGTGAAGAACGGATTGGTTAGATATGTTATTAAGGGGCCTTCTATTACTCAGCCCCATTTACAGTATTTTCACCATTAAATACAGTGTGTTGCTGATTCTCCATCAGTTTGACTCTCTACTTCAACATAGGATACAAAGTATTTATCTGTTTGAAAGGCTGGGTGTCTGAAACTGTGTCTGTTCTAATGTATGTTATGTCAGGTAACAGCCTGACTTTCCTTTGGTTATCTGTGGAATAAAACTAGCAAAAAAGCTTGGAAATTGGGATTGACTTTAGACAATGTGCTGAGGACCAAGCAAAGGAATCACTCTCACCGTTTTTTATCTTTATTAATGGATTTATTGCTCATGATAATGGGAGACTAATAGCGTGGACTAGAGCCTGGCAAAGTGTAGTCAGGCACTATGCAAACTTCGCACAAACAATTGTTCCAATGCACCTAAATCCCCACCTGAAGGTCATTTTGCTTTTGCGGTGCCAGATCTACTTATGCTGCTCTGCTAGTATACCTCAATCTTAACCTGTAGTGCCCCCATTGCTTTAGTCCAGCACATTTATATACCTCTACCAATGATCCTCATAACTCTCTTGACCAGAACTGTATCAAATTACATGGTGTTTGATTAGATCACTTCCTCATGAGTAAACCTGGCTTTGCTACTTAAGAAGAGTGTGCAGTCTTATGAAAGAAAACAAAGAATGGTGTAACACTACTGCAAAAAAAGCAAACATCATTTTGGGATGTATTAGCAGGAATATTATAAGAAAGACACAAGAAGTAATTCTTCCACTCTACTCCATGCTGATTAGGCCTCAATTGTAGTATTGTGTCCACTTCAGAGTGCCACATTTCAGGAAAGATGTGGACAAATTGTAGAAGGTCCAGTGAAGAGTAACAAAAATTATTAAAGGTATAGAAACCATGACTTCTGGGGGAAGATTGAAAAAATTGGGTTTGTTTAGTCTGGAGAAGAGAAGATTGAGAGAGGCATGATAATAGTTTTCAAATACATAAAAGGTTGTTACAAGGATCCGGGAGAAAAATTGTTCTCCTTAACCTCAGGATAGGACAAGCAATGGTCTTAAATTACAGCAATGGCGATTTAGGATGCACATTAGGAAAAACTTCCTAACTGTCAGGGTGGTTAAGCACGGGAATAAATTGCCTACGGAGATTGTGGTATCTCCATCACTGGAGATTTTTAAGCGCAGGTTAGACAAACACCTCTCAGAAATGGTCTAGACAATACTTAGTCCAGCCATGAGTGCAAGGGACTGGACTATATCAGTAGTTCTTAACCAGGGGTACATGTACTCTGGGGAGTATGCAGAGGTCTTCCAGGGGTACATCAACTTAGCTAGATATCTGCCTAGTTTTACAACAGGCTACATAAAAAGCACCAGCAAAGTCAGTACAAACTAAAATTTCATATAGACAAAAGGAGAAAGTAAAGAATTTTTTAGTAAGTGTGCTGGACACTTTTGTATTTTTATGTCTGATTTTGTAAGCAAATAGTTTTTAAGTGAGCTGAAACTTGGGATATGCTAGACAAATCAGACTCCTAAAAAGGGTACAGTAGTCTGGAAAGGTTGAGAACCACTGGACTAGACAGCCGTTTGAAGTCGCTTCCTGTCCTACAATTCTATGATTACCTCATATTTTGTGTGTGCAAAGATCTATTTATGTTTTACTTTATGCAGTACCTAAAAATATTTCTCTGGCCATTAATCTTTTTGCTTTGATTTTCTTGCAGCCCAGATGATTTACTGAATGCATTGAATGAGGGTATCAGCCGTGCGGATGTTATCATCACATCAGGAGGCGTGTCCATGGGTGAAAAGGTACAAGCTGAAGCATGGTTGCTACATTGCAATAAGAATACCAGGCATGAGGTCAGGATGGCAACTGCTAATGTATTCATGATTATTACCAGGACATAGCAGGTCCCTGGACCCAGCACTGGTGGAGTCATTTAAAAAAATAATGTTTAATACTGTCCTTTTTTTATGCTTTTGTTTCAACACTACAGAGGGCATATGATATTTCTGAGAAGATTCTAAGTGTTGTTGGA
The DNA here is from genome assembly GCA_007922305.1 of Dermatemys mawii. Lineage (NCBI taxonomy): Eukaryota > Metazoa > Chordata > Testudines > Dermatemydidae > Dermatemys > Dermatemys mawii. The sequence goes on from ML677332.1 coordinate 36,499,722, forward strand.
ATTAGCACTTTACAAAATCTATTTGCATCTAGTTTTCATTTAAGGAATGATCATATAAATTTAGGGCCGGTGAAAGATGCTGGATTGACAGCATCTAAAGACTGAAGACTTCTTTTTATCCATTGAGTAGGTAAAACATGGGTAGTAGTAGTGCACACTACTCTGCAAGTAAATGTGTAAAATTGGCTCCTTCTTTCTGAAAGATTTGTTCTCTGAGTGTATCAGAGCTGTATCTGCTGACCTTAAAAGAGTTTTTATTGTGTTTTATTCCGCTTACCTCTGCAGAGACGGCACACATAAAAGACAGTGAGCTGGATTCTTTGCCTTCTTGTGGTTCATCAAAAGAATTGTTTGCTAAGTTGCAGTTAGTAGTACCTATGCAAAATCAGTGAAGACAGATGTCTCAAAAGGCATAAGTGGGCCTGCAGAACCTTTAAAACGTGTGATGAGAAGAAAAAACTCAAAATGACTTTTTTAGCCTAGGTTGTGTTTGCAGGACTGGCAGTTAACATAAACATTTATCTAGGTGTAACAGAGCAGATTTTGTATGGAGTCACTGAGAGACAATAAACAGTAAGCTCAATGGTTCCATTTTTATAGTCATTTTTTCTGAGCAGATCCTCACTTCGAAGGTCTAGTATCTTGCATTAAGGGAGAACTAGAAACATTTTGTTAGACCAGTAAAAATTAGTTTCAGGCCCTGTAAAGTCCATAGTCACTGGCCCTGGAACAGTGATCAGAAAGAAGAGTGTTGATCGATCCATGAATTTTTAGAAGAGTGGTGTTATGCAGACACGTGGCCACTAGAAACTGAACTGAAACCACCACCTCTTTTCACAAAAGCATCTGAACAGCTTTTGAAATACAACAATTTTTGGACACTCCTCATCTAAACTGGATTTGAGACAGCTGTCTAAAGCTGAAAGGCTCCATGTCTCATTACCAGTTCCTTGATGCATCCCATCCTTTTATATTGGACTCTTGGTAGTGTACATGAAATATCTGAAGACATCTTAAGGAGGATTTAGATGGCAAATTAAAGACAAGGACTTAATGGAGTCAACAGTCAGGAATTTGTGTCATGGCAGAAAAAGGATCACAGAAAATAGATTTAAGAAAAAAAGTCAGAAATCTGCATAGGGACCTCAGGTTCATTGCTTCTAAAGCCTGTCTTTACTGACAATTCTAGCAAGAGAGAGCCTAATTTAAGATGCATGAAGTCTACTAGAAATAAACTTATATAGGATTGTTATTTTCAGTTATGATATTCAGTTTTCTCATGTGGACTTTTTTTGATAGCAATGTAAGTTCTTCTGGGATGAGCATTTGACATCTCACTCAGCCCCCAGGCAAGATCATGCTACACATCTGTGAGCACAGCTATTATCAACAGAGAGACAGCATAAGGAATTCTGGACTTCTTGAACTAATGGATTGATTGTGTTGATCCAAAATAATTTAACTTGAACCAACACACCAGAAACAGAGGCTTCCCTCTAGAGCAGGGGTGGGCAAACTTTTTGGCCCTAGGGCCACATTGGGTACAGAAATTGTATGGATGGCCGGGTCGGGAAGACTAGGGGAGGCTATGCCTCCCCAAACAGTGAGGCGTGGTCTGGACCCCGCCCCATCCAGCTCCCTGAAACCGCTATCCCCATCCAACCCCCTTGCTCCCCACCCCGGAGTGCCCCCTGGGACTCCTGCACCCTATCGAAACACGCCTGTTGTCTGCCCCCTGACCATCCCCCCAAGACGCCTGTCCCCTATCCAGTTCCACCTGCTCCCTACCCCTTGATTACTCCTGGGACCCCCGCCCTTATCCAATTTCCCCTGCTGCCCATCCCCTGACTGTCCCGCTGGGGTCTCCCCACCCCCTATCCAACCCTTCCTGCTCTCCCCACCCCATGTTACCGGTGGAGTGGGGGAAAGAGGGAATCCGTCCTTTCCCTGTGTGTTTCCCCTGCTTGTTTGGCTGCTCTCCCTGGCAGCTGGGCAGGGCTTGCTCCGTGTCTGGGCTTGGCTGCTGGTGACGGGGCCAAGCATGCTTGGGGTGGAGGGGAGCCCTGGCTTGTTCTGACCCTGTCCTCAGCAGCAGGACCCAGGCCACTTGATCAGCCCCCTGCAACTCCCCCGTCCTTGCGCCCCTCCCCCCTTGGAACTGCCCCTGCTCCCCAGCCCCTGACTGTGCCACCCTGGAGCACCAGGTCTGGCAGCACTATAGACATGCCGCCTGGCCGGAGCTGCAGTCATGCTGCCCAGGTGCTAGGGGAACTGTGACTGTGAGGGAGACAGGGAGGAGCCAGGGGCTAGCCTCTGCCCCAGTCACTGCGCTGCCGGGGAGTTGGGCTGGCTCCTCTGCAAGCCTGTCCTGAACCGGCTCCCTGGCAGGAGCTCGGAGGCCAGAGGGAAGGGTTGCCCCCTCTCTGCTCTAGGGAAACTTTAGTTAAATAACCTAAAGCTCTGAATTATATGATGTCCCCAAGAAATTACAAAAACTATAATGACAAGGTGGGTGAGGTAATATCCTTTATTGGACCATCTTCTGTTGGTGAGAGAGATAAGCTTTAAGCTTGTCTCTCTCACCACCAGAAGTTGGTCCAATAAAAGATACTACCTCACCCACTTTTTCTCTCTGATATCCTGGGACCAACATGGCTACAATAACTCTGCAAAGAACTAGTGACTTTTTGAGAGACTTTGAGATCTACAATGCATTCTGGTTCTGAAAGGCACTGGCTAATCACTGAATTCCAATAGTAGCTAATTTCCAGTCTCCAAAGAAAAGTAGTTTTGTTGGATTTGAGTCTTAGCCCTGACTTAAAAAGAAAAATGTTTTTGTCTTTGGAATGTATGCATCAGATTTCACAAGTTGGCATTAAAATTTCTTGTAGTGAATATCTTTGGACACTTTGAAGATGCCAATACTGCAGTTGACTGTGCAAGGATCCCTGTATCCACACTGAGTCAATTGCATTATCAGAGTCTAGAAGAGTTATAACTCCCTCTTCATCCCCCATCTTTCTGCAAGTTACTATGGTACTGGAAATTCCCCACTGGTTTATAACACTTTATACAGGGCCTCCATGTACATGCCATCTTTGATGCTCTAAACAACTCTGATGTTACTTTAATATTTTTTTCTTTTTTTTATATAAACAGGACTATCTTAAACAGGTGCTGGACATTGACCTTCATGCACAGATTCACTTTGGCAGAGTTTTTATGAAACCAGGGTAAGAAATATTTTTAATTTTGTGGCCCTGATGGAGTTTACATTGTGCCAAACTTGCTACACATGTTTTTTGTTCTGTTTTGGCAGAGATGCTATTTTAAAACCTAATATAATCCATTGGGTAGTTGAATATGGGGAAAGAAGTAGTATCAACCTTAATTAAATCAGTCCTTACCATTGCTAGTGAATTTAACCGGAGCTGAAAGCTTACTGCTGATTAGCAACAGATATATCTGTGTTGGATATCACAGGAAAAAAATCAACACATTCAAAAAGTCCAGAGCTCTAAATATGTTGCCAGAGCTTATACACCAGCTTTGCTATGAAGAAGCTGGGAAATGGACGGACATTCTGGCTGTCGATATGCTCATTAAGCATTTCACTTCACTTCAGAATTCAAATGACCCATATGGTACAACAAGGAGGTTTTAAATAAGAGAAGGTGGAGTAGGATCTAGTTTGTAATGCTCCTTGTTGTCTAAATGTTGCACAGAGGAATTCTGAAGTGATGCAGGATGTTTTATGTGCTTGATTTATATATAAATACCCAGAATGTACAGCTTCTGCCTGACCACTACTTCACTGTTGTCAAGGCTGAATCTCAGTTCTGTCGCTCTGAGTGAAGGAGTGAGGCCCACAAGGATTTTAAAAATTAATACTTGCCACTGCAGGTTGTATTTGTAATAAGCTCCCAAGATTACAGCTTTTCTCTGACCTTGGCTTGGTAAATGCTGCCACCACCCAAATGCAACTAAACCCCCTACGAACTCAGGAAGGAGCACTTGGGAATTCCTCCCTGTGAGGTACCCTCAATCCCTTTCCCACACCCCCAAAGAGCTGAAAAACGAAACAAGAGAAATTAGCTGTGGCCACCAGCTAATCAAACAACATGCACAAACCTCTTGTTACAACAAAAATCCAATCTTATTCTTAAAAAAGGTAAATTTTATTAAAAAGAAATACATCTGAAACGTAGGCTTTTACTAGATTTTAAAAGAGCAGTTCCAAAAAATCAAGCACCCAAAATAGCTTTCTTGACAGTTCAGCTGAAAGGTTACGAGCAAACAAAAGCATCTGGGGTTAGCACAGAGGAGTCCACAAGCCAATAAGAAATAAAAGAAATAACTCTATAATTGCATCTAGCTAAACATTCTGATCTACTTACATGTTGGAGTTCAGATAAGTAGTTCTAGGCATGATATGATGACTTATAATCATACCTATCTTAGCTGCTTATAGCATGGCTGCTCTAACCTTTCAGCCCAGAAAGAACAGACAAAGGGAAAGTTTCTTTCACAATTTTAAAAAAGTTCTACCTTCCCATTGGCTCTTTTGGTCAGGTGCCCACTTTTTTTTCTTTACCTGGGGAACTTTTTAACCCTTTACAGGTAAAGCAAGTAAAGAACAGCTACCAGGAGGGATTTTCAAGCTAACTGGCTGGCTGTGTGTCCATCAAAGGGAGCTATCTCCCCACTTTATTTATTACAACCGTAGTGCTGGTACTATGCTCTTTGGAGATGCTGGAAAATGTGAGTCTTCTGGGAGCAGAAAATTCTTTTCTGCAAATCCAAGACTATGGAGTCTTTTTTCAGCTTCTTGTCTCAATAACTATTGAGTGCGATTTGTTTAAAAACTAGGTAGTTCAGAATTCTAAATTCTGATTGTGGTTAAAGCTGGTACATGGCTGGTTGGCTAGTTTGTTTGTAACAAAGCCTCTGTAGCACCATATGATATATATCTAATATATATTACCTAAAAGGTGCTACGAAATTCATTGTTTTTGCGAATTCTCCTATTTTCATTTTAGGCCATAGAAAGAGACTCACTATCACTAGCAAAACACACGGGCCTTTCAGACTCCTGAGACCTTTAAACAGTCACACATCTTCATTGACCCTGGTAAAAGATCAAATGTACATTCTTATATTTCATCAGTTCTATCTGCAAAGATCTTGAGCTTGGATTGCCCCTATTCTATGCTGACCTAGATTTGGAAAAATCCCCTGGACCTACACAAACAGAACCAGAAGAGACTAGACCTTGGGTTATATTTTGAAGTTTAGGATAATATAGTGCGACTACTGGAGTAACATATTCCTCATTTGGCATTTGATGCTGCTGGACTAACATAGGTGGGTGCCATGAAGGAATAGTATGAGAGGAATAATACTGGAAAGCCTCAAACAGAATTTTGTTTACAGAAGTGACAAAGAGTCCTGTGGCACCTTAAAGACTAACTAAATTTTAAGGTGCCACAGGACTCTTTGTCACTTCTGCAATTCCAGACTAACACGGCTACCCCTCTGACTTTTGTTTACAGAATAATACATGTCACGCTATTAGACGCTTTCTGGTGACCATTTATATATCAGCATTTAAAGCAGTTACAGTTGCTGTGTGTATGGAAAGTAAAATACTGTAGAATGTGTAATTTGGGGTAGATGTGTCTCCCGTGGGGTTAGATAGGAAAGAAGGAAAATTTTAAATACCAGCCTTTCCTTCTGAAGTGCATCTGTTAATGAGTCTTAGCTGACAATGAATGAATCTGTAATGATCAAGTTGTGGGTCATTTCTTGGTTATAAATGACTGGCTGGGAGCTGATAGGCCAAAATGAAGCTAAGAGACCTTCGTTATTCCCATGAAAATGCTCTGCACTGGTGTTTCATAAAATGAAAATGAATAAACATAGTTGTATGGAATAGATTTCTTTTGAATGGGTGATACTATTTCAACTGGCACAAAGAGCACATTCCTAGAGAATCAATGCCTCTTAGTCCAATTATTAGTGATAACTGAAATATCCCTAACTAACTGAGTAATGAAGGAACATTCTGGACTAACTGAAGAAAAGATGAAAGGGTGCTCTTTACTTAAAAGACATGAGTCCCAACTGACTACAGTTCAGCTTGTCTGAGTCACTACCGCTGTAGACACAGGAGGAAAGGAATTCTAAGACACTGATGCACTACAGAAATCTTTGGAAAGCCTTATATTTAAAAACAATTCTGTCTCTATACTGTAGAATTTCTGTACTTCCACTCTCATTCTTGGTTTCTTGGGCTATTTGCATGAAGACAGGATCTGGATTTTTGATGATTAGAAGTTTATCTTCTCTTCTTGATGCTTCCTTACCGAAGCAAAATGATCTACCTGTGACTTCATTGCTGGATGCCACTGAAAAATTATTCTGTCATCAGAGGCAGAGATTCTGGCTCCAGGTGGGAATAAACAGCAGCCACTAATGAACCGCTAAGAAAGAAAGAGACCCTGGGTTGTTTTTTTCCAAATGTTCTTAATAATAAAGAACAGGTATGAAAAACAGAAAATACCTGTTGTAGCAGCAGGACTCTTTCTAAATAGAATGAAGGCATTTGGCAAGTCCTTACTCTTGGAACACTAAGCAGATCCCAGGTGGATGACACCTGAAAACTCTGTGTTTGAATAGTATGAGAGTGAGATTGTGTTTCAGTTAGAAGAAGGATCAGCATTTGATGAGCAAGTTAAGGTGATTGCTGGGAGAGAGGAAGGGATGAGGACAAGAAAATGAATTTAATCAGCTTAAATTCTTCAACACAATGTAATGATGATTATGCTTACAGTGCTCTAAGGGTTAAAAAGACAGTAATAACAAAGGAGAGAAGAAAAATTTCAGATTATAAAAGGAGTGGAAGGTAATCTGTACATTATAATAGCACAGCCACTTGACATACTAGTTCAATGTATTTATTAAAAACTTTCTTTTCCCCTAGCCTGCCAACAACATTTGCAACTTTGGATATTGATGGTGTACGAAAAATAATCTTTGCACTGCCAGGTAAGATATTTTTGTAATTATTTTTGTTGCTCTCCACAGATACAGAGATCCATAAAATAAAACCAGGATGCCTCATGAAGGTCAGAGGCCTGGCACTTGCTCTCGTACACACAAAATACTTGAGATTTTCCCACCAATTTTTTTATTCAGGAAAGGGTTTATTTGAGGTTATACTAGAGAATTCTTACCTCTGTAAGTTCTTACCTCTGTCTAACCATGTGATGGAGCACAGTCCTTCTATCCAGAGACTTCCTATGTCTTTTTAAAGAATATTGTGCAGTTGTCCTTTCCTCCTAATTCCCCACCCTACCAATAGATATTCTCTGCAGGAATACCTGTGTTAGTTAAATGACAGAATCTGATGCACCACTAATATATTCTGGGACTGTCTAGTTTTTGTCTCTGTCACAGAACTGTAGTCCTTTTTGTCATCCTCAAGCTGTGACAAGGTGTGAGAGATAATGTCTTTTATTGGACCCATCTTGTCTCTTTAATACCTACTCCTGAGGGCATTCTGCACCAAAACAATTAAAATTCTGCACACAATACTTTAAAATTCTGCAAATTTTATTTATCAAATAAATGTGGAGGTTCCAGCATGGCATTGGGAAGCACAGGCCACTGGCTGCACAGAGGTGGGAGATCACTATGCAGCTCCCTCCCAAGACACAGACTCAGCAGTGAGGCTGCACCCAACCCTGACACAGTTCAAGGACCAGGCCTGCCTCATAAGCACCCAGGGTCCTGCCCCACTGTGCCAGGTGCAGGTGGGCAGACTCAGCAAGGCAGGATCCAAGTGTGAAGGGGCTTAGTGTGGGTGATCCAGGTGAGGATTGAAAGGGTGTGTGGGGCAGTCTGGGTGCAGGTGGCTCAGTGGAGGATCTGGATGCACAGGGGCTTGGGTTGTGGGTGTTCTGAGTGCGATGTAATGAGACTGCAGGGGGTCCCAGGTGAAGGTGGTTGGTGCTCAGCGGGGGTATGTGTGTGCGTGTCTAGGTCTGGGAATAAAACTCGGCAAGGGGGTGTGGGTGTTGGGGGGTCCGGATGCTGGGGGATTGGGGCGGGGATCCAGGTACAGCTGGTTGGGTGTCGGTAGGATGGGGATCCAGGCATGAGTAGCTTGATGGGATGGTCCAGGTGCAAGGGGAGTGGGGCTCATCGGGGGTCTGGATGCACAGGGGTTGGGCGGATGGGGGAGCAGCTCCCTATACAGTGATCCCTCCCTGTGCAGCTGAGGAGTGATGGATGCAGGAAGCACGGAGTGGGAGGAGTTTGCAGAGCTTCTTATACCCAGGGAAGAAATCTGGGGGTGGGTTTGACATGGCCCCGGATGCCATGCAGGGGAAGAGGAAGTCCCGTCCTGCCCAGCCCAGGGACTGGCAGCTGAGCCTGGTGCACAGTAGGAGCCACCATCCGGGTCTTCCTCAGTCCCACCCTTTGTCCTATAGTGATTTATAGTGATTCTGCCGGCTGCCTTAGGCACCCAAAATATACTGCTGGGGTTGCATGACCGCTCTTGTGACTTCCATTTGCTTCACCATCAGAAAGTCAAGTCATTTTTCTGCAGGGAAGCAAAGAAATCTGTGGAGGACATAAATTCTGTATATTCGTAGTGTCACAGAATTCCTCCAGGAGTAAATATTCTGGGACCAGCATGGCTCCAACAACACTGCATGCGCAAGCTGTATGAACTCAAAGAGGACAGTATTGCCTCACTTTTCTGTATCTCTTTGAAAAGTAATATACACAGAATGAGGGCAAGTCTACACTAGCACTACATCGGTGCAGCTGCGTGCGCCAACATAGTGCCGGTGTGGATAGTGCTCAGGTCGATATATCTTGCATCGCTGGGGGGTGTCTTTTTCATACCCCTGAGAGATGTAAGTTACATCGACTTCAGCAGTAGAGTAGACCGACCCTCAATGTTGCATTAGTAGTGTAGACAGGAAGTTGCATATCCTGAAGCTAGGAAGAACTTGCTTTTCTCTGTTTACGTTGCATGCGTTTTTGATCACAGAAGAACTGCACTTCTTCATGAGATAGTGATTTTTTATTTTATTTTTTTAGGTATGTGCTTAGGGTTTCTTTCTCTCCTGTATTCATTGTTTTCAGGAGAGATATGAGTAGAGCATTTACCTGATTGTATAATGTATATTATTAGAGCTGTCACCAAGGACAGCCCAGGTGTTGGCAAGAAGTGTTGTTGGTAAAAAATGGGTGGCACTCTTCTCTCTGCCAATACTAAATCTCAATAGCTGGTGCTAGTCCTTCTGAATTAGTACTAAAGCAATTTGCTGGCATGTTGTTAGGTGGCATTATACTGTCAACTTCCCAATGAATACATAAAGAATCCAAGCATGTGCGGTCATTAAAGAATCCGAGCATGTGCGGTCATGTGCTTTTTACAAGAGAACAGGAATTAGCCCAATGTCTAGTCTGAATTATAATCTGATAAATTACATTCTGTGGCCTTAAATTTCCCTTTCAATTTCAGATGGATACAGTACTCTGCTTCACTTCTTATCCTAACCTGCTGAGTAGTATAGTTGTATACAGCTTAACAACTGCCATATGCCACTCCTGATTTGTGAAGTTTTTCCTGTGTATATAGTGTGAAAAGCTCTTTGGAATCCTTTAGGATGAAAGTTGCTATGGAAATGTGAGATCATTTCATCATTTCACATCTTAACTCAGAATCACTTACATGTGAACTACTGTTGTGTTTTGCTCTCTAGGAAATCCTGTATCAGCCGTTGTTACCTGCAATCTCTTTGTTGTCCCAGCACTGAGGAAAATGCAAGGCATCTTGGATCCTCGGCCCACCATTATCAAAGCCAGGGTAAAGACTTTCAAATATAGGATATATTTAAAATATATAGCTTCTTACATGATGTTGAGATTCTGCTGTCTGACAGGCTCAGTTAGCCAGCCTACATACTCTGTCTAACTTTGGATATCTCAGCACTAGAGATATGATGATAAATTGAAGGGAACTCACAGCAGAGAACAGATCAGAGGACTAAAGAAGAATGATTTGGAAAGATTTTAAAAAGCTAAATATACACTGAATTTGATTAAACAACAACTAATGGTCATAAGACAATTGCCTGAAAAGATGTAATGGGTGTTTACACTGAGAAGGGACAGGAATAGTTTAGGGTTGGCTTAGAGGTTGCTGAGGTCCTCTCCCCACTCTCCTCCCCAACCCCAGGGCTGAGTGTAAAATTTCCACCATGCCTCTTCCAAGCTACTGTCAGCCCAGGGAAAGGGGAGACTGGATCAAGGAATCAGGTATATCCCAGTTTCCTGCGTAATAGTCCAGAGAATCCTGTTTGGCTATCAAACCAGCCCTCCCACATACTTGCAAATTTGCTCATTTAACATCATTCCTAGCTTCATTTAATGATCATTTTAGCTCCTGAAATCACTGCAAGATGAATTCACGTTTTTCGTTTACACATTGCTGCATCTCTATTCCATTTTTCCCAGACCTTTTATTTTGAATGATGGGTAATATCAATCTCATTCATGCATGTTCCTGCCAGCGCAGGTTTCAACTCACTGAGCAATGGCGGCCATTTGACACATGCATTTCATAAGCAGCTGGGTTTCCCTCTAGCTCATTCCTCCAGCCATTTTCTAGATTTGGGAGGGGGTTAAACTCTTCTGGCCTGGAATTTTCTGTAGGTACTGTGCAATTGTAGAACATGGCAGTGTTTCTATGAAGTGCTGCCATTTGATTGGATGTACTAGCTGTGCATAGGATACCACTGAAGGTGTACATGGTCCACTAAACAATACTGAAACAAGTCAAAAAGTACTGCATGGATGTCTAATCCAAGAAAGATAAGAAAAGCAATCCTAACAGTTCAGCAATAAGTGGTGATATTCCAAGCAGAAACCCGTAAGCTTGCAGCTGACATAATGTACTAAAATGTTTAAGGTCATTGATAGCAAGAAATGTTCTGCTGAGTCATACTGATGTTACATTTGAAAAACTGACTGTTCAAAGCCAGAACCATGGCGGGGGTGGTGGGGAGAGAGATGGGCTTTTTTTAACCAGGATTTTGCGTGCACGTAGGCTCTAGGAAGGTCATGGTATAAAAGCATAAGAAAGGCAGTGCCTGGAAGAATAGCTCAGACAATTGCAGGAAGGGTTGCCTGTGGGAGGGCACAGGATGTGATAAGTTCAAGCACATGGACTGAAATGATTAAAAGAAAAAGGGGGAAGGCAAAAGAGATTTCTGTTAAGCTCTTCTCAGCTGTTAAATTTGTGTAGAAGGATTACCTAGAGATGCAGGAAACATATAGTTAGCCCAACTTAGTTAACCTATCAGAATCCTCTCTGTTCACATCAGAACGTTGAATGAAAATAGGAAGGTTTTGAGATTGCATCTATAAAATCACTTCTGTGTCCATGTTTCTCTTCTCTTGATGTCTGTTTCAAAAATATCTATGGACTTATAAACTGTCAGTGCTGCAAACACTACCTATGATCTCAACAGCAAGCTTTATTCTTTCTGCCTCTTAGCCAGTCATGCCACTCTGTCACAAGGATTGGTTTGTAGGAAATGCTGATGATGATTAAATAGATGCCACTCTTCCTTCTGAGTCAATACCCAACCAATACAACAGAGTGTCATTAGTGGGAGCTATGCTATTTGAAGCACCATCTTTTGAATGAGATGTAAGCCTGAGGTCCTGACCACTTGACTTCCCCATGGAATTTTTGACAGTAGTAGGGAATATTAGGTCTTGGGTTTTAGACAAACTCCAGCTGAGATAATTATTTCCTGCTCATCTTAATTCTCCCTACAATTTCAATTGCATAAATTACTGTACACTCCTAGTCCTAAACAGTTATGCTGCTCTGCAGTTAAAAAATCTGTTGTGTTCCACCCCAGAGGTGGATAGATATTTGGGATAAAAAGTACTAGCTGTGTGAGTGTGAGTTTACCCAAACTTCACCAGTAGTAAATATTATTAAAGCTAATCTTTAAAATCAAATTTGCACAAGTTAAGAAGGAAGGTACTGTACATCTGAGGTTATGGGGGATTGCAAGTAGCAGTTACAAGGTTCACGAGGTACATACATATCAGATAACCAGCATAGACCCAGATTGGGGTGTGGGAGTTTTTAAAGCATCAGTGGATAAATGGGCTCCGGTGTGCCACCCATGGAATGTATTAAGAGTCCAAGTCAGCAGTGGTGTAGACAATAAGTATATGAGTGGGGTGCATCCTTCAGTTCATCAGGGAAGGGAGGAAGTGGGTTATTTCCCTGGTTGGTGGTCTCGATTACTCAACCTGGTACTGGTAGTGTCCTGTGATGTGTTCTGTATATTCTACAGTCAGAACTGAGCTGACAATCCTGTTGCTGTTGACTGAAGCAGAATGAAGTCTAGCTTGTCTAATGAAATGTGAATGACAGCCTGCCTCTTCTTCCTATCTTTGCTTCTCCTGCAGTTATCATGTGATGTAAAACTGGATCCTCGCCCAGAATACCATCGGTGCATACTGACTTGGCATCACCAAGAACCACTGCCTTGGGCACAGAGTACAGGTTAGCTATTTACGTAGACTGACACAACCACATACAGGCTCCCAAAGATCCACCATACGAACAAACACATACACATATTTACACACTTATGCCTATAACTGCACATTTGCCAACATAACATGCACACACACATAGCTGCACATACTTACATGCAAGTTCACTGATGTTGTAGAACACAGACTTGCTAGGCTATTCCACTTTTTTACACAATTGCTTGCCTTCATGCTTCCTGACACACATTCATTTGCATACACACAGTCTGCCTATTTACACATGTTCATTTGTATAAAAATTCACTCACACCTGTTTATGCTCGCTCATAGACATGCACTTCCTCACATGCTCACCTCCACATGCATACATTTACTAAGTACAAGTTGGGGCATAGAGGGAGCTGGCGGATTGAATTTCATTCCAAATAAACAGAGATATTGCTAGCTGAATGGGAGAAACATCCCATAGAGATAACTGAGGGTGATATCTATTCTCTCAGTCAAGAGATATGGCCACTTTTTACACAAGATTTGCAATCTGAGGATGCTGTTCGATCCTCAGCTGCTCCTAGATTTCTAGGTAGAAGCAGTACTTGAGTAGTTTTTCCATCGGATGTGGCTAGTAGGTTGACCTTGCCTATCTCTCAGATGGATGTAGATCATGCTGCAGCTATCCATGCTTTTGTCACCTCCAGATTAGTTGAAAACAATAATATGCTCTACAAAACTTTCCTTGGAGACTACCTGGAGACTTGTTAGTATTGATTGTGTCTCACTGCTTACATAGGTAGATTTCACACATGGAGCTCTACACCATTGATTCTAAAGACTGAATAGGCACTTTTTCAGGTGCAATTTAAGATGTTGATTTTTATCTGTAAAGCTGTACATAGTTTAGTTCCTGGTTATTTTATGCATTACCTCTTTTCTCATGTTCCAGGCAGACAGTTGATACCAACCAGAACGCTCTCACTTTCAATCTCTAGGGTTGAACACCAAGAAGCCACAGGCAGGGTATTCTCTGCCGGGACTTTTGCGTCTGTATTTTGCTTCACAGTTGGTCCAGCAGAGCTGAAGTTGTTCACTTTCACAACATATTGCAAGGCTGAGGGTGTCAAATGGGAGTGGGAGTTCTGAGTCCTTTTCAACGGATGAATTATGTAGATTGTGCTAGGTTTTTAGTTATCATATGAAATGGATTAGACACACTTACAAATTGTAAGATAACTATGGTATCAGTGGAAACTGGTGGGAAGGCAATCTGAAAATGAGAAGATTTGAGAACACAGATGGAAGGGTGGGGTAGTAAGGGGGAGAAATATGAGTGCTTGGATAGCAAGGAGGACAAATGAGTAAATGGAAGTTTGGAGAACCTGGGAAAAAGTAGGCTGACAAATTCTCTCTCTTAGGTATTCTGTAGGTATTTTTCATGTCTCCATTGAGTATCCAGACCCCATGGACTAAATTAGCTCCATGATTCTTCTCCTAAAAATAGCCCTTTTTTCCGTCTTCATGTATTGTGGTAGTAGTATTTTAACCACAGTCTTTCTCTCATTTTGCTCTAGGGAATCAGATGAGCAGTCGTCTGATGAGTATGCGTAGTGCCAATGGACTGTTGATGCTACCTCCAAAGACAGAGCAGTATGTGGAACTTCACAAGGGCGAGGTGGTGGATGTCATGGTCATCGGAAGGCTATGATGTCACCAGCAAGAGTGAAGCTTTGATGCATGTCCACATATCATTGACTGTATCCTGTAATATGCAACGGCACAGCTAGTTTTTCTGATTTGGATAAAAGTTGATCAGTATAGTCAACATCTTGAACTATATTTCAAATGGAATTTAAATAAATACCTTTTAAAAAAACTTTAAAAAACAAATCTTAACAAAGAAATTTATTCTGATTATATCAAAGCAACTTTTTCCTTTCTTGCAATTGCTTTGTGTGTTCAATGCTAGTTCTGATAGCAGTAGCATTTAGTAGACAGCAGTAGGTGCCTGCAAAACTTGTGTTTTTTTCTCATCTTTAAGATACAACTACTTATGCTCTTAAAACAAGGCTGTCTGCTTATTTATACTAGCGTAGACAACACTTGGATTTCCCTTATTAGTATGCTTCATAACTGCTTCACAGAGAGCTTCTGCTTGTTCTTTATCTTGTATCTCGTGTTGATGTGCACAGTGCCAAAAGCAGAGTGGCTGCACTGGGAACCCGATCAAGCCCCGAAGTTTCCCCCCTCGCTGCGCGTTCAGGGATCTCTCTCGGCCCAGCAGCCACCCAGCTCAGTACTCTTGGGCAGTAACTGGATCTTTTATTTGAAGAAACAAAAAAAAATTGCTTCCTTAAGTGCTGACAGCCTTTTTAACCAATACATTTAAAAATGTACAGAACTAAAAACTAAAAAAAAAAAAAAATCAAAGACTGATCTTGTACAGATATTAATGTTACCAGCATTCATGTGGAAATCAAATGAGCAAAGAAATAAAACTAATGTTAAACAACTCTGTACCATAACATTTTCTGTAATGATATTGAAACTTAAATGAATAAAAAAAATTCCTTGATCATTATTTAAAATTTTACCATTTTAGCCTTGTTGTTTGAAAATAGGGAATAATGCTTTTTTCAGTTTTTGTGGAGAATGGCTGGGATAAAAGGAATTGTCTAGGGTGATATGAGTGAATTGAAATTAGACCAAAAAGACATATAGACTATTCGAAGTGTAAAATCTGTGGAATAATCTCCCAGTTGAAGAGGTGTAAGAACCCATGACTGGATAATTTAAAACTAAACTAGGAAAGGTACTGAAGAATATGCTGTGCTTTCATTGAATTGCATGAGAATTCTGCACTAACTCTTGAAGATGTACTAGAGGTAGCATGACCTAGTACTACAGGTCCTTCCTCTCCTCTTCATGAATCTTTGATTAATACCTTGTCCATTCACAGCTTGCCCAGATTATGTGCTCTGGGGTTCCATGTATAGCTGAAGAGTCCATAAATTACATCCCATTAAAATGATTCTACACTTTGGAGTCTGTGCTATCATACCTGCTCCATTAATTAAGTCAGACCATTTCTGGCTGTAGTAGTTTTGTAGTTAAGGTGTTGGAGGGGAACTCAGGAGATCTGGTTTCAGTTCTTGACTGCCACAGACTCTGCCACTGTAAATGGGCACATTTAATTGCTCTGTGCCACAGTTCCCCCTCTGTAAATGGAGATAATATCTATCTGCCTCACAGGGATGGTGCTAGGATAAATACATTAACATTTACGAGATACGCAGATACTGGTTCTGCAACGGTGGGGACCATAGAAATACCTAGTGAGAGAGACCTAACACCTTTAAAAATGTGCTGGAAGGTGAGACTCATAATACAGACAAATAATTATATCAGTTACAAGGCAAATATCAGGCAGCATAGAAAATAAAAATAAGATTTATTAACCATATTAGTAAGGACAATCTGATGCCAGGTTGTTCATAGAGTGGAGCATTTTGTTACAGAGAAAGATAGCAAGACTCAAAAAAATTTACAAGTAGCCATTGTAGGCCTGGACTATGTTACAACATTTCACTCTCTGAACATGGCTGCGAACAAGCATGTTAACTAACGCAATGCTGAACATTATATATCAGTCAGCATAGAACAAGCCAACTCATCTCAATAACCAGTTAGCCATCACTGTGTATAACTAAAACATTTAAAGGTAAAAATGCCAGGGAACAGTCATGTCGCAGCTACAGGAACTGGTTTGGTACATTATTCATGTTTGGCCAGACCCTATTCCATCAGTTTGTGAGAATCCTCTCACATGTGGATTAGTATCAAGGACAATAGGGTATGTTGTCTAGGTGGCTCAGGAAGTTGGTATGGGCTGTGAAGCCTTTTAAATCACTTTCTACCAAGCCTAGATTAATAGTGACCGAACAGTGTTACTATCTGAACAATATTTCTTGGCCTTTGTAAAATAGATTGATAAACTCAGAACAGTTCCTAGTGGACAGATGTTCACACCATAACTTACAGTCTTGTTGGCAGCTTCAGAAAAGAAATAAGGAATGATGGGGTCGCGATCCTCTCACACTATTTCTCAGGAATGAGAAAGTGATAGGCCAATTTTAGGGGTATCTGCACTAATTTTACCTCTCAGAGGACAATCCACGTATTTCAATCTCAAGACTATCAACAACGCAACGTTCATCATAATTCAGTGTAATACTAGAAAATATATAAAGTGACAGAAGGTAGAGCTTGTATTTTGGCTTTTCTGTTTTTCTCTTTTTGACATGGTTCCCCACTTGTCTTGTATTTTGGAGATGTCTTCAGCAGTGTATACAAGGTGCTGTTCAGCAGTAGGAAGCTTCTGCAAGAATCTTTCTGAGTCATATTCATCCAGTTGGGCTAATCCTACAGTGACTTATGTGCTTACTGGCCTCCTGATACCAGAACCTTTACTGGGACTCTAGATAATATCATATATAGAAATTTGCTGCACTGAATTGGACAAGTGGAAGGATAAGATGACCTAATAGATCTTTTCCAGTACTAATCTCTAATATTCTAAGTACAACAATTAGAACCTTCATTCTATCCTGTAGAGTGATATTCAATTATGTCACTCCTCATGTTACATTGACGAGATCAGCTGCCTTTAGGGAAGTGGATGACTCAGAGGACTGTTAATGGAAAATTAACCGTTAACCCTTCTATGACTAGTTCAAATCTGGCCTGAAGTGTTTGTGACTGAAATTTATCATCTGAAGGCTCCTTGGTGGTCTATATGAACTGTATTGTGTCTTCTCAGTTCCCAAAGGACAGATATCAGCAACACAGAAACCACCAGTTTAATTTACTGCATTACTGACAGGATGAGCAAACAAGCCAAGGACTTAACTCATCTTTTATGAGGTGAGATGGAGCCACTCTAGGCAGTGGTGTGAAGAAGCTTGTACTGCTGCTGTCTATGATGTAGTTCTTGCACAGATAAATCAGAGATGTTGGCTAAGCTTCTTTCACCAACCATACAGTAACTTTTAAAAATTGTAGTATCCCAGCAGTTACAGCACTGCGTTTACTTTCCTTTCAGGATATTTCTTTCCTGTTATTTTCATATTTTCTTCAGCACAGCCCAGGACCAGAAACTGTCAGTTTTTCCTCCACAGTGATTGGCCAAGGAGTGACTGAATTTCAGTGATGAGTTAGAGTCCAGAGGGGGACTTTTTACTTTGTCTAGTTGGAGGCTAAGATACATGGTATTAGACAACCAAGGCAGAGATGGAAGAAAGAGATACTTGGAGGATAGATGGGACTGAACCTTTCTGCCAGAAAACAATGAGATTTTGGTGAGTAGGTGAGCCTTTCACTCTGAGTCAGTATTGAATCCAGTATGATGCCAAGCTGCTGCAGACAGTACATTTGGGTCAGCTGACTTTGGGGATGTGGGGGTTCAAACCAAAGTTCTCAACATTTATGATCACTAAATATTTCCATGTCCTTCATCATGAGTTAGGATCATAGCCCCCATGTCCTGACCAAATTCCACTTCGTGTAGCCACATTTTCCCTCTCTAACCATCACCAGCACTTTCCATTTCTTTCCCCACCCCAGTTTTCTCTACTCCACCAAGAGTGCCCACTTTGACTACTCACTGGTTCACTTCTCCTATGCTGTCTTCCACAGCTCACATAGACAATGCCGAATCTGCCCTATAGTGCCCAACCCGCCTCATAATCTGATGTGTCAATGAGGCCAACTGATTTGGCCTTTCTCCAAGAGAGATGCTGTAATAGATATAAGGTCTTTGGACTATGCACCACCTAACAAAAATCATGCTAAGAAGAACCTAATACATACTGGGACCTTTGTTTTGAGACTTTTTTTGTTCTTTTCTTTCTTTCTTTCTTTCTTTTTTTTTTTTTTTTTGAGAATGGGTCTGTTGATATATTTCTGGGTTACAATAATTTGGGTTAAAAGACTAATTACAGAAATTCTTTCCAGAATTTTTTAAGGACTGAGGAGTTTTCCAAGGACTATGCATTTATAAGAAGCTAAAATATTCTGAAGTGAAGGTAGCATTTTTGCCAACTTTGGTCTATTAGAATTTCAATTTTTTTTTGTTCCTATCCTTATTTATATTATAAGATCTAAGTGGTATGAAGCTTATTGAACATCGGATCAAAACTGTTCCTTGGGCTTTCAGACTGTTAACCTAGCCAGTCCTGGATTAGTATGAATCTGCTCATCTGACACTGGCTCTTGGCCACAGGAAAGAAGAAGAAACTTAGTCCAACAGCCAGACCTCATCTTTACATCAGTCTTCCAGCCTGATCTCAGATGAACCAGTAACTGAGACAAGAATAAGGAGCTACTAGCTCAGGGGTAGGGTGACCAGATGTCCCGATTTTATAGGGACAGTCCCGATTTTGGGATCTTTTTCTTATTTAGGCTCCTATTATCCCCTACCCCCGTCCCGATTTTTCACATTTGCTGTCTGGTCATCCTACTCGGGGTGGGCAAACTTTTTAGCCCAAGGGCCACATCAGGGTTGCAAACCTGGGAGGGCGGGGGCGCGGGTATGGAAGGCTGTGCCTCGCGAAACAGCCTGGCCCCTGCCCCCTCCCACTTCCCGCCCCCTGACTGCCCCCTCAGAATCCCCAACCCATCCAACCCCTTCTGTTTTTCCCCTGACTGCCCCCTCCTGAGACCCCCCCACCCTAATCACCTTCCTGGGACCCCACCCCCCTATCTAGCCCCCCTGTTCCCTGACTACCCCCCTCAGAATTTCTGACCCATCCAACACTTCCTCCCGCTCCTTGTCTCCTCCCAACCCTAATGACCCTCCAGAATCCCAACCCCTCTGCTCCCTGGCCCCTGACCACCCCAATCCCTAGCCACACCCCCGCCTCCTGACAGCCCCCCCTTCCCAGAACTCCCACATTTATCCAATCCCGCCCCTTTCCTGTCCCCTGTGCCCCTCTGCCCCTTATCCAACCCCTCAGCCCCAGCCTCTTACCACATCACTCAGAACAGCGTGTCTGGCTCTGACCAGACATGCTGCCGTGCTGATCCACAGGAACGCACCGCCCTGCCCCACGCCCTTAGAGTGCTGCCCATGCAGTGCACTGAGACTCCGGGGGAGCAGGAAAGGCAGAGGAGGATCCGGGGCTCACCTCCCCAGCCAAGAGCTCAGGGACTGAACATGACGGGCCCATGGACCGTAGTTTGCTCACCCCTGTACTAGCTTCAACCCACATCTGACTGTAAAAGAGCATTTTTTTCTCTGTCCCCCTTCTTTTTTGCGCTTCTTTTTGTGCTTGTTTGTCTTTGGGGAGACTGATTTTTGTGCATTGTGAATATAAGTAGTTAATGATGTGACCATCATTTAAGAAAACTGTTTTAGGGGAGGGGAGAGGTTTGCTGTTTGGGTTTTTTTTTTTTAATTTACAATTCTCCTTCCCTCTTACATTCATAGAATGAAAGGTTTATATGATGGTGTGAGCTTTGAGATACTATGCCCTAGAACAGGGGTCTCGAAACTACAGCGCGGGGGCCGGATCCGGCCCACGGCGTCTATTTGTCCAGCTCCCCAGCTAGGGTGACCAGACAGCAAGTGTAAAAAATCGGGACAGGTCGGAGAGGGCGGAAGGAGGTGTAATAGAAGCCTGTATAAGAAAAAGCCCCAAGAATCAGGACTGTCCCAATAAAATCGGGACATCTGGTCACCCTACCCCCAGTTAAGCAGGCATGTGGAGAAGCCCCCCTGCACAAGCTGCTGCCAGCGGCCCCATGTGTGGAGGGGTGAGTGCCCCTGTGGTGCAGTTGGAGGAGCAAAGGGGTGGGGGTTGTGCCAGCGGTGTGGTTGGAGGAGCAAAGAGGTGAGTGCCCCTGCAGCGCAGCCATAGGAGCAAAGGTTGGGGGCCGCGGCAGAGGCCGGAGGAGCAAAGGGGAGGGTCGCGGCAGTGGCCGGAGGAGCAAATGGGGGAGAACTCTAGATGTGCCTAGCATTCTACCCCACTCAAGATTTCATTTTAAGATTGGTTGGTTGTATGGCAGAAAATACCTTTATACCTCAGAGAGCCAGCCCAGACTCAAGGTGTTAAAGATGTGTCATGATATGTCAATTGCCGGCCATTTCAGCCACTTCAAAACCCAAGACTTAGAGCTGCAGAATTTCTGGTGGCCATGGTTGAGTACTGACATTAAAAGTAACCCCCCTTCAAGGGTGCCTGGTAGGGCACCACAGGACCTAACTTCAGGAGGTATTTCTGAAGCAACACATGTATGAGTTCTGGAGCATGGACATTTTCTACCAGCTCCCAGGATTGTGCTTCTGATCCATAGCACACCCAGTCCAACAGATAATAGTATTTGCCACATGGACTCTAGAATTTCCTGGACCTCATACTCCTGTTGGCCTTGGATATCTACTAGAAGTGGTGGTGGAGTGGAGTAAACAAGAAAGGGTTTCTCCATGTAGGATTTCAGAAGAGACACATGGAAAACTGGGTGGACCATCTAGCAACTGGAGCCTAAATGCTACAAGGTTAATTGGTTCTGCTATCTTAAATGGGCCTAGGTATTGATGATCCAATTTGGCTGAGGGACAGGAAGCTTTTAGCTGTTTGAAAGACAACCAGACCTTGTCTCCAACAGATAGGGTTGGTGTGGCTTGGTGTTATTGGTCAGAATTATGTTTATATGTCTCCTTGGAGACTTTGAAGTGTTTATTAAGCTCTTTTTGGACCCAGTGAAGGTGAGCAATTAGATCTGCTGTGGAAGGGACTTGGGAGTCTGGAGGTGCCGCCGAATTAAGTTTAGGGTGGAAACCGTAGTTTGCATGGAAAGACCTATGTTGGGTGGATGGTTGAGTGCAGCTTTTATATGCAAACTCTGCATATGGCAGGAGAACAACACAGTCGTCTTGACAATAACTGAGAAAGCAATAGAGGTATTGCTCAAGGACCTTGTTCACTTGTTTTGTCTACCTGTTGGTCTGCGGGTGATAGGCTGAGAAGGTAAGAAATTTAATTTCTCAGAGTTTGCAGAGTTTATGCCAATAACGGGAATTGAATTGTGAACCTTGATCTGAGACTACTCCGGTTGGTAGTTCATGGAGCTGAAAAATATGATCTAGAAAAAGATGGACCATTTTCCTGGACAGTTGGGAGGGAGTGAACAGAAATAAAGTATGCCACCTTAGTGAGGAGGTTGATGGCAACAAGGATGACAGTGCAACTGTGGGAGTAGGGTAGCTTTACGATGAAGTCCGAGGATACTGAGGACCAGGGTCAAGATGAGATAGGCACAGGCTGAAGAAGACTGAGTGGTTTGGCACATGGGCACTTTCTACTATGGAGATCTGTGCTGTGGGAGTAAGTTAAATAAGTGTTGCTCTTCTAAACAGGTGGGTGAGAAACATTAAAGACCAAATTATCTTCTCAGTGACCCCTGTGTATTTCTGGAGTAATCCTACTGAAATCTATGAAAGTACTTTGGATTTATATCTATGTAAATGAAAGCAGAGCTGGTCCTTCAAGAGAGATTGAAAGACTGCCCCCCACCCAAACTGGCACATCTGATCTAGCTCCAGAGTTGAGGGAGTGTGACAGGGTGCTAGCAGGAGAACTGCTTAGCAACCCTCTGTCACACCAGCTACACTTAAGAAAGGTAAATTGGAGCTGGGGAGGCCGCCTGGCCCTGACTGGCAAAGTGGGAACAGCTGCTGCCTTTTCAGGCTGGGTCTGGATAAAAGCCTCAGAGGAAAGAAGCCAGGGGGACTAGACAGAAAAGCACCTGGAAAGGAGGAGGAGCTAGAAAGAGTGGAAGCTGCTCTGAGGGAAAGCAGGGAGGAATAGCTTGCCCTTCTCTCTTGCTGGGAGACAAGCCAAAAGGAACTGTATATAGATTGTGCTGTAAAGGTGGTGGGAGCATCTCTTGTAAAATAAAGCACAGGTGAGCACTGCAGACAAGGACTCCGAGTGACTTTCTGGGACAAGCAGGGGCAGGAACCAGGAGGGCTCTGCAGGAGCCCCATTACAGGGAGTAATACTTCATAAAGCTGTGATGTAAGCTGCATATTGCAGCTTTACAAATTTTGATATACACAAGGAGATTAAATAACTATCACCAAACAGAATGGGCTTTAAATTCTTCTGGATAGATGGATTATTATTGAAGACTTTAAAGTCTATTCACACTGATCCTGGAACTTCTAAGACCTTGTCTACATTAAATTTACACCACTAAAATTGCCCACCATTGCTACCACTGATGGCACCAAAAGTGAGAATGCTAGTGTAGACAAGATACCCATCAGCTACCAGTGTTTTAAAATCTCAGTCTAATATTTTTCTAAAAGACATTGGAGACATGTATAGAATTAAAGGGCCATATTCACTGCTTCATGTATAGAATTAAAGGGCACTGGTATGCTCTAGCTCAGGGGTCTCAAAGTCCTGATCCACAGGCCATCTGCGGCCTGAGAACCTCCCCACTGTGGCCCGCGGAAGAGAGAGACATGCATCCACACTGCTGGCAATGTCTGCTACATCGCTGCCCCCCACAGCTCCCATTGGCTGGGGGAGGACAGAAATGTCATCACTAGTCACTGGACAGAGTAAGCCATGGAGACAGCATCATTATTGCTGGGCAGAGTCAGCCATGGAGGCAGCATCAATTTCTCCACAATGAATATAAACAAGTCAAAATATCAAACACAACTGTCTGATGCACACAGTGCTGCAATCCTGAAGGTTTCAACTGCTCAGTCACTGAGGACAAACATCAGCAAAACTGACAGAACTGAAGTGTTGCCAGGTGTCTGGCAAACACTAAAAATTCTCTGGCAGGTGAAGAATTGTATAAAGTTGTATGACAGTTTTATTATTTCTAACAAATTCTAAATAAAAAATACATTATAAATGTTTTCTTTTCTGAACACCATCTTCAGTGATATTATTGGCCTGCTTGGAGGATTTGAGGACTTGCACTGGCTCTAAGGTAAACTGAGTTTGAGACCCCTGCTCTAGCTGCTTCATGTTACGCTGATGACCCAAAACAGCCATAAACCCATCTTAATTGCCAGTTTAAATGAATTTAGAGCTACCTTGTGAGGCTAAACCAACCCAAAAACTTTTGGTGGCCTGGGCTAAAAGGGAAGGACCACTTCTGAGGGCAAAGGAAAATGTCCATGATCTTAAATCACTTAATTTCAAATAATAATGTGTACTTGTACTGTCTTTTGAAGGATGATTATGAAAATAGTGGATCATTCAAAAATACATTTAACAGTTTCCTTCTCCTTAGGGTTACAGGGTCTCCTATTTTTCTCCACAGTTTCCCTGAAGCAGGCTTCTTGGCCTGGATGTTTCCCTTAGAAGAAAATTTCTGACTTCTCTTGTGGGAGACATGATAAATCTGTGCAAAACTCCTACTTCTCCTGCCCCAAAAGTAGAAGAGGATGCCAGAAAAATGGTAAATCATTCCCCACATCCTTGTTAACTCCAGCATTCTACTGAGGTATTATTACCTCACCACTCAGAAGGCATTGCTGGAGTGGAGTTGAAATCTTTGTCACAGTGGCAGCTACTTACAGCTGACCCAGCCTATAACCACTCTGAAGGAATACAGGAATGTCATCTGCTGAAGTGGAGATTGAAATCATGGTAGACTATCAAAGCATGGCAAGATCTCTAGTATTTGGGAACCTTCTTTTACTCTGAATTGCATTACGCCAAATTTTCAGTCAGTGGAACAACACTGATTTACATCAGCTGAGGATCTGTCCTGTCCTGTGCAGAAAGCCCTCTTTACAGCTATGCTACATTGGTATCATTGGGATTCTCTTAATACTGACTTTTTATTGCAGGGTTACAGCCATTTGGACTGTCCACTGGCAGCCTAGTGATATGAGCTGCTGTTTCATTAGAATGAACTGCCAGCAGTCCGGTAAGGTGGTAGCCTAGGCAAAATGAGCACATGGAAGAAAAAGTTCAGGCTTATCTTTTTCTGTATATTCCATGTTTGTGGATGAGTTCCTGGCTCAGGCAGTTTCATGGTAAGGGCAAGTGGGAGCCCTCTCGGAATATAGCATTTAATAGCCATCTGGTAGGTGAAAAATTGATGCATTCCAATGGGATAAGCACAGTGGTACTCAATTATAGCAGAGCAACTTGAAGCTGGTACAGAATTTGGCAGCTTGTTTGTTACAGGGTGCATTTCTGGTGTACATGATACCCGTGCTTTTGGGTCTCCACTGGCTAGCTGTTAGCTACTGGTAAAATTTAAGGTGTTGGTTGTGACCTACTTATTGGACAGACCCTCTGTCTATATGTATGCAGAGGCACCTGAGGTCACATAAGAGAAAGTGGGGAGCTGGCAGAGTGTTCTCCATAATGGTCCCTTTGAAATTTGTGCCTCACTGGCCAAGTGCAATTGATTTGCCTCAGTATTCTATAGGGAGTCAGAGTAGAGCACGAAGGACAGGTTTGCTATGCTCACGGCAGCCTGTGTTGCTGATGAAATGCGCTGCTGTGTTCATATTAGTTAGAGTTTCCTAAGGGCTCATGACTAGGGCAGGCTAGAAAACAACAATTCTGATTTGCAAGAAATTTAGAGGTTTCAGAATATGGTTTTGGTTTGGGTTTCCCTCTCCCCTGCTATTAAACAAAAATCAGAGCTTTTAACATTGTGAAAAAACAAGACAGAGAGAAAGAGAGAGAGACCCCAGAATAGCCATTGACATGATGGTTAGGGCACTCACCACTGGGCTGTAGAGTCAGTCTCTCTCTCAATGTCTCCCATTGAAATTATTCCACTTTGTATAAATAATTAAATTTTAATTGGGCGAGAGTGAAAGGTTCTGATTTTGACAAAACAACAGTTTTTGATAGAAAAGTTTTGTCAAAAAATTTTCAACCAGTTCTATTGATGGCTTCATACCAATGCGTGTTGCATCAGTGTAGTTCACACAGTGCAAATGCAGTTTACCAGTGTGGTATGGAGTTTGCACTCAATGTCACTTACCTCAGTCCTACCAGTGCAGCTCATCACTATGGGTTTGTACTGGGGGAGCTATGCTTCTTCAAAAATCCCTAATATAGAGTAGCCTGTATACATGCAACATATCTGGACTGGATAAATTCATAACACCCACACTCTTCTCTGATTTAGTCAAGCAATTTAATTGGTCCTAGTGTCCTCTAAAAGCACACAGGCCATACCAGTGGATTATGATGCCAGCAGCCCCTGCCCAGCTCTGCCTTCCTAATATGACATGACTTGCTGCCTCACCTGTAGCACTGACATATTACCACTGTTTAAGGAAATTCAAGACGGGGAACTTGCTACTCAAAAATCTACTTGAATTTGCCAGTCATGGGTTCCTAGTGCAGGAGACTTCTACAGAGCTCTTCAGAACAAGCTAGAGCATTTGTATCTAATTCTTTCTTTGGTAGACTCCTCCATGTAAGAAATGGGCCTGTTTCAGTAAAATGAGGCATGAATTCCTAGAAGTAGGAGACTACTTAGGGAGTGTACAGAGTATTTAAAAAAGGAGAGATGAGAGCATCCTTTTAACTCTCAAGTGTCCCTGTGTAGTGCTTGGGGTTATAGTCATATTCATTCAGCAAGCATTACAAAGAGTGGCATTTCTGTTGTACCATTCTCTACATGGCCTTGCCACTGACTTACTATGTAGCCTTGCAAAAGTCATTTAACTTCTGTATTCACAAGCATAAATGGGAATAATGATGTTTACCTACCTAACATGAAGGGGCGCTGTGTTTATGAAGTTCAATTAATTATTAGCCCTGATCCTCTCCTGAAACATGACCACTTTATGTTGCTCCATCTTCTGTCTGTGCCTTAAAGTCAGTTTAGCCAGCTGGTAGAGGACACCCTCTTCCCACTCCAAGCATAGGAAGCATGTCCACAGGTTAATAGGCATGGCTGGGGTGTTCCTTTGCGCCAAGGATTCCTGACTGCTGGAGTTTTAGACAACTGACTCAGTTTAGAGCAGTTCTAAGGCTGCTCTAAGTTGCATCTCAAGACTAGACCAGCACTTGGGAGCAACATGAATAGGGGGCACTAATATTGTGCAAGTCATCTTGCCCCCATCCCTCTTGAGAGGTGCTGAGCAGACCCAACGATCTAACCCATTATTTGCAAGATGCACTTGCATGAAAGAGTAAAATGTTGTTGTTATCCTCATCACCCTAACAATGACAAACAATACTTTGATCAATCCTAAAATTATATTAAGATTCTTCACTTAATTATAAGCAAGAGGAACAATCTGAAATGCATCATAGCACATTTGATCTAGTTTGTGTTTCAACTGTATTTGTGCAAATTCCATATGTGAACTATCTATGTTTATTTGTAGACTTATGCTATGTGAGATTTGATGATGAAGACGAGGAAAGCATGAAGCCAATAGAGTAGGTCGTGTAAGAGAAACAGAACAACAAAGGCACTGAAGGTGGGTTTTGGCAAGATGTTACTTTGTAAAAATAGTTCCTTTTTTCTTGCCTATATCTCCTCCCCTAAGTCCGATCAGCTCCCCAAGCTGATCCCCTCTCCATCACCAAATCCTGTCCAGCTTCTGGAGTGCCTTTGGCAGTTCATACCGTGAAGGCATGTGCACGTTTGTATGGGGTTTTGCTCTCGAATAACCTGATGCAACCTGTGATAGGAAATGGAACAGTCACAGGGTTTTCTATCTTCTGCTGTTTCCCCATTAGTTGATTTTTTTTGTCTGGAACAGCCCCTCTTGACTTACTAATTTTTTCCTGTTTTGTGTGTAGGCAACATTAGAAGCTACTTCTCTTTTAGGCGCTTCAGTGTGAGTCCAGCCTCCAGAAACCAGATCTCCATTATGGGAGATCTTCAGAGAGTTCTTAGCAAAGGAGAATATGCCCCTTTCACATCCGCTCCCATGTTTGAGAGCAACTTTGTCCAGGTAAACAACATTTAAATGAAATTGTTTGGCACTGATGGTTTGACATACCTTACATAGAGAATTTCCATTTTTATCCCCCAGTGTGGATTCTGCCCACTCCTTTGTTCATTTCCATTATTCTCATTCTCTGTCTCACTCTAGCACATGTATATTCCCCTTCTCATACGCACTTATCCTGCACTCCCCTCACATATACTGAGCCAGATACCCAGCTACGCTAGTGCTGCACACAGCTCATCTGGAGGGGAGAGCAAAGGTGGCTTTGTGATCCTTTCCTCACTTCCATACCCTTATTCTCGGAATAATTGGGTGCTGATTCAACCCCTTGTGCAACTTAGAGCAGCCTTAAAGTTGCACCCAATTGCAACAGCCCCTAAGTCAGAGGTGGCCAAACTTTGTGGCCCGAGGGCCACATGGGGGCTCAAAATTGTGCAGAGGGCCAGGTAGGGAAGGCCCGACCCCCATCCACATCCCGCCCCCTGACTGCCCCCTCAGAAACCCGACCCATCCAACCCCCTTCCCCCGCTTCTTGTCCATTGATCACCCCCTCCAGAGACCCCCTCCTCTAACTGCCCCCCCCCAGAACCTACCCCCTATCTAGGCCCCCCTGCTCTTTCTTCCCTGACTGCCCCCTCCCGAGACCCCCCACCCTAACCACACACATCCCAGGACCCACCCCCTATCTAAGCCCCCCTGCTCTTTGTTTCCTGACTTCTAGACCACTGACCCTAACCACCACCACCTAAGCCCCCGTCTCCTCCCCCTACTTACCTTGCTCAGCCCGGCACTCCAGCCGGAGTGGGGCCAGCAGCTCATTAGACTCCGCCCAGCACCCCGGCCCAGGAGCGTGGGGTCCCGCGGCTTGCGGTGCTCCACCAGGCGCCCCGGCGTGGGGCTCCACTGGTGAGCCGTGCTTGGCCTGGCCCCGAGCACAGGGCTTCGCAGCTTCCCGTGCTCGGGCCGGCCCTGGAGCGTGGCGCCCCATGCTCAGCCAACCCTAGAGCGCGGTGCCTTGGGCTCAACCCGGTGCCTCAGCTAGGAGCGTGGGGCCACTGGCACCGCGCCCCTGACCCCAGCTTGTGGGCCAGATAAAAATGGACGGCAGGCCACATGTGGCCTGTGGGCCGTAGGTTGCTCACCCCTGCCCTAAGTGGTCATTCTAGCAAATCCTGGCCTGTATCTCCAGTATCTCCCCCTAAATATCTAAGTGTCAGCTCAAGATCAACATGGCAAAAACAGACGTCCTAATCTCCTCCACCTAAAACCTTCCCCACTCCCTCCTTTTTCAATCACCATGGCCAGCACCACATCCTATCTGTCACTCAGATCCATAACCTGAGTGTCATGTTCGATTTTGCCCTCTTTCTCTAGGTCCTCGCATCCAGGCTGTCTAAATCTTTCCAATTCTTTCTCCATAAGACCCCTAATATATAGCCTTTCCTATCCATAAGCACTGTGAAACTCCTACCCAGGCTCTCATTATCTCACATCTCAATAACTGCAACAACCTTTTCTTTGGCCTTGACAAATGCAATCTTGCTCTGCTCATATTAATTCAGAATGCTGTTGCAAAGACCATTTTCCTAGCCTATCATTTTAACCAAGTCACATCTCTTTGCATCCCTCCACTTCCTTCCCTTTCCCATGTCAAACATAAGGTGCTTGTCTTCACAATCTATCCCCATCCAATCTTGCATCGCTTATTTGCCATCAAGATGTTGACTTCTGCCCCCATCAGCCCATGATACCAGTATCAGTCACCCTCTGGTTACATTTTTGAAACAAACATCTTAGTGTTTTCTCCCATGCTGCCCACTCATCTTTGTGAAGTGCTCCCCATAAACATTGAGAAAGCTACCTCCTTATCCTCCATCAAAACTCTCCTTCAAGCTCTCCTTTGCTGTAATGCCTACACAAAAATTGACAACCGTCAGGCTGTTGACATGCTGAAACCATTACCTATCCTGCTGATCAATATTGTGTCATATATTTCTTGTACTACCCTGCCGGTCCTTCACCAGGGGCCATGAGAAGTGGTAATGCAGAGATGGCTTTGTGCCACCCAAGGATACTAGGTACTCAGAAACCACAATGATGGGCACAACATAACTAATAGCTGAATATACCTCCAGCTAGCTGATTATGCCAGATTTCCAACCCCTCTTCATTCTGATTCACTTTCTGCTCCTCCTTTTCCCTTTCTTCATACACAGGCCCCTCTCATTCTTTTGCGTTCCCTTATCTTCTCACCAGTTGAGTTGTGAGAGTCCCAGGCAAGTGGTACCACAATCAGTCTGTGTAGTGTATTATCATTGTGATGGCTCCATGACATACTGCAATGACTTTGTTTTTGTATGCAGGTTAATAGGAGAGGTGAACCAATTTATGTTCATAACCGCCCCAATTGTGTGACTGTAGGCATCTGTGCATCCAGCCCCAGCCTGTCACTGCCCAATGTGATGCTGTTAGCACACACAGTGCCTACATCTTCACAGGAAGCTGTGTCAAAGCCATGGAAGTCCTCAAAGCAGTCATCCTCCATGGAGCAGCTAGTACTCAGCAGGTAAGTCAGCACTAAGACGGGGAGGAGGTCAGTTCACAGAGCATGCTTTCCACAAAGGCTTTTTCTGGGTCTTGGTCATATCTTGGACAAAGGTTTGTAACCAGGTGTCTCTCCACTAGTGTCCATTTAGTAATGCTGTCCTTTGGATTAAATATTAGCTAAAACATGCATCCTTTGGCCAGTCTCCAATGGCCATTCCAAACCAAAGACATAAATACTTAAGTAAATCTGTAACTATATCAAAGAAATTGTCTCGTCTTATACGTAGATTGCTCTGTGGTTGTACAGTGCCTAACACAATGGCCTCTCGGTCTAAGTCTAGGCTCCTAGGTGCTGCCAGAATACAAATAATCATTACTAATATTAAAAGCAGGATAGCCTGTAAGAGAATTGGTGGATTTGCTGGGTCACCATGGAGCAATCAAGGGGAATAGGGCATATCAGAGGAGCTAATGTTGTTTGCATGAATTTTTACCTTAAAGGATGCTGGGGAGACACCTACTCAAAATATATTTTTTTCAGGTAATAAAAAAAAATGAAGTGTCAATAGCAATAGAGGAGGTGTTGAGACAAAATGATAAAGAGCAGCAGGTCACCAGGAATGGATGGCATACATCCAAAAGTTCTGGTAAATTGGAGAGGGTCCAGAGAAGCGCCACTAGAATGGTTAAAGGATTAGAAAACATCCATATAGTAAAAGACTCAAAGAGAAAAATCTGTCTTAACAAACAGAAGATTAAGGGGTGGTTTGACTGCTATTTATAAGTATCTACATGGGGAACAAATATTTAATAATGGGTTCTTCAATCAAGCAGAGACAGGTATAACACAATCCAAGGATTGGAAGTTGAAGCTAGACAAATTGATACTGGAAATTAGGCATAAATTTTTATCAGTGGTAGTAATTAACCACTGGAACAATTTACCGAGGGTCATGTGGATTCTCCATCACTGGCAATTTTTAAATCAATACTGGATATTTTTCTAAAAGAAATGCTCTAGGAATTGTTTTTGGAGAAGTTCTATGGCCTGCGTTATATAGGAGGTAGGACTAGGTCACAATGGTAGTTTCTGGCTGCCGAATCTATAAGAATTAAGTGGTTGAACTGATAACAGAATATACAGTCTCTCATTAAAATCAGTAACCATACCAAAAGACCAGAGGATATCAAATGTTGTTACTATCTGTTCAATAGAGGCCCAGTGGGATGTAATTAAGGGATAGTGTAATTTTAGTATTAGGAAAAATAGTTGAAACAATAATGAAAAATATAATTACTAAACACATGATCATGCTTCTCTAAACTGTTCAGATTTGTTGAGTGTGTCAGCAAAAGTGTGGATAAAGGAAAACTGGTTGATAGAATTTATTTGGACTTCAAAAAACCTCTACCAAACTCCCAAGAAACAGGTATAACACAGTCCAAGGATTGGAAGTTGAAGCTAGACAAATTGATACTGGAAATTAGGCATACTGAAAAGAAATAAATGGGCAATCTGATGACAGATGAAATTCATTGTTGGAAGGAATAATTTGAACTACCCACACAAATTGCTAGATTATATATTAATTGCTAGATTATATATTAATTGTAACCTCTTAGAACAGGGGTCTCCAAACTACGGCCCGGGGGCCGGATCCGGCCCACGGCGTTGATTTGTCCAGCCCCCTAGCCCCAGCTGAGCAGGCACGTGGAGAAGCCGCTGCTGCCCCTTTGCGCGAGCTGCTGCCGCTGGCCCCATGTGCAGAGGGGTGAGTGCCCCCGCAGTGCGGCTGGAGGATCAAGGGGTCGGGTCGCAGCAGTGGCATGGCTGGAGAAGCAAAGGAGTGAGTGCCCCTGCGGAGCAGCCAGAGGAGCAAAGGGGAGGGGCCACGGCAGAAGCCGGAGGAGAAATGGTGGGGGGATGCAGCAGCGGCATGGCTGGAGGAGCAAAGAGGGGGATCGTGGCAGTGGCCAGAGGAGCAAAGGGTTGGGGGGCTACGGCAGCAGCCCATGAAGCCCCTTCAAAAATCTAATATGGCCCTCACCTCAAAAAGTTTAGAGACCCCTGACTTAGAAAAATGATCTGGACAGCATTGAGAACAGCGCAATAAAACCTTTGTTCAAGGTGAAGTAGCAATCAAGAAATCAAACAAAATGTTAAGACATATAAAGTATGGGATAGGATATAATAGTGAATAGATAGACTACTGACTGATCATAGGAACATAGGAATTGTCATACCTGGAAATTAAAGACGCAAGGGCACTTTTGAGAAAGAAGAGGCATTCTTTCGGGAGGGAAGGGATAGCTCAGTGGTTTGAGCATTGGCCTGCTAAACCCACAGCTGTGAGCTCAATCCTTGAGAGGGTATTTAGAGATATGGGGCAAAAATCTGTTGGATGATTAAATTGGGGGATTGGTCCTGCTTTGAGCAGTGGGTTGGACTAGATGATTTCCTGACGTCCCTTCAAACCCTGATACTCTATGGTTTGTAGTGTCCTAGTCAATATACTGTGCCCTTTCTAAAAAATCAGGCTTTAATGTCACAGGTGCTGTGAGCTATTGCAGAGAATCTCTCCCAGAAAGGGCATAGTGGTATCTGGAAAGAGAATCTCCAGTACACTCCCCATGCTTTTCCCAACACACTTCTCCCCTGCAGTCAGGTTGTGCCCCCAGAGAAGACAGATAATGCCTTATTTGAGAAGAGTCTGCATGCATTTCCCTTCAGACTACTCCCCCTGCAGCCCTTTCCTGAATTATGCAAGGGATATAGTGCCTCCTGTACACAGACTCTAGCTGATTTCACACCTGAGTTTTCTTGTAGGTTCTTCCCCTTGAAGTTTGTGGAGATCACTGTTCACAATGCTGAGAAGTGTCGCCTCAAGCTGAAGCTGGCAAGTGGCCGCTCCTTCTACCTGGAGCTCTGTGCCCCACCAGACAAGCAGTGCCTCCTCTTCCGTCAATGGTTGCGGCTCATTTCTCTCTTGAAACTTCCCCGAGACCACTACAATACTCAAGTAAATGTAGTGTATGAGAATTTTAATGGGCAGCAAGCTGAGAAAATGCCAGGCACAAGGAACCAGTCAGATAAAGTGAGTCTTTGGCAGTGGTTTGTAAAAAAATTCACAGGCTTGTTCCACCATTCCTTATTATTGCACAAGTAAAAAAACTACTTCTTCAGATGCACGGAGTGAAAAGTACATGGAGTCAATGGGCAGGCATAAATTTACTGACACATGAATGCAGGCATAAATATACTGACACTTGAAGAGAAGGGTGTCACTTTACAGGTGGAGAACCAGTGTTGACAAGGCCAATTCGAGCAGGGTGGATGTAGTCCACTCCCAATAATTGAGGAGGAGATGTCAATATCTAAAGAGGGAAAATTTCCTTTGTAGTGAGCCAGCCACTCCCAGTCCCTATTCAAGCTCAAGCTAATGGTGTTAAATTTGCAAATTAATTGTAACTGCAGTTTCTCTTTGAAGTTTTTGAAGTATTTTTTTGTTGTTGTTGTTGAAGTATGGCTACTACTTCTTAGCCTAACCAAAAGAGGGCTGAGGGGAGATATGATTTCTCTCTATAAATATATCAAAGGGATAAATACTAGGGAGGGAGAGGAATTATTTAAGCTCAGTACCACTGTGGATACAAGAACAAATGGATATAAACTGGCCAACAGAAAGTTTAGACTTGAAATTAGACGAAGGTTTCTAACCATCAGAGGAGTGAAATTCTGGAACAGCCTTCCAAGGGGAGAAGTGGGGGCAAAAGACATATCTGGCTTCAAACCTAAGTTTGATAAGTTTATGGAGAGGATGGTATGATGGGATAGCCTAATTTTGGCAATTAATTGATCTTTGACTATTAGAGGTAAATATGGGATGTTAGACAGGGGTGGGATCTGAGTTACTTCAGAGAATTCTTTCCTGGGTGTCTGGCTGGTGAGTCTTGCCCACATGCTCAGGGTTTAGCTGATCGCCATATCTGGGACCAGGAAAGAATTTTCCTCTAGGGCAGATTGGCAGAGGCCCTGAGGGGTTTTGCCTTCCTCTGCAGCGTGGGGCATGGGTCACTTGCTGGAAGATTCTCTGCACCCTGAAGTCTTTAAACTATGATTTGAGGACTTCATTAGCTCAGACATAGGTTAAGGGATTATTATAGGAGTGGGTGGGTGAGATTCTGCGGCCTACGTTATGCAGGAGGTCAGACTAGATGATCATAATTGTCCTTTCTGATCTCAAAGTCTATGACTGTATGACTTTTAAATCTGTTATAGAATATCCATGGATGATTTAGTTAGTGTTGGTCCTGCTTTGAACAGGAAATTGGACTAGATGACCTCCTAAAGTCTCTTCCATCCCCAATATTCTATGATTCTATAATTAAAGTGTTCTCCTTTTGGCTTTTGTATGTTACCATTCCCGATGTCTGATTTGTGTCCATTTATTCTTTTATGTAGAGACTGTCTGGTTCAACCAATGTACATGGCAGAGGGGCATTTCTAGCACACAATGGCATATATCACATTGGTAGATGTGCAGGTGCATGAACCCCCGATGGTGCGGCTCATGTGGTTGATGGTGTCAACTAGAGTAAATATGGGGACAAAGTAGGCAACAAGGTTTGTTACAGAGATTGGTTCCTGGATTGGTGTTTCTGTGGTGTGGTGTGTAGTCGCTGATGAGTATTTGCTTCAGGTTGGGGGGCTGTCTGTAAGTGAGGACTGGCCTGCCTCCCAAAGTCTGTGAGAGTGAGGGATCATTTTCCAGGATAGGTTGTAGATTGTTGATAATGTGCTGGAAAGGTTTTAGCTGGGGGCTGTACATGATGGCGAAGGTGGGGAAACTTTCACTGCCATGGTCCCTGCTGTATTGCTTCCATGGGTAAGTCCAGTTTCTCAGGACTGTCAGTCTGACACTCCTAACCAACAGAAAATTCAATATAAATAAAGAATTGATAAACATGATATTATTTTCTGATCTCCACTCAAAGCCCCAGTGATGCTGATCAGCTCCACCCTGAGCCTTTACTTAGCGCCTATTCCTCTTGTTTTACTTGTTGGGTGTCTTCCTTATTCCCTACAGGGAGATACCCATCTAGAGTCTCTGAATTCTATTGATATCCCAGAATCAGGAAAGGAGGTGGTTGCTAAGCGAGCATCTTCCAAGCGAGTCACCATCTCTGGCATAGTGGGTCCTGTCGAAGAGTGTGGCAGCAGCAAGAGAGGGCTAGCAGTTGCCTCACGCAACTCCATAATAAAAGAGACCAAACGAGATCCGAGCAGGCAGTCAGAGAAACAACAAAGAAAAGATCACCTGCAGGTAAAGAAGAGCAAGAGCACAGAGAAGAAATCCAGGTATGTGTGGTTGGGGATATATTGATGCTAAGACAGAGGGTCTCCACCACTGAACTTTAGAGAATGAAAAACGGCATTTTCTGTCATTAGGGAAGTTATTCTTTCAGCAACAATTTAGAATTACTGTGATATTTCTGCTGCTGTATTAGGTTGAGCTGCTTAGGAATATAGAGAGGGATTTTCAAAAGCACCTAGACATGGGCTCCTCAGTCATACAGGCACTTTTGGAAATCTCACCCATAAATCCATAATTAGGACCTAAATGAAAGTGACCTGATTGTCAAAGATGTTGAGCACCCACTGCTTACCCTGACTGCAGAAAGAGCTGCAAATGCTCAGCATATCAGAAAATTAGGCCACTTCAATTTAGGTGCCTAACTTTAGAGACCCATGTTTTAAATTTTTCACCACACTATTTGCCATACTAGATCAAACCTGGGGTCCAGTTGGTCCAATATCTTGTGTCCTGAACTACATACTGGCCTATGGAGTTCAATATCCTGCATCCTTCTGTGCTGGAGCAGACTACTGGTCTAACTAATTTCCTGCCTCTAGCAGTGCCCACTGACTTATGGGTTAGAACAAGACAAACCCGCATGCACCCATACTGCACCTAATAGTGCCATATTGCAAGAAGGGATTGGGGAAATTCCATCCTCTTCCCATCCCCAGCCTTTACCCCGCAGGTGGCTTTACATCCAGAAGTGTAAAATCTGTTTACCTTTATCTTTACCTAAGTGTTGACAGTTACAAGTGTTGGAAGAGGTTTACAAAGGTTCACAAATAATGATTAGGTATCCAGCTCCCACTGACTTTACATTTGTGTCTTTGAAATTTCCCTCCATTATTAACTATAAAATTATCCAAACATAGATACAATGCACATAAAGAAGAGAGGAGACTCTATTTGTAGAGAATAAAGAACTATCTAAGTATACATGGAAAGCCATGAGCATGCACCATATCTTCAGAACATTCAGAACTCATCACTTGGGGTTTGGGTAGAGGGCTTTGTGCACATCATTCAATCTGAATGTATATGTTCAAATGAGCATGCTGCAAAACTCACATTTAGTCTGGTTCTCTGAAATGAATTGGGTCTTTGTCCAATTTCTATCAGCAAGGTGTTCAGATCATAAAACAACCATCCTGTTTAGCTCTCAAGAGTGTAGTTTCAGTGCAGAGACCAAGGATTTATAAAGTTAGGGAGATTAACTTTCCCTCTTACCCCAAGAGATGATTCCTCTAGGTCAGGAACTAAATTAAATGTCACGGCAGCGAGGGAGAAAATTGCATTGCCGCTATTCATGCTGCACCTGTGGATGAACAGGAAGACTTCAGTTTCTGAGGATGTCATCTGGCACTTTTCACTAACACTAAATTCAGACACACAAATACACTTTAATAATCAAATATAAATATTTTAATAATATTATTGTAATGGATAGTTTTTAATTTTATATACAATGGTTTGCAGCTCATTAGAACATTTATATAACACATTCATTAGTAAGGCAGGAACAGTGTCCCACTGGCATTTCTGCCAATTGGGCTTAGCCCACTCCTTACTCTTTATGATGTCATTAGAAGCACAAAAAAAAAGTAGCTTTGTAAATGTGGCATTGTGGGGTTCCATGTCTGTCTTTCAGTTACTCCATATCACACATGCTCAGTTTATGGGTCAAAAACATCTTTCTAACTGACAGGCTCACAAACCCAATCTGTTATCTTATTATGTATATGTGTCATTTTGTCTCCTAAAAAATAAGGTAGTAATAATTCTTTAAGCAAAGCTGAGCTGATGGATGGGTTGATGATGTGCAACAACATGGACCAGGAAAGTAACTACCCTTTCTATACTGCCCTAGCATACCTGCACCTGCAATGTTGTATCCAGGTCTGAAAAGCACTAAAATACATAAAAGGTGCAAATTCCAAAGCCAGATTCTCATGACTTCAATGGGACTGGCAAGTGCTGAAGACCTCTTCAGATTTAGGATATGTCTACACTTTACAAGGACTACAGCAGCACAGCTGAAGCACTGCAGCTATGCCACTGTAGTGCTGAATGTACACACTTGCTACAGTGATGGAAGGGGTTTTTCTGTTGCTGTAGTAAATCCACCCCTCAAGAGTCAGTAACTAAGCTGATGGAAGAATTCTTCCATCCACCTAACAGTGTCTATACAAAGGCTTAAGTCAACTTAACTAATTTAGGGGAATTACAGTATTGCCACCCTTACTTCTGTACTGCCTTCAGTGTTGGGTGGCCAGAGAGTGCCAGCTGTTGGCCAGGCACCCAGCTCTGAAAGAAGCACCCCGCCAGTAGCAGTGCAGAAGTAAGGATGGCAAAATACCACACCATGCCATCCTTACTGCTGTGCTGCTGCTGCTGCCTTCGGATCTGGGACAGTGGTGGCTGCTGACTGAGGGCCCAGCTCTGTAGAAAGCAATGCAGAAGTAAGGGTGGCAATACCATCCCATCCCATCCTTACATTTGTGCTGCTGCAGACGGCAGTTCTGCCTTCAGAGCTGGGATCCTGGCCAGCAGCTGCTACTCTCCAGCTGCCCAGCTCTGAAGGCAGCACAAAAGTAAGAGAAGCAGTACTGCAACCCTCCCCCACACACACACCCCATAATCTTGCGACCTCCACACACAACTTCTTTTTGCGTCAGGACCCCTACATTTACAACACTTTGAAATTTCTGATTTAAATAGCTAAAATCATTAAATTTTTTATTTTTTAAAATCCTCATGACCATGATATTGACCAAAATGGACTGTTAATTTGGTAGGGCCCTAACCATAAAACCAGGCCTTAGTCCCAAGAACAGAGAACAGTTATTTAGATTGAGATACAGAAGTAGGAGTAATTGGACGAAATTAAGAAAGGGAACATTTAAGATCTGTAAGATACTCTGTGAGATCTGTTAGGCTCTGGAACAGACTCCAGAGGAGAGTTGTACATGCCTCATTATTTGGGAGTTTTAAAATAAAACTGAAAAAAAAAATGTAATGCAGAGAATAATTTGGCAGTGGCAGGAAAATGACCTGGATGACCTAACAGGTGTTTTCTAAATGTATATTCCATGAATTTATGCTACACAAGAGAATCAAGTTTAAGCTGCTGTAGCTATATTCATTCTGCAGGACTAACAGAAGTGAAAACTTGTGTGTGTCAGTAAAGCTATCAGATCTGAGTCAAAGTTACCCAGGGAGCAAATACTATGTGCCAGATGATGCTTTTAAGATTCGAGCCTGTGTTGAGGGCAGGCAATCTGGTATCACTACTAAGAGGGATTATACCTTCCCAGTACACGAGGGAATCATACAAGATGCACCATCCTAGGTAGGTGTAGCCTGCTTCCTCTCTGTGCTTAGCCAGCTCTTTGGGGCTATTGCACCCATGGGGATATAGGAAAGGAGCAGATTCTTTGCACTCCTTAATGCAAGGAGAAAAGTGGAAGAGAAGTGAAAACTTACTGTGACATTAACCTAGGCTGGGCACCCATGCAAGGGCCAAGGACAATCTGGTCCTATATATGGAGTGCGAAGGAGATTTTTATATAGTCACTTTTCAGGTCATAACCACACATTAACAGCATTAAATAGTTCAGATGCATGTTATGTAAGTGCAGTCCATAGCATCTAAATTTCTTGTATATTCTATCATACCTACATTTCAAGGGCAGAGTTACACAGAGTTAGCAGGGCATGTTCCAACTGCTGGCAGAGAAAGTTTAAAATAACAGACCGTATTATGTAATTCTCTTGTGAGTGTTTGTAACAGAACTGAGCAAGATTTTATCTTAACTTTCTGTTTCCAGGGAAAATGTAGAGGAGTATAAAACAGAAAACAATTTGCAGGCTTCAGGTATGAATTAAGTGTTTTAATATTTATTCCCCCTCCACCCCCACAAACAGTGTTCCTAGACTACTTCCTACAATGACTGTGCACAGGAGAGGCTGAAACTTGAGTAGCTGGGAGTCCCTACTAGGGTGACCAGACAGCAAATGTGAAAAGTCGGGTTAGGAGGTGGGGGGTAATATGAACCTATATAAGAAAAAGACCCCAAAATGGGGACATCTGATCACCCTAGTCCCTGCAGCCAGGATTTCTACACCATGACCTATCATGATTTCTGCTGGGAGAAGCGAGGACTGGAGCACCTAAGAGTTCCACATAGTCAGGATTCCTAGCCCATGTCATACAGTGTCTCGTGCAGAGTGAAGTTGGGTATCTAGTCACTGGGAACTTCCTGACAGCCTGTACTTCTACAACATTCTCAACAATGCCGCCTCCTGGAAGAATCTGGCACACAGACAATAAGCTGATCTCATAGCCTTTACTCTTGTACAACTCCCTGTGTTAATATTTTCTCCTATATTTTCAGTGGATAAGTGGTGCTGTCTTAGCCTGCCAAATGGTAGCAAGACACTAAGAGTAGATTTAATACATTATTGAACTCCCTCACCCCATGGCTGAATTTGCTGCGTGCACATCCTGCATACCAATAAAGCTGAGACTTGAACCAGTGTTTTTGTGATCCTCCCCCATGTGCTGGGTAGCCGCAGAGTGAACTCCATAAACTTCCTCCTCCAGCGAAGCCACAGAAATTGGAATGAGTGGAAGTCACTCTGCATATTTTATGCTGTTACTCTGTCCACCTCTTTCTACTTGGCTTTTTGGTTATGGGCCACTCCTTTTCCTACCTGCTATGTGGTGATCTTTCAATGGCTCACCTGGTGTGGATGGCTCTTGGGATCCTATTGTGTTTTATTATGCATCCACATTTAATTTTTTAAAAATTATAATAATCTCAAAACATTGTCTGCCTGCACAAATCTCTTTTCCCTTAACCCACTTAATGTATTAGTTCCTGTCCATTCATCTGGCTGGCTAAGAGTCTTGCTGCATGTCTCTGTTTGCCTGTGATTATGTACAGTATATGAATCTTTGTGACTATCTCATCTATTATTCTCTTTCATCCTCCTCCCACAATAGCCATTCAAGTCCACTTGGGGCAAGGACTATGGGCAGATGTGAATTAGCACATATTCAGCACACTATCTCAATCCTTCCACCATATATACAACATTTACATTTCTTCAGCACTAACATTTAGGAAAAGTGTTAAATTAAAAGGGGTCTGGGATTACCCTTTCTTAGAAATTGTTTAATTTCAATTAATTTTTCCCACATTTTAGAAGATTTTAAGACAATCACAATCTGCATAAATTATGCAGAAAATGTTAACTTTGACATAAATTGTGCAGCAAATAGAATTCAATCCTTGAATATTGTGTCTATAGTAAACTATATTCTGGTAAGATACCTTACCTAAGGCTAAGATTTTGTCATGGTTTTTTTTAGTAAAAGTCAGGGACAGGTCACAGGCAATAAAGAAAAATTCATGGAAGCCTGTGACCTGTCCCTGACTTTTACTAAAAATATCCGTGATAAAATGGGAAGGGACTGGGCAGTTGAACCCATTGAGGCTCAGAGCTTCAGGGTTCCCCTGCCCCCTGTGGCAGAGAACTTCAGGGTCCTCCTCCCCTATCCCCAGCAGCAGGGAGCTGCAGGAATCCCCCTGCCCCAATGGTGGCCGAGGGCTGCGCGAGTCTGCCTGCCCCTCTGCAGTAGAGAGGAGCTGTGGGGTTCCCCCTAATCCACCATGGAGGTGGGGAGCTGCAGGAGTCCCCCTGCCCTGTAGCAAGGAGCTACTGGGGTTCCCCTGACCTGTGGCAGTGGCTGGGGAGCTGCAGTGATCTTCCTGCCCCATGGCAATGGCAGAGAGCTATCAGGATCCCCCTTCCCCATAGCAGTGGCTGGGTAACTACGGGGGTCCCCTCTGCCACCACAGGGGTCTTCCTTTCCTCCCCAGCATCCAGGAGCTGCGGGAACCCACCCTGAGCATGGCAGCTGGGTGCTTGGGGGCCCGCTACCTCAGGCAGCAGAGGTATCTCACACCTCTGTGCCACTGTGGGTGGCAGCGGGACCCTGCAGTTCCCAGCCACCAGGTTGGAAGTCATAGATTCTGTGACTTCCACAACCTCCAGGACAAAATAGTAGCCTCAACTATACTTAACAAAAATGTATCAAAACCATATCACCAAAATACCTTTGCATATCTCCCCATCACAGACACACACACACAGCCATTAAAGCATTCAGAAAACAGTATCAATGTTACACACACAAAAGCATCAATGTTGCAAAAAGCCATGTAAAACCAAAGCAGATTTATTTTGACACAATGGGTTCCTAGGTCCACCTGCCTCTTCCCTACCAGGTTTTCTGAGCATCCCTCTTCAACAGTCATGTCTCCATTTCCTGATATATAAAACAATCATTTATATATATTTTGTGGTAGTGTTCTTTGCATAAACTTTTTATAAACAATAAAGAATGACTGACTTTATCTCCCCTGGTTCTTCCCTTTCTCTTCTTTCACATCGTTTTTCCTCCTGTGTCTAATTGCTTCTTTTCCTCAGTAATTTACAGTTTTTCAGCTCTCTCTCTAATTAACATTTCCTTCTTCCCTTTCCCTCTCTAAATCTTTTATCCTTTCATATGCTCTCTCTTCCCTTTCATATTCTTTCAATCCCCCTCCATGTTTCCTCCTCCAAACACTTTTTCCTTTTCTGTGCTGCCCCCTCTTCCATTTCCCCTTCTTCTTTTCTTCCTTCCTTGCTCCTCTCTCATTTCATTTGTTCTGTGATTCTTCCATCTCTCCTTCCTAAGACCACTCTCAGGCAGAGGAAGTATCTCCTCATCCTGGGCCAGCTGTGGCCTGCAGACTGTGCACATCTCTCAATTACTGGTCAGCTTTTAGCAGAAACAGAAATGATCTTCAAACCCTGCCTAACAGCTGAAAAATGTGACATAGAGAATGAACCTCACTTACTTCTAGTGTGAGGTTAACAGATGAGAAGTGGGCTTGTGGGAGTGAGTGAGGAGTAATGGCTGTAGGGACACTCTACTATAGAACACAAAGCAGTGATTCTGGTAAACTTAATGCTGTGACCTCTTAAGAGGTGGTGATGAAAAGAGAAATGTCATAGCCCTGAACTGTGTGTGTGTGTG
Organism: Dermatemys mawii; assembly: GCA_007922305.1. Lineage (NCBI taxonomy): Eukaryota > Metazoa > Chordata > Testudines > Dermatemydidae > Dermatemys > Dermatemys mawii. Next base: position 36,542,281 of record ML677332.1, read on the forward strand.
TGTGTGTATCTTTATGTGTGTTCTCTCTCTCTCTCTTTCTTTCTCTCCCTCTCTTTTGATTCCCTGCTTTCCTGGGCTTTATTTTCCTTGTGCTCATGCTGTTTCTTTACAGGAAATCAAAAGAGTGGCAGTAAATCCGGAGTAATCTGTTGCAAGTAGTATTTCAAAGGGGCTTATCAACAAGAAAGAATTACAAAAAACAAAGCAAAGCAATCTGAAGATGAGATACAATTGGAGCAGGAAAGAGAGAGAAGAAAAATTACCCTAGAAACATCAAAACTGTCTCCTACTTTTTAATATTATGAAATTAAAACATTGTTGAAACACTAACACTACCTCTTTATTTTTCTAATCCAATATGAACAGTCAAAGAGATATTAGTTTTAGTCCCTGACAGGGGGCTCATGATTCCAGTGAGCTATATGAAACCATTTTTCAGTGAAATGGCCATTTCAATTTTAAATATTTATGACAAAATATATGTCAAACTTTTATGTGATGAAATATGCTCCTTTTCAGAGCAATTTTCAGAGTGTTGTAGTGAGACAAATAATGGCAGAATACAGAATACTCCTTTAATCAGTAGAAGCATTGCTTTCCTATTGGATTTTGCACAGGACAAACCTGCTGTGCTACTTAACATATCAGGCAAGTTGAGACAGAATTCATCTGCTTCATGTACCGTTGCCCCTTTTGACCTGAGTAGCTAAGTCAGATTTCGGGCCCCTAAGGATGTTCCAGCTGGAAGTAGAAATTGATGGAGTCTGGTATTTTCTTTGTTTCAGTTTTGTTTATTTACAAAGAATGTGCAAAGTCCTGTGTCTCTGAACACAGAAAGAATCAAGAACAAAAGGAGCAGTTTCTTGGATTACCCAAGGGTCTTTAGCCAACAGACCCAAATCATTCTCTCTAGCTTTTTGCAGGGTCATACTGTGCTCCATGGCTACTCCCAGGCTTTCTTAATTTTTTCTTCTGCCTCTCTCTCTCTTCTTGTACATGTCCTCAGTTTGTGAGTGTTCTGTCTCTCACACACTCACATATACCTACCCAAAACACTATTCAGCCCAAAATCACTAGGACTCTCTCACACACACTTTTTGTGTTAGGTAGGGCTTATGTTTACAGCTGTGTTATTTGAAGGGTGAGTACACCCCTACCAACTTCAAAGGGATTTTAACCCAACCAATAATAAGTTTTCATCCAGCTCGTAACAGTACCAATATTCCATTGTTAGCAGGATGGCAGAGAGCTGTAGTAGTGAATGGACCCCTCCAGCAACATGGTGCTCATTCTCTCTAGGTCAGAGCTTTAATTCAATATTGACTCAAGGAGAAGAGTGCCATTGACTGAACTGCAAACACCATTTCATACAGCACCTAATGGTTACTAGGATATGTCCCATTAAACAGGCCAAGCACCACTAAGCATATGCTATCTAACAGACTTATACTTCAAGATATCTGTGATGTCCATGCTACAATCTCTCCACTCATTTGAGAATCTAATAGATATTGCCCTGTTTTTATAACCCACAATGGACCTGCTCCATCTTACCTCATGGTCCTTCATTCTCTACTTCCCATCCTCCTTCCTATGTTTGTTCAGCAGCCACCAGCTTTCTCACACATCCTACAATCTCACTGTGTGAAAGAGCCTTCACTGCAGAACCGACCATTTGAAACAGTCTTCTTGTATATCTCTACCTCAACAACTCTCCATCTCTTTAAATCTCATCTGAAAGCTATAACACTGAATGGGTTGTTGTCAGCACAAAACTCATAAAATAACACCTCTGCTCTTTAAAATTGGAAGAATTTTTAAACTCAAATTTTCTTTAAATCCTTGGCACTACTTTTTTCATATTTGCATTTCACTCAGCTTAGAAAGTAAAAATAGACTGTATAGTATAACTTCCTGGTACTCATGCATCAACACAATTCACAAGTCTGCAAAGTGTTTAATTGCAACAACTTTCAACTAAAAAAAAAAACTAAAAACATTTATATACTCATTAAGTGTTGTAAAACCATTATTTCTTCACAAATGGATTGTACTTGAAGATGTGCTCATCAGATGGAGCATCACTTTGGAGTCTACCACAACTACAGCTTTGACTGATGAGGTTAAAGCAGAAACTTTTCCTATGATCAGGCTATTCCTTAATCTTGTTTCTTCAATAATAGGATTGCTTGAACCTTTCTCTGAAGCATATGGTGATGGCCTCTGACAATTTAGCTGGCCCCTTTAAGGGGAAATGAAGCCTCAGGCCCATCTGTGACACGATCAGCTCATCTCCTCAAGAGGGTAATAATAAATGAGGTATGAAGTCATGTGATTAACTCAGGCTAGACCTGGAGAGGTAAAGGTTGATGGGACAGGCACCTGGAGTAGTCCCTGGAACTGGGGAAGCTTGAATGGGAGGCTAATATTCCAATTAGGAGGCTTGAGAGTTCTAGGAATGCCAGAAGATTAGGAAACTGCAGGCAGCTATGGGGAGCAAGATTGGACTGTAGGGTAAGTAGAAGGGTCATTTTTATTATAATCCAGCTCTGGGAAGGAAGACTGGGAGCTCCTGATTTCAGAGAGACTGGACTGACCAGAGCTCTGAAAAAGGAGGGCTGGGGACCCTGGTTCAAGGAAAGACGAGAGTGAGGCACAAGAGTGGGAGCCAGAGGCTGGAACAAAGAGAAGCAAGACAACAAAGAAGACCTGGTAGGCCTTGCATCTCCTCCAAATGCTCAGTGAGCAGGAATAGAGAGTCCCCCAGGGTGGACAATATCAGAGGGGTAGCCGTGTTAATCTGGATCTGCAAAAGCGACAAAGAGTCCTATGGCACCTTTTAGACTAACAGATGTATTAGAGCATAAGCTTTTGTGGGTGAATACCCGCTTCGTTGGAGATCCGAAAAAGTGGGTGTTCACCCACAAAAGCTTATGCTCTAATATATCTGTTAGTCTATAAGGTGCCACAGAACTCTGTGTCACTTCCCCAGGGAGAAGAGGAGTCCAGCTGGAATCTGAGCAGATGAAACTTTATTTTTTAGTTCATTTGGACTTTCCAGGCATTCAAGAAGGAATAGATGCCCTAAGGAGGTCACAGTCTAGCTAGTGTGGTGTTAGCAAGTCAACTGTTGGTGCTGTGGTGGTGGGGATTTGTGAGGCAATTATTGATGTGGTTTGCCCACAGGTGTTGAAAGTTGCTAATGTTCCTGACTTAGTAGCTGGTTTTGAGAGAAAGAGGTTCCTGAACAATGCTGAGGCTATGGATGACACATACATGCCCATTGTCTGCTCCATACAAGATGCATATAAATATGTCAACCAGAAAAATGCTACTTGTTCATTATTACGCACCGGGGCTGATCATTGCATGACATTCATGAACATCAATGTGGCCTGTGCTGACACAGTGTATGATGCCAGGGTACTCCATAAATCTGGTGTTTATCTGTTTTGACAAGGAGGGACTCTTTCCCAGTAATATGAATATCAAGGGGGATTTAAGTTGATTCTCACTGAGCTTGTCTCATGAAGCCATAACCTGATTTCAGAGTACCTGAAAAAAGGAGGACAGTGCTATGAGCATTTGGCCAACTGAAGGCAAGACTATGCTGCCATGAACCTTTTAAGATGCTAGTATGTCCAATGCCATTTATGTTAGACGGGTGTGCTGTGCACTGCAGAACATATCCAAGGATAATGGGAAGAACTTTTCACCATAAGTAGTTCAAAGACAGTGTTGATTTACAGGCCTGGTATGGGCAACCAGAAAGTGTGCCTCTGATATACTTGTGGCTGGGTCCAAGAGAGCAAAGGAAGTCATAGATGCCCCTTAATTTAGGAATTATTTTGGATTCCTTTCTCTCCTTTGCCCCACACATCTCCAATCCATACTCCAATCCTATCATTTGCTATTGAGTAAGAAAAAAAATTACAGAATTTGAACATGGCTTGGAGATGTAGGGGGCAAAGGAAAAGCAGGAATAAAAAAAAATAGCTGAGGCTCATAATCTGAGAGTTAAGGGGATGATGTTGGTGTTATCACCAGTGACAGAGAAAGGAGAGTGTAGAGAAAAGTGGGATGGAAGATCAGAAGTTCACTTTTGTTCATACTTAGTTTACGATAACAATTAGGTGAGATTGTCCAAAGATGGGGTGCAAATGGCCAAGAACAGAGCCCCCGGGAAGCCCCAAGAACAGTGGGAGAAGGACCCACCTACAAAGATACTAACTGAGTGGTCAGTGGTAAAAGAAAGACAAGGAGAGAACAATCTCAAAAACCCAGGGAAATTGAGAAGAAGAAGAAGAAAATGGATATTCTCAGAAGCAGCAGAAAGGTGAGGAGGGGGCAGGTGCAATAGAGACCTTGTGATACGGTGAGAAGGAAGAAATTAGAAACCTTAGTGAAAGCAATGTCAGCAGATGAGAGGGCTGAAGCCAGATTGGAAGGGATCGAAGATAAAGTTGGAGGAGAAAGTGCATCTGCTGCAGATTGCATGAGTTTAGAGATAAAGATGAAAAGGCTAATGGGGTGGACAGATGGGAATTAATCCCCCACCAAACAATACTGACATTCCCAGCATCTCCGTTGTGATTCTGGGTGTCCCCGTATACTCATTCTGCCATACGTCATGAGCCCATTCCCAAATTGCACAAGTATAGAAAATGACAATTCTGCTACACTCTCAACAGATATAGGAGGACTTTAGAAGACTTGAGTCCTGTCTCTCCTCCATCATGAGCGCCTCTACAGATCAAACTGTGTCCTGGGTTTAACCCTTGCTATAACCATTTTAAAGGAATCGTACATGAATTATATGAATTCATTTTACTTTAATGATTTTGTAATGTTTCATTCCCTCTCTAGAGGGCAGCAGTTTCACAGAAAATTTTTTATCTTGTCACGCAATGGGTTTTGCAGACACTGTTTCCCTTTTGTGTAGATTAGAGTCAACTGAATTAAAGACATTAAAGACTATACTGGCAATTTACTAGGAGCCAAAGGATCCCTTACTGATTTCCATACAAATATATTTATCAAAGATAAATATTGGTATCTACCTGATTGACAGTACTGTGGTCTTCAGTATACCACTGAACTGTATTCACCAGAACACTAATGGCATTTCCTTGGGATCCACTCATTTAAAAGCTCAAAAAAGAAGAAAAAAGTCTCAATAGCCTTTTTGGTAAATGGACAGTGAAAAGAGAGCAGAAGAAAATTAATTATGAACAGCTGAAGAAAAATCAGCTGGGTGAACTATGCAGAGAAAGGCAGATCAGCCCAGAGGATAGAACAAAGTCACAGCTAGTAAATGTACTATAGTCTAATGATCAGTAGTGGAATGATGGTTCAGGCTCAGAGAACCTTCAGCCTGCTGGAAAAGGGTTCAGCAACGCTCTTGAAGCCAGTGCCCTGGAGGGATGAGGCTGACAGGGGCGGTAACTATGTTCTGTCCAGACCAAGCACGCTAACACAACAGGAGTGGTTGCAGTTCAACAGCTGGAGGCGAAGCTGCAGCTGGAAAGGGACAGAATGCATCTAGAAATTCAGTGGAGAGCAGCTCAAGAAAGGCAGCATCAGTACAAGACAGAAGAGAAGGAAAACCAGTGGCAGCACTGCGGGGGTCAGGCAGTCCTCAAGGTCAGGCCTACAGGTAAAGAAAGTGGGAGCAAGAACTCAGATCATTTTGCTAGCCTATTTCACCGGGTTAGTGTATAAGACAGGAAAGTTCCTCACGATAGCGGGCTTATTCCCCCGTTTACACAAACATTTAAGCTAATCCCTGAAGTGTATAACAGAAGATTTTGGGGAGTTCAGAAAAAAGGAGTCATGGCCTATATTGAGGTTTCAACTCAGGGGTTATGTAAGGAACCGGGGAACTGGTTGTGGGGTTACCATGGTCGAAGAGGCCTATGAGTTAATAGACATAGAACAATTCTGTGAACTCTGCCACCTTGATCTCAAACCATGGATAATAGAAAAAAAAGCCCAGAAATGTAACCATAGCTGGGAAATGGGCCAACCAATATGCAGACAGTCAGCCGGGGTTTGATAGGAAATCTAATAGAGGGATTGGCATCAGAGAACAGGGATCAGGCCCAAGCCAAGGACCACACCAAGTGGGGAGGGAAACCACCTCTCAAGAACCCTCGGATGCGTGGGGAGAAGAGGTGAGCCATATGTAGCCAGTGGGGTCACTTTGCCTAATATCCACTGAGTCCTAGAGCAGTGCTGGAAAAACCAGTTGCTCTCCAAACTTAACTCTGTGACTCAACAGTCAGGAGGGAGAGAGTCACATAGCCAGTTTCCCACTGGCACATAATATTCATGCTGTACCATTCACACCCCATACCATTGTGCACATGTCATGCTACACTCTCCTGGGTAAAGATCTATCCCACTGCCAGTGGGAGCAGAAGATCGGTGGTTAATGTGGAGACATTTACTGGCCGGAGAGCTGTGGGGACTGCTATGACTGTAGTTAAGCCACATGTCATGAAACCCCAACAAATGTTCCCAGGGTGTGATATTACAATTAAGGTTCCTGGTGTAAAAGCCTTTTATCTACATACAGCACAGATTGCTATACAGACCCAGGAAGGATTGGGTGCTGGTTGTAGGTGTGTTGTCAGATTATAGTTCATATTCTTTGCTTATGGAAAAATGTATGGCTTTGAATATAGAAGGGCTGGATCAGCCATCATCAGGTGGCTTCAGACTGGCAAGGCCTGGTGTTATTTAAAATGCAAATAGAATAGGTCACATTCCCTGGTCAGACTCCAAGAGGAATCAGGTTACAACCACAGTATATGCACATAAATACTTGAGGCAAGAGAGGGGTCAAAAAGCCTACTTTTCTGGAGAAAGGAAAGGACCTACTGAGTTGACAGAGAAATTTGCCCAGATCAGGGAAATAAGCTATTTGCCAACCCTTAAAAGGGAAACCAAAGCAGAAAAGAGCATGGTGTTGGCAGTGTCTACAGCCAAAAGTAGGGCCATTGAAGCAGCTGTAGTGCTCTGCCATATCTATAGCAAACTCTTCCCCTGCCCCCAGTAAGACATGCCCAAGTAGAGGGGCAGCTACTTGAGAGATGACATTCACAGGATCCTGAGCCAGGTGTGAAAGGGAATTCTGATCACCTTAACTCAGTATGTGGGGAACAAAAGGCTACCCCAGTGGGGTGGAGGATCAATACTCCTTCCCCTACCCCCAAGGAAGATGAGGCGAGACCACTGGAATCCCCAGGTCCAGACCTCAGGGGAGGTGGGGCAAACAACAGAAATTTGTCTATGGGGGTGGTTTGAAGACTCTCCCTGTCCCGACACTTATTCTGTTAAAAGCATGCATGGTTGAGAGCCACTGCACAAGGAGGCAGCCCTGACATATTTCTCCCTTTTGTTTGAAGAATGGCCGCTTGTAATATTCCTGGGAGGAAGGTGGGAAACCCTTATCCAGAACTGAAGCAACTGACCTATTGGGGAACAATGGGAACACTTTAAGAATAAATTAGGTTTGCACAGGAAGTGCTGTGTGCTAACTTACAGCTGTTAACAATCCCTCTGTTATTAGTCTCTGAAAAGAAAGAAACAGGTGTCCTTGGGCTACCTTTCTGTGCTGGGAAATACAAAGTGAAGGCAGGGAACTGTGAAGCCTGGGAATACCCCAGTCAGAAGGGAGAGAGATACAGATCTCCACCTAAAAAGACAATGGCTGGGGAGCTGGAATCTGAGAATGGGTGCCCTTGCAGAACCAGTGAGGGGAAATACAGGTACATTGGAAGGTGAATTATCTCCAGTTCAACAGGTTAATCACTAATATTTGGAGGATTTCCTTTCCATGCTGTGTTAGAAGGAGAACATCACCAGACAGATATTTAAATTGTTTTATTTAACTAACATCATTATATATTCTGGATTTTTTTTCTTCAACAGCAAACATATAATATTTTAACAAAATAAGCATATGAATGTTGGAATTCAGTTAAACATTCGAGTTTTTTTTTAAATCAGGTTTGTTTGTTTTTAACTAAAATAGTTAAATGAAATATTTTTTAAATAAATAAATCGATTATGTCAGCCAGGTCAACATGACAAACTTAAAATATTAGCTTCTGTAGCTAACTCAGGGCTTGTCTAAACTATCCGCCAGAGTGGTGGGCAGCGATCCATCCAGCGGGGTCAATTTATTGCATCTAATATAGATGCAATAAATCGACTCTGGTACTCCATGAGGATGAGAAGTGCAAGTGAAGTTGACAGGAGAGCATCAGCTGTTGACTTCTTCACTGTGGTAAGTAGATCTAAGTATGTCAACTTCGGCTACACTATTCAGGTAGCTGAAGTTGTGTATCTTAGCTCGACCCTGTGTGGTAGTGTAGACAAGCCCTTAGTCATCCTCACCTTCAAGGAAGAAAATATTCTTTCTACACTGGCAGAAGAAGCTACTTCTGATAAAAGTGAGATTATCACTTCAATAGTTTAGAATCCACGTGCTTAAATGACTTCCACCAGTTCAATGGTGTAACTTTTTTTAAAACATCATCAGCAAACATACTTCTTGAATGGTTCTTATTCCCCAACTGGGTCTCTTCTACAGCCTGCTGCCAATATAGGTTTTCCCCTTTAGTGAGAGAATGGTATGGTAGATTTCAAATCAGAAAGACCTCAAGACTTCTGGAATATGCTGCTCAAACAGTTTCACTTTTGTTTCTACTGCCTGTCTCTCACATTTATCTCCAAACTTCTTCTTGTCCAGATCTATTCTGTCCACAACAATCTTCTATTCACTGAACTTTTTGAAACTTTGTACTTTTATGTCTACACTACGAAATTAGGTCTATTTTATAAAAGTCGATCTTTAGAAAATGTTTTATACAGTCGACTGAGTATGTCCCCACTAAGCGCAGTAAGTTGCTTTTCCTGGGTTACCCGTGCAGATGCCATAACATGGCAAGCTCAGCGCTGCCGTTGTGAACATTGTAAACACCTCATACATTATTCTGAAGTATGTGCAGAACATGGCTAAGAGACACCAGCACAAGGACGACTGTGAGGAGGACCTGGACACAGACATTCCTGAAAGCACGGGATGTGGCAACTGGGACATCATGGCAGCAGTGGGGCAGGTTGATACAGTAAAACGCCAATTCTGGGCCCGGCAAACAAGCACAGACTGGTGGGACTGCATAGTGTTGCAGGTATGGAATGATTCCCAGTGGCTGTGAAACTTTTGTATGCATAAGGCCACTTCCATGGAACTTTGAGTCGCTTTCCTGTCCTGAAGCGCAGGGATACCAAGATGAGACCTGCCCTGACAGTTGAGATCAAGTGGCGATAACCCTGTGAAAGCTTGCAATGCCTGACTGCTACCGGTGAGTTGGAAATCAATTTAGACTGGGCAAATCTACTGTGGGGACTGCTGTGATCCAAGTAGCCAAAGCAATCAATAACCTTTTGTTAACAAGGATAGTGACTCTGGGAAATGTGCAGGTAGATCATAGTGGATGGCTTTGCTGCAATGGAGTTCCCTAACTGTGGTGGGGCAATAAACGGAACGCATATCCCTATCTTGGCACCAAACCACCTTGTGAACCAGTACATAAACCACAACGGGTACTTCTCAATGGTGGTGCAAGCACTGGTGGATCAGAAAGGACATTTCACCGACATCAGTGTGGGATGGCTGGGAAAGGTGCATGATGCTCACATCTTTAGGAACTCTGGCTGTTTGAACAGTTGCAAGAAGGGACTTACTTCGTAGACCAGAAAATTACTATTAAGGATGTTGAAATGCCAACAGATATCCTTGGGGACCCAGCCTACCAGGGCTCATGAAGCCATACAAAGTCATCCTGGAAGGAGCAATTCAAGTATAGGCTGAGCAAGTGCAGAATGGCAGTAGAATGTGCCTTTGGACGTTTAAAAGCTGGAACTGTTTGCTGACCTCAGTTAGACCTCAGTGCAACCAATATTCCCATTGTTATTTCTTCGTGCTGTGTGGTCCATAATATCTGTGAGAGTAAGAGGGAGAGGTTTATGTCAGGGTGGGAGGTGGAGGCAAATACCTGGCAGCCAATTTTGAATAGCCAGACACCAGGGCGATTAGAAGAGCACAGCTAGGTGTTCCATACATCTGAGAGGATTTGAAAAACAGTCTCATGACTGGCCAGGCTATGGTGTGACAGTTGTGTGTGTTTCTCCTTGATGCAAAACCACCCCCTTTGTTTAATTTACTTCCCTGTAAGCCAATCCCCCTTTCCCTTTTGACCACAGATGGTAAAAGAAATAAAGTCCCTATTGTTTTGAATCCATGCATTCTTTATTTATTAAAGAAAAAAGAAGGGAGATCACTGACAAGGTAGCCCAGGTCGGGTGAGGGAGGAAGGAAGGACGGACAAGGCCACATTGCTTATTGTAGCCACACTACAAATAAAAGTTGTTTGAATTATAGCCTTTCATTGCTTGGGCCATCCTCTGGACTGGAGTGGCTGGGCGTCTGGAGCCTACCACCCCCCGCTCAATGTTCTTGGGCATCTGGGTGAGGAGGATATGGAACTTGGCGAGGAGAGCAGGTGGTTATACAATGGATGCAGCAGCAGTCTGTGCTCCTTCCTGCAGCTCCACCAGATGCCTGATTATGTCCGTTTGCTCCCCAATTAACCTCAGCATCTCCTCCTGCATGTTCTGTTCATGCTCACTGAATGCTTTCCTGGCCTCTGTCACTGAATGCCTCCATGCATTCAGCTGTGCCCTATCAGTGCAGGAGGACTGCATGAGCTCAGAAAACATGTCATCGCAAGTGTGTTTTTTTCACCTTCTAATCTGCAATAACCTCAAGGTAAGAGTTAATACAGGGAGCACAGAAACATTTGCACCTGCAGGGTGGATAAAAAGGGAGAATAAAATTTAAGAAGAACTTCTGAGAACACACCCCTCCCCCCACCACGTGGCTATTCTCCAGGATGATCCCTTTTAGCCAAGCGCAAACTGCGCAGCATGAACAGGGTCCTTTTACTGTTCCCTTACAAAAATTCCCATTTCAACCAGGTGACCATGAATGATATCACACTCCTGAGGCTGACACAGAAAGATAAAGACTGAATGTTGCATGAATGCAACCAAAACCCAGGACCATTCGCTGCCATGCTTTGTGCTGCAATGATTCCTGACTACTGGCTACTGGCTTGGCATGGTAAAGTGTCCTACCGTGGAGAACGAAATAAGGCAGCCCTCCCCAGAAACCTTCTGCAAAGGCTTTCAGACTACCTCCAGGAGAGCTTCATGGAGATGTCCCTGGAGGATTCTCGCTCTATCCCAGATACTTTAACAGACTTTTCCAGTAGCTGTACTGGCCATGTATGCATCCCAAATCTTCAGGACAAATCAAACATTAAACAGAACTGCTTTTAACTCCTGTAGTGTAATTACAATGTGCACTCACCAGAAATGCCTTTGCTGGCTTCAGGGTCTAGGAACCTGCCTTGGGAGGGTATTGGCTCCAGGGTGATGAATGGGTCCTGGCTGCCGGGGAGAACTGATTCTCCACTTGCCTGCTGCATATTCTTCTCCTCCTCATCATCCACAAAATCCTCCTCTGTGTTGTGTGAGACTCCCCCCTTGCAGGTGTCCACAGACAGTGGTGGGGTACTGGTAGAGTCCCCCGCTAGAATGGCATGCAGCTGATCATAGAAGCGGCATGAATGGGGCTCTGACCCAGAGCGACCGTTTGCCTCCTTTGTCTTGTAGTAGGCTTGCCTGAGCTCCTTAACTTTCATGCGGCACTGCTGTGTATCCCTGGTGCAGTGTCTTTCCACCATGCCCTGTGTAATTTTTGGCTTATATATATTAGCATTTCTTCTTTTTGATTGGAGTTCTGCCTGCACAGATTCTTCTCCCCATACAGCAATCAGATCTAGTGTCTCCCATTTATTCCATATTGGAGCTAGTTTGCAGTTCTGCAATTGTATGATCATCTGTGCTGCTGAGCGCGCCATGCTGATCAAACAAGTAATGAAATTCAAAAGTTCCCAGGGCTTTTCTTGTGTATCTGCCTAGTGCATTGGAGTTGAAAGTGCTGTCCAGAGAGGTCAGATTGGAGCACTCTGTGATAGCTCCCAGAGGCCAATCCAACTGCACAAGGCTGCGTCTGCACTACCCCAGATTTGACCCAAGGTCAATTTTAGCCCTACTCCCCTCATTGGGAGAAGTACAGCAGCCTATTTTAAGAGCCCTTTAGGTCGATGGAACAGGGTTGGTTGTGTAGCCGCATTGCTTATAAAATCGATCTAACGTGGCTAAATTTTACCTAACCTCATAGTGTAGACTAGGGCTTAGAGAGAAGTAAGGGATTGACTTTGTATACACAAATTTGCAGAGGTACACAATAGGGTTGAGGTCTGTTATTTCTAACGTCTATATATTGTTTATTTATTTAAAAACATTTTTGCTGTTAACATGCATGTTATCTCTGAAGACACAAAGCCAAAGTTTGAGAACTGCAAAACTAAGCATCTCTCGTGGTATCATCTAGACCAGCGGTCGGCAATGTCGGCACACAGGACCGCAGGGTAAATACCCTTAGCTGGCCCCGCTGCTTTATTTACCTGCCAGCTCACTGCGCACCATTTTCCACAGCTCCCACTGGCCGCGGTTCGCCAACCTGGTCCAATGGGGGCCGCAGGAAGCGGTGTGTGGCAAGCTGGCAGGTAAATAAAGTAGTGGGGCCAGCTAAGGGTACTTAACCTGTGGTCCCGTGCGCCAACATTGCCGACCACTGTTCTAGACTGAGCACTCAATCCCTTTGAGTAGATAGAAAGATTCACCTAAATAATCTACACAGAAGCCCCTGAAACCCGTTAAGATTGGGTCCCTAATCCATGAACTTTTGGACTTCATTTATAAAACTTTTCTTATACATTACATTAATATATTGTCTCATACGATAGAAGTCAAATTTATAATCCCTATTCCATTATGTGATATTTTTGAGCTATAATGTATCTTAATTAAAACTATCTTTAGATAGTTTTTTTCCTCAGATCATTTTATCAAAAAAAACCCAGATTTAAATAAAAAGAATCCATTTTTTTTAAAATATTTAAATTGTTGATTTTTATCCATCCTGTTTGTAGGTATATATTTTCATTTTGTTAATGGAGACAAATAAGCAGACCAGTAGCAGAAATCTCAGCTTGACACTTCCTTAGTCATTAGCAGTTGGTAGTGTTTACTAGGCACCAGAATAGAAATCTGTTTTAAGAAAGGTTGTGAAGGAGAAAAGTAAGGTAATGACTAAGGTAATGGATTTTTCAGGGAAGGCATTTCATATCTATATGTGGCAGCATAGATGGATACACATAGGCACTCAAAGGAGAAGCAGATAAATGGATGGTAAAGTCTGATATTGCTGGCAGAATGTTAGAGGTGACAAGTGACAATAATAAAGCAGATAGGGCCACAACCATTAGGATGAGAAGATTGTATTTGATGTGGAGAAGGGAGAGCAAATGAAGGAACCCAAACAGGTGGGTAATCTGGTCAGAACCACAGGCTGGGAAGATTATTGTAACAGCAGTCATTTGAATTGACTTGCACAGTCCAAGGCTTCAGTAAACAAGGCCAACAAAAGACTGCAATAATCAAGATAAGGGCTTGAAAAAGTGCTACAAAGAGGGTCAATATGTTTACCAGTTTGAGGGGACCAAAAAAAATAAAACTGAAAATTTTTATCAATTTATTATGGAGAATGTATTCTATTCACTAGACAACATGTATTATAGTACCAGGAAGAAAAAATATATACTTTTTAAAAATTTCTCTAATTTCAAATAGGAAGATATTTTTAAACTAATAGCTATAATGTAGTGCTTGTAAAACAATGAAGGATTTTATTTTCTTGTATTTGTCCCTTATAGATCAGAAGGGAAATGTCCTACATATTGTAACAGGATAACAATTCCTGTTACAATATGACTACATATTGTAACAGGAATTGATGGGATCATGCTAAATCATGAATGTATCACAATATGTGTTTATGAAATGCTAGGCAGTCAATTCTTTTCCAACAGATTCCAAGGGCCTTGTTGACACAATAGAATTATACCAATGCTAATTAATCTTGTATAATTGCATTGGCACACACTCCAGTAGTGCAGTGCCATCACCAGCCATTCTGTTTCAGGTGCAATTCTGTCCTGTGTCCACAGGCAGACTTGATTCAAATATTGTAACTGCATTGCCTCCTGGGTGTCTATGGGCGTGTTTACAATAGATAAGGTAACAATTTTTCTTCCTATATAGGCTGATATACACCTTGAATTCTTACACAAAAGAACATTGATCAATTATTAATGGAGTTAAATGTTTCAGACTACTGTTTTTGCGGGAACTATAAAATACAACTAAGTGCCAGTTATTCCTGCCAAGGTATTTTAATGCCAGTGTGTTCAAGTTTCCTACCATGCTAATACAGTAAGTGCAAATAGTCTTCTCACTGCTGCCTAGATATATCCTGCAGAAGTAGCTCACTGCAGAAGTAGCCTCTCTGGTCATCTTTTTTGCACTACCCTAGCTAGGGGCTGACTTGCCTATGACCCACCTACTTATACAAATAATGTTGCTAACACTGTGCTCTGCTGTGATACATTTATGAAGAGGACACTTTCTTCTGCAGATAAAACTTTTTCATCTTTTGGATAATTTAACTAAAAAGTATGTCTCAGCAAAGCTTCTTATGAATGTGCTGCTAGCTGGCTAAAGGCCAACATTAATGCTTTCTTAGCATTACAAAGCAAGGCTGAGGTCCAGAAGGAGCTGGATGGTTACCAAAGAAACAAACAGGTCTTCAACCAGATATCCTAGAGACTTAGAGATCTCAGCATTAACCTGGTCTACCAACCTGTACTGGCAGAGGATCAAAACTCTCAAATATAATTAGAAGAAGACAACAGATAGAAACAAAGTTGAAGGCTGGTGTCTACATTTGTCTTCTCAATTAAAAATTGTACAAGATACTGAAGAAGTGTCCCTCCATTCAGATGAACCTGCTCTTGGACAGCAAGCAAACCCCAGGCACCAAGATTCCCCATGAAGGAGAAGAAGGTCTCTGCCATGTAGGAGAACTATACACACAGAAGCCTGAACTGAAAGCTTGTGGGCTCTTAGGACCTCTCTGGTTCCTCAAACCATCAGGGTTTGAGGAAGTAATTTGTGGATTCTTACTATCGATGCCATTAATACTCATAAAAACTTGGATCTAGGTCACTTAAGGCCAGCAGAAGTGTCCATCTCTCTTCCTCCTCTGCCATAAGTGACTGCCCTCATGCTGCCACTCCCCCTTTCTATGCCTCTACAGAAGGCATAAAAGTTCTGCAGCGTGCCTGAATTTGGATTCCATTATTCGCCAAGTGTCTTTCCCATCTGTTCATTTGATACATGGACCCCTGTTACTAATCAGAGTGGAAATGCTTGGTTTGGCATGCAGCTATAACACATGGCTGCACAAAAATTAAATACAAATGGGGAGGGAAGCCTTAAAAGGCATACAACATCTACAATATAAAAAGGTTATAAACGAGCTTTTTAATGCTTCTGTGGAAAGGCAAGCACACAGCTTGGCATGGTCACAGTAATGGAGGATTAGTTGGTCAGTTTACATGCCAAGAAAAGAAAAAACAAAGAGGATCTGTCTGAATGTGAAACAGCATTGGAAGTATACAGATTTCAGAAAAAAGAGATACAAGGTAAATATGGGCAGACAGGGTAAGTATAGGCAAGGGGATAAAAAGTGGCTGGACACCTATATGACAAACTACATGAAGCATCTGGTGAACCTGTAGCAGATGGGAAAAGATTTAAAGAGGCAGCTGTCTGCTGACTTTTTGGTGGTCCAAGAAACACTTGCTCATGTTATGTCCTTAGCCACCCTCTACTCCAGCATCTCCTACCTAATCACTATCCTGCCCTTCAAAATATGAAGACTATAAGATAATGTGACCCTGGAGTCCCAAATTTTGTTTACACACTGATCCCTTTGATGCAAGTGGAGGAGTGAAACTGTCCAATAGTTAGTGGAGGAGAAAAGAGTGAAGCTGAATGCATGTTAAACTGAACACATGGATTTAACCCTGTGGACTGCTTTGTCTGCGTGGCTCAGTTACTACCTGGGTCCCTAGTACTGTGTCTACAAAGATCAGTCTCTCCAGAGAACATGGGTTCTCTGACTCCAGTTGATCATGATACAGCTTTCCTATTTTGCAATTATTTTAATATAAAAATTAAAAACAAATAATTGATGCCCAGACACTCACCCTGTGTCTCTTTGGCCAGAGACTGCTGCACATAGCCAAGCTGGAGTCTTGTCTTCACCGGTTATGCAGTCTTTTAAGACAATCTGGTCTCAACAGGTGACCACACCAAGAGTGTCCTATCTCTGTCTCCATGTCACTTGTCTCTGACTGTATCAAACTATTTTTAGTGGAGTCTTTTTCCTCCCTATGAGGTTGGCCTCCATGGCTCTCTTTCTGTTCTGTGATGATCTGGGTGTTATGTCTACTGGCTCATAAGTGTCTCCCGTTTTTCTGAATCACTTGTCCCACTTGCACAATGGCTTGTATGACCTGTGTGCCACTGCATCCTTCACAGCTCTGTTACGCTCTTCCTTCTGAGGTCTAATAACTGGATTCTCAAAGTAATGACTATCTGCAAAGATGATAGGTCCTTGGCTGGCCTATAATCCAATACCTGCTTTCTCTGATTGATGACCATCTCCTCTTGGGAGTATCCCCATCCTTCTGGCTGCCAAGGGTCTCTCCTAACTGGTGTCAGCGCTTTGATCTTTTGTCTCATCAGAGCTTGTGCTAGACTGTTTTACAACCATGATGGGGTATGCCTGGGACAAAAATCCTAACCAGAATTTTGAGCCCCAAAGTAGTCTTGTTCAACAGGCTCTCAGAATCAGCTGTGAAAACTAGCTTGTGGTTACTCTGCCCCTCTGACTCCACATCCACTGCTCAGGACACAGGCAGGAGCGGGGCTGAAAGCAGCAGAGGCGTAACGGGAGTGAGAGGCAGCGCAGAAGAGGATCTACTCGGTGGCCAGTCCCGCCTGAGGGAGTTGGCGGCTGAAGAGAGGGGCTCAGAAGCCACGAGAGCAGGGCAGGAGCGGCGCTTAGCCGAGACAAGGGCGTTTTGAGAGAGCTCCCGTTTCGGTGAGCGGGAGCCTTGGCTGGTCAAGCCGGAGAGGGAAGTGACGGGCCAGGGGGGCCATAACTGTGGGTGGGGGACAGCGAGGGAACCCCTCATTCCTCGTGTCCCTTCGTCCTCGTCATTCCCCCACTCACGCTCCACATACCCAACCTCTCCCCGTTGCCCCTGCGCAGCGAGCACCCGCCCCTCAGCCGCTCCGCCGGTGAGGAACCCGCCCCACCAGCAGCACAGGCAGCGAGCGGGGCGTGCGCACTGCAAACTACCGCCCTCCAGCCAATGAGGACGCGCGGCTGTGGAAGGCGGGTGGAGCGCGTGCGTGCGTGCGGCCGTTGGGGCGGGGCCGTCGCTGGGAGGCGGAGCGGGCGCAGCGGTGTGAGGTGTTTGTGGCCGTGGCGGCTGCGCAGCTCCGTGGGGTGAGCGAGCCGGGGCTGTCTCTGGTGTCTCCGGGCCGTGCGCGAGGGGCTTAGAAGAAGAAGCTGCTGGGCGCGTCCATGCGGAGGAGGGGTCGGCGGCGGTTGTAGCGGTAGGAGTAGGAAGGTGAGTCCGCCCCCTTCCCCCGTGTGATCAACTCCCCGGGGGAAGGAGGCCGGGGTGGGGTGCGGCGAGATCCTTGGGGCGCTCTGGCCCCAGCTCCTGCGTCTCTGGCTTCCCGGGAGAGGGGGGCAGGCGCGGTGCGGGCTTTGCTTTCCCACTCCCCCTTCCGCGTGAACTTTGCCTGACAGGGTCTCCGCGGCGTGACCCGCTCCCCGCCCGGGTCTGTGCTGTCGGGTGTGTGTGTTTATGGGGGTGGCGGCCTTGCAGTTCGTGTATCCGTCCCCCTCCCTGTCCGAACTAGGGATCCCCGGTCCTGCAGCTTTTACCCACATGATCCTGCATGGGGCTTATATTGCAAGTTTGGGATTTAAAGTTGTATTAAGAAGGACTCCTGCTGAGTGAGGTCTCTTACTTTTTGAATATATTTATTTTTATAATGGACTGCACTTAATCCTACTCTTCTTAACCATATTGGCAAGGTAGCGTCTGGAAATGAGGTTCCTGTAAAGAGACTGCTCTGTAATGATTTATGGGGCTTTGCAGGATTAAGTTGAAGTGGCCTGGAAACCAACACACTCAATGTTCCACAGTAGTTAATAGGTCAGACTGTTGTTTAAATATTCAATAAAATACACAGATGAGTGTTATAGTAATGTTTGTTTAGGAACTCTAGTCGAGGAATTGCGTAGGCAATGTATAGGTAAGCAACAAGGAAGACAGTTCCTGTTTTGCTTTAGAAAGAGTGATAAGTTATATCTTGCTGACTTTATTAGAAAGCTCACCATAAGCAAAAGAGTCACACAAAGTGTCCTCACTGTGTTGGGTATACATTTTTTTTTTTACACAGAATTATTAAAATTACTGTAAAGATTGGTGTGAGGGATGACATTATTCAGTTTTTCAGTTTTATTTGGGACATTTTGTATTTTTTGTCTAGTTAGTTTCCCTGTTTGTGGGAGTTTTCAGTCAAACAAGGGTAAAAAATTTTACAAACAGGGAAGTCTGGTTATAAAAACAAAAAATTGACAGGACTGTGAGAGGAATTGTAAAATCCAATTTAATTTTAAAACAGAACATTAAAATGTCTATTTTGAAGTGTGAATTAAAGTAGTTTTGAATTCTGTGATAGAAGCAAATGTTGGATTTCATATCTAATGGTGCCCTTGAAATAGAGGGACTTCTGTAATGGTCTGTTTAAAAATACTGTCCAGGTGATGAGCAGTTTGTCTCTAAATATATTTTCTGATTGCTGAGCCAGGTCCCAGTGACAATGTTTTGTGCATGTTTATATGAATTTTTCAAGTTGTTGCAGAGACATAGAATTAAACAAAGATATAGGTAAACCCTTAAATTCTACTAAATGCACAAGAAATAAAAGAATCTGTAGTGTAAAAATGTAGTATATTTTTACTGTAAAGTGAAAAATCAGTTTGTAGGGCCACTGAAGATATTTAATCAAAATCTTGAGGATCTTGCTGTTAAAAAACAACATGTTCTGAGTCCATTTATCTTTTAATTTGAACTCTGAAATAAAAGCATGCGTCTGTGTTTATTGCCTTGTTATGTAATGTTGTCCTAGGCGATCTTTTGTTTAGAGCCTTGTAAAGCACTTCTGGAATGATAAGAGTCTGAGTGGTAGTCAAAGATCTTCATGAATGCATTGCAACTGTGTGTTCTTAGCGGTCTTGATTTGGGTGGATCTGTACTACAATGGCATAGCTACACTGCTGCATCTCTGCTGCTGTTGACCATAGTCTGTTGATTGTAGCTAGGTTGATAGAATTTTTTGTGGACCTAGTAGCCTATAAGGTGGTGGTTAGGTCTACCTTACTACATCGCACAGGGCTTGAAATTTTTCACGGTTCTGAGCAATGTAGCTAGGTGAGTCTAATTTTTGGCCTTTGTTACATATTGTAATTTTTGGTGTGAATTTGTCCTGAACTCTGATAATCAAATGTATCTCAGACGTAGCTGATTGAGTGGAAAATGTTCTTTTTTTTTTTAAATAGTATCTTCCCAGAACACCATTTTTATTGGCCTACTTCTTGAGAAGCATTACATAGAGACGTGGACATGGCAGTCTTTTTATGTTTAGAAATGAAAATGTTTTCAATGTGATAACTGCAATCCTTCATAGTTAAATACTAGAACTGTACATAAATTGATAGGTGAGTTTCCAGTGATGAGGCTATTACATCTTGGTTACTCCTGCATTGGCAACATCAACCAAGGTTTTCAAAAGCGACTAGTAATTTTTCAAAGCTTCAGTTGTAGTGTATGGCTCCTCAGACACATTATAGGGGTCTGATTTTTCAGACAGAGGGTCCGCTGCATTTTCTAAAAATCAGATCTCTTTAAGGTGTATCATGCTGCGCACCTGAAATCAAGGTGGATAAACATAAATTATTTTAAAATGTTTTTAATTGGATTTTTCTATTGTTACTTAAATTATAATTTCTTTTTTTTAAATCTGTTTTAAAATGACATCTGAATTTAATGCAAAATACGAAAAGGCCTACATTTATTATAATCTCTTAAAACGTTTAAATAAAAATGTGTTAAATCCATGAGCCTGAATCAGAAACTTTGAGTTAAAGGCTGCTTTTCTGTATAAAATAAGATGTTTTCCTCATTTTAACTTTTGATGTCAAGCTTCATAAATATGGCCCAGTCTGTCAGCCAAAATAATTTAGGAGTCTGACTCATTGTCAAGAAACTTAGGCAACAGGAAGTTAAGCTCTAGTAAGTTTAATTTAGGCATAATTGAAAATTTTCCCAGGCTTACCTGAAATAATCAGTTTAATTCATTAACTATAGTTAATCCTCTCTCTAATAAATATTTTAGCTGTAAACATGATACATCTGCTGATGATAAAATGTATGTATTCAAAATATTTAAGATTTTGTTAAATAAAAATCAGTTTTGTGTTGAATTGTGTGATGTAGCTATTTTGGCACTACTTCTGCGTGTAGACCAGGCCTAAATTCTGAAGCAGAATTGTAAACAAAAACGGAGTTCTAATATTCAGTCTCCTTTTTAATCAATAGACAAGTTCTTTCCTGATGTTTATTCCTGTATGGACATCGCTGCTACAGCTCACTACTGTGATTCTCAAAATATGAAATGTTTTTCTTTCTGAAAATCTACTCTTTAATAAATAAAGCTTTTGATCACTGTAAATTAGTCAAGTATACAAATAACTGTTAAAGCGTTGGTAAATGTACCTCTAATGTTCTTTGCCATTAATTTCTTAGAATCTTTCTTCTCTAGCAGGTGAGCTTAGATACCGTGGTGATATGTGCCTTTTGATATCCCTTTCTTCTAGCTAGTGATATGTTCAATATGTGGGTATTTATTTCTGTATATGGGTATTCATAATTCTGTATTGACTCCTTAGAGCCAGTTCAACTTCAGTTGAAGTCAGTGGAAAAATTCCCCATTAACTACATTAGTATTTGGATCAGGCTCTTTAATCTTCATGTTGTCTATCTAAAGAAGACTTGTATTTGTTTTCTGGCAGCACCTGCAAAGTGATGTGTGTTATCCACCCACGGGAAAATAGTTTTACTGCGGAGAGCTCTCAGGCTAATAGACAAAGTTTCAGTTACAAGTTATTAACATTTTTAATTACAAACTAGACCAACTAAACTTCTAAATATGCAAACTTTCCTATTTGGAACCATTAGCTTCAGGTTAAACTCTTCCACTGTATATTTTCTGTAATACAAATTGCAAATGTCTTTAAAAATGTTGTTTTGGTGGTGGTTGAAATGATAGTATTGTAATTCTGTAATAGAAATTAAATATAAAAATGATCTATTATTTAGGAGTCATCAGTCAATACTCTTTTGAACATTCTTATTTATTTATATTCAGTATTTCTTTTTTGATTCATGTTTTGCATAGGAACACTTCTTTTAAGCCATAACTAAAAGTACATTCTTAGAGTGAGAGAACACAGGTAAATACATCAACCAACATTCAGCCATGATTCTAATCATGCTTATGTTGATTCATTTATTAGGGACCACCTGTCTTTCAGAAATGTCCTCATATGTAGTTCTGTATGTGGTTTTGTATTGTGTGTGTAAGTAAGTTATGTTAGATGTGAAATGTCTTTCTGCAGTGTTCAAGAAAATTTATATGAATGAGTGATCTATACGAGTGACTTTTATAAATGTGATAATCTTCATGTAGGAATAATTGAAATCTTCAGGAAAGGGAGGAATCTGAGAGGTGGAAGGAAAGCAAAGATGATTTGATGATTTCACTGGTTATTTCCTTGTCTTTTACAAACGGCAGTGGTGGGATATAGAATTAGTCACTATACCACTAAAAAGTGATACTATTTTGGACTTGCTTTTGGTAAGTAGTGAAGATGTGTTAGAAGACCTAGATGTAGACTATCTTGGATTGAGTGATCAGAATTGCTACAGTTTAAATTGAATAGAATAACAAGAATCAAAACACTTGAATAAACTGAGATTTTTAATTTCAGAAGGGTAAACTTTGAAAAATTAAAGGAACTAAGTAGTGAAGTTGACTGGACTGAAGAGCTCAGGGAAATGCAGAGAAGGCTTGAAATTTTTTTAAATCCATGGTACGAAAGCTATCTGGAACTTGTACCCTGCTAGCAAGGGTAGTGAGACTGGGAAATGTACAGGTTATAGTGGATGGTTTTGCTGCAATGTAGTTCCCGAATTGTGGTGAGGCGATAGACAGAACACATATCCCTATGCTGGCACTGAACCACCTTGCCAACCAGTATGTAAACTGCAAGGGGTACTTCTCAATGGTGTTGCAAGCACTGGGTAGATTACAAGGGACGTTGTACCGACATCAACGTGGGATGGCCAGGAAAGGAACTCCGGGCTGTTTGAACAGTTGCAAGAAGGAACTTACTTCCCAGACCAGAAAATTACCATTGTGGGTGTTGAAATGCCATTAGATATCCTTGGGGACCAGCCTACCCCTTGCTCCCATGGCTCATGAAGCCGTACACAGGCAGCCTGGACAGTAGTAAGGAACAGTTCAAGTACAGGCTGAGCAAGTGCAGAATGATGGTAGAATGTACCTTTGGGCATTTGAAAGCTCACTGGAGCTGTTTGATGACTAGGTTAGACCTCAGCAAAACCAACATTCCCATTTTTATTGCTGCTTGCTGTGTGCTCCATAATAATGTGAGAATAAGGGAAAGACATTTATGTCAGGGTGTGAGGTTGAGGCAAATCACCTGGCAGTTGATTCTGAGCTGCCAGACACCAGGGCAATTAGAAGAGCACAGCTAGGCGTGCTGCACATCAGAGAAGCTTTGAAAAACAGTTTCATGTCTGGCCAGGCTACGATGTGACAGTTGTGTGTGTTTCTCCTTAATACAAACTGTACTGTGGGGCCTGCTGTGATCCAAGTAGCCAATGCAACTGTAGTGGGGTGATAGACGGAAGGCATATCCCTATCTTGGCACCGGACCACCTTGCCAACCAGTACGTAAACTGCAAATTTATTTTAATTCACTGTGAGCCCACCACCCTCACCGCGTCGATCACAGCTGGCAAAGGAAATAAAGTCATTATTGTTTTAAAACCATGCTGACCAAACAGGAAATTAAATTCAACATTTCCTGTATCTTCCAGCTTTTTAAGAAGTACGTTTGTCATACCAGCTCCTGTAGTATCGTCAGTGTCAATAAATTCTAGAAAATGCTCTCTGATAGTCACCATTGGAGGGACATTTTAACTAAATTCTGTTGTTACAAAATGCACCATTAAAATAATTTGTTCTGTATGGCTGATGTCAGGTGTGCAGTCCTGAATAACAGGGTAATATCTTGCTGACTTCAGATGTGCCACAATCTTGTGTATGATCTTATTTTGAATTGTTTTTCCAAGGTAGTGGTGTGTGTACCTGGGTAGTGACTCTTAGATGCTTCTGGAGTACAGCATCGAACTCAGCCATCATCTCCACAGTTTTAAGGAAGTTTCCATTGTTTGGCACATACAGCTGATCTGAAGTGCCATGCAGTGCTGGGTTTTGGTAGCAAGCATTTTCACAATGGGCAAAGAGCCTTTTCAGAACATTTTGCCAGTCAAGAGACTCTTGTGCAATCTTCTCTTGGTGTTGATCATCTATAGTGGCCTTTAACTGTAGTCTCATCTCAAGCTCTTTCCACCTATGGAATGCTCTCTGGTGATATGCTGCCTTCTCATGGCTTGCCAGATTTTTCCAGTCCTTTGTTCCTGTAGAACCCAATGTGGCTGGAACATTAGACTGGAAGAGTGTGCAACAAAAACAGTGTGCAGTATTCTGGGTTTTTGAGTACATAAGCCATGACCTCTCCACTTTATCACCATTAAGGATTTCATGCCAGTAATGTGTTGGATGAAAACTTCTATTTTAATTGTCTTTGGGGAATATGAAGTTTTTCACTTGCTGTGGCCTATGCAGTACAAGGAAGTCCCTCAGGCTACTGCACAAGTGGGTCCATGGTCCTGGATCATCTAGACTTAAGAAACTAAACTCAGCAGGAGCTGTTTCTTGCACCTCCACCACACTTTTCTCTGAGCTACACTTTTCTTCAGGAATGTGCATGGTTACATCCATTTGAGATGGAGTTATGGATGCTGCAGTAGCTGCCAGGTTTCCTGCACTCTGACTAACTGGAAGATCAGGTGTCCAACTCCTCTCTGGTTCCAGAAGGCTCACCGTGAACATTTGCGCCTATGTATCTTAGGAGAACTGCTTCCTGCTTAGATAGAAAAGCTTCTTTTGCTTGGTTGCTTTTTCCGAGTGATGTTTTCTTCTTTCAGTCATGACTGCTATTCCATGCCAGCTGTAGTGGTTCTCAACAGTCAATTGAAGGGGACAAATATGCAGGCTGGTGGCAGGGCCTGAGTGAGGGAAGATATCAGCTTTTAAGAGCCTAACTGGCTCCTACTACTTCAGTTGACTTCCTGTTCTCCTCAAGTGGCTTCAGGGAAGCAACAGGAAGCTCCTTAAGAAGCTGGTGTTAATCAGTCCAGGCTCCTGGGGGTGCTAGAGAGGTACATAAGAGGCTCCTCCTCCTCCTCCTCCTCTTTCTCCCTGCAGCTCCTGCTGCTTTCTTTTATTCCCTCTCACCTTTTCTCCTGCCTGCCTGTTAGGTCTCGTGTGGCCTCCTTCCTCCAGTACAGCACTCCACCATCTCTGTGCATCGAGAGCGGAGAGAATACATATATACCAGCGGTAGACACAATTTTCTACACTCTGGGTTCTAATGGCACGCCCCCACCCCCACAGTCTGGCACCTGAGGTGGCTGCCTCTGTTTGCCTCATGGTATGATCTGACCTCAGTAGTATGGAAGTCTCTAACAAATTTGGAAGGAAAGAATTACTGAAGACAGAGGTAAATGCAAAATGGATAAAATGCAGTGGGGGGTTATTAAATGTAGATCGTGCCAGACTAATTAATAAATATCAATCTTTGATAAGAGAACTAATTTTTTTAAGACAAAGGCAATGCATTCAATCCAATCTGTCTGGACTTCAGTAAATCATTGGCTGCAGGACCACATGAGAAATTATCAGTCAAACTGGAGAAGTGGGTGATTAGTTCAGGAATTGAAAAATAGGTAAGGAACTGATTAATGGGGAGACAACAGTGGGTTGAGCTAAACGGAGAACTGTTGGGCTAGAAAGAGGTTATTATTGGAGTTCTTCAAGGATCAGTCTTGGAACTGATTTTGTTTCATATTTTCGTTAATGACCATTGCACGAAAAATAGGTGTGCTAATGAAATTTGCTGATGACATAAAGTTGGGAGGCATTGTCAATACAGAGGAGGATCAAAATGTTATATAGGAAGAATTGGATGACCTTGAGGCTGGAGTAGTAGAAAATGGATGAACTTTAATAATACAGAGTGCAATGTTATGCATTTAGGGACTAATAACAAGAATTTCTGCTATAAACTGGGAGTTCATCAGTTGGAAACAACAGGAAAATGAGGAAGACCTGGGTGTACTAGTCATCCCATGATTGACTATGAGCCACTAGAGTGTAGCCATGAAAAAGACAAATCTCCTAGGACGGGGTGGACAAACTTTTTGGCCCAAAGGCCACATTGAGGTTGCAAAATTGTATAGAGGGTGGGGTAGGGAAGGCTGTGCCTCCCCGAACAGCCTGGCCCTGACCACTATCCGACCCCCTGACTGCCCACCTCAGAATCTTGGACCCTTCTAACCCCCCTACTCCTTGTCCCTTGACTGCCCCCTCCAGAGACCCCACCCTCACCCTAACTGCCCCCCCCCAGGACCGCACCCCACCATCTACACCTCTGCCCCTAGACAGACTCCTGGGACTCCCATGCCCATCCAACGCCTCCTCCCCTGACCACCCCCCCTCCGAATCTCTGCCCCATCCAACTGCTCCCTGTCCCCTGACTGCCCTATGGGAGCGCACAGCCCTGCCCCGCAGAGCCCTGCCCGTGTGGCAAGGTGAGGCTCTGGGGAAGGCAGGGGAGGGGCTGGGGGCTCAGAGGCCGAGTAGGATGGACCCGCGGGCCAGATGTGGTTCGCAGGCCGTAGTTTGCCCACTGCTGTCCTATAAAGTATTTCTAGAGGTGAGAGGGAAGTATTAATGCTATTGTACAAGGCACTGGTAAAAACTCATCTGGTATTCTGTGTAGAGTTCTGTTCACCTGTGTTCTTGAAAGAATAATTCAAATTGGAGCAGGTCCATGGCTCCAAGGGTGCCAGGGGGAAGGGGAATGGGATTGGGATGTGGACAGGGGTAAAGGGGCCAAGGCTAGGGGTGGGTCTGGGAGTGGGGCCGAACCGCAGCTGGTCTGCAATGGGGGCCAGGAGCCAGGCCTGTGGCCACGTGTGGCTCTGCTCCCAGCCTCGTTTCCAGACTCTGCCCCGGTCAGTAGTAGGGTTGAGGCTAGGGACTGGCACAGGACGGGGAGTGGAGCCATACCGAGGCTTGGGATGGGGACAGGAGCCAGAGACGGAGTGGCTCTCCCTCCCTACCCCCTTTGGGGGCTGGCCCATGCCCCATGGATATTCATCCATGCCCCCTGCCCCCCAGAGGGGGTGCCCCACAGTTTGAGGTCATCTGGCTTAGGGTATGTTTTTTATTGCAGTGTTAGCCTGACTTAACTTAGAGTGGCTGGAGTATTCTCACTGCAGAATCCTACCCTTGCCAGACCTATGTAACTGTGTCCACAGTGGTGCTGCACAGGTGCTGGAATGGATTTCAAGCAGCAAATCTAAAGGTTTTAGTGATGCTTTAAACTTGGTCTGTCTATGAATTAATTCAGTGTATTCTGGGATAACTTAATTCTCTTTCTTTGGGTTCTTTTGTGAAAGTGCTCGTGTGAGTCTTTTTCTGATGATTGCTCCTCAGCTCTGCCATAAGGCTGGTGTCAGCTATTGGCCAGCTAGCAGCATGTGAGAAGAATCTCTTGGATGGCATCTCTGATCAAATGCTCTGGGAGTGAAAGAGACATGGAACAGGCAAATGTAGAGTTAAAGCACAGTGTAGAAAGAGGCCTTAGACAAAGTACAGCCCAGATAAACATTTTGAGATAGGATTGGAGGGCTGACTGCACCTGTGGTTGGTTTGTTTGCATTCTCTCTGCAAAATAAGTGGGTTGTTATTGAAATCTGAGCTCCAGCCCATGCCCTCAGCCATGTCTTCTAGTTCTGGTATAAAGCACCATTAAACCCACAAGTTAGTTTTTTCCTGTGTGGAAAGAAGGGGGTGGGGGCAATACCCAGGCTCTCTTTGCAGTGAAGACATACCCTTAAAGCTTAATACACTGCTACCTCGATATAAGGTGAATCCGGTATAAGGCGAATCTGATATATCATGGTAAAAGAGCACTCCGGGGAGCATGGCTGTGCGCTCTGGTGGTGCTTCTATCTTAAGTTTCCAAATTGTTTTAAGGTATAACCCCATGTAGAATATGTTTACAGTAATTCAGTCTGGAGGTGTCAAAAGCAGCAATCAGACACAGTAGGAAGGCCTGCACCCTCTTCCCTCTCCTCCCCGTGGGCCCCCTGCCCCCCCCCCCCCAAAAAAAAAAAAAGTGCTGTTTCAACCTGCTGGTGAGGTACAGATGGTAAGATGTGGTGCACAACTTTAGAAATGTCAAGACTGAAAGTTAGGTTTACCATCTTTGGTATGCCTTATGTGAAGTTGGCTGATGTTTGGCAATCAAACTCAGTGACCTAGGTTGTCAGTTGATTGCTCAGAGTAATTGGCATGTGAACAATGTTGTAGTTCTTGTTTAGGAGACTCTCTCATATTTTTCATGATTGAGGGTATATTTAACAACTGAAACGTTATTCGGGTATGCTCTTGTAATAAGTTACATTTTGGGCCTGTACCTTAAATATTTTCCTATGTTTTGTCATCTTATGGTAATGTAAAGCCAGTGCTGACACTGTCTCCCTAACTCAAAAGGTTTGTTACAAGTGACCTATTGGTTTCAATCTGGAATTTCCTGAATTTTTGTCTTAAAATACAAACTAATTTCACTTTAATCAACTTCAATGCCCACTTCTAGAGTAAGAACTCTCCTATACAAAAATTTAGGAACAGCATCCTCGAAAATATTATTGAGGATATAACATTCTAAAATAAACATTGCATGAAAGGGGGTGTTTCAGTTGATAGCTTCTGAAGGCTGAGCTTATCGTAAACACTAAGGGCTCCCTGTATTCCTCCATTCCACCTCACAAGCTTCCTATGTGCCTCTCTTCATCTTCATGTATTTCAGGGACTCCCTGCAACTCCCCTGTTGTCCTCCTGCAATGAGTTCTGTGTGCCTCCTGTTCTCCCCCAAATGCCAGGGGCTTCATGTGCACCCTCATTTCCTCTATTCCCCTTTCCCTCCCAAATGCCAGGTGCTCTGACTCCAGTCTCCTCTGACCAAGGGTTCTTTGTGTTCACCCATTCCTGCCCCCTCCCCAGACTCTCTATGCACCACCATTCTCCTTTTCTCCCATTATTTGTCTGGGAGAAAAGTCATTCAGGTTGTCAACATGTTAAACTCTATTGGGAGGATGAACAGAGGTGTTGATAGGCTGAAAGGCATTAATTGGTGCCATCAACCAATTTGATCTATAGACAATTGCAGAGATGCTTGAAGCGGTGGCAGGGGCTCCATGTGTCCCTTATTTTCTCCTTTTTATTTTTTATTTTTTTCCCCCAAAAATCAATAGGATTTTTGCCATTGATGTCAACATTTCCTGAAATTTTGAAAATGATCAGATCTGACATTTAAAGATTATCAGATTATATACAGATAAACTAACCCAGAAATGCCATCAAGTTCAGTATAAGGCCTTTGCAAGGTCAGTCAACTAAAAAACTGGAGAGTAGGTTAAAACTTCAGAAGGACTTGTAATTACATGCCTGTCAGTCTGATATAGATCCCAGACAAGATAATAGAGTGGCTAGTATGGGACTCAGTTAACACAGAATTAAAGGAGGGTAATATCACTAATGCCAATCAGCACGGGTTTAGGGAAAATAGATACTGACAAGCTAACTTGTAAACTCATTTTAAAAGAAAAGGATACCAAGTTAAGTTGACAAAAGTAATAGTTTTGATCTAATATATTTAGACTTCTGGAAGGAATTTAATTTGGTACCGTATGACATTTTGATTTAAAAAACCTAGAAAGATATAAAATTAAAATGCACACATTACCTGGATAAAAAGGTGGCTCTGGTAGCTCTCAAAATGTAATTTAAGGAAGGAGCAATCATTCAATGGGTGTGTTTCAAGAGGGGTTCCACAGGGATCAGTGCTTAGCCTTAAGCTACTTAACATTTTTATTGATGACCTGGAAGAAAACAAAATCATACTAATAAAATTTGCAGATCACATACAGATTGGTGGAATGGTAAATAATAAAGAGAGCGGGTCACAGATAGTGATCTGGATTACTTCGCATACACAAATAGTATTCATTTTGATATGGCTAAATGTCAATGTGTATCTCTCAAACCAAAGAATATGTGCCATATTTACAGAATGGAGGGGGAGTGCCTGTATAATCAGCTGACTGTGAGCTTCCAGTGACACCAGAAGAGTTAACTCAGCCCTGGGATGAATAAATGGGAATCTCCAATAGCGGGAGTAGAGAGGTTATTTTACCTCTCTATTTGGCACTGGGACGACTGCTACTGGAATACTGTTTCCTGTTCTGGTTCAGGAGGAATGTTGATAAATTAGAAAAGATTTAAAGAAGAGCCACAAGAAATATTAAAGGATTAGAAAACATGCCTTAGACTCAAGGAGCTCGGTCTGCTTAGATTAACAAAGAGAAGGTTAAGGGGTAACTTGATTATAGTCTGTAAGTACCCAAATGAGGAACAAATATTTAATAATGGGTTCTTCAATATAGCAGAGAATGGTATAACACAATCCAAAGGTTGGAATTTGAAATAAATTCAGACTGGAAATAAAACTTAATTTTTAATAGAGGAATTAATCGTGGGAACAGTTTACCAAGAATTGTGGTGGATTTTACATCACTGACAAGTTTTTAGATCATGATTGGATGGTTTTTTTCCTAAAAGATGTATGCTAAGAAAAATGTTGGGAAAGTTCTATGGCCTGTATTATACAGGAGTTCAGACTAGATCAAGCCTGCACAACATGCGGCCCGCACGGGCTCACTGTGCGGCCCGCGGGGAGTCAGTAGGGATGGGGCAGGCCAAGTGGTGGGGTGGGGGGAAGTGGATGGGGGCGGGGTGAGGGCGGGGCTTTTCGGCCCACAGCTGGGTTTTTTTGCAGTAAGATGGCCCTCGCTGCTTTCCGAGTTGTGCAGGCCTGGACTAGATGATCACAGTGGCCTCTCTTGGCCGTGGAACCTATGAATCTGTGAATTCCTTGGCAGATATTTGCTCAGCAAACAGACTGAAAGCTTCTTTTAAAAAGTAATTTCTCTGTCCGGGAGTATTGACCTGATTAGTAAGGCATTCTTTCCTCATTCATGGTAGACACTCCAGTATACCAACTTACTAGTCCTTTTGGTAGCAAGTTCTTTTGGCAGAATTTGGACAAGAGCTCTGGTATTTTAATGAATCCATGCTGGCCTTGTAAGGAAAGTTTTGTCTTGTCTCCTGTAGATGACCTATTTTATGTCAGGTGAAGACCTCAGTTTGGATTGTTGATCAGCATTAACTCAAAAACACAAGGTTCTTTTCCCTGACATATCAGTTCTTGACGGGATAGAGCTCCATAAGCATGATATTGGACGCTGGAACAATTTTGATAGTGGCGATGTTGAGAGACATTGAACCAAACTGTAAACCCTGTATATAATGGCAACCACTTCAAGTTAGGGGGTGTGGCAGCATTCCTAGTTCCAGCAACTATGAGCTACCTGGAATTTTTTTTTTTCTTTAAGGTTCATTGGTTGGGAATTATCCCACACCTGGATTGTATGTCTTCACTTTTGGAGTCTAATTCTAATATCTTCTCTGTCTACTTTGGCTAGGCTAGTCTAAAAGTAGAGGATCATGTCAAGTTTTGTTTGATGCCGCGGGAGGTGTCCAGTACTGCTGGCCAGGAGGATAGGGTTCCCAGCTCTGACTGAAGCTATTCTGGGAGATTTTTTCTCCCTGTAGCAAAGCAGCGACTCACCCTGCGGTGCCTCCTGCTGGTCCATCTGGGGAATTAGCTTGTCCAGCCTCCAGTGCACCTTCTGCAGCCTATAGTCTCGCTTGCACTGGCCATGTGTCCCTCCCTGGACCCCAGTGCCCTCTTCCCTAGGGCGTGGCCACCCAGCTGAGCCTACTCTCCCATTCAGCCTGGGAGCTTACTTGCTCCCAGCCCCAGGTCTTTCCTGGGCTGTTTTAAGCCCCTCTGTCTGGGAGCAGATAGCCACCCCACTACGTTCCCCAACATGACGTAATGTCATTTTCTCAAGATATCCTATTCAAATCTCCTGGGTTGCTTTCAGTAGACACTGGTAGATCGATGCCGATTCCAGGAGACTCCAGGCCAATTCTGGAGGGTTGGCAACCCTACAGCAGGATGGCAGTGGCACACCATGCATGTTTACATACGTACATAGAGACTGACTGACCAACCACATAGTCATGTCCAATATATTCTTTAAGCTCTACTGCTTGTATTACATTTCCTGGCTATGTTTCAGTCTTGTTCTTGCCTCTGAGTTTGCATCAGAGACATAGTGCCAAAACTTTCCCTCTCCTGGAGTATTTTATTTTGTTTGTGGGGAGGTGTTCACAATATCTCATTTCAGGTGGTCAAACCTAGAAACTCTTCCCAGGTTTTTGCTGATTTGACTTCATCTTATGCCAAATTTCAGTAACTGTTGCTGGTATTTTCCCTTGGAACATCTGTTACTGACTAGGAGTGAGAATTTACTACAGGCGATATTGTTAGAAAAGAGAAAATTGACTTGCATTGTATTTCTGCTTTTCTGAAGATAACTTGCTCGTTCCTCCACATCTCTTTAGAGCAGGGGTCTCAAACATGTGGCCCATGGGCCACATGTGGCCTGCCAAGCCCTTCCCTGTGGACCGCGATGCTCCCCTCAGCCCCTCTGCCAAGCTCCTCACCCCCCCCCCCCCCCGCGCTCCCCCATGTGCGTCTCACCCATGCGCTGCTCCACTTACTGCCAGGCAGTTCTCTGGCAGCTTAGCAGTTTCTGGAAGGGAGGGGCCAGGAGCGGGAAGCCTCCTGCACAGGAGAGGAGAGGGAGAAAGGGGTGGGGATTTGGGGAGGGGGCAGAGTTGGGGTGAGAACTTGGAAAGGGTTGAACTAGGGGAGGAGAGCGGGCAGAGTTGGGGTGGGAACTTTGTGGAAGAGATTTGAAGGGGACAGGGAAGGGGTTGGAAAAGGCAGAGCAAGAGTGGAGTGTGAGTGCAGCCCAGTCCAGGAGGGTGCTTTAGTAGCAGTAAATCTAAGTTCCTGTTTGGTCCTTTGAGGTGCATTATTGAGTGAATATATTTTATTAAAACTGCTTGGAAATGACTTCATAAAAAAAAAAAGAAAACATTCATGGATGAAAAAAGAGTTTTCAAAGACAAATGGGAGAAGTTATTTATTTCACATTACAGTTAAAGAAGTTAATAAAAAAGTTAATAAATTTAATAGCATATTATATTACTCTTCACTTTTTACTATACTTCTGTATCGTATGTGTAACACTGACGCTGAGTATGAGGCTCAGATTTGTTAGGCAGTGGAGTAGTTCACCTAAGGCAGGGGTCTCAAACACATGACCGGCGGGGTTATTCTCTGTGGCCAGCCAAGCTCCCCATGCCCCTTCTCTCCCCCCACTTAATTTCCTGCAGCCGCCAAGCTCCTCGCGCCTCCCACCTCCTCCGTGCCTACTTCTAGGTGCTTAGCACTTTCCGGGATGGAGGGGAGGAGAGGGCAGCTGCGTGCTCAGGGGAGGAGGCGGGGCAGGGTGGGATCTCATGGAAGGGTTGGGGGCGGGGCTGGGGGCAGGGAGGAGGGCGTGTCAGTGATGCGGCCCTCGGGCCAATGAACTAGTCCTCATGCGGCCCTCATCATTTGAGTTTGAGACCCCTGCTGTAGAGTTTGGGGCTTTTAATGATGATCTGGGTACTCCCTGAGGGTGTCTTTTTCTTTTCAGGAATGACTTGTTTTTGTATTTAAAAAAGTGGCGGTGTGGAGAGGGATATATTGTTTTCCTTTTATATTTTTGGATATTAGTGGAGCTGTTTTTGCCTGCTTTTAAAAGGAACTGACAAATGTTTGTGGTGTGGGAAAGAGTCCTTAGGCACTAAGGTTTGGAGTATGCTTAGCAGGGCAGAATCCTTAAGTCATCCTACAAGTGTAAGTAAATGTGCAAATGTTTGCATGAATCATAATGGGCAAATGAGACCTCAAGAGTACTAATTCTGCAAAATATCTTAAAGTAGAATTGCAAGCAGGTTTTTTTTTTTTCCCCTCCTAAACAGACCATCTAGTTTAGGTCTTGTCTACATTGGCACTTTACAGTGTTGCAACTTTCTCACTCAGAGGTGTGAAAAAATACCCTCTCTCCCCAAGCGCTGCAAGTTTCAGTGCTGTAAAGTGCCAGAATAGACGGTGCACCGGTGCTGGGAGCTATTCCCCATTTGGAGGTGTGGTGGTTTAATTTTTTTTCCCATCGCTCTGGGAGGTCTCTCCAGTGCTATGCTGTGACTACACAAGCCACATTAATGCGCTGCCACGGAAGCAGTTTAGTATTGCTAGTGAAGAGGTCAGCTTAGTGTCTTGGTTAACATTAGTCAGTATAAGATCTTTCAGAGAAAAGTGCAAGAATAATGGAATATTTGGTTTCTAGGGGATATTTCTTCCTATACCTATTGGTTGGGTGTTAACTTATCTCCTGTAGCATGAGGGTTTTATATCCCTATGTTTTTCTATTTTAAATTAAATGTGAGTGTACCCATTATCTGTATATGTATTTTTGAATCTTTCTGAGCTACTGGCCTCAATTATATACAATGTGCTTTGTTGCCGAATGCAGAAGTAATCAATTCGGCAGCTTCTCATCAGCGACAGGGAACTCATGACCTCTCAGGAGGCACCCAGCGACCCACCAAGGGGTCATGACCCCCACTTTGAGAATCACTGCCCTAATGAATGTCATGGTAAGTCTCTGGATCCCTTATCTCGAGACAGGATGAGCAGAACTTTTTGTATTCCAGGTGAGAATGTGTCACTGACCGATACAATGCCATATTTTAGTATTACTTTTTATTTGTTTGCATAAGAGACAGCACTGAAACTGCACTTCTGTACAACTTCCCAGATTTATCTGTAGCTGAAAATGTGAAAATGAGTCCTTTTTTTACACAATGAAAGATCCAACCATTTACCCTCTAAAT
Organism: Dermatemys mawii; assembly: GCA_007922305.1. Taxonomy (NCBI): domain Eukaryota; kingdom Metazoa; phylum Chordata; order Testudines; family Dermatemydidae; genus Dermatemys; species Dermatemys mawii. Next base: position 36,576,895 of record ML677332.1, read on the forward strand.
TCCTAATTGTAGTTAGTCATATTACTCTATTTTTTGTATAAATAGGTACACAGACTTAACATTACTCCTGAAGCGCCGCTGAAATTGATTCCAGACTTCTAGAGACAAGCAGCTTTGGGGCAGTGGGATTGGCCACAAAAAATGGCAGCAAAACATGTGAATTGTTACATTTAACCAAATTATAGAGCGTTACTTATTCTTTCCCTACATTTAGAGAGAATATTCTAGTTTGCTCTTGTCTTCCAGGCAGAACCCAAGCCCCATCTCTTGTAAATGGGACCCAAGATTCACATCCCTAGCACATCTATAGATGAGATTCAGCTGAAGTTGGAGAAGCAGATTACAACTATGATTCTAGTGGGGGCTGTCAGCCAAATAAGGGAATTCAATTAACAAGTCACTTTTCAATCTTTGCAGCTTCCAACATTTTTCTTTCTTTCTGACCTGCACTCCTTGGGACAGATGCACTCTTGCTCTGTAATGGTCTTGAACTGAGTCTGTTTATGCCTAGGAACACAGACCACTCTAAGTCTATTCAAACTTAGTACTCAGCCAGCTCTTGTGTTGAAGACTCATGCACAGAGGACTTTAACCTTTCCTTAAGGCCCAGCCTCTTCACCCAGTCTCATGGATCTAGAACCACTTTGAATGCTGAATGCAGTTCTGGTCACCCCATCTCAAGATTGATTTATTAGAATTGCGAAAAGTAGGGAAAGGACAAAATAAATGATTAGGGGTATGAAACAGCTTTCAGGTCAGAAGAAATTGAAAAAAGTGGGACTGTTCATTTAGAAAAGAGATGACTAAGGGGATATTAATGGGCAGTGGGGTTGCGCCCAAAGCTGCTTGCCTCCAGAAGTCTGGAATCAATTTCAGCGGCGCTTCAGGAGTAATGTTAAGTCTATGTACCTATTTATACAAAAAACAGAATAGTATGACCAACTACAATTAGGAATTTAGAAGGTAAATGGATATTAATGATTTTATAGAACTCTGTCATGGTGTGGAGAAATTAAATAAGGAAGTGTTATTTACCCCTTTGCATAACACAAGCACCAAAGGTCACCCAGTGAAACTGGTAGGCAGCAGGTTTCAAAGAAACATAAGGAAATACTTCACACAGTGCACAGTTAACCGTGTAACTTGCCAGTGGATGTTGTGAAGGCCAAAAGTATAGCTGGATTTTAAAAAAAGGAATTAGCTTCATGGAGGATAGGTCTATCAGTGGCTATTAGCAACCCCATACCATGGGTTTCCCTAAACCTCTGACTTCCAGAAATTGGGATTGGATGACAGATTGGATCACTTGATAATTGTCCTGTTCTGTTCATTCCCTCTGAAGTATCTGGCACAGGCCATTCTTAGAAGACTGAATACTGGGCTAGATGGACCGTTGGTTTGACCCTGTATGACTCTTGTTATGACAGACTACTCTCAGGTTTAGGAGGACAGATGACTGTCCATCCAAATTTTATGCCACCTTGGCCAACTTCCCACCTGCTCTCTCCAAGATTCTAGAGATGGTAAAAGGAAAGGACCAAATAGTCTGAGTCCAGAAGGAGAAGAGCTGTCCATTAGGTAAATATCTGATTCAGTCTGAAGTTTCCTTTCAGAGTCTAATTGAAAAGGCACAAAATCTTTGTGTATTAGAAATGCTAAGATCTTGGGAATCCTTACTTTTCTTTGAATTCTCACATGAACCAAGAAAAGTCTGGTATTTATTGAAAATTGGTGCTTTAACTTCTAGGTCCGTATGTAGTTTGTATTGTTTTTTATTCAACTATTTACAATAGAGTAGTTTAAATTTTTAGGTAAACTTGTCTATTTTTCTTCCTATGGTTTGAGTTTTGTAAGTTGGTAACAAAGATACGGTCAAACTTTTTAGAGACCAGTAAATGTTTTTAAATTAGAGCAGAGTTGACTTTTCTCAATTATTACATAATACAAAATAAGGTTAGAGTCTTTAAAATATTGTTCCTGTTTTTAATTAGTATTTCTTAGAAGAGCTTCAGTCTGTCTTTGAGTAACAGATGGTATTCTGGAACAAGATCCAGAGACGATCTGGTTAACAAGATGACATGACTGTTCCCTGACCCATCTACATGGAGGCAAGACAAATAAGCTTACTACTACAAGTAGCTCCAAAAATAGTGGGCCTCCTTGCCTCAAGGTCATCTGATTTATATTAAAAGTGTAGGTCCATCTGCTTTTTTAACAATGATTTTTTTTTTAGAATTTGAAGAAGTCGTTCTGTGCTACCTTTAATAGTTGAAAACTGTCAGCATTTGTATAGAATTATATTGCACAAATGAACTATTTATAATACTGTACTTTATCATGCAACTGGTACTTATAAATTACACCATTGCTGATACAACTAATCACATTTAATACAGTTACTGTTTTTCACTTAAGTGGTTAGCAAGTCTCTTGGATGCCAAAATGAATCATTAAACACATCCCTTACCAGATTTAAGAATGCCTCAAGGCAGTTTAAACAGGACAGTAACTGTGAGGAGACCTCTGTGGCCTTGGGAAAGAACATTTCAGTTCGGACCAGATTGGTAGTTCAGTTTGTTGAACAGATAAATCTGAATCGGCTCTGCCCTCCACATAAAAGTTAGAAATTAACTGTAATTAAAAGCACAACCAGAGCTGAACCCAAGTGCTTGAAAGAATATGCAGATATCATTTTTAACTTACACAAACAGTTTGATGTGCACTTTAAAGATTTCAAGGCACTTGAACCACATTTTCAACTTTTTTTCACATCAATTTCAACTGAAAATGGTAATATTGCAGAGGAAATGCAGATGGAGTTAGTGGAGCTTCAGTGTGATACCATTTTGAAGCAGAAGTTTACAGATGTTGGAATTCCAGAGTTCTACAGGTTTCTTTCAAAAGAAAGATTTCCCGTGTTGTTCTCTGCTTCTGCAAGGAAAATGGCAGTGTTTGGAAGTACATATATATGTGAACAGTTTTTCTCTTCCATGAAGATTAATAAATCTGTGTTAAGGTCAAGGCTCACTGATGAACATTTGAAAGCAACACTGAGATTGGTTTCATCTCAGGATATCAAACCTAATATTGGTGCTCTGATGCAAAATGCTGCCAGCTAAGTGGCCAAAAATGAAATGACTGTCAAAATTAGCACTGACGTTTCACATTACAGTTAAAGAAGCTGTTTTTAATAATTAATAAATTAATAAATAAATGAAGTAATTAATAAATTTAATGGCATACTATATTCTTTTTTTGGGGGGGTATACTTTTGTATCATTGTATGAGGCTCAGATTTGTTAGGTGGTGAAGTAGACTTTATGGTCCATTCTAACCCTGTGATTCTGAAAAAAGTAACTATTCTTTCCCCACTATCCTGATCCTGAAGCGAAACTAGAAATTACATGGCATTCCCTTGACACCTGGTGAGTCCTTAACAAATACTTATCCTTCGCAGGTAGCTTTATAAAATCATGGTCCCGCTTTGAGGGCTTTTGCAAAGAGGCAAAGGCTTCTAGATAAGTCCTTCCCTTATGGATTGCAGTTTGCATCCAACATTGCTACCAAGTTGAAAAGTGTGCCTTGAAAATCTCTATGCTCACATCACTAGGGCAGTGACAACCTCCTGGGCAGTATGTGGAAATCTCACTATTGGTGTTCTATTAGGTGGCCACCTGGTGCTTTCTCAACACCTTTCTTCTCATGTCAATCTTACATTTTGTCAACCAACTGGGCCTCCAAGTAGAGCGTATTGAACTGTCTTCTCTCCACATCCTTAAGGCTGTTTCCTGTGAGGAGGAGGGACCGGCTCAGTCCAGAGGTCCCGACAAGCTTTTCCCCAAACGTTGTCCCCAGTCCATGTTTTTCTTCCCTTTGCTGAGCCTTTAATGGCTTTCAGTGGCAGGTTAACCAATGCTTTTTTCCTCAGCCCTGGAATCTGTCAATTGGGGAAAAATTTGCCTGCTTGCATAAGGGACGGGGTATGAAAAATCTTAGCTCTGGATAGGCTGCCGGGGCAGGGAAAAACTGTGTTAGCATGAACTAACATCTGCCTGAGTAGAATTCTGTTTGTATAAGCCTAATATTCTTTAAATTGGCAGGTTTGTTACAAAGTTCGGTACTACCTTAAACATAAACTGTGCTTTAAATCACAACCAAGCCATCAAGTACAACTATTAAGTGTTCTCTTGCAACAATAATTTACATGTTCTGTTGGAGCTCATGGGGCTTTCATTAAAATTATTAGACAATATTTGGACCCTTTGTGTCCACAGCAATATCTACCATGATGACAAATGTGTAGAGCCCCAGCATATTTTGTCAATATTACAAATTTTCACTCATTGAAGTAGCTTCATGGGATGTAAATATTCTAATCAAGCTTCTGTTGGACAGCATGCTACAGCTTAATAGTACTGTCCATAACATAATGCAGGACAACAAATATAAAATAACACTGAACAGTCATAACATTTCCACTCTTGGGCCTTAATTCTGGTGCAAAGCACACCAGTCTGCATGATTAATGTTGGAGGTATGAGACCCAAGAAGGGAGAATCCAGTAAAATTGTGCCTTCAAAGAAGCAGGATTACAAGGTAAGTAAATATTTCTCCCTCACACTTTTTGGAGGGGAAAGGGGGTGCCTTTGGTCTATAAAAACACCTCTATCCAGAGCTGTAGACACAAGTAAAATTAACTTTTTTTAAAAAAAGGAAACGTACAGAGTTCTTTGGCCCTTTTCATTCAAAGGATCAATGTAGTAAAACTCGTTAAAGTCCCATTTGCTGAAGGCATTGCTCAGTAACCCAACATAAAACTGCCAAATATCCAGCTTATGTTGTTAGATTAGTTTAATTGATGGATTTCTGGCTCTGAGGTTTTTGAATTTCATAGCTGTTTATCTTCAAATGGATGGCATCATTGTGTTCTTATAAGGCTTAAACTTCTGCAGTGCTATGTTGATTCTTTCTGCATGAAACTAAAAAGAAGATTAATGAAGGCACTTCTGCCTCAAGTCGGTGTTGCCATATGGTGACATCGTTTTAGGTTTATGTCAACAGGTTTATTTTGGGATTTCTCCCTTCCCAACTCTGAAATATTTAGGATTGAGTTTGAAGTATTGGTGGAAGTTGTACAAAGAAATAAACTGTTCTGTTTAAGGAAATATAAGAGATTTACACTTTTTTTTAATGAAAATAAACTTGTTTACATCTCGTATCCCTATCATGTGGGACTCGTACAAACTTATTCCTGTGTTAGATATTTCTTTTGAAGTGTGTTTGTGTGTGAGAGAGAGAGAGTCTTGTATGTTTTACTGAAAATGCTTCAGTTTTTGGAATTGTTTTTATGATTACCTCTGCTTGGTATAAATATCTATCCTGTTTACTTCACTGAGCTATTAAAATGCAAATTTATCCTACATTCACCAATTCAAGAAATTTTTCCCTATCATTATACGTAATGAAAAAATACAAAAAGCAGTTCAGAGCTATTTGATGCTGTTACCAGAGGAGCAAGTTCTCTCTCTGGCAGGAGTGGCCAGCCTGTGGCTCCAGAGCCACATGCTGCTCTTCAAAAGTTAATATGTGGTTCCTGGTATAGGCACCAACTCCGGGGCGGAAGCTTCAGGCCTCACTTACCAATGTGGTCAACCCCTGGCTCTGCCACAGGTCCTGCCCCCACTCCATTCCTTTCTGCTCGCTCCCCTGAGCCTGCCATGACCTCGTTTGTCCCCCCACCCATCCCCACCTCCTGCATGCCATGAAACAGCTGATTGGTAGGTGCAAGGAGGGAGTGGGAGGCACTTGATCGCTGGGGCTTCTGGTGGGTGGGAGATGCTGGGAGCAGGGTCGGGGAGCTGTTGGGGGGCTGCTGATATATTACTGTAGCTCTTTGGTAGTGTACATTGGTAAATTCTGGTTCCTTCTCAAGCTCAGGTTGGCCACCCCTGCTCTATGGTATAATTAAGTGACATAGGACATGTCTACACATATAGTGCTGCTGCAGCTGCAGCATGTATAGTGAAGAACACACTATGCTTATGGGAAAGAACTCTCCAGTCAGCATAATAAAATCACCTCTGCAAATGGCAGAAGCTGTGCACGTGAGCACTTATGTCAGTGTAACTTATCATTCAAGGAGGTGGTTTATTCAGACCCCTGAGCAATATAAGTTATGCAGACATTGGCTGTAGTATAGACATAGCCATAGTTGCCTCCCATTCTTTCAATTCTAACTTCATTGAATTTGATCAATGATACCAGCTTTCTCTCAAGAAGCAGAACTGGCTTCTGAGTACCTTGTACCTTTCTTATCAAACTCTTCCTTCCCTTCTGGAAAAAAGGCAGATTTTTTGAGCTTTTTTTAATTAGATATGTTAGAGTAGGAGTCCTCTTGAGGAGAAACTTGACTGAAGAAATGAATTTTGCACGTTTACAGAAAGTGATAAGAGTTGGTTAATCAGTCATTTTTATTTTCCCTGGCAGTGAGTTTTGTAGTCCTGATTCTTTCTCTTGCAGTCACAAGTCTCCCCACTCTTGGTTGATATTGTTGTAGTGGAAAGTAGGTAACTGGTATAGTTGTGAAGAAACTTTCATGGTTAGGACAATATAAGGCTTTGACAAGTGGGACAACAACCTTAAACTGGACTCTGCTCACTGGGGAGTGAGTCCAAAGAGTGGTGTATTTGAGTAACCTGTTGCTGAGCAGGAGGAGTGCTGCATTCTGAACCAACTGGAGCTTTCTCAGGATATGTGGTTTCATTCCTAAGTATAGGCAATTACAGTAGTCAAGAATAGAGGCTAAAAATCCATAGTTGCAGTTGCTTCTAATAAACCGATTTAGGTTTGGTCTAGGAAGAAAGATCTGATTTTCAGGCATTTCCATTCACCTCTTGCCTCCAGAAGGTGGGGCAGAGTTTGGTCAATAACATTAAGAGCAATGATGAGGTTCAGTCAGATAAGTATGGACATTTTCTTCTATGAAAAAGAAGTCCTCCTCCAGAGTGACCAGTGCTGTCTCGGGAACCCAACAGAGAGGTAGCATTAAAGACTGTTTTTTAGCTTGGTTTTCAAACAGCTTCATGAGAGGAAAGAGTTGGAAGCTATGTTGTGGCTTATAAAGTTGCTGGAAATAAAGTTTCTTTAGTGCCAGTTGGACTGTTGCATGTTTTAAACGAGTAAATAGAGTTCCTTCTTAAAAAGAGATGTTCAAAAATCTGTTGGGGAACATATAAGACCTCTACCATTCTTACATGAGGCAGAAAGGACAAGGATCAGAGTTTCCGTCTCCCCACATGCATGTCTTTTGGGTGTCTGTTACTTATTTATGGAAAAGGGATTTTTTTCTTGTTTTTAGACATATTGGGGAATATTTTGATCTTTCTGTAGAACATGTTGAGTGTTCCAGAAATTGTATATTAGTTTTCATTCATTTGATTATGAGAAAACGACATTAATACCCGAGTTGTAGGCATTAAGCAGTCAAAAGCACCTGGAGTTACAGACTACCAATCCAGGTCCAATTGGCCATGCAGCAGTTTGTAGCAGAAGACCATCTCTGATATAGTGGATAGACCAAGGCTATTCCTGCATTTTAAATGGGGGTATCCAGAGTTTTGTAAAGATTTGTTCTATGCTTGCTAAACTTACTGGATACTGACGCAATTTTTTTTTCCCCAGTTTAATCCAGTATTTACCAATGCCCTGTTCTAAACTAGTTTTATTTCCTCAAGAAATAGCCGACACTGTTTTCTACCACTTCTGTTTTGCAGCAGATTTTTAAGATCCAGTTGTCAGGACCTTATTGTGTCAAAGGGTTTTTTGAGTCTATAAAGCAGGAAGATATTTTCCTTGTTTTTTGTATGTATGTTAACGAGTGTCTCTACGCTAAAGGTGTAGTTGGTCATTCATTTCCCAGGGAGGAAAATAATTTTGGTTTGAATGGATTATGTGGTGACTTTCAGGCCTGCTTTATTATAGGGAAGACAAGGTGAGTCAGAATACCATCCAACACCCCTCTGCTCCTTGTCCCGTGACCGCCCCATTCTGGGACTCCCATACCTCTCCACCCTCTCCCCGTCTGTTCCAACCCCTATCCACACCCCTGCCCCCTAAGAGCTCCCCCCAAACTCCCATGCCCCATCAAACCAACCCTTGTTCCCTGTCCCCTGAATGCCCCCGAGACCGCCTGCCCCTTATCCAACCCCCACTGCTCCCCACCCCCTTAACATGCTTCACAGAGCAGCCGGAGCCAGCTGTGCCAACCGCTCTTCCCAAGAGCAGTGGCAGGCCAGAGCACTGTCAGCTCAGCGTACTGCGGGGGAGAGGGGACAGCACGGGCGGGGCCGGGGCTAGCCTCCCCGGTTGGGAGCTCAGGGGCCAGGCAGTACGGTCCCACGGGCCGGATATGGCCCACAGGCTATAGTTTGCCCACCCCTCAATTAGATCATTCAAAGTTGTGAAACTGGAAGTTGAGAAAGCAAGAAACCTTGTTATTCCTTTTTTTTAATCCGTAAAAAGTAGATGGGAGAATGAGAGCTATTAATTAAAAAAAAAAAACTTGAAGAACATGTGCCAGTTTTTCGAAAGTTTTAGGCACTTAAAGATGCAGATAAGTACCTCCTTAGATACTTTTAAAAATCCCTCTGGGTATCTGTCTACATCTTTAAGCAACTAAATTCTTTGAAAATCATTCTGTGGTGACCAGAAACAATTGCAGTTCACTAACTACAGTTAATATACTTCCTTTGTTTGATAAATCAGTTTTTAAATTCAAAACCTATTTTGATTAACTTACTTCTCTTCTTACGTATCCAGTACGTTTAAGATGGTTTATACTTATTTAACAAAAAAAACCCTTCAAATTGCTGGTTTTAGGCAAATTGCCTAAATAAATTAGTCTAGATAGTGTTAGGGGAAAGTACCAAATTTAGTGCAGAGGCTACATTTATTTGCAAATCAACTTGTTTTAATGGTTATCCCATTAAGTGAGAAAATAAATCTTTTTGGAAAATAAAAAGTAGAAATGCAAAACAAGATTAATTTTAATGATTTAAATCATAGTGTCCCGCTTGCTGATTATAAATCATGCTTAAAGTTGCTAATGTAAATAATTTTGATTTAGGTCTATCCACCTGGATTTTCATGAGTACACATTTCTGGTCGCTGCCCGTCATCCTCATTCTTAAAAGCCTTCAGAATTCTTGGATATAAGGTGCAGCACAGAATCTTGCCCTTCACTTAAAAGAAACTTCTAGCACTTGATTGTTCCACAAAATGTAACATGGGAAGATCCCAAAGTTTGCCATTTTAGTGCTATTTGTGCAGTAGCTAAACATTTCACTTATAAAAATTTTAAAATAGCCTGAAATTTACAAGAGAGCATTAATCTTGGATCAGAATCTATTTATATCCATCAAATGAAAGACTTTTTAAAGTTAGACTTGTGATTTTACTTGTTGTTGAATCCACTTGCAAATCTGTACTAGAGCAAGTCAGGCTTTGAATATACTGCCAACTTATGTCTGTATAACTGTTGCTCAGAGGTTTGGAAAATCTACATCTCATAGCAACATAATTACACCAGACTAACCCCCAATGTAGGTGGTGCTGTATCAACAAGAGGGCTTTTCCCATCAACAAAGCTACCACCCATTTAAAGGGTAGAGTACCTAAGCAGATGGAAGAAGCTCTCCCATCGCTGTAGCAATATAGTGCTGTAAGTATAGGCAAGCCCTCAGTTTACATCAGATTTGTGCAGGAGGGAAAACTTATGTCTGTGGGTCACTTGACTGTCACACCTTTAGAACATATTGCAGATAGGGGCATTTTCAGTTTGATCAGGGCATGATAGTGTTTCATGATGTACCTAATTGCCATTATGAGTCAAATGTCTTTCAAGGATTATTGTTACAGGCTGCCAAAACTTGCAGCAGTTAAATACAATATTAGCTCTTTTTGTCTCTTCCTCATATGGGCTGGCAGATTTGAAGTAGTAAACACATCAGGGTCTTTAGAGGCAAAGCTGCAGGAAAATTGGATTTGTATGCCTGAAACTGCCCTTAAAGATATGAATGCCAGACTCACCAGATTACAGCAACCACCATTTACAAGTTTTCAGTGCCTTGACTTCCCTCAATCTTCTAGTCAGTTTAACACAGGCATTGAATGAGAAGATTGTTGAATGTCAGGGATAATCTCTGACTTTACACTTAAATTCCATCAAATCCACAACAAATGACAATTCGTAGGTTTAACAAAACAAAACACCAAGCCACTTCTCATTCTGGATATACCGTATTGCTTTCAGTGGAAATGCTGTTCTCACTGTCTTGTAGAACTGTGGATTTCCATAACAAACTTTAAAATAAGACCATGCACACACATTTAGCAAAGCACATTCCCAAGACTTGATGTAGATATGAGTAAATGGCCCAAATATAGCTGGTTTGCCAGATTCTTCTACCAGTTGGAAGGAACAAAACCTGTTTGTGTACAATATCACAATACTCAACAGTAAACGATACTAGTCAAGGACTAGACTAGTGCCCTTCTATATTCTAGATTTCAAATTAAATTATATATTTATATTATTTTTTGAATTGAACATGTAATAAATGTGCATACTCAATTCCAATTTACAATCTCGTTGGTTAACTGACAACATTTTAAATGGTTCGTTTGTATAAATGGACAAAACTTGACATAAGTGAGAGTCGGACATTAAAAACATGGGAATAAAAATAAGATCCTGGCAGAATAGTCCAAAACAAGACAAGCCAAATGCAGAGAAATGCCTTTAGATAACCAGAACAGCAACAGTGTTCAATTTTAACTTTTCTGGAGAATGCAACCACAGTTTGAAACAGAGACAGACGTTTACTTTTCAGTCAATGAAATTTGAAGTCTTCACTGTCTGTGTACAAGTGATAAGAAAATAACTTGACTGTTCTTAAGCTGCTGGTTTTTCTCCAAGATCTGTTAACATCTGGTGGGAATTCTAAGAATTTCTTTACTGTTTATGTAGTGCCCTTTTGCTCTGAGGCTTTCCAAACTGCGATATGTGCTATAAGAATGAAGGAAAAGCAAAAATTAAATTGAGCATTTTTCTTTAATTTGGATTGTTAGAATGGTCCTTGTTCGTTGCAACCTACAATATGTTGATGGTAGAGCAAGGGGCTGATATGGCAGAGAGTTCAGTGGTTAAACTAGATGTTGTATGTGCACACATTTCCATCTTGTTACTGTACCATGGTGCAAGCTAGCAGAGCAGCCCAAAGTAATGAGTATATATTAACTACATGGGGTGGTTTCTGACACTTAACAAGCTTTTTAATAGTTCATTTATATGGGCTTCTTTTAGTTAATATAAAAGCTTTTGCTCTGAACAGATTTTTCTTTGCCCTTCATGTTCATCTTCATCTCTTGCTTGTTCTTTTCAGTTCCTTTCTTTTAATTGCTGTGGAGACTGCCCTCTACTGTACTGTTTAACTTAACACAGAGATTAGTTCTCAGGAGCACTAGTTGATTATGGTTTAAGATTAGCAGCCATTTTAGTCTGTTTTGGAAGTTTTTCTGTTTTAAAATTGATATCTTCAAGTCTGTAATAGAATGGCTAGGGAGATTACAGTGTTCTACTGGTTTTTGAATGTTATGATTCCTAATGTCAGATTTGTGCCCATTTATTCTTTTGCATAGAGACTGTCCAGTTTGGCCAATGTACATGGCAGAGGGGCGTTGCTGGCACATGATGGCATATATCACATTGGTAGATGTGCAGGTGAATGAGCGTCTGATGGTGTGGCTGATGTGATTAGGTCCTATGATGGTGTCAGTTGAATGGATATGTGGACAGAGTTGGCATCAGACTTTGTTTCAAGCATAGGTTCCTGGGTTAGTGTTTTTGTTGTGGGGTGTGCGGTTGCTGGTGAGTATTTGTTTCAGGTTGTGGGGCTGTCTGTAAGCAAGGATTGGTCTGTCTCCCAAGATCTGTGAGAGTGAGGGATCATCTTTCAGGATAGGTTGTAGGTCTTTGATGATGCGTTGGAGAGGTTTAAGTTGGGGGCTGAAGGTGACGGCTAATGGTGTTCTGTTATTTTCTTTGTTGGGCCTGTCCTGTAGTAGGAGGCTTCTGGGTACTCTTCTGGCTCTGTCAATCTGTTTCTTCACTTCCCCAGGTGGGTATTATAGTTTTAAGAATGCTTGATAGAGATTTTGTAAGTGTTTGTCTGAGGGATTGGAGCAAATGCAGTTGTATCTTAGAACTTGGCTGTAGACAATGGATCGAGTGGTGTGTCCTGGATGGAAGCTGGAGGCACGTAGGTAAGTATAACAGTCAGTAGGTTTCCAGTACAGCGTGGTGTGTATGTGACCATCATTTATTAGCACAGTTGTGTCTAGGAAATGGACCGCTTGTGTGGATTGATCCAGGCCGAGATTGATGGTGGGATGGAAATTGTTGAAATCATGGTGGAATTCCTCAAGGAAGTCTTTTCCATGGGTCCAGATGATGAAAATGTCATCAATATAGCGCAAGTAGAGTAGGGCATTAGGGGACGAGAGCTAAAGCAGCGTTGTTAAGTCTGCCATAAAAATGTTGGCATATTGTGGGGCCCTGCGGATACTCATAGCAGTTTTGCTGACTTGAAGGTACATATTGTCTCCAAATATGAAATAGTTGTGAGTGAAGACAAAGTTGTACTATGGTTAGTAAGGTGTGGAAGTCTCACTAAAGGTGTTAAGCTAGGGACGAGCTTTGTTGGTGGAAACACAGGATGATAAAATGCAGAGGTCAAAAGGCACAATGTTAAAGTCTTAATTTGCTTTAATTACATAGACACAAATCTTTATTTTCAATATCAAAATGATGAATTTTAAAAGCTAAACTTCAAGAATGTTGTCTAACTATTGAGCTACTGAAAAGTTTTCTTTTAAAGCTGTAATGGTAGGCAGCTCTATTGAAATTATGTTGTCAGGCTATTCTCTTACACATAGACCTTTTTTCATTCTAAGAATTTTAAGATATATTTTAAATATATTTAAAGAGGGAGTTGGGACATAAAGATATTGTTTGCTGCTGATCAGGTCAGCAAAAAACAATTCCTCCTGAACCAGGTTTGAAAACAGTTTAATTGCTACTGTTATTGGAACAAAACTATTCAACACTTCAATAGAAAGTTATTGCTAAGACTTGTGCTTTCTGTAATCATGTTCAGCAGTCTTGTCTTATCTCTATACCGTTTAAACTAACCTCCACATCAGGATGGGTTTAAATCATGATTTAAATCACGAGTCAGGAAGACTCAATTTAATCATGGATTTCTACACAAAAGTGCATTCTTGGTTGGTATAATCTGTTACCCAAGATTTGTGCCAGCTACTAAGCTTAGGGAGGATTAATGACCCACCAGAATTTGGCAGAAAGCAGCACATTTATTACATTGATATCTAAGTTCCAAGTGGGGGGGGGGGGGGGCAGGAAGACGGGGGAGGTCAGGTCACACTCTTATACTCACGCTCCCAGGACAGGCACAGCACTGGAGGTGTCAGGCTCTTTCAGGGTAAGTGTCCAACAGCACAGCAATGGATGGTGTGATGAGGGTAAATCTTCCCAAGGCAGATGGAATGCAACTCAGTTGGTCTGGGCGAAGGGCCGCCTTGGGAGGTACAAGCTTGAGAGAGAGAGCACATGGCACCTTCCCCTTTTAAGGACCAGTTTCAGGCCTGTGACTAGAGATGACTTCACTGCATCTGGTTGGTCACTCCAGCTCAGGCAGGTCCATGCTTTGGGTATGTGATTGCTGCCCAATTAGAGTCCCAGACACCTCCTACCATTGGAGCTCTTCTGTCTTCTAGCTGTTTAAACAGCTCATTCGTCTCACAAGCACTCCAGGAGGGAGAGTTGGGGAAAAGCCATTTCACAGGTATTCAAAAAGGGAGAGAAGACAAGGGCAGGGAGGAGGCGGGAGTGTAACAGACTTTTGAGCATACAGGTATACATAAGATACAAATCACTGTTGCTCCTACAACATAATCTTAATACATATTCTTCATGGGTAGAGGAACTTCATTAAAATATTCCCAAACTGGGTCTCTTTTATGGCCTGCTGCCATTATAGGTTTTTCCTTTTAGTGAGAGAATGGTATGGTACAGGGGTCGGCAACCTTTCAGAAGTGTTGGGCCAAGTCTTCATTTATTCACTCTAATTTAAGGTTTTGCGTGCCAGTAATACATTTTAAGCTTTTTAGAAGTTCTCTTTTTATAAGTCTTTAATATATAACTAAACTATTATTGTATGTAAAGTAAATAAGGTTTTAAAAATGTTTGAGAAGCTTCATTTAAAATTAAATTAAAATGCAGAGCCCCCCATACCAGCGGCCAGGACCTGGGCAGTGTGAGTGCCACTGAAAATTAGCTTGCATGCCGCAGGTTGCCTACCCCTGTACAGTGGATCTCAAATCAGTGAAGGCTATACTCGGAAAGACCTCAACACTTCTGGAATATGCTGCACAAACAGTTAGTTTTGTTCCTACTGCCTGTCCCTCCCTTCTCAAATTTATCTTCAGACTTCTCCTTGTCCAGATCTCTTCTGCCCACAACAATCTTTCTGTTCACTGAACTTTTTGAAACTTTGCCTAATAGGGAGAGGTAAGGAATTGATTCTGTGTACACAAATCTGCAGAGGGACCATAGGAAGAGGTCTGCAATATATAGAGAGGTGAGAAATATTATTTATTTTATGTGAAAACATTTTTTGCTGTTAACAAGGATTTTATCTCTGGAGATACAAATCCACAGTTTGAGAACTGAAAAACTAAGTATCTCTGATGGTATCTTCTAGACTGAGCACTGAGTCCCTTGGGTAGATAGAAAGATTAATTTAAATAATCTATACAGAAACCCTTGGAATCCCATAAGATTGGGTCCCTAATTCATGAACTATGGAACTTATTTACAAAACTTTTCTTAAACATTACATGAATATATTGTCTCATATTATAGAATTAGAATTTATAATACATATTCCATGGTGAGATACGTTGTAGCTCAAAGATATCTTAATTAAAACTATCTTTAGATAGTTTTTTCTCAAAGCATTTTATCAAAAAAATCAGATTTAAAAAACTGATTTTTTTTAAGTTAAATAATTAATTTTTATCCACCCTGATCCACATCAGTTCAAGGGGACACTCTGCTAACAATTGTCAGAAGTTTCAGTTTCCTAGTGTAATGCATGCCATTGCTTTCCCTATCCTTTACAAAAATCATGGTAAGGACTGATTATATATGAAGTGAATATTGAGCTTAGTGTGGTCTAAGCTTATTGTATGAATGATCTGTAATTTTATTCTGTTTTGTGATGTGAGCCCCAAATGATCCAATTTCTTCAGGTTTTCAAAAATGCTAATAAGGAGCATTAGTTTCATAGCTGAATTTAATGCAATTGAAGTGTATACTTAAAGGTAATGTACTGTTGTGTATTTTACATATCTCTTAAACTGATTTCATTCACTTGAGTCATTCAGGCTTTAAGTGGTCTCAAATGATTGACATAAGTGGAGCAGATAGTTTAAGCGCTGCTCTTTGGAGGTTTTATTGGTATAATTACTGCTGCTTACTGGGAGGCTTTAGCCATCTGCCAGCTGAGCTTGATAATTAGCAGGAGTTTTATGGCTCTGCATTTGAGTAATGGTCTAATTTTCTATGTAACAGGTTTAGAAGACTAACCACTATTGCCTGAAAACCAAGAGGGGCAGCTGAGTGAGCAGACTGAGGAAAGACGTTTCTGAGTGTATGATGCAAAGAGTTGAGGAAAGAACTTGCATGAATTTAATGCTAGCTGACAAAGCTGTTGCTATAGAAACAAATAGTCCAGCTCCAGAGAATGCAAATGGAATTCTAATCTGATATGAGGAGATGCAGCTGCTATCCAAACACAGTTTGTAAGAGGGAGTAACAAGAAGAGAAAATGACATCCCAGTGTTCTAGATCAGAGGTCTCCAAACTTTATGCGACGAGGGCCATATTAGACTTTTGAAGGGGCTTCACAGGCCGAAATGACAGTGAAAAAATACAATATATGCAAAATTCCCCCCCTTTGCTCCTCTGTCCACTGCCCCCCCACCCTTTACTCCTCTGGCCGCTGCTGCGGGGGCGCTCATGCTTCTGCACATGGAGCTGCCGACAGCAGCTTGTGGGGGGAGGGGAGGTAACGGCATCTTCTCCACGTGCCTGCTTGGTGTGCCTGCTCAGCTGGAGCACCGGACAAATCAAAGCCGCAGGCTGGATCTGGCCCCCAGGCTATAGTTTAGAGACCCCTGTTTCAGATGAATGTGTCTGATCTGTGCTGGTGTCATCATTTTGGATACTTAACAAATACATAACTGGAAATAACTATAGTTACAGTTAATAGTAATTAGAAATCTTCCATCACTGCTTCAAGGCACTGAAATGTCTTAGCCAAACTATTGTCTTTTCATGTTTGGGAACTGCAATTAAGAAAAAATGGCATGCCATTTTATCAGCCTTTGACAATGCCCTCTATTTAAAAAATTCATTTAATAAAAAGTAAGTTATGTAAAGTTATGCTAATTATGAAAATGGATGCATAGTGTGGTATTAAAGTGAAAATTATTTGATTAAACTTCTTCATAAGGCAACTTCAAATGCTTCCAGATCTACAGTAAAATAGATCTGGATGCACAAAATGTTGCCCACAAGCCAAATTTATCCTAAAACTAAATTTTGTAACTAAAATGTCCACTGTCCATTTTCACTACAGAGACAGCCCATTGCATGATAGAACTTGACAGGATCTTAATGGAGCCATTCTTTCCATATTAAATGTCTTGGTTACAATTTTTTCCACTAGACAAGTAAATTGTAGCTGTTTGGGTCTTTCAGGGTGAAAGTGAAGGCTTGACAACATTTTGCCTGCAACTTTTTTAGCTACTATCACTGAACCTCCAGATAAGCATTTGGAGTTCTGTTTGGTTTGTTTACATAAAGTAGTTCATGATTCTTAAATCTGACGGTTTAGTGATTTCCACTAAACTCTAACATTCCAGAGGAATCTGGATTCTATTCTGATCTGTGATCCTGGGCGTGCCTGTTGGCCTCAGTTTTTGCACCAAGCTAATATTCAATCTAGCTATAGTCATTGCAAAGATTTGAAATGTGTCCAGTTTGCATGGAGATTAGTGAAATTTGTAATACTGTTACAATTATTTGATTTCTCTTTATACAAACATTTCTTGGAAAGCAGCAGAACTCATAATTACTTTCTTCCTTTCCTTACAAGTTAACCCTTCTTTGTTTTAATTTAGAACCATTCTCAGTAAAATTTGCAAGATCTGCAAAAGTTAAAACCTTTTGGAATGTCTAAAAGCTTCATGAGATATTTACACATTTAAACTTAGTTACTATGCCTGAAAGGATTTAAAATGAGCACTGGTACTAAAAGCCATTATAACTGTCAACTGGATATTCAAGAAAAAAAATCAGAGCAATATTAAATACTAATTTTATTTGTCCTGTCCCAACCTGCAATACAATGTGGGAGCAGGTAAGAATAGGTTTCTTGCATTTTTATTCCTCTGCCACCTGCAAAAACCTTACATCCTGCAAGTCCTGCAAGAAGGGCATGTTACTAAAAAAAACCCAAACCCATGCCCACAAAAAAATCAATATATGTATAAAAATGGAATTCAGACACAATTTTTACCACTAAAAGAATAAAAGAAATCTTGTTTAAACCATGTAAAAAATACTTTAACTCCTGTTTTAATAGATATTAAATCTTTCTATCCCTCACTTAAATTTAAGTATTAAAACTTTTATTTTTTAAAAAAACTTGCTTTACATAGCAGTTTTTCATAAATAGAATTTCAGCAATCTTTTGTATATTACACAGAATTTAAAAATTATTCCATATTCCAAATTTTGCCTTAAAAGATGCAAATTTTCTTAGTGATAAAGTAAATTGTTTTAAAAAAAATTGGAATTGCTTAAATCTGTTAAGCACCATTTTTAGAACTTTTAAACATACCATTCAATTTATTTATGTCAGAAGTGTATTATTGCTTTTTGATAAACATTTAATAGAAAAAACTGCTCTCAGCACTAGGTTTTTGATAGAAATAAATTTTAAAAAGAGGCTTAAAGTAGGTTGATAGTAAGGTTAACTTAAACAACAGATGCTCCTAAACTTGCATTTTGTTTTCCTGCAAATTACAGCAGTGTGTTTTTATTTTTTGCTCACCCAATCCCACCCATAACAAAGGACATTTTATCTGTTCCCACTATTATGGCAATAGGACCTGCAGGATCCCAGCCCCGCTGCAGGGCTCTAAAACAAATCACTGATACAAAGATAATTTAAAAAATTAAACTGAAAGGTACCAACTTAAACTTGGATGTAAAGTGAGTAGGTTGAAAGGACTGTTTTTGTATTGAAAGTTCTAACAGACATAGGGACTGCCATACTGATCTGAACCATGGTCTGTCTACTCCCAATACTCCCAATATCCATTCTCTGACAGCAGTCTGTACCATATGCTTCAGAAGAAGATGTAAGAAACTCCATGTGGATGTTTCTTGAATAACCAAAGTCATACTAGAAGTTTCTTCTTAACCCCCTTAGATTAGAGTGAGTTTCATGCACTTGAAGAATAAGAATTTATATCTCTTCCACTTCGTCCTATCTAATTGCAGGTGCCCAAATTTATTGACCTTAAGGCTAATTTCTGCTGTTGAGAAAATGAATACTGTTTAAGAGGTAACGCGTATAGTCAAAGTTGGGAATTAATTTTTTGTATTGCTTGGATGTTTAATCATAACTTTTATGGTTGCTGTTTTGTATATTGTACCTTGGATCAAGGAAAGAGTAAAAATGACTTTGCAGTCTGGTGGTTAGGGCACTCAACAAGTACATAGGAGACCCAAGTTCAAGTCTCTGCATTAATGACTATTTATTTATACAAAGTAGAATGAGTTCAACAGGTGAAATGGAGAAAGCCTCATAACAGAATATTCCATGACAGCCTACACTCCTTCAGTGTGGGAGACCCAAGTTCACGTCCCTTTTCCACATCAGCCTGAAGGGGGAATGGAATTTGGGTTTCCCATATTCCCTCTGTGTATCTTAGCCACCCAGTTAAGTTATGAGAGCATCACACACCTCTTTTTCCTCGTCCAGCTGTTTTGTGAATCCCGTTCTCCTTTGCTTTTGTTAAAATGCCCACAGCCAAAATAAAAAATTGAGTTAGGTCAAAATGAAACTTTGTTTCAACACAACCCAAATATTTGACTTCTTGATTCACCAAAAGGTTTTGGTTCAGAAACTTTTTCTGTAATTGTCAGAGAACCAAAATATTCATTTATTCACCCAGCTTTAATCACTTTTGTTCCAACTGAAGTGCACACTTTGCTTTCTCCAATAGGCATAACAAAGGAAAAACAAAATGAAATAGAGACAACAAAAGTCATACCAACTCACTACACTGAACAGAATTCTCCCTGTAGGGAGACGAGAGAGAAAACAATCCACAGATGTTAATAGTATCATTTAATACAC
Organism: Dermatemys mawii; assembly: GCA_007922305.1. Taxonomy (NCBI): domain Eukaryota; kingdom Metazoa; phylum Chordata; order Testudines; family Dermatemydidae; genus Dermatemys; species Dermatemys mawii. Next base: position 36,596,469 of record ML677332.1, read on the forward strand.
GATTGTGAGGCATTCAGATGTCACAGTGATGAGTATGGAATAAGAACCTGAAAAGGATAGATATAAAATTTTACATGAAGTGGAAAAATGGGTCCTGGCAAATGGTGATTTCATCAAAAGTGTTCTGAGGGATGTGGACAGGGTTATCAGTAATGGTCAAATGCCAATCCTAGTGAATTTCATTCAGTCCACTTAATTCCTGTTTCCATTTCAGCTGGATACAGTATCCTTTACTGTGTGTTCAAAACTGTTGTGTAGTTTATGCTGTTCCCTTTCAAACAGCAGCTATCTTCTACCTTGCCTTTAGTGGTAGGTGAAGTAAATCTTCTATGGAAGCACCCCAGTCCTGGGAACACTTATGCATGTGCATGTAAGAACTGTGAATGGCAAATTTCAGAAAACTGCCATTTTGCAATCTTGTACATATAAGTGCAGAATCTCTCCTGCTTCATCTGGAAATATTATGAACTTTTAGTTGTTTAACAGAACAGTCTCCTAATGTTTATAAACAATGGTGTATGAATGCTACTAAACGGTTAATTGCATGGCTGCTACATTAAACAATACTTGAGTTGGGCAAAAGTGTGCTGTATAAACATAGAGAAGAATGTCATGGTCAGGAAGTTCTGAAACTCTTACTGTTTTTCTTGTTTAACTCAATTATTCATTTTTTCCCCCCTTTTTTTCCACTAGATTTCTTTGCTGGCTGTTTCTTCAACCTTTGTCTTCTGATGCAATATCCTTTGAAATTGTAATGGCTTTTAAGTGGGAGCATGAAGAAAACCAGCCTTGTAACAGAATTTGTATGTGAGAGGTGGTACAGATTACTATAAATAACCATGACAACTTCTCATATGAATGGACATGTTACAGAAGATTCTGACAATGAAACAAAAAATGTGGAGCTTGCATCTCCTGAGGAACCTCAGAAGCACAGAGAGATGGCTGTTGATTGCCCTGCTGATTTGGGCTCCAGGATGATGCCAGTACGACGAAGCGCTCAGCTTGAGCGGATTCGCCAGCAACAGGAGGACATGAGGCGCAGGCGAGAAGAAGAAGGAAAGAAACAAGATCTAGACCTTACTGCTTCAATGAGGCTTAAGAAACTAGCACAGATTCCTCCCAAAACTGGAATAGATAATCCTATGTTTGACACAGAAGAAGGAGTCATTCTGGAAAGTCCTCATTATGCTGTGAAAATACTAGGTAGGTAAAAAGTACAAGCTAGAGGAAAAATACTTGTTTATACGCAAATACTGTTTTAGGCCAGAAAACATTAGTTGGTTAGGCTTAATGAGAGTGTTAAAGCAATGAGACACATCTTTCAACTTCTGTTGGTGGAAAGAAACACTTAAATTCCAGCCTGCGGTTTCCGGTAGAAGTTGAAGATAGTACAGATCCAACACAATTTTGTTAGTGATGGAAATTTGATCAATAGTTTAAATTATACATTTTAATTTTACTTTTTTTTTTTTGTCCTCTTCATTTAAGGCCTGCTGGGAAATATTTAGGGTTTGTCTGTGTCTGACTACCTTCAAATGTATATTTAAGTTACAGCTCCTAACAGAGTTGTAGTACACAATTGATTGCTGGAGTAAACATTCATAACCATTAATTAGACACCCATTCCTAATCAGTTTTTAAGATCTGGGTTGTGTTCCAGTTACAGGGCTGCCTACTTCTTTCTCAGAGTAGAATCTTTGTGATTCTTCACTTTTCTGTTGGGAATTACCCCATGATACTACAATTACTACATGATACTACACCATGATTGCTTGTCACACTGCAGGCCTGAATGAGTTTTAGGCTCCTATGTTTGTTCACTTCAGGAATCTGTGACCAGTGATATTGACCCAACAGCCTTCTTAAAAGTTTTATTTAGCAGTTGGATCAAAACATTAAACAACAAATGTTTTAAAGCAACAAACAGTCTACATGCATATTTAGTCTCATCAGTTGTTATGCTTCATTGCAATAAAAATTAGGTTACCCTTTTAAATGACAGTAACAGAAGTGACCTAACTCACATTCTCCTTATAGGCCAAGAAGTCACAGCTAGTAGCATGCCCTGCTGTTCTTGATCTTCTCCTTTTCTTTCTATGTTCCCCTCTCTCTCACACAAACTGTTTAAGGAAGATCTCACTTTCCATGTAGGTGTCTGAGCCCAAATACCATATTGCTCAATAGTGTCTATTTTCAGGACCCAATGTGTTTCCAGGTGCCTCAGACTAATTTTTTCCCCCCAGTCATCCAGAGCACCTACAGGGTCTATCCAGGAAACGACATCTTTGATAGCTGCCCCATTGTTTGAGCAGTTGGACTCATTGAGACTCAGTGGGTTGTAATCACTGGATTTATCTCTTTCCCCTTTGGTGACAGTGTTGAAAACTGTAAAAGAATATGGGGTTTCTTCATAGAATCATAGAATATCATGGTCGGAAAGGACAAGTTTAAGCTTTGTTGTAACATGCGTTGTTTGCCTGGACTGCTGAAGACCTGAATGCTTGTGTAGGAGGAACTGTTTGCTTCTTAAATACCTTCATGCTGTTTCACATCTGATACACCTTGATGAAACGTAGGAGCCTTGTCTTATAACAGGCTTATTCAAAGTGATACAAGCTATGAATGTGAGATCTTGGAAGAGTGTTGCCATTTTCATAATGTAATTAAAATACTATAATGATAAAGTGTAATAAGCATGTCATAAAAACAAATTTTATATTTCCAAGATCACTGCTTTTATAATTTATACTCGGGTAAAGGAGAAAAATCCCTGAAAAAAATCATTTTTAGGAGTGGGTTCATGGGACTTGACAGACTGAAAGCCGCGGGAATTTAGACATTGACAGCGAGGCCAGAGGGGGAATAAACTGGCTGGCTGGGCTAGGGGTACTGGGACTACGATGAACCTGCAGAGGAGTGGCAGTTGGGACTGGTGCAAGAATCTGGGTTGGAAAAGAGAGAGTACTGGGACCAGTTAGAGGAAATGGGGCAGAGGGATCAGGGTTGGAAGAAATAGGCAGAAGAGTGTACGCCCCCACAAGTGCACACTTGCTTCCAGTGACTGGAATGGAGCCCAAGCTTCCTAAGTCTCACTTTCTTCTGCTGTCATCAGATGTTTGTGAAATTGTCTGGTTAAGTGTCACATCTCATTCTAGCACTTGTCCGCTAGAGTAGGGGTCTTCAAACTTTTTCTCCCGTGACCCCTTGCCGCGGAGGAAAAAGTCTGATGGCCCCTGGGGCAGGTATGTCTGCCGAAATGCCACCGCAAAAAGCGGATGCTTCCGGAGGCGGTGGCATTTTGGTGGTCTAAAAATAGCCCGCCCGGGAGTTCGGTGGTCTCCTGGATGGTCTCGATGGTGGCGCCGGGGTCTTGCGCACCCCAGTTTGAAGACCACTGCCCTAGAGCAGTGTTTCTCAACGACCAGTCCGTGGACCAGCAAAGGCAGCAAGCCAGTCCCTGGTATCAAAAAGGTTGAGAAATACAGCACTAGGTTACCATCGTGATAAGTGCTCTAGAAAAGCAGGGTTTCAATAGTGTTCAGTAAATAAGATCGAGGAGCAGACGTTGTACAGGATAAAACAAAATATTGATTAGTTGCATATTAACTGACCACATCTTGTCCACTGAAAGAGTTGGGGTCTTGTGGAAAAAAGTCTGATCATATCATTAAAGACTGTCAGAATTCACACATACAAAGGAGCTGAATCTAGGTTGCATAGGCACCTGTTTCAGTCTCATTTTAAGAAATGACAACATGATGTTAGTTGCATATGGTGAATATCCAGTTTAGGGTGACATTGAGGTTATGGGTCAAATCTGAGGTGCTACTGCAAATCTAAGGAAAACTGCATTTCAGATGAAATTGTATGACCTTCAATTCTGTAATAGTGACAAAGAGTCCTGTGGCACCTTAAAGACTAACTAAAATTTTTTTTAGAGCACAAGCTTTCGTGGGCTAATACCCACTTCGTCGGATGTATTTAAAACTACAGAATATTAGATGTATTTAAAACTACAGCAGCCTGAGGACCCCTATTTTTATTTTTTTCGTGAACCCCCTGAGCTGCCCACTCAGCCCCAGTTCCCACCTCCGCTCCACTCTTTCTCTCTAGCCCCGCTCCACCCCTGCCGCGCCTCTTCCCTCCCCCAGTCGCACCTTGTCCCCGCTCCTCCTGCTCCTTCTCAACTCCTCCTGCATGCCATTGAACAGCTGTTCCTCAGCATGCAGAAGGAACTGGGAGAGAGGAGAAAGAGTTGATCAGTGGTCTGCGGATCCCAGTTTGAGAAATGCTGAATTACAGTATTACTTTGTCTGGTAATCTGCTAAGAACGCTATGTTATGCTGCTTGGCTTCTTCCTGACTCAACCCTTGTCCAGGAGTGGGTCATTGTCATGTAATTCTTAAAGAAGTATTACCAAAATGTAATTCTTAAAGTAGTACGACTGATTTTAGTCAGGGTAAATGAACAAGAAAGTATTAAACTGTTATCACTCAGTGACTAAAAATCTACAGGAACAGTGGATCAGTATTTTACAGGCTTTTATATACCCCTAATGAAACTCTGAGCAAGTGCTGGGCACAAATAGCAATGCTGGCCCAATTTAATATTAACTGTCCTCATTTTCCATTGTTGAAAAGCATTTCTTTTATTCTAATGCCTTTTAAGTGCCAGGTGACATACAGAGATTTAAGGAAGGGAATATACTTGGATTTTAACACATTCTGATTAGAAAGCACTATAACTGTTTCTTGACCCAGATGTCTAGAAACTGCAAAGGATTAATGAGAACTTGATGTCCCAAAAGAATATGAAATTAATCTATTGACATAGACAGTTTGCATAGATTAGCAATACACGTCTGCGTTAATATTGTGGTTCCTATCTATATTGCACTTTTGAGGTTTATGCAGTATGTAAACTATACTTAAAATAACAAATGACCACTGTTATTTCCTTTCCCTCCTTTTCTAATCTGCTAGCATGTCAAACTGCAACAGGAATCCTCCCCTGCAGTTGCGTATTTCTTTTCTCCTGCCAGGCTTTTGATTAATACACATGTTACATAGTGCTCAGACATCTTCCCTGCCATTTCTTAAACCAGCAGGAAGGGCTGCAACTTTTCTCATAAACGGGGAATAAAACAAGGAGTATTTGGGTGGAAAAATAGTCTTTGATATATAATGGACCTGCACTATTCAAAAGAAGCCTCACTTTCTCTGTGAGTAGAGATGGGTTTACCTTTCTTTAAATAGCATTTCTTAACCTTTTTTTGTCTTAAGGAAAATATTTATAACTGAAAAATATTTAAAGGTGAGAGTGGGTGTAATAGATTGATCTCTCATTGGTGAGAGGTGGGAGAATGAACTAGAGCTTATTAGGTATAATGTACACAGATCTTAATCTAGGATTCAGAAATATGAGTCTGGGAAAATATTAGTTTCCAAGTAAGATCATTATGGATTTTTATGTATATGACTGAAGTACTACTTAATTGGGTAAATTGGGATGTATAGGTATCTGTCTTTTAAAAGTGCCTGCCCTGTGGGAATACCTAATTCCACTCCCATTCTTCCTTTCTCTTCCCATGAAGTCTCTCCCCACCATTTCATTGCTGTTCTCTGTTATTTTTGAGTCTCACAGACAGTACAGAACTTCTCCTTTTAACACACATGCACGATCAGTGCAAAATAACTGCTGAAGGAGAAGTGTGTGATGGACACATGGGGTGCAAGATTTTGTAGGGGGCTAGGAAGAAAAAGGGGAGATGGAAACAGTCAACTGTTGGTGTAGTGGGTGGGGGAATGTAGAAGTAGCCAGGAAGTGGGCAGATGTGGGTACAGTTGTGGCCTGCGTAGAGGGAGAATTTTTAGATTTGTAAAGAGAAAAAGAACATTTAGAGAGGAATAAATAGAGGTGGGAGGAAAAGTACATAATAGACAAGGAGAATGAATGGAGAGTGATGTAACGAAGTAAACTTGAAAGAGAAAAATATACAGTGTTCAGGTTACATTTATGGTATTTGTCTGGTTAGTGTCTAACTGGCAGAATGAGAGTCAGATTGCTGAATGTAATTAGGTGTAACAAGGTTAATGGGACAGGTATTTCTAAAAAATTGCATGCTATAGCACCTGAATTTTTCACTTTTCTGTGGAAGTCCAAATGTTTTAGTTCATCAGAACCAGTCACCATTTTGGTGATCTACATCACTTGTTTTACGAGGGATTTGCCATCTGTTGGTGAATACTTTTGCCAGCTGATCTGGATGGAAAAGTAAAGAACAAACTTTAGGTACCACTGTGGGAATGGGGATCAGGAGTGGTTTTTTTTTTGTTTGTTTGTTTTAAACATAGATGCATCTATAGCTTTCTGCTGAGACACTGGTTACCTTAGGATACCTTATTCCAATATGCATTTGACCCTTGTGTAGGAAATATCCAGTATTGCTATAACCTGACTATACTCCAAGATATCTTTCAGGGGAATGAGACTGGACAGCTGGTGCTGGACTTCAGTGCAGCTGCTGCAGCATGCCTCTTCCCCCATTTCCCTGATTATAAAGGGGACTCTAAGGTGGTGAAAGAATAAAATAGTGACCTTACAATAGGGAATCTTTGATCTATTCTTTGCAAAAAAGTGCCTCTTCCTCCAGGGGTCTGCTTTTGCCTAATCCTAGACACTGTTCCTTAAGGTCCAAAGGTACAACAGCAGGCCTCAGTTTCAGAGGGAGGACAGTTGCCTTCATCTCCCCCTAAACGCCTTCATCCAGGTCTACTGTCTCCGTTCCAGACTCAGTAGGGTGACCAGGTGTCCCGGTTTTATAGGGACAATCCTGATTTTGGGGTCTTTTTGTTATATAGGTTCTCCTTACCTTCCACCCCTTATCCTGATTTTTCACACTTGCCATCTGGTCATCCTAATACTCAGTGTCACTCATCTCCTTCCTCAGTGGTCTGGCTAAACAATCACTGCTGCTTTACAGGACTTCAGAGGAGCGTTTAAAAAGCCACAAACTAAATTCCAACCCTTATGCAAGGCATTTCCCTGTTCTGTTAATGCTAGAATAACTCATCCCATCTAGCCCAGAAATGCCTTATCTTGTTTCTAAACCCAGCTTTCCCAGGAAGCCCAACAGGCCCACTCTGGTTCTGTGATGGATAAACACTCTAAGCAGCACACAGTGCCAATGCTTTCTGTAGCCAACAAGAGGGACTTCAACCAAGAATTCTCCTCAGAATTTATAATGAAAGGGGCCTTTAAAGCATTTAGAGAGAGCGGAAACTACTGCTTTAGAAAGAAGGTTGAGCAGCAGGCACATCTTACAAGCAAAAAATATACATATGCATGCACACGTTGATGCCCAACACCCTACTTACCGGGTTGGGATCTGCCCTTCAAAGACTTGCATCAACGGATGTGAAGTTAGAACACCCCAGAGGATGAAGTAATGCATGAGGCAGAAGATGGGGAATAGAAATTCCCTGATCTTCAGTCTCAAAAGAAGGAAGGCTTCTCCCACAGAGGCTTTTATCATCTTAATCTGCCTTCATGTGGTTCAAATGCTGTTCGATATAGAATACTGAATTGTTACCTTCTTGTTTATCCTTCTTACAACTTTTAGTCCTCAACTGCATGCTAGAAAACGTTTGTTCTACTGGATTCTTCTGTTGGTTCTTTTTTCTTTTATAATGCAGCTAATTAACTTTTTATAGTCACTCAAAATGAAAATATAAAGATTAGTTTTAAATACTGCATATTGAAATATCACACTCTTGCCACAGTCAAAACTTCTGCTTTTTGCTAAGACATCTAAGCCTTTTAAACTCTCCCCAAAAAAGCAATTTTAGTAAAGCATAAAAATGCAATACTAAAAGTTATTAAACCCTATTAAAATGTATGTCCCAAGTAGAATTCACAACCTAATAGGTAAAGCGATTAGTAGTCTGAATTTTCCTACTCTGACACACTAAAAACATACAGAATTTGGTATGGTAAGAGGGGTTTGGGTTTTTTGCTGTTTCTTATTTCCCATCCTCAAACGTTTAAGTTCAGAATTGCTCAATATAATTTTTAATTTTGCTCTTGTCAGAAACATACTCTGTAAAGAGAGAGTGGCACACATGCACCTAATACAAAAATAAAGCTTTTAATGCAAATATTGTGAAGGTGGATGAAGATTGTATTTGAAATAGGGTTCTCTATTTATAAATATTAGTAAAGCATCTAGAGTAGTTTAGCAAAATTGCCAACTTTTTCATATTGTAGAAGAGGGAATATTTTATAATCTGTTGTTAATGGGTTTTGATTATCAAAGCCTTTCATAGCAACCCATTATGGAGAAGCTAAAGAATGTGAGGAATGAATTGTTGCTGTGATCTGGAACTTATCTGCAAATTTTTTAATCGGCTTCTTTATTGCTTCTAATTACTTTGATTTTTTTTTCCTTTAGTTATGATCTGCTCTTCAGTGTGAGGTTTATTATTAGTGGACTAAATAATGAACAGTTGCGCATGCATCATTGCTCATTCAGTCAAGGTTGAGCTGTTGTCTTTTGTACAAATTTTAAATACTTAGAACATGCATAACATCATAAGCTTAACCTAACTCTCGCATCTTTTTTTTTTTCCCCTCCCCATCCAGAAGTGGAAGAGCTGTTGGCTTCTCTTAAGCATATCCAACACACTTTGGTAGACCCCCAGAGCCAAGAGGATATCTCTCTCATTTTGCAACTTGTTCAGAATACTGATTTTCAGAATGCATTTAAGATACACAATGCTGTCACAGTGCACATGAACAAAGCCAGCCCTCCATATCCTCTTATCTCCAATGCACAAGAACTAGCACAAGAGGTATGTATAGTATACATCTCCGTTCTATATTTTGTAACTTGTAATTTGTATAATTGGAAATATATTGTATTTATGTATATCGAGCTTGTCTGAGTTGTTAATAATCAAAGTTGAAATAAAATGGATCTTAATATATGAATAGTCACTGATTCCTGCATCCACTTTTTCCAGAATTAAGCATAACATCCGGAAATGAAATGACTTTAAACTTTGGGATAATAGTTCAGTTTTTCATAGTAAGCAATTTAACAGCAAAAACAGTACAGTACCTAAGTGCAAAATATTACACCATTTAAGTGCAATGAAAGGAAGGGTGCTATAGTAATAGTGGAAACATTTTTTCATAGCTCTTCATATCCACTCTCGGTAGATATTGTTCACTTACAATGGATTTGGCATTCTTCTGAGTTTTGAACAGTACTTCGAGGATACCCTGGAAAATGGATCAAAATGAAATTCCTGAAGGAAGTGAACTTAATCACATTTAAAGTTCTTCAACTGACCCAATCTCAGGTCTTTGCATCTTGGGACTAAAGATTCTGAAGTATATAACTCAGTAGTTCAGTGTTGCTTGGTCATCTGGATTGGTGATATTGTCTGTGCCTACCTTAACTACTGATTTAAAAGTGCCATTTAAAATCAGAACGATTATTATATCCTAATAGATCTCAGGTGACATGAGAAATGGATTTGCAGAGATCCTATGGCTATGAGTCACGACATAGCTTTCATTTCAAGGCATGGTCCAAAAGAGAGGCTTCCTGAAAACTCCATTGAAAGCTGCTTAGACTCCTAATTTAGTTTAAGAATGAAGGAGAGAGCTGAATTATCCCTATGCTAAAAGCCCAGTACATGAATTTAGAAGTGGTGGTATATATAATTGTTCCCCACTTCTCCTTTAGATCCTTGGGCTGCCAGGGACCAGTTCAGCCTCCAGCACTGGTTAGAGCAGGTTGTTCCCCACCCTCGCTTTCTGTGGGCTGGTCTTCACTGGGTGGGGGATCGACTGCAGATACGCAACTTCAGCTACGTGAATCACATAGCTGAAGTCAGCGTATCTGCAGCCAATTTACCTGCCGTCCTCATGGCGGCGACAGTCGGCAGCACGCTCCCCCGTCGACTCCAGCTTACGCCTCACGTCAAGCTGGAGTTCTGGAGTCGATGGGGGCAGCGCTGGTGATCGATTTCTCGCATCTTTACAAGACGCAAGAAATCGATCGCTAAAAGATCGGCTACCCGAGATAGTGAAGACATACCCTGAATCTGTAGTGATCAGGAAATAGTCAAAACAAAGAACTTCCCATCCCTGGAACAGCCCTGACGTATCCTAAAATAGTCCCTGTGACAGGGTCTCTGCCAATTCTGTGACCTCCTGTTCTGGGCAAATGATATTTATCTATAGACAAAAGAAGTACTGTCCAAAATCAGCAAGATCAGCATTTATTGTGCCTTGAGAGAATAGAATATATTACATTCATTTGTTAGAAGTCCTTGCATAAATGAAATAATTTTGACTGTCATTAAAGAGCCTCATTGAGAGGAAATGATTTTTGCTAGTAGGATTTGTTAAAGGTCAGAACCAACAGACTGGAAAAATGCATATTTAGCCAATAAATGAATACTGCCATTGAGTGCAACAAACTTCCAATTCAAATCACAGTAGAGTAATTTAAATTTTGAAAGCTATGTACCCCGGTCACTCTTTTCACCGAGTCATATCGTTTAGGAACAAGTGAGCACCTGATATTTCTTTGGGATTTTAAAAATGATTCTCAAACTGCACTTGAACAGGAGTCTAGGTTAGTTTTTTGAGATCTTTTCTAGTTTTAGGAGTCGTATAATTATAGAATTGTAGGACTGCAAGGGACCTTGAGAGGTCATCTCATTCAGTCCCCTGCTAGCAGGATGTGTTACGGGTCAGATAGACCCAGCAGACTGGAAAAATGCAGATTTTAATTTGTTTTTTTGTCGTCTTCCCCACCCCCACCCATTGATGCAATTAACTACAACTTTTGGATGTGAATCTTTCCCTTTTGGCAACAGGTGAATTACTTGCATTTTTTGAGAGTGAGGAAGAATATAGGACGTTCATATTTTTTGTTCACAAATAATTTGAATACACCTATCTGACCCTTAAACCATTTTAGCCATAAAGATATGGCTAGTCTCTTAGGAGCTGCTTAGTAATTTTCTTTCTCTTCTCCATCCGTTGACTTAGATTTACAAAATGGATGCTCCCTTCTTTAATGTCTGTCTTCACTGCCTGATAACTGGGTACAAGTAGCTTTAGCATTCAGGTCCCCCCCTTTCTCTGTAAGAGCCTGGTTTGTTGAGGGAAAGCTAAATGTGCATTATCCATTAGTACCACCAAATAAGCCTCAGCCTCATGAGCTGGGGGAGACAGTGCTAGAAGATGAGTGGAAAACTATTTTTCAGAAGAAAGTGGAGAAGGTGTCTGAGTTTGGGGACCTCTTCCAAATATTAATTGCAGGACAAATATGCCTGCAATTCCAACTAAGCAGCGGTATAGAAGCCAGTATTTGTGATGATATACAAGGGCCTGTGGATTTGTCTATAGGCAAGAAACTTGTCTTCAAATTGAATTGCCTGTTCTTCCCTTCAAGAATTCCAGACTGTTCAGAGATATTCTTTATTCAGCCCTTAATGCAGTTTCTGGGAAGAAACCTCTCTTCCACTTCTTGTTTTATTGTCCTGCAAGCCAAAACCTTCTTCCACATCCTTAATGGGAGAATCACAGAGCCTTTTTAATGCAGGAAAATTTGGGTAGGCTCACTCTTCATAGTGCCATTCTCCCACTTCCCTCTTTTAAATCCACTTGAAACCTTTCAGGACCAGAAAAAATGGCAGAGCCAGTTGTGATTCCTTTTGGACTGGGAGAAGAACATAAATGTGCAACTCCATTGTTCTGGAGGTCAAGTTTTTGTATAACTAACAGAAGGAGGTTGCAATTTAGAGAGTTCTGGCTGCACAACTTCGAATTGTAGCAGCTGTGTGTGAATGTGCAATTTTTATTAAAAGAAAACGCATGGTCAAGTAAAAAACAAAACATACATTCGTTGTTAAAGTTACAAATTTGAAATGGGAAAAAAAAAATCAAGAAATTGCTCTGGCACTCCTATTTTATCTGCCACGTGGTACATATTTTGGATTACTCTTTAAGCAGTCAAATGTATATTTTAGCATACAGTATAGGCAATATGGGTGAACTAAAATTGCTGTAAGAACTTTGTTAGTGCTGCTTCATTCTTATCTTAAAGAGTTGTAATGGATTATTGGCTTTATCTTTTAAAACATTTTAGAATGTCTTTACAGAATTGCATTATGCTAGTTTAGCAATTCAGCTGGAGTGTTTGTGGGAGAAATATGCAACTCTGATAAGCGGGCAGCAAAAACTTCTGATTTATCTATTTTTTTAGGCACTTTACATAATTAAAAGGCTGAGTAAAGCTTGCAGACTTAAGGAATTTATCTAGAGATTAACTCCCTAAAATGCACTTTGACTCTTGAATAAAAATGGTGTTAAACATCAAATGTCATTACATTGATTTAAAAGTCAGTTAAACTTGACAAAAATGGGGGACCAGTATTAGAGGAACATGATCTAAATAATGCTGTAATAGCATTTGATACAGCATTCAATACAGTTTATAATTTTTGGCATAGAAGAGCATCTAAAGGAGCACATTAGCAAGAACTCTCTCGCTAAACCTGGACTAGTTAAACTTAATTTGATCCTGCTTACACAGAATGAACTCTAAATGCTTCATTCTAAATGTCAGTAGCCACCACTCTCTGGCTGCCCAGCTCTGAACACAGTAGTGGAGAAGTAAGTGTGGCATGGTATGGTATTGCCACTACTACTTCTGCAGTGCTGCTGGCAGGGCGCTACCTTCATAGCTGGGCATCCAGCCAACAGCCACAGCTCTCTGGCTGCCCAGCTCTGAAGGCAGAGCAGAAGTAAGGGTGGCAATACTGCAGCCCCTTAATATAGCCTTGCAGCCCCCCTGCGATTCCTTTTTGGGTCAGGACCTCCAATTTGAGAAATGCTGATCTCCCCCCATAAAATTTATAATATAGGGAAAAGGCACTCAAAAGACCAGATTTCACAGTCTGTCATAAACTGTTCTTCAGCAGTTTAAAACACTCAGATTGTGGTATGTAATTTGGCATGCACATTCATGGCTCTGCTGCTGCTATTTGAGCTAAAATTAGATGTTTTGGTATTTTTACATTTTCAAATTAATATCTTATAAACAGAACTAAATCTTCTTGGTAAAATTATTTTTTTAATATGGCAGACTTTTTGCACAGCATTTATGAGGTAGAAGAATAAAGTGACTGATGGTGTGGATTTATTAACTACAAAACTAAGCCACTGCAACAAAGAGGCCAGTTAAGTTACTGATGCAATGTGTTTGCAGTAGGCCATTAAACAAGATAGAGAGTAAAGCTATACACAGAAAAGATTACTTCAAAACTGGTGGAGACTCCTGTGGCTTTACCAATTAAAAATAAGAGTCAGTGCAGACTAGTGCCTTTAGTTTTAATACTAGCTCTGCCATTGACTTGGTCTCTCATTTATGGCAAGTCAACTCTGATGCTGCATCACAAAGTGTCTGGATGGGCCAGGTCGGTAGGCATGAATACTTCAAAAAAGAAAAACAGAGAGATCTAGGAAAGTGTTTATAAACAATACCAAATTATCATTAAAGTTTTTCTGATTAAATTCTACTTCCGAGCTGATCTGGCTCATAATTTTCTTCATCTTTGTGGAATTATTCCTTTCAAAGTAATTCTCTCTCTCTCTCTCTCATATATTATTATTTATTAATCTGTACTTTATTCTGTTCTCACATTATAAATATGATCAGGTTTTGTGTGTAAGCTGCCATTAATTTTTAGTTCTGTGATTAGTTCCCCTTTCTGACAAGATAATGTCTAGTATAGAATTCCCCCACGTTGACTGCAACACTTGGAGTTAGGAAATTGTTCTCAGTAATATTTAATAATTCCAAGGATGTTTTAGCATTGGCAACATCAGACCTCCAGCTCATCACTCAAATTGAAGTCCCCATGATCACACAGCTCCCCTCCACCCCTGCCCACACACACACACATTAAAGATTGGTAAATAAGGAGCCAGCCATCCTGTTCCAAAGTGTGATTTGATGCTCTATAGCAGATGCCAACCAATACCCTGTCTGGTGCTTTTGTTAGGACATTTGGTCCATAAGCATTCAGAGTCATTTTCTTCCATGTTATCATTAGTGACTGGGGAACACGTAATGCCATTTTTGACATTGCGTCACTCCCTCTTTTTTTGTCTACTTAATCCTTCCTGAATAGGTTATAACCATTTATTTTAACATTCCAGTCATTTGAGTCACACCGCTGCATTTTTCTGGTGGCCATACCATGTCCATTCTTGCCTGTCTCTAGACATTGGAATGCCACCCTGAGCTCTTGTCTCTGGTCATTAAGAACAGCAAGGCCTCCTCTCAACTTCCTGTTTTCCTTCTTTTCTGATTGTTTGATAGCCAGCTCCTTTCTCCCTTGAACCTAGGGCACAGATGTTCCCTGAACCTTGCTATCTAGGAACTCCTCTCCTTCTCTGATTCTCAGTAGTATCTCTACTTACCTCTCCAATCAAGTAATCTTTTCCGCCAGCACAGCAACCAACTTGCAATTCATGCTTAGGAAATCTCTTCTGGCTTCAGGCAGGAAAGAAAACATAGCACATCCATTGGAGGTCACCACTACTGTTTCATCACTGGCCATCTTGAAATCACACAGAGCTGAACCTGAAAGGAAAGCCTCTTTCATACCTTGTCTAAATTCTTTCTGAAACCCTCCTCTTAAGTAAAACTGTTAGTGGCTCTCGTGTACACCTAACAAATTACTTTTTATGCCAAGTATCCCTGCTTAGCTCAGCTCTTCCTCTCACTACCATGGAGGATTAACTACTGGGAGACTTTAAACAGTGAGGCTGATCAGAGCTCCAAGGGCATAGCCATGTGGCCCTTACCATGGCACCAGATATGAGAGAGGAGCTCCTAGCACTGCTACAGGTGCTCTTTATAATCAAATCTTGATTAGAACTTCCTGCAACCTTCAGTTGTTTTGCTGGACCAATCATCTTTCTCTTTCCCTTTTCTTAGCGCTTCTGGGTATCAGACCCTCTATCACTACCTTCTGATAAGTCATCAGCAAGTGTGGAGAATGAAAGAATATTCCAGAAGTTGGAAAAGAGCAGTCTCTTGATCCTAAAAAGGGGGAAGGCTCTTGTAATGACACTTCAGTCACTTTTGCCTGACTTCTTGAGGTCATCAGTGCTTCTGAACCCAAATATTTTTATGTTCTGAGAGGAGGATGAGACTAGGAATAAGGGCCATGAATGGAACCCCTTTCAGCCTCCTCACCAGATAAGGGTATCCTCTCTGTTTTGTCTGAGCAATGGCAGGTCAGGATCTGATAATCAGGATGACATTTATATCTTCTTTTGACAGCTTTCCCAAGTAAATCTCGTAAGCTTTTTTGACATCCTGAGTTGCAGAAGAAAAGGGCAGCCTTCCCTGTCAACAGGGATTTTTCAGAGCCAGACAAGGAAGTCTGATGACTCTATCAGGATCTGAGGGAAGATTTTTGACATGGTCTGTTGAAACTCTGCATCAGAATCATTGTTTTTCTGCTGCCAGTGGAAACAGCAGTTTGAACAAAGTGAGACCAATTTCCACTCCTAGGGAAAAGAAGTCCAAGCAGTTGAATACATTAATAATCTGGAATTTTCTATAACTCGAGTCACCCAGATAGACCTTAGAAATGTCTGTAATGGTATGTTGTTGTTTAATAATAATAAATGAACACATGCCTACCTTTTGTGGTCATATGTTCATTTATTATTTTTAATGACTACCCTCTTTTTACAGATCTTAATCTTTTATTCATTCTCTATGGTAGCCTAGTCCATCAGTAGTCTCTGCTCATGTCACTCTAATGTACTAGATAACAGTCTAGATAGAGAGGCACAGTTCTGATTTGACATATGAGAATAGTTCATGTATTCTCATTGCATAAATGTCTTATTTCTTAAGAGTTTTGTATAAATACATTGAGGCAGCATAATATACAGATTTGCTTTGTTTCTCTCAATAAAATAGCTAGTTACATTTAGTTTTCTTTCTTAAAGATACCTTTTAGTCAGAGTTAAATTAGCCCATTGTGCAAAGCAGATTTTCACTGTTTGGTCTCTTGTAGGTACAGTGTGTTTTGAAACCCAGTCACCAGAAAGATGGGCAGGAGCTTAGTGCTTTGCTGAATACCCCTCACATTCAGGTAATACTACACAAAGCTGATACTGTGCAATCTACACCATGTAGATTTTTAGAAGGTTTTTATGTATTTTATTTCTTGCAAACATCTTAAAAACACTGGTTTGAAACTTGTTTCTTAAGGATAAAAGCAGAGCGTTCCTAGTATATATAGAAAATCTCCACATGATTGACAAATAACTTTGTGTTTCACGGGGAACAAAATTGTAACTTCCTGCTGCTAATGAAATTTACTATTGAAATGCATACTTGGGGTTCAGTGCCACCCACCAGTCTTCATGTGTACTTAGTTGCCTGCCTGGTAAGAAGGCCTTCAGTGCTTATGCAGAAGGCAGAAGATTGACTTTAAACATAACCATTGGAAGAACGTAGGTGTATGGGTACATAATATAGTATTTTCCTTTACATTGTTGTCTGAAAACTCAATCAGAATTGGGGCTCCATGGTGCTAGGCATTGTGTAAACACATAGGAAGACAGACTTTTGCCCCATACAGCTTACCATCCAAAATTACAAAAAAAACAAGGGAAGGGAAAAAGCATGGCACACAAAGTAAACAGGGAGATTGAGGCTTATAGGGAGGGAGAGTGAGACTGGCAACAGAGGGCTTGTGGTGGGACGCAACTAAGATAAGTTAAGAGCAAACAGCGATTCATCAAATGCAAAATAATGTCCACAGTTCAGATGGATTTTAAAAAAGTGGAGGGGTTTGCTGCTATTGGGGATGTTGAGGTGCTGTAGAAATACTAACGGGATGTGGAGCCCTGGCTGAGTGTAATCGTGCTGTGCCGCTTCTAGCTGTTTTGGGGGGAGTCTTTGCTGTTCTTTTGGGCTGACTGCTGGAGCTTGGAGACTCTGGGGTAGGCTTTTCTTATTGGGAAAGTGTTCCTTTTCCTTCCCAACTGTTCCCCTCCGTCCCCTTATAAAAAGTGTTCTGGGAGTGTGGAGGAGTCTGAAACCATAGGTATAAATGCCAGCATATATCACTACTGTACAAACAAGAGTTGACAACTAGTGAAATTCACAGTTGTCAGTTACAGAAGAATGTGCTTAATGTGCATTGCTTGCAACTTATAAGTAAAACATCTTCTATTACACTTCTTGGCAAAGATTTAATAGCAGAGTGCTACAGTGAGGTCCCTTTTTACTAAAACTTCATTACATTTTTAAAAAAATTAATAGTATGCTCTGAACAAGGCCCTGTTTACTCTGACAAGATGCACTTAAATTTTGTGGCAGAGTCCACTAATTTCTGCAGTGCTTTAATGGAAATAATCAGAATAAAGTGATTGTCTTCAAATGTAAAAACTGGAGGTTTTGTATTTAATTATATATGAAAATGAATACAAGCAGTATAGCAGCTCCTCTGTTTGTTAAACTGATTTTGTCTTTAGATTTTTGTTGTTAGCATTTGTTCAGTAAGGTACAGATTGACAATGTTGTCATCTTTAGGTTTCAGAGTTAACACGTGAAGTAAAATGTGGTATTGAGACCCCCTCAGAGCCATGGATTCGGACTGTCAGCAAACTCATGAGGACAACCCTATATTAGTTTACATTCACTTCCTGTTTTCCAGCTTATCATTGCAATCATCTCATAAAATTGGGTGATGGCAACAAAATGGCAGATGAAATTCAATGTAGATAAATGCAAAGTAATGCACGTTGGAAAAATAACTGTGTATAAATTAGCTATTACTACTCAAGAAAGAGATCTTGGAGTCATCATGGATAGTTCTTGGAAAACATCCACTCAGTGTGCAGTGAGAGTCGAAAAAGCAATCAGAATGTTGGGAATTATTAGGAAAGGAATCCATAATAAGACGAAAATATATATTGCCTCTATATAAATCCATGGTACGCCTACATCTTGAATACTGTGTGCAGATGTGGTTGCCCCATCTCAAAAAAGATATATTGGAATTGGAAATGGTTCAGAAAAGGGCAATAAAAACTATTAGGGATATGGAACAGCTTCTGTATGAGGAGAGATCAATATGTCTGTGACTTTACAGCTTGGAAAAGAGACAACTAGGGGTGATATGATAGAGGTCTATAAAACTGGCTGGTGTGGAGAAAGTAAATAAGGAAGTGTTGTTTACTCCTTCTCATAACACAAGAACTAGAGGTTACCAAATAAAAATAAGTCAGAGTTTTAAAACAAACAAAAAGAAGTATTTCTTCACACAATGCACAGTCAACTTGTGGAACTCTGCCTGAAGGTGTTGTGAAGGCCAAGATTTTAACAGGGTTCAGAAAAGAGCTAGATAAGTTCACGAAGGATAGGTCCATCAATGGCTATTAGCCAGGATGGGCAGGGATGCAAAACCATGCACTGACATGTCCGTAGCGCCTCTTTGACAGAAGCTGGGAATGCATAATGGGATGAGTCACTGGTCTGTTCATTTCCTCTGAAGCACCTGACATTGGCCACTGTCAGAAGACAGGATACTGGGCTAGATGGACCATTGGTCTGACCCAGTATGGCCCTTCTTATGCTCTTAATCATGAGGGCTGAAATATTAGCTTTTTAAAAACTAAGATTCTGAAGCACACTTTCGCAGCACTCCTACTATGAATTAGTATAATTAAAACTTAACCATTGTGATAGATTAGCTTTAGGATTTTTTAATTTGTTTACTAGATAATTTCCACAATTCTCTAACTTGCAATGGATATCCTTGTTAGTACAAATTAGTCAATTTCTGCTGTGCTTCATGTAGGTATGGAAAGCATGATTTCCTTAAACTCCATTGTCTGTTTTATTTAACACTAGGCACTTCTATTAGCTCATGATAAGGTTGCAGAGCAAGAAATGCAGACAGAGCCAGTGACAAATGAAAAGGTTTATGAGCATATTGGCCTGTATGGAGGGGAGACGGTTAAAATAGTTCGCATCGAGAAGGCTCGAGATATTCCGTTGGTAAGTATTGTTATTCTGACAGCAGATCCTTACTCTGGAAGAAAATGAGGCTAGAACTGTCCAATTCACTTTTATTCTTCCAGACTCCCCGGTGGGGGAAGTTGTCCTAATAGTAGTATTCAAACCTTTCAGTTTTTTTTTAATTTTTTTTAGAGAGGTGTTCTCTTTATAGGTGAAGTAGGGGACACGTTTTTTTTCCCTTTTTGCAGGTCATTATTAATGTTTTGGAATTTTATCAAGATATGCGGTTTAAACTTTGAGAGCTAATAGTAATTTTGGTTCAAGAAATAACATGTTTATGGCTGATGCAAATTTCTTATACTTAGGCTATATTAATTTATTCTAATACTGAAACCTAAGTTGTTGCCATTTAGAGCAAAGTCGGTAGTACATCTGTTGAAAAATCAATGGGATTGAAAGAAAGCCTTCCTAAAGAAGGCAGTATCTCAGGATTTACTGAAACTGAGTTTAAGCCTTGCTGTGCCAACAACTGCATTTTTTTTTTTTACCTTTTGTCATGTTCTGTTTTTCATGTTCTACATAAACATATTTGGGAAAAATGTTGTTTAAAAAATTTCTGTCATAATATACAACTCAAGGTTAATCATTTAGCAGATTAGAAGTTACTCTTTCTGCTTTAAGAACTGAACTGAAAATCTATTTTTAAGTCAAACCTTTAGATGTGTTCATCGAAGTTAGTTTTTCATTTGTAATAAGAAATTTTATCCATTGTTTTAAAATATGCAGTATATATCGATGAGTTTCATATGTGTTTTAAATTCACATTATCTGTTTGTAATTGTATAGGGGGCTACAGTGCGCAATGAAATGGATTCTGTCGTCATTAGTCGAATAGTGAAAGGGGGTGCTGCAGAGAAGAGTGGGTTATTACATGAAGGGGATGAAGTTCTGGAAATTAATGGCATTGAGATTCGTGGAAAAGATGTTAATGAAGTTTTCGACTTGCTGGTATGTGGCTCCTTCTTTCCCCACTCCCTTCCAGCCCCACCCTGGAATATTTGCTCTCTGACCTTTTAAAGTTGCCACTTTTTTTTTTTTTTTTTTTTTTAAAAAAGAGTTGGATCCAAAATTATAATTAAAATTCTGATTAGTTCACTTTAATTAAGAAATGTATTTGTATTTGATAATGTTGTTAGACCTAGAGAATTTGTTCACATCTGGTCTTTTGGCAAGTATGACAAAGCAGTGTTTTAAGAGGCATGAAAAGAATTGTCTGAAGAAAGTAATCCTTCAAATTCTCCAGCTCTGGATAGTCATCCACATTAGGTTTCTATTCTCAGAAGAGCAAGCACTCAGTACACCAGTCTCACCTACATCAGAGTCATCTGTGGTCGTTCTCTTCTGCATTATCCATTTCAGCCTCAAATGATTCTGCCTCTAAGCAGCAAATTTGAAGGAGTGTGATAGCATGCCATACTAGACCTGATTAAGGCAGTCTTTTGTGTCCTTCCTTCCTTCAAGGATCATTTTGTTTCAGTTTCTGTCAGCAATAATATTTCTAATTTCTTTGTCAAAGTAATCTCAGGAGTGTCTTGGAACAATGTGAGAAAATTCAATAGATCAGTTAGATGGAAGTGTGATTTTGAAGCTGATGAGTATCCTCTTAACATTTTTACCACCATTGATGAAGTTCAGTATCACTTTTATTAATACGGCAGCTGAAAAGATTTTTTGAAACTGGAGGATTATTGCATTAGTAACTTGGGATAAATTAAAAGTCCATTTAAAGTTATTTTCATACTGGCACAGAAACAGATCAAATGTGCTCCTCTCAGCCACTTGCTACACTGCTGCAAAGGGTCCCAAAATCAGGGTCCCAGGTGCTTTAAGCCTCTGGAGCCTGAATGGAACCCAGCCATGCCCCAGTGTGTGAAGTCCTTAGGCACATTCTCAGAGCACAGACCCTCTGTCTGGTACCCCCTCCTGAGAGCTGGAACCTATTGCCTAGCTGCCTATCCCCTTGAACAAATAGTGGCCCATCAGATTATCCTGAAACTTGAACACACTCTGTCCCAGAATCCCACCAAAGATTTTGAACCTTCTGGGTTGGGTTACTATTTACTCTGTCAGGGGCCCTGTGGTAGGTGCAGTCTCTTTACCATCCCAGGGCATCATTTGAACAGGGTTCAGAACTATCAGATCCATCTGCTGCAGGGCATTCCATGGGTTCCTGAAACATGGATGGATACTTCCTAATCTCACCTCCTGTGACATTGGTCCAACTGTTCTTTTTCTTTCTCCTGCTCCAACTTCCATCATTAACATTATGTATTAACATTGCACATTTACGTTAAATATTAATATTAAATATTCCCCATTGTCCCTGGTCTGGGGAAGGCATGGCACAGTCTTGCCAGTTCACGGTAGATACACATACCGAGGCTTTCCTTGATACAGCAATTTAATGATACATTTCTTAAGATGTATAGAGACAACTCCAAAATAACACCTGCCAGTATCGAAGTGAAGGATTCTAGCTTCCTCTACAGGAAAAGACTGCTTCAGTTATAGATGGAGCTGGTAACTATGTCTATAGTTAAGATTGTGTCCATTGTAAAGTCCCTGTTATAAGTTGCTTATAACTTTGTCAAACTTTAACTGTTTAGGCTGTAACTGTCAGCCTGAATCTTGTCTGCCTTTACCTGAATCTTTTTTTCCCCAAAGTTTCAGCTAAAACTGTTCAGCTCTTCGAGAGAGAATTTAGGGAAGAGTACATTTGTCCAAGTTTTAAAAAAAATATCTTAAAACCATTTGATTCGAAAGGTCTTAAACATCCATACTTTTGTATCAGGGACTTGAAATTTGTTGGGGGTGGGGCTCAAGCAAGGGTTTTCATTTGCACTCCCTGCAAATTCTGTCCAAATTTAGCCAAGTTATAAGCCACTGAAAAATCAGTTTGTATGATTTTATACATATAAACCTCTGTTAAAGGTATTTAAGACTTGGGCAGTATTGTGTTCTGAAGATTGTCTGCAAAGAACTTACTCCAGGGGTGAGCAAACCTTTTGGCCCAAAGACCACATCTGGGTGAGGAAATTGCAAGCAGGGCCATGAATGTAGGGCTGGGGGAGAGAGTGTGGGATATGGAAGGGGGTGTGGTGTGCAAGAAGGGGCTCAGGGCAAAGGGTTGGGGCATAGGATTGATATGGGGTGTACAAGGGGGCTCAGGGCAGGGGTTAGAGGTGCAGCAGGGGGCTCAAGGCAGAAGGTTAGGGGGCTCAGGGCAGGGGGCTGGGGTGCAGGGTGCAGGAGGGGTTTGGGGTGCAGGCTCCGGCCCGGCACCGCTTACTTGGAGCAGCTCCGAGGTGGCAGTGACATACAGCAGGACTAAGAGAGGCTCTGTGCCTGCCCTGGCCCCATGCTGCTTCTGGAGATGGCTGACATCACATCCTTGCGGCCTCTGGGGGAGAGGAGCAGAAGGCTCCGCATGCTGTCCTCACCTGTGGGTACCTCCTCCCGAAACCCTATTGGCTGTGGTTCCCCATTCTCAGCCAATGAGAGCTGTGGAGGGTGGTGCCGGCAGGCAAGGGCAGCGCATGGAGCCCTTCGCCACCCCTTCCCCAGGGGCTGCGGAGACTTGGTGCTGGCCGCTTCCAGCAGCGGCGTGGAGCCCACACTACCACAGGGGTGGCAATCCTGCAGGCTAAATCCAAAGCCCTGATGGGCTGGATCCAGCCTGCGGGCCTTAGTTTGCCCATCCTGACTTACTTCATACTCACATAGCTCCTACCAGGTAAAATCATATAATGGAAGACTGAATGTAGTATTGTATAACTAAAGACTATATAATAATGTTATACACACATACACAAGGGGCTCAAGTTAGGGTTATACAGGCAGTCTTTTGCTAGGATTTCATAACTTTTGAGTGTTTGACTTTGCAACCTTTTAACATAGTTTTATATATAATAATTTTCTGGTGTTTTTCAACTCTAAAATGCTTTACAAACATTCAGCAGCTAATCCATGCAACAGAAGATAAATTTGTTATCCTTATTTTACAAAAGACCATACAACAAATCTATGTAATTTAGGAAAGAATTCAAGAGTTCCTGGATTGAAATCCCATGGAAAGTCAGCTGCACACACTCACTCTCTGCACTACTTTCAGAACACCTGATTTTGCAAACATAACTGAGTGTAGTGCTTGCTACACTGTGTAAATCAGGTCCTAAGAACCTCATTGTGCAATGATTTATGTACATACTTAAGTCAACTCAGAATGCTGGAAATAGTCAGTCAGAACCATGTAGTATGTAAACTAAGCCTTTACAAGACTGGGACCTCTTTAAGGCAAGGACTTTGCTGGCTTTCTTTATAGGGCTGAGCACGTTATCTGTGATTAATAATTAAATATTTTAACTGTTTGTGATATAATTTGTATGGATGATGGTTTCGTGCCTTGACAGGTGAGGAAAATACAGTAAATGTATGTACATTTTGGTAGTATTTCAGTATAAGCAAGCATTCTCTTTATACTTATAAATAGAAACACTATTTTATAACTAAATGAAATCTGAGTTCACTGTGAACATTTTCATCTTCATTTTAGTTCCTGTATTTCTTTTCCAGTATTGACTGACTTACTAACAACTAAGAAGAGAGTGGCAGAATTATAATCCTTGTAGTTCTCTAATTTCCCCATCTTTTCTCAATAAAGTTGTATAGAGAAAATAATTTGTATGCACAACCAAGCTTTCTAGGCTTCCATCATCTGGAGATCAGCATCAAGCTCTTTAATCTTTCCTACAATGTTGCTTTTCTGTAAGAATGCATGTATATTGGGATTATTATAAATCTTAACCCACATAATGCTATAATGATGCATTTGATTATAGGGCCTGGATTTGCTTGGAGTTTGTATTGCACTTTGAAAACAGTAAATGTTATTTATTGGAATCCCTAATTCAAACAGTCCAGTATTCTGTAGATTACTGGAGTCTTGTTTCTTGTTACAGGCTGACATGCATGGCACTCTGACATTTGTGCTGATACCCAGTCAACAGAGCAAGCCGCCTCCTGCCAAGGAGACAGTTGTAAGTGAAATTTGTTAATCTTACAACCATTGTTTTTCACTCAATGCTTACAAAGGTCTTTTGTGGGTCATTTTGTAGGATGAAACAAAAGCCTTGCTCTGCACTGGGGGTGGGGGAGAAGGGATCAATCTAAGTTGCGCAACTTCAGCTACATGAATAACATAGCTGAAGTTGACGTACTTAGATCAGACGCCACGGTGAGTTTGCTGCTGCTCCACTATAGACTCAGCCTACTCCTCTTGCAGTGGAGGAGTACAGGAGTCAACGGAAGAGCGCTTGGGGATCGATCGCTACCTGCCAATCCAGCCTCTAGTGTAGACATACTCAAATCTTTGAGGTCTAAATCAATTTATTTGGGTAACGCTGCTGAAAATAATCACAGGTGACTATCTAAGGCAGTGGTTCTCAAGCAGGGGTCCATGTACCCCTACAGGTGCACAGAGATCTTCCAGAGATGAGTACATCAACTCATCTAGCTATTTGCCTAGTTTTATAACAGACTACGTAAAAATCACTATTAAAGTCAGTACAAACTAAAAGTTCATATAGACAAAATGAGAAAGTAAACAATTTTTCAGTAATAGTGTGCTGTGACACTTTTGTATTTTTATGTCTGATTTTGTAATCAAATAGTTTTTGGGTGAGGTGAAACTTGGGGATATGTAAGACAAATCAGACCCCTGAAAGTGGTACAGTAGTCTGGAAAAGTCCAGAATCATTGGTCTTGGCAATTCCACCAAAATGTCATAATTTGTGCTCAGTTTATGGCCTAGTCTATGCTTGCAGCAACGTGTAGAGTACATGTTACTACACACCACAGTGAAAGACTTCAGTGGGGGGAGGCAGTGGAGTCTTTCACTGAGGTAGGGAAAGGCTCCAGTAGCTCCCTGATGCTGGAGTCTTTTTCTGCAACAGGGAGGCAGCAGGACCCTACGTGGCTAAAAATAGTGTAGACATGGGAGGCCCTGCTTGAGCATGTAGAGAATTATGCAGGCTATATACGGTAGAGTTCTGGCATGTCTGTACTCTACTCACATAAGCAGTGTCTCACCATCTACACTGCTGTCTATACCTGTGCTGGCTGGGCGTCCAGTGTCTGTATTCTATGTGCTGCTGCAAATGTTGACCTACCCTTTATAGCATCACTTACTGTCAGTCACTACACATGTACAGGTAAGAAATGCTAAATCTAGAGCTGCTTATACTTCTGAAATTTTCTGAATTTCTAGATCTTTTTTTTCTTTTGAGAATATCTATTTCTGCATTACAGATAGGGGGTGGAATTAGAAAGCTGTGGGTTGTGCCTTAATTTGCAAAACTTACCTGAAAAAAAGCAGTAAGTTGAAGATCCTTCTAAAATTTCTCTCTAGCTAATGATGTCTTGAGTTATCTAACTTTAATTGTAGCAGTTTACGTAAAGTGTTATGCAACATTTATTCAAAGATGAACAAAACCTTTAAATTGCAGTACCATGGTGGGAGACTGATAAGCAAGCGTCACTTATAATGAAACCTCATCTATAATTCAGTGAAAATGAAATCTCTTATCTTTTAATGCATTCCTGTGGAGTTGTACTACTTCTATAATGAAACACAGATTTAGATACAAGGAATTTTGGTCATCTGACACTGACCAATCAGAATAATTAATACTGCATTCACTACTCTTTATGTGCCTGTAGATTTTTTGCTATTATTGAGGGTCAGTAAAAGTAATCTGAAACCTATAATTATCTCCTTAATTCAGTTTAAATTTCCAAAATATTAGTAAAACATCTTTCTGGGGACTGAGCCGAAAAACCCAGAAAAGTCAGAATAAAATGGTGTCTTTTTTAAAAAAAATAAATAAAAAGGAGCTTGTGAAATCATAAATGATTAATAATTATAATTAATTATTAATCATACACGATGAATCGTCTGTGACTTAATTCAATGTTATAGGTAGCAGCAGTGGGAATAAAAATTTGATAGTGGGCTGTTCAATATAGCGGAGAAAAGTATAGTAAGATACAATGGCTAGAAGTTGAGGCTAGATAAATTCAGACAGGAAATAAGATTAAAAAAAAAGTAACACTTATCAACCATTGGAACAATTTACCAAGGATTGTGGTGGATTCTCCATCAGTGGCAATTTTAAAATCAAGTTGGATGTTTTTCAAAAAGGAATTAATTCATAGAAGTCCTATGGCCTATGGTACGCAGGAAACTAGATGATCACACTGGTCCCTTATGGCTTTGAGTTATAATCTGTCAATTTGTTTCTTAAATATAGCCACCATTGCGTTGAAAACTGTAATTCAACCAATAATAAAACTCTGCTACTGATGAAGTGATCTCTTCCCCAAAAACATTATTTGACTATAAGCAGGTTTCACTGCACATACAATACTGACTCTAAGGATTTTATTTACCTTCATAAAATAGGCAATTAACTGCATTTTCACATTCTGTAAAAGGAGTGTGTACTCTGTTCTTCTCACCAACCTTTTCAGCATTTATGGAACTGCTTTGTGTGTTCTGTGACTATAATTCCTGTTCAAATTATTATATAGTGGAAAAACAGTTGTATAAAGGAAGATGGATATTGCAGTGTAAAGTAAGATTTTTTTGTTTTGTTTTGACACACAACTGTGACTAATTACTTTGGTAAACTCCCTTAATTAGTCATGATTTTTATCATACTAAAGTCCATAGTCTATCACCGTGGACTTGCAAACTGTTTGCAGCTTGGAGGCAGGGTCAGACCAGTCAACCTTCCTCCCGGTTACTATGTCCCTCCTCTGAGCCCTCTAGTTTCATTTTCACCTTCACAGAAGCGGGTGCATGGTTGCAGGCCTCCCTGTTTTCAGACCTTTTTTAAAAAAAATATTTTTTTTCCTGTTTAAGGAACTAATTTGGCTACAAATTCTCAAATTGTATTCCAGAATTACTTCTTTTTGGCAAAGGAAATGGATTCCTTCCTTCCCAAAGATATTGTAGCAGTTGAAACCCCTGTTTACCTATATCAGGGGTGGGCAAACTACAGCTTTCCCTACCTAGCCCACCGTACAGTTTTGCAGCCCTGATGTGGCCCTTGGGCCAAAAAGTTTGCCCACCCCTGACCTATATAGAATGCAGCATTGTGGAGAAAGTATAACAACAGTCATACTGGGTGAGACCAAAGGTCCATCCAGCCCAGTATCCTGTCTTCCGATGGTAGCCAATGCTGGGTGCCCCGGAGTGAGTGAACCTAACAAGTAATGATCAAGTGACCTCTCTCTCCTGCCGTCCACCTTCACCATCTGACAAACAGGGGTTAGGGACACCATTCCTTACCCATCCTGGCTAATAGCCATTAATGGACTTAACCTCCATGAATTTATCCAGTTCTCTTTTAAACCTTGTTATAGTCCTAGACTTTGCAAACTCCTCCGGCAAGGAGTTCCACAGGTTGACCATGTACTGTGTGAAGAACTTCCTTTTGTTTGTTTTAAACCTGCTGCCCCTTAATTTCATTTGGTGGCCCCTAGTTCTTATATTATGGGAACAAGTAAATAACTTCTCCTTATTCACTTTCTCCACACCACTCATGATTTTGTATACCTCTGTCATATCCCCCCCTTAGTCTCCTCTTTTCCAAGCTGAAAAGTCCTAGCCTCTTTAATCTCTCCTCAAGCAAAAATGTGTGCTGCTCGTATCCATCTTCATCTGTCTCAGTGGGGAGTTTTGCCTTGTCTGTAGGCAGGATCTAGGCTTTTCACAAGTTTAGTGCTCCTTAGCACAAAGCTAACAGAATTCCCTTAGCACAGTAATTTTTGGCCCTATAGGAATAGCAGCGTCATGCACTACCCATTACGGCAGGGGTGGGCAAACTTTTTGGCCCAAGGGTCACATCGGGTTTGCAAAATTATATTGGGGGCTGGGTAGGGAAGGCCCCCCTCCCAATCCAGCCCCCTCCCGACTTCCCGCCCCCTGAGAATCTCTGACCCATCCAACCAACCCCCCCACCTTGTCCCCTGACTGCCCCTTCCACAGACCCCTAATCCCCCCAGAACCCTACCCCTTACCCAGTTCCCCTGCTCCCTGTCCCCTGACTGCCCCAACCCCTATCCACCTTCCCACCCACAACCACCACTCCAGAACCCCACCCCCATCCAACCCACCCTGCTCCCTGACTGCCCCCTCCAAAGGCGCCGCCACCACCACCCTGGAACCCCACCCCCATTCCCCCTCTTACTATAGCTGCTGCGGGGGGGTGGGGGGGAGCATGCAGCCCTGGCCCGCAGAGCTCTGCCTGCGCAGGGTGGCTCGAGGGCATGGAGGACAGTGCACAGCCCCAGCCCCCAGAACTCTGCCTGCGCGGTGCTGCGTGGCTCTGGGGGAGGGGCCAGTGCACTGCCACGGCCCTCTGGAGCGCTGCCCGTGCAGTGCAGCTCTGCTCCAGGGGCAGAGGGAAGCATGGAACCCCAGCTCCCAGAGCGCTGCCCATGTGGCACGGCTCTGGGGAAGGAAGGGGGGTGCGCAGCGGGGGTGCGCAGCAGTGGTGCGTGCGCTTCGCGGCCCTGAGGGAGGGGCTAGGGGCAGCCTCCCCTGCTGTGGACCAGATGGGGACGGTTTTGCGGGCTGGATGTGGCCCACGGGCCGTAGTTTGCCCACCCCTGCATTACAGACTACATATACCTCTGCCTAGGCCAGTTCCTTCTTAACTACACCTAGAGAATAAACTCCCCGCTGTGTGGCTATTAGAAGATCAGGCATATCTTTTATACTTGTTAGCTAAATTCCTTATTAATTTCGCTGACATCTGGGTTTAGTGCTCTGTGACACTTAGCTCTGTGCTGCAGTACATTTTCCAGTGCTTCAGGCTGACCACTTAGGGGGCCTCAATGTTCAGTTGCTGTAATGTTAGTGATTTGGTGCATTTATTCTTGATGTGCCTTTTCAGCACACTTAATTTCAGTTCTCTGCCACCTTACGTATTCTGGATTTTACTCATCTATGCTTTAGCCTACTTCAGCTTATCACATATTCCTTGTGTGACTGATGCACCTGGCTCAACCAGGCCTGCGTGGCCAGTGGCAGCTGTAGAAGGCCTTTGCCCTGGTTGATTTTCCTCCAAAGAGAATTACCAGGAACTCAGAGAAATTATCCATTAGGGTGTAGACTTTGCCTTATGTCAGGTGTGGGCACCCTTTAATGCAGCATATGACTACAAAGGCTGCTACTTTGAGTGGATTCCTTCAGCTTGGCTGCAGCCATCTAATTTTCAGCAGAAGACATTCAAGGACCTGCTATCTGCCAAAGAGAACCTGTTTGGGGAGCAGATGCGAGCCTCTTTACAGAGTGGAAAAATAACGTACACGCTGTCCTGGGCCTGTGTCGTGTCTCTCATGGCTCTCATTTAAAAGATGCAAAGGAAAAGTTTACCTTTTTATAAGCCATCTACAACTTATTTCCAAGGATCCTAGCTCCAGGGTGATCATTCTCTTAGCTGCAGAAGGTGACTGGTTCTAAGCCCAGTTCCTACGAGCAGCAAAAGCTGTAGGGTTACAGAATGTGTACTCCATGTGCTACTTTCAGTATGCTGCCAGGATATCCCTGCTAGGAGCAAACTTAAGTGTTTTATACCTAGTCGTCCCTGGCCATGTTGGACACATGGTGCAAGCTCTGTTTAGTAAAGCAACTAAATCAGGCTTTCAGGAATACTTCCAGATTGTCAGTGCCCAAGAATGATCTCTCTCTTCTCAGTATCAGGAAAAAATGCTTCAGGAAATCATCTCTCCTGGCAAAGACAGTCATCAGTTTGTGCCACTTTGTGAAAAAGAAAATGGATTTATTCTAGATACTTCTTGATGAGCAAAAAAGACAGGAGGACCCTAACCCTTCCAGGATCTCAAGGAATTAAATCAGTATCTGGTCAGAGGGAAAAAAATCTGAGCTAAGGGAGTTGTTTAGGCCTTGTGATAAGGAGTGCTAATTCAAGAATCAGAGTCCAGTGTAATGATATCTTCAGAACTACAGATAAGTAGTCTTCCTCTTCAGCCAAAATTAAGTAGCAAAACTAGGAATTTGCATATAAGTGTCATCAAAACCCCTATGTGTGTCTCCGTTAACTTGATTAACTGGATTGAACTATTTCACCTCAGTGTTTTAGGTGCATAGTCATTTGTATGAAAGGGTTTTCATGCCTTCATCTTCAGTTTCTAACCTTTCCCCAGATTGGTACAGCTTTATTTTCCCCACTATTATACATATGTTAGTAGTGCTGTCCATACCTGCATACAAAACACTGACTCAAATACTGAAATTGCAACTTGTCACAGATTGTTGTTCTTTCACAGCCAAAAGGGAGAGAATATTTTGAGGACATGAATTCTTGGAATTACTAAATATTTTTCCCTTTTATTTTTATATCTCTTGTTTGCTAGATACACGTGAAAGCACATTTTGATTATGATCCTTCTGATGATCCTTATGTACCTTGTCGAGAATTAGGTCTGTCTTTTCAAAAGGGAGATATACTCCATGTGATCAGCCAAGAAGATCCAAACTGGTGGCAGGCCTACCGAGATGGAGATGAAGACAATCAGCCTTTGGCAGGCCTTATCCCAGGTACAGTGCTGTGTAACCAAAAACGCAGATGTGCAGAAGTTTTGAGGTGCCATTGGTTGGAATACAAGCCACTATACCAAGTGAAAAGGCTTGAAAGAGACTTATATCCTGGAGTTTGGCTGGTTTAATGTCTATCTGTTGCTTGAACCTCTTTTGAGCAGAGAGAACGATTACGATGGTTTTGTGATATCAAAATTAATTTACATGTTTAAAAAGTTACCTATTTCTTAGCAAGCAGGTATTAATTTTCTCAAACATAGGCATCCACTGGTATGTCTGTCAGTTACAGATTAGGCCTGATCATTCCACCAGTTTCTGCTTTTTTCCCTTTGAGTTCAAATTTCCTCTGTTGCAGCAACACTGCACTTTAACCCCAGTTTACTCTGCCACCCTCTGATAATGCAAATTTAGTAAATAGAGCAATAGATAGAGAAATTCCTCTTTCAAATTGCTGTGAGCTTCAGATTAATTGGATTTTCAATAATTGGGACCAGTGTTTACCTTCCATTGTGGAGCATCAGCAAGAGAATTATTTATTAAGATCTTGTCTGTTATACCTGTGCAATGCAAATCCATTGGCAGCAATATGGTGAGCAAGAAATAATTTGAAGGCAAGTGTTTCACCAGTGTGACTTCATTACTTTGTAATGTTTGCATGAGATGAAAAGGAACCCTGCTTTTGATTCTTTAAGTCCAGGCTGATTTAGCAGGGCTGGAATTTATTTGGGGGGAAAAACCACAAAACACCCACATTTTTTACTTACAAAATGAGCATATTTAATATGAAAATCATTGAAAAACAATGCCATCCTTTTATAATCACTCTTCAAAACAGAATTGCTACTGTTTTGATACGAAGGATACACTCCTTCCTTGAGAGGTGTATGTTGGGAAGGCTAAAGTGAACAACAGTTTTCTAAATAATTTTCTCCTTCTATAAGTGTTTGCATGGTATTTCTCGGAGCTGAATCCTTCCGTTTAAAAATCAAAGATGTTAAAGATGGAAAAATCTTATTGGATCATCCAGTCTCTGACCTTAACAATACAAGATTGTTTCCTATACAGTAACTCCTCACTTAATGTAGTTATGTTCCTGAAAAATGTAACTTTAAGTGAAGCAAAGTTACGTGAATCCAGTTTCCCCATAAGAATTAATGTACATAGAGGAGGTTAGATTCCAGGGACATTTTTTTTTTGCCAGACAAAAGACATATACATTTTAAACAAGCAATTTAATACAGATATTAAACAGGCTGGCAGCTCCCCTTTATGTCCCCCCACCGCCTCCTGGTGGATCCTGCACATCAACGCCTTCTCCCTGCTCCTGCTGTCTTGCGGCGTTCAGGAGGCTCGGAGGAGAAGCAAGGATGCGGCATGCAGCCTCCCTATTCCTGCCTGCAGCAATCAGCTGGTTTGCGAAGTTTGGGAGGGATGGAGGAGGCTGCATGCTTCATCCTCACTCCTCCCTCCCCAGGCTCCTGAATGTCACAAGACAGCTGATTGCTGCAGACAGGAGGGAATCGGGGGAGGCTGCGCACCATGTCCTCACTCTTCCCCCGAGCCTTCTGAATGCTGCAAGACAGCTGATTAGCACAGACAGGAGGTGCGGGGAGCAGAGTGAAGGTGCTGATCCATTGGGTCCGCCTGTAGGTGGGAGGCGCTGGTGGGAGGGGCGTAAGGGGTCTGCCAGCCATGGACAAAGCAGGTGGCCAAGTGATGTTGTAGGGGAGCATTGCACAACTTTAAACGAGCATTTTCTGTAATGGAGCAGGGACATAACATCAAAACAACTTTAAATGTGAGAACGTTAAGTGAGGAATTACGGTATTACATACTTAGTGCAAATGGTGGTATATGTACAGGTGCACTTACTGATGTTGCCAGGTCTGTGATAATACTGGTATATATGAGCACAAAACTAGATCTTAAAAGGAATGTATGTTTTTTAAAGTTGCTTGCAGAAGTCATACAGCTTGGTCCCATGCGCCATTGTGAAAAGTTAACTATAAATATCCATTTGCTTAATTAGGTCACTTCAACCAAACTGCAGATAGAACCCTCTGTTTTTCACATGTAGAAATATAAATTAGTTGTACCTCCAAATACCCCTTATTTTGAAGGATTACATTTTAGTCAGTTACTTGCGTTCCACACACGTTCACCATCTCCTTACTTTCATTAAAATTATATACATTTACTGTAGTCATGAAACTGAGATTATAGAAAGTTATTTACCCTAAAAGAATGAGTTCCATAGAATTTAAGTTTCATGTATGACACATTGTCCCTTATTTTGAATCTTTGTCGCACTGTATGTATCACTTGGGCCTTAGCAGATTGAGGTATGATAATGTACAGTAACTCCTCACTTAGTCGTCCCAGTTAACATTGTTATGTTGCTGATCAGTTAGGGAATATGCTCATTGAAGTTGTGCAGTGCTCCCTTATAATGTCTTCGGCAGCTGCCTGTTTTGTTCACTGCTTGCAGGAAGAGCACCCTGTTGCAGGGTAGCTGATGGGGGCTTGGAACCAGCATGGACTGGCAGCCCCCGGCACCTCCCTGCTCCCTGAAGTTCTCCGTGCAGTAGCTGCCCAGCAGGCTATCAATTGCCAGCAGTTCAGTTGGCCCTCCCCTCTCTGCCATGTGCTGCTCCTACCCTCTCCCTTGGAGCTGCTCCTGGGAGCCTCCTGCTTGCCGTGCAGGGGACAGAAGGAAGGGGTCTAATATCAGGGTGCCCCCTTGTCCCCTTCTCCTGCACCCCACTTACCCCTTCTCCATATAGAGTAGGGTGGGGAGACAGAGGTAGAGAGAGTGAGTTTGGGGCAGCAGCTGCTGTCAGAACTTCCTGATTTCATTAAAAAGACAATGGTACTTGAGTGCAGTCAGCATATTTAAAGAGGCAATGCACATCTCTTCCCCTCCTCCCACTCACAAGGGGTGTGTGTGTGTGTCTGTCTGCACCTGCCATGCTGTCTCCCCTCCCTCCATTCATGCCGCCTTGTAGAGTGTGAGGCTACATTAACAACATGTGAACCCTTGAGGGCTTAGCCAAAAGCTAGTTCATCATTTAGCAGTAAGGTTTTCCCTGGGAAATACCCCATCCTTTTCCACCCACTAGCTTCACCAGGTCAACCAAGCTTCACAATCATCATTGCTGTGTACAGTATTAAATTGTTTGTTTTAAAATGTATACTGTGTGTGTGTGTGTGTGTGTGTGTGTATGTATATATATATATATATAATACACACACACACACACACGTATAATTTTTTGTCTAGTGAAAAAAATTCGCTGGAACTTACCCCCCAACACATTTAATTAATTCTTTATGGGGAAATTGGATTCACTTAACATCATTTTGCTTAAAGTTGCATTTTTCAGGAACATAACTACAGCGTTAAGTGAGGAGTTACTATAGTTGTGTAATTCTGAGAAATCAGTTAAAGAAAACTGGCATCTTTCTTGTAAAAGGAAATAAAGAATAGTTTCCCAGTGCTAACTGTATTTATGTACCTTTTTTGTATGTTAAGGAAAGGGCTTTCAACAGCAAAGAGAAGCAATGAAGCAAACCATAGAAGAAGACAAGGAGCCAGAGAAATCAGGTTGGATGGGTATCCTAAGAAAATTTCTGCAGCTGTCCTACCAATGTTAATTCAAGTGATGTGTCTGATGTTTTGGTGTCAAAGGCCTTTTCACATGCACACTTTTTTGTAGTGTGGCTTCTTTCAAGGTTATGCTTTACCAGCTCCATAAAGGATTTTAACTTTGCCTTGAACTTAGATACCAGTTCAATTACAGGGTGCCCTTCCGAGTCAGTGTTCCCTTCCCACAAATCTGACCAGATCTAGTGGGCCCTCTGACCTTTCTTCTGTATAGGAAATTGAAGGGACAAACCCTGTCAGTTTTTGAGGTAGTTCTCTATAAGCAAACAATAGATAGTGCAATAGCATGTCCCAGTCCCTTTCCTTTCTATGTACATACACTGTTAGCATGGATTTGAGTGTCCCATTAAATCTTTCAGCTAACCCATTTGTTTCTGGGTGATATGGGGTAGGCTTTAATTGTTTTAGCCCACACCTTTTGCAGAATTGAGAGAATGTGGAATATGAAATTTGGCCCATGGAGTGGCAGTATTTCTTTTGGAAAAACCCACTCTAACAACTGTGAAAATGAGTACAGTTGACACTTTTTCTGCCTTTATATGGGATAGGGCCACTGCCTCTGGGTATCTGGGGTAGCAAAGTCAGCTACCACCAATATGTGGTTTTTTTCCCCCAGTTTTGGACAGTTTAGGGAATGGATCAATAATGTTTGTGGCAATCCTATGTATTGCTTCTCCCTTTACAGGTAATGGTTGCATTGTGGTTTTGCAGAGACCTGTAGTCTCTTGCCACTTTTGCACAAGTCACAGGACTCTCTACTGCTAGGATTATACCTAGAGGCCAGTAAAATCTTTTCTGAACTTTTTCAAATGTCCTCTCTGCTCCTAGACATACAGCACATGGATAGTCATGGGTTAAAAATAATAACGCTACCCTGTGCTTATTTGGCACTAGGAGCTGCTCGTGGGGTTCCCCGAGGCCCTTGTTTGTTCCCAGTGGAGCTTTCCTGTATATCCTACCCTCTTACATTTTTTTTAAAAAAGGGGGCGGGGGAAGTCCCTCCCTTTTCCTTGTAGGGGCATTGCTATAAACTGCTTCCCTAATGCTCTCTAGGGAAAGGTCTGTGTCCTGCTCTTTAACAAAGGCTGCTTGCCTCTGGCTGATTCAGAGGCTGTCTCAGTGAGAGGAGCGGACACCCATAGGAACTGACTCCGTGGGTGCTTAGAGGCTCCAGCACCCATGGGAAAAAAAATAGTGAATGCTCAACACCCACCAGCCATCGCTGTTCGGCAGCTGGAGGGAGGTGCGTGGGGGAGGGCAGAGAGCGGCAGGTAGGGCGCTTGAGGGGAGGGATCAGGTCTTGGGCCAGAGCAGGAATGGAGCACCTGCAGGGGAAAATAAGTCAGCTCCTATACTGACACCCACTTCCTGGAATGTATCCCCAACCCGCAGCGCAGGCACAATGTCTTTTCCTGTTCCCTCTGTCTGTTCCTCACCTGAGTTAAACAAAGGGATTTCTAGAGTGCAGTTTCCCACTGCCAGTTACCATGGTAAGAACTTTAGACACAGATATTATTTCACTTCCAACCAAAATGTCCACTGGAATACTAGCCCAAATTCCCACTTTTAAATTATATTTCATCCTCCCACTCCAGCTGTATGTGAGCTATGGGTGCTGTGATTTCAAAAGTTCCTGAAGCAAAGAGCTTTACGTTTCCTCCTGGGAGCATGTTAGATTCTTGTACTATTTACTTTGGCATCTTTGATGAATATCTTGTCTAGCTTGATGGGTTAAGACCATATAAAGTTTACTAATATCCCATCAGGGACCTCTGTTTAACCTGGACAGAATGGAGCTTGGCGTTGAGGCGGTACCTCTTTATGTGCTCAGTCACACACAAAACATTTTCTTGTGCCCTCGTCATGGGTCAGGGCTTTGTAAATGGGGCTGCTTGGAGGATACCTGTTTGGGGCAAATTTGGCCTCGCCCATATCCTCTTGTGAAAAACACACACACAGAGACCCTCTTCCCCCTGACCCCCATCAGTAGTAATTGACATTTACGGATAGGGAAAGCAAGAAACATGCTGCTTGAGAATGTGTTAGTCAAAATTCTGGATTAGGATTGTTACAAATGGACTACTGAATGAATAGTTAAATCAACAAATTATTTCTGGTTTTAGGATATTTATTTTGTATATCTTGATGTGATATTGACACTTAGTGGTTTCTGCAGTATTGTTATAGTCTATAGAAACTTAATGTATTTAAGTAAAGAAATATAAAATATTTAGAAAAACAAAAAGTATCCTATCATCTTTACGTACACAGCCAGGAAAAAAATTTTGTTTTTATGTACCAGCATTTCTGAATCTAGCGATTTTTATTTTGACTTCCAGGAAAACTCTGGTGTGCAAAGAAAAATAAAAAGAAACGGAAGAAAGTTTTGTACAATGCCAATAAAAACGATGGTAAGTAATAGTAACCCTGATGTGAACCATATGCCAGTTTTAGAATTATCTAGTTAAAATGTCCTGAACATTCTTTACCTTGCCATAACAATGACAAATCCATTTCTTATGTGCTAAATAAAGCTTGTCCCTGCTATTTCTTATTGACTGGTATATGCATATTCAATATGAGACTGAAACTGTGTCCCAGAAAGTTCCTTCCAGTGAAGTTCTATATACAAAAGTACCTTTGGGATTTATGGTAAATGCAAATTAGATGTATGACAAAGTCTCTGAAAAAAATTGAGTTTTGGTTATAAATATAAATACCAAGAAATACTGAATTACAGTACCTTTATTAGAAACCTAATTTATAAACATATCCGCAAATTTATTCCACAAACCCGTGCCAAGAGGGCCTGGCAGCACACTTTCTTCTGACAGGAAGAGGAATGTATTTCATTGCTGAATAGTGCAATCTTAGAGAAGTAAACCGAGGCAATGAGATCTCTCCAGTTCTCAGCCAAAAGGTTGATCTACTCGTCAGAAGGACTCAAAGGTGAGAGGTGCACAGTGAGAAGGAAAGACAGATGGGTTTCCCTCACTCCTTACATTGCAGTGTGAACCCGACATACAGTTAACACTGTCATATAGTAATAGTGGTGTTATACCCCTACTGGTCCCCGGATATGAGAGAGACAAGATGGGTGAAGTAATATCTTTTATTGGACCAACTTGTGTTGGTGGAAAAGAGAAGCTTTTGAATGCTACAGAGACCACTTAAAATGAAGTGGGCAATTAATGTCTCTGCGGTCATAGGACAAACAAGGGTGGTTGGATTAAAATTATTGCCGAGAGCCAAAAAAACAGTGTCTCCATTGAGTCTGATTTTTAGTGTCTAGCAGAGTTGTGACTTCAAATTCCTAGCCTCCTCTTTTGAAGGGGTTATATAGGTTTCTTTGGAGGACGAGGACTGAGATATCAGTGATGGAGTGATTGTTTTGTGAAAAGTTTTCACACGCAGGTAATAGGACGTTTGACTTTTTATCACATTTCTGAGAGTTTATTTGAGAGAATAGAGATTGTCTGGTTTCATGCACATAGTTGTTGCTGGGGCATTTGATGCACTAATGAGGTGCGCCACATATTGTGATCAGCATATTAGGATGCTTAGATCTTGAAGGGTGTGGTGTTGGAGGTATTAATCATTGCAACCATAGAAATAGGTTTTCAGGTTTTGCATCTGTATGTCTGGCAGGGTCTGCTGCTGCTGCTTTGAGTTAGTGTATCCTGGTCTGTGGAAAGCTTGCTTCTGATGATGAGCTTGGAAAGGCTGGTGGGTTGTTTGAAGGCCATAAGAGATTCAGGAAAGATTTATTTCAGGAAGTGGTCTCCATCCAGTATGAGTTGTAATTGTTTGATAACCCATATGGAGTAAGAAGTCGGTGTGGGAAGGGGTGGGAGAGGAGGTTGTTTATGTGTCTTCCTGTACTGAAGCAGGTTCTCTTGAGCACATTCTGTGTCTGGCTGTAGATAAGATTCCTCGTCATATCTGGGATGGTTATTGAAGGTAAGTGCGATGATGCATGGGTTTCTTGTTACACTGCAGGAGACCACTTAAAATGAGTTAACTCCTTATGCTTAATAATCTGTTCCATCTTGTGTTTAGCTCTGACATTCTGGTTACCTTTTTACACCTGAAGAAGGGGTCTGTTAGAGCTGGTTCAATAAAAGATAGTAGCTCACCCATGTTGTCTTTCTCATGTAGTAATAACATCAGTTGTGTTTATAGCTGGTTGTCGTCTTTGTTTTAAATAATGTTTTTCAGGAGTTTTTTGTTTGTTTTTATCTCTGAAGATTATGACAATGAAGAAATTTTAACCTATGAAGAAATGTCACTGTATCACCAGCCAGCAAATAGGAAAAGGCCTATTATCCTGATTGGCCCACAGAACTGTGGCCAGAATGAACTACGTCAGAGGCTAATGAATAATGAAGTAGATCGCTTTGCAGCTGCAGTTCCTCGTAAGTTTAAGAGGAAGATGTGTCACACCGGGGTACAATTCGGACTAGTGGGGGGAGCTGTCACCCCTGCAACCTTGAGTGCCTTACAATGCGTTGTTGAAGTAGTTCCCACCTGGGCCCCTCACAAACAGCCTTCCAGCATGCAAGCCACACCCTGAGTGTCAGTGTGGAACTGCAGCCTTCCAGTTACACCCTGGCTCTCAGCAGCCCCTGTTATAGTGACCCCAACACACTTCCAGTCATGGATTTTCCCCAGAAATGTATGTTGTGTATTGCCTAGCCTTCTGCTGGATGGTACAAATACATTAAGTCCATTATTCCTTTAAGGGAATTATATGCCATTTTATTAGCTTAAATAATTACCCAGACCCTTCAATTTAAATGCACTGTATTAGATAAAACAAAACAAGTTTACTAACTACAAAGAGATTTTAAGTGAGTATAAGTAATAATGCATAAAAGTCAGAAATGGTTACAAGAAAAATAAAGATGAAAATGTTTTCTAGTAAGAAGCTATCTTAGTCGCAAAGCAAGCTCTCACCACATACTCCAGTAGATCACTCACGGTATTTTTCAGGTCAGGACCCCTCACCAAAGTCCAACAGCTGTTTCCTTTTGTCTTCACAGGTGCAGAGAAAGAGATGTGCAGGGAGGGGGCAGAGGGGTCCCAGGTGTTTTTCCCTGTTTTTCATAGTTTCAGTCCCCCTCTTTAAACCTATTTCCAGCTGAGAACTAGGAGCCAGTGTCTGTACGGAAGAATATTCCCTGCTGGGGTGTTTTTCTCTTTCCTGTTTGAACTTCCTTTGTTTTCCCTTCCTGCTTGATGATGACTCTGTTTACTGCTAAAATGCAAATAAAGGCAAGCACACATTCCTTCGTTTAGGACAGACCTGTTTGCCAACTTCCACTTGGACAGGGCTGTGTGATTTGGAACATATGCTAATAACATCATACAAAAAAGTCTTAAAGCTTCATATACAGTGTTGCCACATATATTTTATCAGGACACTACTGGCCAGCAAATTGAGTTTTCAAATGGTACCTTACATGGCATACCTTGTACAAAGATTATTACAGTAGTTTGTAGGGTGTGAATACGGGGGTGTATTTCATCAGATGGTATAACCTCTACTCTAAATATAACCTGCAACCAGATCATCTCAGGCTATGATCTTAGTGAACATTGCAAGCTAAGCAGGGAAAATTCAGTTCTGGATTAGAGGATCAGTAAAGATAACCTTTGTGTGCAGGAAGTGGCTTTGATAAGTCAGTACTGGAATGGTGCCCCAGTGTGGTGTTGGGTGCTGCTGGAAGTGCTCTTCCCCCCATTTTTCTCCCAGATGGAACATAAAATTGGGACACTTACACTAGTTAAAAGTCCCATGGAACACTTCACAATAGTAAGTGATTTTAACATGGGGGGTCCTGGCTAAATTCAAATTTTGGAGGATTATGCTGTGCTTTCCTAAATTCCCCTGCAGTTTCCATTGAATATGATATTCTCCACTATGTGTCCTGAATTATGTTGCTGTGTGTTAGTAAACAGCTGGAACTTTCCATCCAAAGTGGCTGGATAGTGAAGGGATTTCTTCTCTAGTTGCTAAAGAGTTTCCAGATCATACTGGGTGAAAAACACTAAATGCAAGATCAGTATCATACAATTGATGCAGACTAATCTGTTTAGAGAGATTTATTTTTGAAAAGAGAATAGCTGCCCTTTTGTCTAATTGGATATTGCATAGTACTATATACTGAAAAGGTGTTACTCCTGAATCACTTGGAATTTGAGAAGTACACCATTTTTTTTTTCAACTTCTGTTTGGTTGTTGTTAATTTCAGATACCACTCGGAATAGGCGAGAGAATGAAGTAGCTGGCAGAGATTACCATTTCATCTCACGGCAGGCATTTGAGACTGACATAGCTGCAGGGAAATTTATTGAGCACGGCGAGTTTGAAAAGAATCTGTATGGTACCAGCATAGACTCTGTGCGGCAAGTTATCAACTCTGGCAAGATATGCCTTTTAAATCTCCATACACAGGTATTACATTTTATTGCAGCAGTTATGAAAAGTGAACATATTACTGCAGGAACTACATCTGGTATTAGTAAAACCACACTAGTGGCCTATGTGAAACGAACACCTGGTCACAATCCCTTTCCTACTAGCCCATCTGTCTGCAGCCTGTTCAGTCCCTAGGGCAGCCCCATTTATATATTGTTTAGGCATCCTAGCAGGCAAGGTATAGGAAGCTTGTATATCTAGAGTCTGATCCATATCTGTTCTGTAGATAAATAGTACTTGTGAAAAGAGCTCTGGAAACTGAAGCCCTAAGTACTTTTAACTTTTTTTAGGAGTGTTGATAATGCCCACTTTCCCCCACTGCCTTGGAATTCTCTTACTGTCTGGACTCTGAAATCTTGCAGATGGTGGAACAGTTTGGGGACGGTACCTGTCTTTTCAACCCAAGGCACTGATTTGCAAGGGAGTGCTCATGCAGTCCCCAAAAGGAACAGTTCTATCAAGTGGAATATACAGTAATACTTTTCAACTCCTCCAGTTACTGATATGACCTCTCTTTCATCTTTGCTACCTTGTAAAATTACAGCAAAGTCTGTAAAACATGTTATGATGAGCCCTCCTGCCACTGTTCCACAAAGGGCAATGAGTTTGCACCACTTCACTGTATGTGTGTGTTGATACAGGGATAAATGCAAGTGAAATAGGATTGATATCATGAATGCTCAATAACATACCATGTAAACATGGGCCAGTGCTAGTGCTTTAATTGCATATGGAATAAATCTGTGTAGTTGAGACTCTTGACTTAAATGGAAGTTGAAAGAAGGGTGATCTTTGCCGGATCAAGCTTTTTTTCATTCTCAACTTATTATGAAACATATGGTAAAACTTAAGCTCAAGCTGAAACTCAGCATGCAGTTTAGAGGGGAAGCTTCTTATCAAATGCTTGAGGTGGGGTGAGGCTTTCCTCCAATTAAATGAAAATGATCTTAAAAGAAAAAGTGTTTAAAACAAAAATCTAGTAGTTTTGAAATTCAGAATTTTTTTTTACTCCCAAAATTCATATGCTGGTGGGATTTATTTTAGAGAGACAAACATGCTCACTACTGTGATGAGTGCAGTGTAAGAACTTATATAGGGTAGAGGGATTGATCTGTAATGTGACTGAATATTTGTGCTGGTTTGGCTCGGCTCAGGGGGAAATACACTTGCAATAGCGGATAAGTTATGATTAACAAAGTACTTACTTCACTAGTCTAGCAATTAACTATTTTAAGAATTAACATTTATTTTTCAAGAATCTACCAAGGGATATTTAAGGTGGTGTAAAATTAGAACTGGTTGGAAATTTTCCAATAAAGAGTTTCATTGTAAAATGCCAATTTGTCAAACTCAGACTATTTTGTGAAAAATTCCTAGGTTTGGTAAGTTGTTGGTGAATCAAAGGCAGGGTTCTGATGGAGCCCTGGGAAACCTGATGGCTTGTTGGTCTGCTTGAGAGCCAAGGTATTACAAGTTCAGTGGCTCTGGGACAGCTGCAGCCTATGGGCTGCCACAAGTCTGAGGACCTTGTCTT
Source organism: Dermatemys mawii (assembly GCA_007922305.1). Classification (NCBI taxonomy): domain Eukaryota; kingdom Metazoa; phylum Chordata; order Testudines; family Dermatemydidae; genus Dermatemys; species Dermatemys mawii. The sequence continues at coordinate 36,638,918 of ML677332.1, forward strand.
GCAGGTTCCATGGCTCTGCTGCAGGCAGACATGCCAGAACTTCCATGCTCACTGCCTTGAAGCTGGCAGCCTAAAACCCATAGGAGCTCCAGCTCTAACCAGGACTTGACTCCCAGCTCTACTGCAGGGAGCCTGAAAGACCTTAGAACACTTATTAACGCTGGGGCTCTCAAGCCTTCCAGGCTGCCGAATGCAGAACCTGGAGGACCTGGGGTGCGCTCTCAGGATGTGCAGCTCTGGGGGTGCCACTCCATGCAGACTGCCCCAGGTTGGGGAGGTGCACATGGCAGGGCTGCCCCAGAAGCACAGACTCCCCTACCCTAACAGCTGCTAAGTGAAATTGACATTCTTGTTGGTTTCAGTCAGCCACTGTCAGGGTCCTGGGGAGTGGCTTTTATTTAGAAAACACCATATATCGGTCTTTCTGATTCATGAAATATTTGGGGGATTTCTAATTCACTAGAAACCTGAAACAACTTGAATTCATTCCAATTTGGAACAAAACCAAATTTAGAAAAAGCAAAACTTCCCGCAAACCAGAAATCCCATTTTTGGTCAACTCTATGTACAGTAACCAGAGCACGTACTTATTAAATAACAGGTAAAACTGAACATTAAAATTTTACTTTTAGTAAAACCAAAAGGATTTGCCAGTGCATTTTTATAGTCTTGCTATGCCAGTTACAGTATCATACAACTGCCTTGTATTTGTTAAGCCTGTGTGTAAAATAGCAATTAGATAACCAAATACAGTGAAAATCACATTGATGTAGGTACAAAAGAATTACTTAAATGCTTTCCATTGTTTGTTTTTAAATATATACATTTGGAAAACTTTAACCCTATTTCAGAAGTTTAAAAAGTCACATTTACACTGACCGTACATTCCAATCTGTATAGTGTAATACTTCACATTTCTCTAGAATGGTCCATGAGAGAATCTCAAAGCACATAATAAAAATTAGTTTCTTAATGCACACTGTGAGGCTGGTAAGTAATCTCATTTTGAAAATGAGGAAGCTGAGTCACAGAGAGGTGATGACTTGTCCAAGGTCACAAAGAAGGAAGTCCTTAAAGAGCCAGAAATAGAATCCAGTTCTCCTGACTGTGATCTTACCGCAAAATGATGCAAAATGGATGCACTTGGTGCATCTTGGTAAGATAAACTGTGAGGGAATAACTGGTTCGTTTTTTTTTCTAATTTTAAGGTTAATGCTGTGTACGGAATTTTTGACAGTACGTAACAAAACGCATTATGTACTGGTTCTTGGTTATATATGGAAAAAATGCAACTGCAGTTTAAGGCTCTTTGTACTTTTGAACACTGAAAGAAGTGTAATTAGTCTGAGTTCATATATTTAGTTTCTGCCAAGCCAAGTCTGGTGAACACTTGACCTACCTTTTTGTGAAGAACTCTTGAGAAGAGTAAATGTTGAGGTTCCATAAGCAAGAAAAAAAGTTGTAATACAAATTGCATAGGAAAAGGTGAATGACACCAGAGTTAGTGATGATTGTCTGGCTATGTGGCATTGTTAATCATGCTGCTATTAAGGAATGTCACAACTTTTCAAGAGTTTATTTAATGTATACTGAGTTACCTTAGCATTTGAGAACATTATGTGAACAGTGAATCCAGTGAATGAGATTGAAATAATAAATTGAACATTTTTTTCCTCAGTCATTGAAGACCCTACGCAATTCAGACTTGAAACCGTATATTATCTTCATTGCACCACCTTCGCAAGAGCGGCTACGTGCTTTATTGGCCAAAGAGGGTAAAAATCCAAAGGTAATTTAACATTTCTTATTAAGTGGGTTTTGTTTATGAGACTGGAGCTCCATTGATAGACAACTCCAAAGAATTTGGCAGAAGAATATTAAGCATTATTAATGGAATTGAAAATATGTAATATGAAAAATGTTATGCTCAGAATTCTATTTAAATATTTAACTTTAGGAACCCGTGCCTCATTGAGTGTGCATTATATGGGAAGAGAGCATTCTAGTGCAGGTCTAGCAAGTAGTTCTACGGTATATGTCTTGTCATTTTCCTTTAAAAACAAAAATCTAAATCAAAACAAAAAACACTGATGAATTTCTTTTAATTGTTACAACATGTCTCATTTACTGCATACTATCCAGCCTGCAACACTTGGTGGCTTTGAGCAACTGACCGTGACATTCTTTTGGGCCTGAAGATCTGCTTTTTAACCTGGGATCAGTTGCTGCTTTAGTGCTTTTACACCATGTATGCCAAAGAGTCAAGGGTCAAGCTTTGAAGTGCTTAACTCCAGAGCTATGGGTGAGCCACCACTTAAAAATACTTGAATGGGCCAGCAAGCAGGCTTCAGCTATTATTTTAATACTTAAAATTTAAAGAATAAAAAACTAGCAAAAGTGTATAAAGGAAAACAAGAAATAATTTAAAATATGACAATGACTAATACAAGACAACTGTACGTTGGTGCTTCAGTTCTAACCACCTCTGTGCCCTTCTCCTTTTTCTTGCACCACTGTTCACTCTTCTCCGGCCACTTTTCTCTGTGGGTTTGTCTTCCCTAGAAAACCAGCTTGTGTGAGAAGACAACCTTGAGCAGTTGTTATCTAATAGGGTTTTAAAGACAGTGTTTTGGTCAGTGTAGACCAGGGTCATGAATAAACGTTACCGCAGCCAGACATTTCCCAAGAGCATGGAACTGAACACTACAGCGATGGGCTCATGACATTGGAAGTAATTTGACCAGTCTTAAAGTGCAATTAACTTCCATAATTTGTGTGCCTTAATCCTATTGGTTAAAAATGCCTTAGATGTTTTGAGTTTGAAATCCTTTTTTATTACAAACCTTATCTTAGTTTCCTAAGGTGGTGGTTTTATTTATTTATTTTCTGGCTGCACATATTCAAACATAGCTCAAATGTCTAATCATATCTGAACTACACAAGTAGTTTGAACAGATATGCAGACTGAATTCTATTTTGTAGAATATAAACACGTTTGAAAGCATTTGTAATTTGTGTTAAGACAAAAATACTTCGTCTTTAAGCAAAGACTGTTCAGTAATTTTACTACTATAATATACCGGTCACTGAGAGAGATCTTAATGTATGTATTCAGAATCCAATAGAAACCACCCAGCACATGCTACTGAACAAAGGGATCAGTGTGGCATGCCAATTGCATGACATTCCTGAATTAAAATTAGAGCGCAAACTAAGTCTTTTATTGGAAGTCTGTTGTTTTGGAAGCTTGGTAAAATTAAGATGATGGGAGGAACCCAAAGCTCTAAGCCCTATTAATTCATGTTAATATCTATTTGTTTAATTTTAATAGTAATAAAGGGTATACAAAAATAAAAATAATAAACTGATTTTAATTGAGTATTCTGTGTGTGGGATTTCAGACACTCTCTCTGTGTTAAACATTTGAACTTGAGTTGGAAGAATTCTACATGAAGTTCAAATAGTTATCTAAGATGGCTTGTTTTCTAGTTGGACTCTCCATTTTCTGTATATTTTCAGGGTACAGGATTCAGGATTTCAGTTAACAGGTGGACTCATTTGAACAACAAGTATTTTAATGAGCCAAATGCAAAGTTACACATTTAGAAATAAAACCATAGGTTGGACATTGTGGGAGACTATCCTGGAATGCAGCAATACTAAAAAGGACTTGGTCTGTCAGTGCTTTGCTGTAGCTAAGAGGGTGAACATGACTGTGGGATACATAAGTAGTGGAATATCAAATATGAATAGGGAGATGATATCTCTTGAGACAGCATTTGAGAGACCATTATTGGAATTCTGTGTTCAGGTCTTGGTGTCCATGCCTCAGACAAATGTTAAAAATTTGGAACAGGTACAGAAAGAACTATAAGAATATTTAGTTTTAAATTTCAGATTTAATTTTAAACAGATTTATTTTTACAAATAAAAACTTATAATTTTAAATTATTTTTTTTAAAAATAAATTTTTATCCACTCAGACTGTTGGTGATAGGAAAAATATATAAAAATATTTTCTTCTTGCAAACCATCTCTGTTTTCTTTCTGATTATTCCCACTGGAGTTACAGGACAGAATATTTTAGTTCTTCTTTGAGTGTTGTCCTATGAGGGCTCCACTGTAGGTACAGCAGCTCCCCCTGTTCCTAGGATCGGAGATCTTCAACAACAGTGCCTGTCAGATTGCATATGCACACCTCTGCAACTCGTGCTGTGAGTGGGATGTGTATGTAGCAAAGTGTGGTACGTCCGCCCCCCAGTTTCTTCACTACCACCTTTGCTCTGGGATGGAATCCGAAGCAAAGCCTGCTTCTCCTTTTTGACCCTTTAGATCAGGTCTGCACAACTCAGAAAGCAGAGAGGGCCATATTACTGCAAAAAAAAACAGCTGTGGCCCGAAAAGCCCCACCCTCGCCCCACCCCCATCCGCTTCCCCCCACCCCACCACTTGGCTTACCCCACCCCTACGGGCCGCACAGTGAGCCCATGCAGGCCGCACGTGGCCCCCAGACCGCATGTTGTGCAGGCCTGCTTTAGATAGTGCCTTACCTGTTAGGTTTGGTTTGGTTTAGTTCAGTTATTTCTTCTTCTTTCCTCTGTACTCCTCCTCTCCCCTCTCCCCCCCAAAAAAATTTTTTTTTACTTACTGGTTCACCTTCCCGATAACGGACAACCACCACAGTGCATTTGCTGTCTGGTAGAGGGACACATCCCACAAAAGTGTTCCCATTTCCACAATTTGACTGCCACAACCAGAAGAGACTGGGACGTTTAATTATGACTTCTCCTCATGGAGAAAGCACTCCAGCAAGAATCAGACATGGGCCTGGACTCTCCCCCTGTGCAGCTTTCTCCACTCTACAAGTTTGTCTGCTGATCCTCATCTTCCACACCCCTCTAAGAGAAAGTCGTCTCTTTTCAACTTTGACAATAACAAATGGGATCCTTCATCAGACCCTGAGATATCGCCTACTAGAAAACCATCCCCTGCGAAGTCAGTCACCTCAGTGTTTTCAGACGGGGGACATAGCCCCACGGCCCTTCCGAGTACATGAATGAAGCAACGGGTCTAAAGATCCTAACCAGGCAGACTTACAGCCCTCAGCATCAAGCAGTTCTTCAGCTCCGCCTGCTGGTTGCATAGGAGAATGCATCTTTCTCCGCATCAATTCATACCCTGGTATTGATGATGCTCCTACCTCCCCAAGAATTCAGATACCTTAAAGACATACTTGTATCTGATATGCCTGAGTCACCATTACTCAAACGCAACCCCCCTCGACTTCCACCCTCTTCGCCAGACTCACAATGTTCTTCCCTTTCCTGTTCGAGGATGGCACCCTCCTTCTTCAGTGACAACACTGAGGAAGAAGAGTGCTCCACCACTACTCCTTACTCGAGACAAGAGCAAACAACTTCCTCACCACGTCCTCACTATTCACAATCCATACCTGAACCAGAACCCTGGTATAGACACCGTGGATGCAGCCCCATGTTCCACTCTCTCCACATTGGGCCAAACTGGGACCCCGAACCATTCACAAGAGCCCAGTTTGGGAAGCCTCCCATGGAGCAAAGCTGGAGACCTACACACCTTTACTTTCTCCACAAGCTTCTTGTCCACCAGAGACTGAACCCCTCCATACAGAGGATGAGGAGGAAATTCCACCACCATTGTGCTTCTTCGCTTAATAGAAGCTATCATGCCTCCAAATGAGGAAGAAAGGCAGGTCACTCACCCAGTGCAGGAACTGAGGTTCTTTGAGATGTGACCCTGTGAGCTCTTCACTACCTGCCCTCCTCCCTTCTGCATCAGAGCTGAAACGTTAGCTCTGCCACAGAGAAGGAACTGAGGGTGATCAGACCGCACAGCACTATATATACATCCCACTCGTGGCGTGAGACGGAAGGTGTGCATGTGCGATCTAACGGGTACTGCTGATGATCTGTGATCCCAGATGCACAGGGTGCTTCCACACCTACAGTGGAGCACCCATGGGGGGCAGTGTGTGTCACATTTTGAAGAACCTCAGTTACTGTGCAGGGTGAGTAAACCTCTCTTTTGTGGAAGCTTCTATTTTAGCCCTTTCCCCAAAAAATACTTTGGGGTTTTTAAATTAAATCCTAACAAAAATCAGGTGTAATCCTAAAATCTCTCTTAGGTCCCTTTTGAAAATCCCTGCCTTACTACTTATCTCAAGTATCATAGGGAAAACATTTTTTTTTTTTTTTTGCCTTAGTTAATGCTGCAGTGGAATGAGCACAGGAAGCTTTGAGAAATCTGACATCCTTCTGTAAATCTGTTTACACTGATAAAAATCCTGAAATAGAATGACCCCATTCCACTGCTAACTTTCTTCCAAGTTCTCCCTTTGCCTCTCTTATCTGGACATTCATTTCCAGCCCACCTGCAATTTTCCTGCTTTTCTGCCATTTGCTCTTTCACTCCCCTGAAACTCCTCTTCTGTTTTTATTGCAACGTTTACTGAATGGTGAACTGGTTTCAGCAACTTGCATTGTGTGGCTCTTAATATTTCCTCATTATCCTGGTGTGGTTTTTTTTTTATGGTAACTCTTATCATGAGGCCTGAGTCCCTTGTCCCTTTTCCTGCAGGTTTTTTGTTTTTAAAGATCAGCATATTTTAAATACGTTTTCCTAAACTGTTTTGACTCTTGTAATTGTGTTACATGTTCAAAGGCATGTTCCTATTTCTGTAACAATCTAATTTTTAATCTAAATAAAGTAATCTCAGCACTGTTTCTTTCACATCACTGGTTTGTTTGCTTTTTTTCTTTAAAATAATGAGAATTTGGCTCAGACATCACTTTGGCATTTTTGAAAATCTTACCCTTTTTATTTTATATAAAACATTTTCTTTTTTTCCTCTTATTTGATTCCTTCAAGGGCATTTATTTGCTGGGCAGTTAATTGCAATAATCATTCTATAATTTTCCTTTCATGTCTTTTAAAAGTTTTTTCACTCAATACTGTATCATCTGGTGATACAATAAGACTGGGTATGATCAGTGGAATTTCCTGACCAACTACTGCTAAAGATTTTAAAGTCTTTTAGAACACACATAACAAAAGTACCAAATTTTGAATCGTTATTAAAATTCACGGAAATGTCATCCTGCCCTTATTAGAATACATACCTGCTGTAAAAAATATTTGTGCTAATTGTACAGCTTCATATATTTTCAGCCATTGTGTACAGAATTAAATTTTTCTAGCCCACTGTAGCAGTTTCCAAGCCAAACTTGCCTGTGCCGTGAAAGTTTTGTACAAGACCTTACAGTCTCTTAATGAGTAGTTTTGTACTATTTTTTCACAATGAACATTCAGATGGAGTGTGTAGGTACATATAATTATACCATATAAATTAATTTCTTCTATGTTTTCATTACAGCCAGAAGAACTAAGAGAAATCATCGAGAAGACCAGAGAGATGGAACAGAACAATGGCCACTATTTTGACACAGCGATTGTGAATTCTGATCTTGATAAGGCATATCAGGAGCTACTTCGTTTAATAAACAAACTTGACACGGAACCTCAGTGGGTACCATCCACCTGGTTACGGTGAAAAAGAACAGTTCTAAGGGACAAGCAGACTTCTATTCAGCAGTCTATCAAAGGGAGATTGCACATGAATCAATACAATTTAAATATTAAGTGGCAGTGTGAGCTCTAGACCTCTGTGGGTGCACCCCTTGATAGTTGGTGTATTAATGAAGAAAATCCATTAGCTCATTAACAGATTAATATACAGATTAAAGATTCTCTGGGTTTTTTTCTCATCTTTGGACTAGAAATGGAAGCTCTAAACAAGCCAGTACAATTTTTAACAGTTTAAATAGCCTTTCTAGCAGCTGCTTTACCTTTTCTATCTAGAATCATCTTTCTTTAAAAACTAAAGATTTTAAATGTATGTATATATACAGTCCATGTTGTCACATAGTTATAAATATTAATATTATTTAACACTTAACTTAATGCTCTTCTGGGACGTGACAGTAGTTTGTGAATATACCTTTTATGAAAACATAGGGCAGAGAAATCTACGAGACACTAAGGTTTATGAGAAATTCTCCCTTTTTAAAAAATACACAGAATAATACACGCTTTGGTCTGGAGCTGCCTGGTTAGGCTTGAATTTATTTTTTTAATTATTTACATTCCACTTCTGAGAGCACTGTAATTTGGAAAATGTGTATAATGTAAATATTTCAACCCTTTGTGTCTTTTTAGTCAGACTCTGTAAATCAGATCTGACTGCACATAACCCTTAGGTCCAATAAAAGAGGAAAATGTACTGATCTTTTAGATGTGATATTTTTATGGAATCGTGTTTTTCTTTAAAGCTTATCATTTGATTTGGGAGCCATTTCTCCCCACAGATTTGTAGAGATGCTTAGCAGGCAGAGGTTATATTTTTATTATTAAAAAAAAAAAAAAAAAGACATTCTTATAAAACATGGATTTTTAAAAAAATTCTTTCTGATAATGTTTATAACATAAAGGATACTGACTGAATGGCAGTTGTGGTGAGTGTCTTTTTATTTTGGTATGTTTTGTGGCTAATGGTCCTACAGGCAATTAACTGGAATTAAAATTTCTGAATGTAGCTAGTGTAGTAAACCAGTAACCTTAAGGAAAGAACCTGAGACATGGAAACACATGTACTGCAAGGTCTAGATCCCAGCATGTTATAAGTTCAGCATGTCCCCACAGACTAGCCTGAGCTGTGAAAGTTGTGCAGCTGTCAAATCTGCAGCAGGGCTATTCTACTCATTGAAATAATTTAAACTTTAGTTTTTATTTGTATTTGGGGGTAACATGAACAATCTTGAATGTGAATGTTGATTTTCTTGTTTAGCCATAGTGTTTCCTTGTTCCCACAGTTAAACACTGGAGTTATGTCAATGTAAAGTGAGAAATGAAGAGTTGGTTTGTTTTTCACAGGCTTGTTTTATGTATATATTTTCTTCAAAGAACAAATCTAGGCAAAACTTGTTTGCCTTCTGTGTGTCCAAAGCTGAATGAAAAGCTCTAGGCTACACAGAGAATGAGTATATAGTGTGAAAGGTTGTTTTAAATCACTTTTAGTAAACTAACATTCCTGTATTGCAGGGTGAAAGATAGTACAGTATCTGTCTGCAGTTAACCTAGAAGAGCCCCAGCAAGTTGGTTGCCTATGGAGAGAAGTTGTATGCTGTTCAGTTGAGTTTTAGAATCACAATGCAAATTATCTTGGTGAATGCACTATGGCTGAGAGAAGACTCATAAGGTCCATTCACTAACATACCTCCAGTGAGGCAGGTGTTTGAAGCTTTAAATGACACTGAAATGAACTGCATATCATGTTTGGGTCAACAGCTAGCATGTTATTAATTAGCTCCAAGTCAAGTATTCAAAGTAGTGGCTGCCTGCCTCACATTGCAGGTGCATTTAACTGTTTAGTCTAGTGTGAGACAGCTACAAAATTCAGGTGCTGGAGGGCTATAGCATTATCCATCAATTCTGCCCTTCTGAGTTTACATCTCTCGGGTTGTAGATTAACAACTTTTCACTTTCTCAACTGTAAAAAAAGTTGCTAAAGTGCAATCTTTAGAGAGGCATCTTTAAAGATGTCACAGGTGAATTATCAATTTCAATATTAGTGAACCCTGCCAGAGTCAGTTACATTGTGTTGTCATTAAATAAGGCTGTGAATGCTGGTAAACCTCACCCTGTTTTCTCTCCAACCCTTCCCCTGAATTTCTTCAGATGGCTGAAGAAGTTGGAATGCAGTAGATTTATAGTATGTTGTGAGATGTTTAGCTGAACCCTCTTTGTTTATGAAGTTGGAGGGGGGGTGTTGTGGTATTTCACAGAGATTGATTTATGGAAGTGAAATGATCAAGACCATAGGAGTCAATGTTGGCTTTGTATCCAATTATGTGGGCATCCTGGAGCAGATCAGGCTCCACTGACCTTACTGATACCTGTCTGAGCTCTGTATCTGGCACCAGTTTTAGAGTTTGGCCCCAAATTGCCTGAACATGGAGGAAGGAGGAGAGGATTTTGTCATGAAGGAAGTGTCTTTTCAGTACCCCTGGGGGGTAAAAGGATGAAACCAGTAGGCATGGTCACCTGTTTAATATCTTCCTCTTTCAGCTAGCTATCTTTTTTTCCTAATCCAGATTTACTGGAGAAAAAAGATGGTTTCTTCATCTGAATTAAACAAAAATATTGACAAGTATTATGAATAAATGTATCATGTGGACATGACAACTAAGAACTTCACTGTGACCTGTGATTAGCCCCAATGGTGTACTTCTGTATCATGTATCTGCACTCTGTATTGAGACCTCATGAACTGCACACTATGTAAAAAAATGTAAAATATTTCTAGACAAAATAAACCACAATTTTTATCTGATGTAGCTATTCTTGAAGTCTTTTCTGCCATCACTCAGCGCTTTGGGGTTGGTTGAACATAAGTGTTTTAAGTATTTCAATTGAAGTGTTCCACTTTTCTGTAATTTTTTTAAAAAGCACTCAGTACCCCTTAAGACACTTCTGGTATTTATTTTGAGCTTAACGGTGTGGGTGCAGCTCAGGCGCATGTATGTAGTTGATTAGGGTTGAACTCTGTCAAGTGAAGCCTAGCTTCCCCCCAAGGCTTGAGTATCCAACCCTCACACCTCTAGCTGTAATCCTATACAGCACCACACATGGGAGCAGGAATGTATTCATTCTTCTCCAAACTACATTCAGGTTGCAAACTCATTCATTCCAAACTTAAGAAATGCCATAAATGTTGCCTCTGTACATGTATTGTACAGCCCTATTTGACCCCCTCAAAACAGCAGAAGAGTAGATAGACAAGGCAAAAAGGAGACAATAGGTCATTGCTATGTTTAATGCAACAGAAATTTTAGAGTCCTACATAAAGCTGCTCCGTGGCCTATAGAAAATGGCTTTGCCATTTTAGTCAAGGTTATATTAGAATGTGATCCACAGCTTATCCCCCTTCCTGATCACCTCAGGAGAGATGTAAAGGGTCCAGTGGGCATGTACTGGACTGGAAGTGGTCCCCTCTGGCTGAGGATAAAGGTACAGTTGCTAGAAAGCAAGGGCAAAGCTTGCACTGTCACTGAGCCTGCTGTGCTACAGGTTCCAGGGTCATGAAAGGAGCAACTTTGGTCTTCTACTTAGCAAAACCTTAGCTGGACACCAGAGAGTAACATTTATTTTACTATCATACAGTACAGACATAGTGAATTTTCTCCCACAGTTACACAAAATGGAAGGTGGATTTCTGCAACAAGGTTGCCCAGAACAATCCAGCTTTTCTATCAATAGTTTGCAAATTAATTGTAGCAACACCTACTTTCACCTGTTAACGTGCACCTAAGGTGCTTTGTCTCCTCTCTGATAAGGAGTGTTTCCTATTGTTTTAAAGGTAGGAAGGAGAGAAAGGAGGGTATGATTGCTATAAATACATCCTTAATCAACTGCAGTAGAGATTCAGTAACCATTAAGAAGCAAACAGATGGTGGTAGATTGGCAGTAACAAGATCCTCTCCCTTGCAGGAGTCTGGTCTCTGGTGTTAGTCTCCTTTTTCTGCCTCTAAACCCCACCAAAAAAAGCTCCTGGAGTTCTCATCTTGGGAAAAACCACAATCAATGGAGCTCACAGGCTAATACACCAAATGAAGAGCCACAAATATCCAGAATTACATCAGTTAACATGCTGTCATTTGGGTCTCCCCATCTAATGGCTACTCAAAGAGGAGGTCTTCATCCTTCTCTTCTGCTAGGAGATTGGCAGGCTCATGTTCCCCCCCAGCTGCTTTCCGTAATGCTCGCTCTCTCTCATTCTTCTCTTTCAATATTTTTTTCTTCTCCTGGATTTTCTTTAACCTGCAGTGAGAGAATTGGAGTAACACTTAATGCCTAAGATGGGAAAAGCTAAACTGTTGAAGCACATCAGTCCTCTAGGGAGCCTCCAGGAAAGAAAGCTGATGCAATACATTTGACATGTAGGTACAGCAAGATGCTCTCTGGGCCCTCAATTCCTACTCCATCAAGAGAGCCACCTGACCTGTATACACTTGGCATTCTATAGGCATGTTACTCTGGAGTGACCTGCATGCAGTTTACTCCTTGCTTTCCTATTCTTAGCTTAAACCTTAGATCTGAACTGAGCAACTGGCTTTAGCTACCCTCCAATTTTATAAGCCACAATTACAACCTTAAAACCTCTGACAAACCAATCTCCTTCTCCCAAAGAAGCAGTTTCTTTTAACCTTTCCTCAAACTTCAGCTTCTTGGCACCAGGCTGCCTGCCTCCAACGGGCAATATTTTCCATCCCATGGCACAAAGCCCAGGACTACACCCACAATTAGATACATCTTAACAAGAGTCTTGTTACCCCACAAGGAGTATGCATCCCTCTGTCACCAAAAGGGTGGACTGTCTGGCTGATTAATGTCTAACACTCTCTGCTTGAGTTGAAGTTAGATTAAGACTGGGTGGCCTTCTGTGCGGTGAGCTGGCCAATCAATGCCACACCCTGCCTCCTAACTTAGTCCTCTGCAGCTTATAGGGATGGAAGGAGAACCTCTGAATACTCCCACAGTGACTGGAGAAAATCTATCCAAGACACCTGTGGGGATTCAGGGGAGAACGAGTCAGCACTAGGAAAGAATAAAGGTGCAAAGGAACAAATCAGGAAAGAGAAAGCAGGAGACAGGTAGCGAGCCTTCTTATGGGTTCATTAATTGAGAGCTTAATTCTAAAACACTCAGTAAATAGAAAGGCGTACAATAGACAGATGAGCCAACTTCCTTCAATCTGAATTTCACATAGGACAGAAAGATGGGACTGTTTAGCCCTGCCTCCTTTAACCTGGTACATGTCTTCCCACCTAGTCCTATCACATTAAGCTTCACCTTCCCAAGACTCTCACCACAGCCCTTGAAAGTTTACAGAATCATCCACCAAAAGCACTTGGAACTGGTATATTTCTAGTTTGCCTCTGGATCCCTTAAACAAGAGGGTTTCCAAACTTGTGTGGTGAACACATCAGAATAGCATGAGAGCACAGTGTCGATCAGCCTCCTCACCCCCCACTGCCCCTTGTGATCACATCACATCCTTGGGGCACCTACAGCAATTACTCAAGGGAAAAAGTTAGAAAAAGTGGTTTTTCAAATCTTCTCTAGATGGCCTTTTGAAAGAATCACACCCCCACTGCTCTGTTTGTCAGCTGTGCTTAAGGTGTGATTTTAGTGGCTCCCTCAGTTCTCTTGTCAAGGCTCTGGAAACAGCATACACAAGAGCAACCACACCAGCTGGGGGAGGTGGCCCAAAGCAAACTTCCATGGAATCAGAGGAGAGGGCAACTAGATCTACAGGATAGGTCCTAAAGCAGGCCATTCAGTATGCACTGCAGTGCTCCACCATTCCCTCTAAAGGGTGTCAAGGACTGCACAGCATAGTGGCTGAGGTTTACTCCCATCTCAGAGGGAAGTAGCTGTGAATCTGCTGGACAGCACTGGTGACATGCACATGCAATAAGCAGAATGTCAGTGGTTCAAGCCAACTGCACCGTTCTCCTTCTCTACCCCATCACCACCATTTGTGTGTCTCGAGTCAATTTGTGACAAAGGGAGGGGGCCAGCACAGCCTCCTCCATTCAGATCACTTACCTGTAGAACTCCTCTCGCTCTCTCTCATCCAGCTCTGTGACGATATAGGACAGTGTGCGCTCAATCCTGGGAATAATCACTAAGACATTCGAATAATCACTACCATATTACTCATGCAAACACAGCCTGAAAAGCGAGGAGCAATCCCATACATTCAAAGTCAGCCCAGTGATGATCTCATCTGAGGGAGTTTAAATGCCTCCCTTATTCCACCAGAAAGAACTGCAATGTTTCACTAAGAGCGAGTAACCAACACCACACTTAACAGGGCTCAGCATTTCATAACCTGAACCAAACGTTCAATGGAACCGGCTTGCTCTGGCTTCCAATGGAGGTTGAATGGGGAGACCTACGTTTATTTTTCTGTGAACAACTTTTTCTCTCTTCCCCTCCGCCACCCCATCCAACTTAAGCTTTTCATTTCACTGCTTCAGGTCTTTGTCCTACAATAAAGAGACAAACTGATTTGCTTTCTTTCTGCAGCCATACAATCTTATACTGTGATCTCCTTAGATGAGGCTGAAAAAGGCCAGGCCTGGTCAGGCAAACCCAGATCAGTGGGTACGAAACCAATATCCCTGAGAATACAGTACTGTGCTGGCATGGGTGCTCTCTTGGATAAGGTGTTAAAAGATCTTTGACCTCTAACAGCCTGAACTCATGGATGTCAAGATCCCAGGCAATTTCCATAACAATGAAAGTCTTAAACACCACATTTCCATTTTAGAAACTCCATTCATCTGCCATATGTTGTTCTACAACTGGTTCTTCAGCAGTTTGTTGGATGTGACTTTTTTACTCTCTACTTTCTATCCTGAATGGTTGCATAGCACAGTTGTGCAACGTTGCATTTTGCAGTGTCATGTTTAACTTGTGCATGCTAAGATCCCTAGTTTATAAAATGCTTTGGGTTCCTTTCTGGATGAAGGGTGCTAGAAATTTAAGTATTGTGCAATATCTTTCATACAAACTGTATGCGGTACAGCAGCATGGTATGGCATGGCAGTATGGCAAATTAAATTCACTCATAAGGACAAGAGCAGATGATGATTTCAGTACAGCTTTGACATGAGAGCTAGTCAATTCTGAAAGACTACTGCCAACAATAGGATCTGCAAAGGAGAAGGCTCTCTCAAGAACAGTGTCAAGCTTAGGGTTAGGGAAGACCAGGGAGGTGGCCACTGCTACGTGAGTGAACAATGAGGGAAAAGACAAGACCTGTAAGTCTGCTAGAGCAAGTCCACGGAAAGCTGCCTTGCTTTACAAGAGGGATAATTTAGAATTGAATCCTAAAGTAAGCAGTGCAGAAAAAGGAGTTGATGATGGAGTTCAACATCATGCTTCTTTGTACATCTGAAAAGGCAAAAGAAGTCTGGAGAGCTGGGTCTTCAGGAGATCCTTGAAATAACAGCAGGAGGTTAAAACTGGATAGCTTAGTAGAGGGACCTGGAGGAGGGCTGTATACAGGCTACACATCGGAGTGGCAAAAGACAGATTTGCCACTATCAGGAACAGGAAGGACAAGGAGTTCAGGGCCAGGGAAGACACTAAAGGCGAATGAGAGAAGAGTTATGTATTGGCATAGAGGATGTGAAATTGTGTTTGAAGACGTCTTTCCTAGGAGAAGCACAATCTACCATAAACTTTCCTATACACTCATTACCCTGTGTGATGTTGCACTCCATATGATTTTATGAAAATATGCTAATGTGTGAATATAATGAAACAGGAATATGCTTCATGCAAAAGGTCTCTTGTAAAAGCTTATACTCTGAGTGTGGTCATCCTGTTTGTATAAATGTATCATTCTTGAATCTGAAATTAGACATGAAATACAACTGAGGTCCTATTGTAATTATGCCAAGTGTGGGCCATTAATGGTGGTTTGGAATCTTGATGGCTCCCATTGACTAGGACAAGTGGTTGTAAATGGCTCTGTTTACTTGCAAGTCTTCCTGTGAGTCAGACCAGGAAGAATGAAGGCTTGGGGTCTCACAGGACATGTGATCATGTCACCTGGTGTTGGAATCCATCTTAAATCCGCTGCTTTTCCATTTAGGAGGAGGTTTGCAGACCCAGAGATGCAAAAGATTCCCACCTTGTGCCAACCCTATAAAAGGGTGTGGAACAGAACCAAGATGGCTGCAGTCATGAGAACTCCCCTAGCTACCACCTGAGCTGAACAAGGACTGTACCAGCGGAAAGGATTGGGCCAGACTAGAAGAGAGTCTGGTCTGTGAAAGAAGCTTATGGGAACATCTCTGAGGGTGAGATGTACCTGTATTCAGTTTCTTAAATGTATTAGGCTTAGACTTATGTTTTATTTTACTGGGTAATTTACTTTGTTCTGTCTTATTACTTGGAACCACTTAAATCCTACTTTTTATATTTAATAAAATCATTTTTCCTTATTAACCTAGAATGAGTAATTAATACCTGGGGGAGCAAACAGCTGTGCATCTCTCCCTATCAGTGTTATAGATGGACAATTTGAGTTTACTCTGTATAAGCTTTATACAGAGTAAATGATTTATTTGGGGTTTGGATTCCATTGGGAGCTGGGTGTCTCAGTGCTAGAGCCAGGAGCACTTCTTAAGCTGTTTTTGGTTAAGTCTGCAGCTTTGGGGCACGTGGTTCAGACCCTGGGTCTGTGTTGGGGCAGACTGGTGTGTATGGCACAACAAGGCAGAGTTCTGGAGGCCCAAACTGGCAGAGAAAACAGGCTCAGAGGTAGTCTCAGCACCTCAGATGACAGTCCCAAGGGGATCTCTGTGACCCAACCCATTGCACCCTGTACATCTGAGATATTTAGCAGAATGAAGTTGAGACAAAGCAGGTCATTAAAATTATTTTGATAGTTTTAGCCCAGTCATAATTCCAGCATCTTCGGGGGCAGGGGTTGTCAAGGGGGTGAAAGCCCCTGCCTGCTGACAGATGGAACACAGATGATCTCCCAAGGGAAGAGTGAGCTAGTGAGGACATTATGTTTAAGGAGGTTTTATTGCTGTGTGATCTGTACTCTCCTGTGCTTTACAGGATTAAATATAAAGAGCATAAAGTTGACAGTTTGAACAAAGAGCGAGAGTGCTGCCTGCTTCACAACTACTGTGTACCCTGGAGAGAGTTAAACTGTAAACCAGAAGCTTCACGCCCATTAGGTGGAGTTCTGGGAGACAGGGGTATTTGAGCACTGGGGAGACTAAAGGGTCAATGCTGTGCCCAGCAGGGCAAGGTGGCTGGACAGCAGGTTCCAACACTCAGAACGGTGATGCTCAACAGAAGACGTGTGCCCAGGGACCCCACGATCCATTCAGGGTCCAGAAGCTTAATACACCCTAGGAGATCCAAAGCACAGACACTTGGATTCCACTCATTGAAGTCTCAGTGGGGCACCACCAAAGGGATCTCACTAAGATCTATGACTGACCATCTCCCATCTCCACCCCCTTCAAAATCTCAACACCATATGACAACAAAAACAATCACATGGAAAAATGACAAGTAATATTCATACATCTCAATGAAATGTAATGGCTGAAAACAAGTGGGAGAGTCAGCATCATGTGGCTAGACAATTATCCATGGAGCATCAGCAAATGCTCCCTCTCCTCTAGTCCTTGCAAGACTTGCAACCTGTGTCTAATCCACATTGGGATTTTTAGTTACAGTATAGTTCCTAGTTTATCCTCCACCTACGTAACATTGTTATAGCAACTCTGGATCACAAATCCCCCCGCAACAGCAAATCAGACCAACAAAGAGGGACCGTTACCAGTACTCCATGCTGCTCTTCATCTCTTAAGGAGGCTCAAAATCAGTTAAGTGTCTTAAAGGGGAAAGGCTTCAGCTCACTCACCATGTTCAATAGCATTCACGCGCCGATTCGTTATCTTAATGGCTTCATCCAGCGTAACAAATGAAGTCTATGACGAAGTGAGATTAAATACAAAACCAAATGAGAGTCAGTATTTTTACCATCCAACGAGAGTAGATGGCTTCAGGGAGCCAAGCAGGCTTGCTTTAAAGGCTAAATTCTGCCCTAGTGCAAACAGGTGCATTCTCATGGACATCAGGTCTGTACGCTGTGACTAAATATTTGCTGTAACTAACCTAGTGTTATATGTGCCAGTAACCCAAAGGGGGACATTTACTAGCCAGGCATCTTAAGAGTTCAAAAGAACAGAAGAAACCTGACCACCAAAAGACCCTGCAGAGCTATACTTGTGAATAGCTAAAGCAGCCATTCAGTCTTCTTCTCACACATTTTCAGGCAGAGAGGCTGCAGAGGACCAAGAGGATCCAGAGGAGAGATTAACATGCAGTCAGTGTCTGTGCCTGCCAGCAACAGTTATGGACGTGGGAGAGGCAGAGTAGAAAAAGGGAAGAAGCTCAAGACCCTGAGAGCAGATGGAAAAAGAATTGCAGTATAATGGGAACACTGCAGCCCTTTGATCTCCACACACACAGCTCTGAGATCAAGGGGTTACTACATCCTTCGCCACGATTGTCTATCGAACAATTTAGAGTAACCAGAACCCCTTTAGTTCATCTTCTGCTCCCACCTACCTGGAGTGAGGCCAGTTCTACAAGCAGCTCCACTGCTTTGGCATAGTTCCTCTTCAGTTTTGCCAGCTGCTCCCCACCTCTAGCTAAGCCAGTCAACTCGTAACCTGAAATAACCCATCAAACAGTAGTGGTATTAGCAAGAATGAAGCCTTGCAATGAAATTGCCAGAGCACCACAAGTACAGGGATGCTTATGGGACAGCTAATGGGACGCTGAATCCTTCACCTCTCAGTCAGCAGTTCTAATCTAGAGAACAGTAATAGTTACTGACCATCATTACTGTTGGATGGCTGTTCAGTGGTCTACAAAGTCTGCTAATCCCACCTACTCACTCACAGTCCGGTGTCTACACATCAGGAGCAGCCTCCTATTAGCAATTTCAGCATACAGACTAAAGATTGTGACAACCGAAGCTACACTCTCCTCTGGCCCCGAAGACAACTCCAGCAGGTCAGTGTTGGCAAAACACAGAGAAAGCTGGCACTATCAGTTCCTGTGCTGTCAGGGTTTCACTGATAAAGGGTTTCCAGGACACCCAGATATTTTTCACAAACACCTGAACACAAAACATTCATTTTGTACTTACTGTCCCCTCCTTCTTGGTAATGCTCAAACACTGGTAAGGTTACACCTGTTCAAGACACACAAGAGTTTGTGTAAGAATCACTGAATGTTTTATTTGGTACTCAGACTACAGTATTATTCTTTTTACAAAGGCAGAACACGCTATAGCTAATGTTATTTCAATTATAGCATCTTCCTTCTCCCATAATTGCTCCTAGCATTAAATGCTTTGGTAGATGAAGCTCCCCATGCTCCCTCAGCTAGAAGTCAATTTAAGCCAAGTTGGTGTGTTTTTTTTTTTTTTTTAGACACTTTCATATGAAAAGTCATGATTTTTCTCTTTAGCTTCCAGTCAGAAATTGTGAGCACAGATAATTCAAATGACTGAAAACAAATTGCAAACTTGTATTATTTTTAGATCTCACTGAGACTCAAACATACAGCTCCGTTTGAAGAAAAATCTGTCTAGTAGTTCTAAAGACAACCATTTAAATTTAAGAATTTTGGGTTGTAGTAGAATTTGTCCTACAGGAGCCTCCAGAGGCCCTAGAGACCCCATTGTGTTAGGCACCACACAAACATAAAATGATTTCTGATCCAAAGAGCAGACAATATAAGTACAAATGAAACAGGTGAACACAACAGTGAGATTATAAGCAGTGTCCATAGCACATGACTAGAAGAATGGGTCTTAAAAACACAAGTCCCAGATGTTGCATTAGAAATTCACGTATGTAGATTCAGTTTGATATTATTTTGTTATGTTGATAAAAAGTGAGCCATTTTTTAAGCCTTATGTTCTCACACCCCTTGTGAATGTTTATTAATGTTAATAAATACAACTATTTTGTTTCACCAAATCTATATACTTACTTGTCTGTGCTTAATATAAAATAACTGAATTTGATTTACTTTCTAAAAAACCTGGCATGTCTCACACCTCCAGAAAGGGCATCTTGCACCCCCACAGTGTGCGTGCACCCCAACTTAAGAATCACTGTTTTAAGGTATGCGCTGATCATTCAACTTGATAATGTTTCCTGACTGTGGCAATTTTTCAGTTAAATAATGTAATTTGTTAGCACTTTGCAAGGAATTTTCTGACATGACCATGTATCTTTAGAATCCAGCACACATCCACCCCACCCCAATAGTTATTCACTGAATGACTGTCAAAGTTGACCAGACAGCAGTTTATGTATTCTCACTTCATTTAGGAACTGGATTTATAGAGATCTTTCTTCCCTTTCTGAAGGCAAAATCCTGCATTTGGGGTGCAGCTGGTTGTTGTATTATGTTTGTATGTGCACCACTTCACAACTGAGGATGTTCTGAGACATCTGGATGGTTTAGGAGGGATAAAATATAAGTTCGTGAATAAGAGTATTATTTACTCCTTCACATAACATAAGAACCAGGGGTCCCTCAATGAAACTAACAGGCCGAAAGTTTAAAATAAACAAAAAAAATATTTCTTCACACAGTGCACAGTTAATTCATGAAACTCATTGCCATGGGATGTTGAGAAAGCCAAAAGTACATGGAAGATGGCTACTAGGTCCACAAATGGCTAAGATAGTCAGGAACACAATCCCATCCTGTGGGTGTGTCTCAACCTCCAAATGTCAGAAGTTGGGACTGGACGACAGGGAATGGAAATTGCCCTATATTGTTCATTCCCTCCGAAGCATCTGGCACTGGCCCCTGTGAGAAAACAGGATATTGGGCTACATGGACCATTGGTCTGACCCAGTATGGTCATTCTTATGTTTGTAATGGAATACAGCACCAGAAACAGCCAATGAGATTTTAAGGGTTGTATACAGAAGCATGTTGCAAAACAACCTGGTGATAAATCCTTTGTACAGGCTATGAGATACTAAAAATATGCTCATAAGTTAGAGGAAGCATAGAGAAGAGGAGCAAAAATTAGGTGGTTTGAGAAACTGATCTTAGAAACATGAAAGATTCTATGTAATATGTGTAGTTGGGTTAAGTGATATCTGAGGGGAATATAGTTCACAAGTATTTGAAAGAAACTGTTCAATGTGGTCTAGGTTGTAAAACGAGGAACAACAGCATGAAATCAAAGAAAAGTTAGAGCTGCATATACTAAAAAGCTTCCACACAGGAGATATCTACTAGAATATGGTGTAGCTGGTCTGAAGGAAGCAGCAGAAGCCCAACTGCTTGGGACATTAAAACTGGACTTGACAAAGTTCTGAAGAATATGCTGCAGTGGAAACCCATACCTGGCACCTGCAAAAGTGGACTAAATAACTGAATCCAAGGCCATCCTCCCCCGACTGCAAAATTTCTTATTTTAACAATTATGGAGACCAAATGAATTTGTAGTCCACAACGTTCTTATTTTCACTTGCAAGTGTCCCTAGTAATAAGAGGAGGAGGAGAGAAGAAAAATGCAGAAGAGGAGACATACATTCTGTTTAAAACCATCTGTGTATTTTCCAGCAAACAAATAGGCCTGTGACGTACTTGTACTTTGCTAAAATGAGGAGATAGTCACCTGCTACGTTGTCTTTCTTAGCTCTGATCTTGACTTGAGCTTTGTTCACATTCTGGATCACAGTGGTACTGAAGAGAAGAAAATGCACCTTAATTAGGTAAAATCAAATCATGAATTCATCATTGCGTGCAAGTATTAAGCAGCAGTGAAACTGCTTCGAGAATTCATGGAACAAGTCTCCAGCTCTGGCATGGAGTTTTCTGAAGTTTAGCTCACCCACACTAGCAGAAATCAAAAGCTAACACAAGAGAGCTATGAAATTAAGAGCAGAGACTGCACCTGTTCATAAATGTAAAGAGGCTAAGTATCTAGAATGCACACTGGGCCCCTCAAGGCTCTTTCCAACCTCAAATCAATGCCAGAAAAGTTATTTATCTGGCAGAAAAATCACACAAATATTCTAGTAATAATTATGGCTCTAATTTACACAAGAGTCCATAAAAACCTGAAATCTGGACCAAGGTTCCAGCATTAGGTTGGATTTTGTGTGATTGTACATAGAATCACAGGACTGGACAGGACTTCAAGAGGTTATCAAGTCCAGTCCCCTGCACTCATGGCAGAACAAATATCACCAAGACCATTCTTGAGAGATGTTTGTCCTACCCACTCAAAAAATCCCTATCATTGGAGATTCCACAACTTTATTCCAGTGCTTAGCCACCCTGACAGTTAAGGGGACAGTGTGTGTGTGTGGAGTGAGTGGGGGGGGGTAAATACTGGATTGCCCTTAAATTCAAAAAATGATCTTAGGCATAAAAAGGTTGGAGACCACTGCTCTAGACAGTCATGAGCATGGTGGATCTCCCTGGGAGTTACTGAGGGAAGGTGATGAAACCATGGAAGAGGAGAATCTACTGCTACAACTCAGCAATATAGAGCAAAAGGGAAAATTAGACCAGCCTTCTGTTACAATTTCCTGTTTCCCTTCACTTTAAATTCCAAGCTGCAGAAGCAAGCACTGGCTCACCTAGGATTTACATTTTTACTTGCACTTAGAAGCAGCGTTCATCTACCAGCTGATGTGCTTGTCTGACTTCCAAAGTGATGAATATTTCCTCAGCGCAAACTGTTTCTCTCCTTTTGCCCACCTCCTGCTCCCCCCTTGATCGATGGTACCAAATTTATCATGAGACTGCCTTTCCCTTTCCCAGCCTCTACTACAGAGCTTTCCTTTCTTCCACTCTTCTCTTAAAAGTGGAACCAACAGCCTGCTGGTCGTCCTCTCTTCCTGGGAAAGGAAAGGAAAGGGATTCGCCATGATGCAGTACAGTACAAATAAGTGTCCTCACCTGAAGTCTCCAGCTGTGAATTTTGCCTCAGCAAGTGAGAATGCAGCTTCTCTCATCACCTCACCCATTAACATCTTAGTCTATAAAGAGAATAGAGATGCAATTTTAAAACTTAAAAATCACTCAACCTACAGCTGAAAAGCAGTCACGTCACCGTGCGACATTAACTGTTGGCAGCTATTTGCTGTACCTAGTTAAAGAAAGGAAGACGAATCCCATGTCCCTGAAGTTTCCCAACTGTGGGTCACATCCACCAAGGAAGCAGCACAAAACTAAAATGGAAAGGTGACTCTTTATATCTTTAGGATGGATACACAATGCAAGACTGCTTATGGCATGTCCCTGTAAGGCCACCCTATTATTGTAAATAGAGAATCCTAGGATTTAACATGGTAGTGAAAATGGGCACAGCACAAGAGGGCCCCAACAGCTTCTTAACGTGGTTCAGCTGAACTGCTGGAAAATCTGTTTTTTCCAAGTCTTCTCAGCGCAGATAAGACTTAAGCATTTCTAGCCCAAACAGTTCCAAAAACTATCAAAGCCAAAAATTTGAGTATAAGCCAGTGCACTGCTGACCTGATACAACACTTCTGAGGCCTGATCTACACTATGAAATGGAAATATTGTGAACCATGGATGTCAGCAGCGATTGTAGCTAATGCAATGCTGAACACAGGTCAGTTATAAGAGTAGACAAACAATCCACGTTCAGCATCATTACACCTGACCATGGTTAAATCTTGGGTTTGCTCCTACTGCTGCAGAGTGCGCATAAACCCACATTAAACTCTGCCTTTACAGAAAAAGGAGAAAATCAAGATGGATAGAGCTTCCTGTCCCTACTTAGCAGATTAACCATGCAGCTGATACTTATGGTCTACAGCATCCTCCCCAAGCCAGACAGAGTGAAGGAAGCAGGTTAAAGTCATTCTCATGAAATTTAACACCATCAAGACTGGCCATTTTTCTAAAATTCAGGAAAGCCAATAGGAAGCTCTGGCTATAAAAGGAAGCAGGGTTTATGGCTGACTGGAGAAGGAACAAGAGGGGTTTAAACTCCTAAACAGAGTCTTGGACTCCTTTTTCTGATACAAAAACTAAAACCACTTCAGTGTGTTGACCAGACTGCAGGTTAACTGCAAAACTGCACCAAATTCTAACTTATGATCTCACTTTCACAATGGAAGCATTATGGAAATGCATGGTTTATAGAACATAGATCATTTCCTAAAAGAGCAAGGCAGACATGATAGAAACTGAATTTACCTACCTCAATGATTTTCTTTAGTATCTGTCGGAATCGAAGAGTCAGAGCATCAGATTTTTTCTTTAAGAGGTTACGACCTGTCTGGGCCCCTTTCAAACGAGCCTTCATGATGGTCTGAGCCCTATTAAGCAGGGAAAGAGATACAGATTTTTTCTATTACCTAGAAGGATCAGGAGAAAGTAAAATCATTTCTGACACGGAAAACGGCAGATGTTCAGAAGTATTTGAAGACATGTTAGTCATCTCGGTCTCCTTGACCAAAAGCAGCCGCTTGGTGTGGTTCATTTTCTCATTTGTAAACCTGGGAATTTTACTTACCTGTCTCAACGGCAGGTTAGTGTTTCTAAAGCTGAAGATCTCAACAGGCTGACAAGTGCTGCACATGGACACTGTTATTCAAACCATTCCTTAATGCGTGGCTTTGAGCAATCAAAATTCTTTAGAATGCAACTTCTCTAGAGCCATTCAATAGGAACCAAAACTAGCCCATTGTCATCCTGAGGACATTTGTTCTACTTTCTAATATTCTGGTTTCTGATGCTTCTCAAATGCCAGCAAACACCATACAAAGGCAACTAATTCTTCATGAGACTTTAGTCTGTCTATTGAAACCAATGAGAACTGGCTTTTCTAAAGTGTCTCAAGTACTTTTTTAAAAAAAAATAGCAACAGGCAAAATGACTCAGCAGCCAGACTTTCTGGACAGTGTTTGCTCTTTACCAAAGGAGAGTGTGAGCTGCTGCTGAACATGGGGTTATTCCCTATCCTTAGAAATCTTGTGGGAGATATCCAGTCAGTGGAGGCAGGTAGAAGTGATCCTAATTTGCAAATATTGCCCTCTGAATGGTTCAGATTGAGTTTTAAACTCAGTCCTGCGGAAGACTTGAGAACTGAAACAAGGTCACGGGTTCCGTTTCCATCGCTGTCATAAGCTGTGTCTTCACTACAGAGTTAGTACCTCTGGAGTTATCCTTGCTGAAGCAAGAGGGGCTGCACCATGAAACGCTTGAGCTACTCAGAATGGTTGCATTAGCAGCTGACAAGTTGTGCTAACTGGGCTATAGTGTAGCCCAGTGTTTCTCAAATGTGGCCACCAGAGGCTTTTCTTGTGACCACAGTCTCTTGGGCAGTGATGGGGGTGCGGAAGCTAAGCAGCAACCCCTCCCCTTCCCTGCTGTTCCTGGATACAACACCTTGATGTTGGCTCCTAGGGCTGCAAGCAGGGGTTGGGCCCTTCCCCCTCAAGACAGTTGGGCACAACACTGGAGGAGCAGGCAGACAGCGACTTCCCCAGCTTCCCAGGGGCGGTGGGGCTCAGGCTTTGGTCTTCACTTCTGGGGTGGCGGGGCTTCAGGCTCCAGCTGCACAGCAGCAGGCCCCGGGCTGTGCAGCTTCAGGCTCTGTCCACATGCCCCAGCCACAGGGCTCTGGACCCCCACTATTCCAGTACCCCTGGCCCCTGCTGCCCACCCCAATCTCCCATCCAGGGCTTAATTTGTCCCCAGGCTTGCTGGGGCTGAGTAAGTTCGCTGTGAACAGGGATATTAACAAACATACAAGTATCACTGTTCACAACAGACTTACTAGCTAGCAATAAATTACAACGATTTGGACATGTGCATATTTATTTGTTTTTCCTAAAGCTAATTAAGTATTTTAGAAAGAAGGAAAAAAAGCATGAGAGCGGCCACCAGCAAGAGTAGGTGGTTACACTCTGAGGCCATCACAAAATTTGTCCTGAGAACTTCTGGCCTAGCCTATATACAGAGAGAGCGTGTTAACACTAGCATGCGAGTTCTGACTTGAATTAACTTAGGAAGTCTGTGGGCTTGCCTTCACTGCAGAGTGACCTTGGAAAAACACTTAGGCCATGTCTACACTAGAGACCTTAGATCTGCACAGCTTTAAGATCGCTTCTGTAGCTGCTCTCTGCTGACAGGAAAGAACTCACCCATTGACACAATTAAACCACCCCCAACATGGCAGTAGCTATGTTGATGGGAGATCTCCCACCGACATAGCGCTGTGCACACTACCCCTTATGCCAGCTAAACTTATATTGCTCAGAGGGGTGGGGAGTTCACACCCTTGAGCGACACAAATCTTGCCAACAGTGGTAGTGTAGACATGGCCTTAATCGCCATTTACCTCAGTGCCACATCTCGAAAGTAAGAAATAACACTTCTCTACCTCACAGGGATGTTGGGGCAATAAATTCATTCATGTCTATGAGACACTGACATGCCACAGCAACATGGGCCATATAAATTCCTAAAGAGACAAGAACTCTACTCGCACTGAAACTTTGAATGTTCACAGTAAATTGTAATTTAAAGGAATAAAAACGAAACCTGTTTTTTAGAAGACCTGGATGCCTGGAATTTCACATAGGTTCAGAATTTTCACAGCCATGCCCCAACTGGATTTTTCTGAAGTCTAGCTATCAAAGGCTGGCTTATGTTCTAGTCCAAGCAAGATTTAGCAGACTCTATGTGTGCATTAAACACTGTCATGTTTACTATCAAGAAAAAGCCAGAACAACTAGAACAAAAAACTTCACCAAACATCTTTGATGTAGAAAAGATTTATGCCAATAAGAAACTTTACTAATAACAAGATGGAGTAAAGAATCAGAGAGGCAGCCATGTTAGTCTGGATTTGCAGACGCGACAAAGAATCCTGTGGCACCTTAACTATTGTTCGTCTTTAAGATGGAGTAAGAAATTCTGTTCAACTGAGGAGAAGACAGAGATTAGAGGCAGGGTTTCTCTCTTTATTTATTAACATAAGTTGCTTTGAGTTTACTTCTCTGCTGAAACCCCCCCAATCAAGTCATCTCTCATCATTCTCAGAGAGAGAGAAAGAGAGAGAGAGAGAGAGCGCTCAAACTAAGCTATAAATCTCAGGATGAAATATTATTCTAGATAACTGTGAAGACTTCAAAAGTGCTTTCCCTCCTGCCTCCCCAACAGGAAAAAAAAAAAAAAATCACCTACATAATAGGCTCCCTACAAAAGTCATGGAAGATCCATCACTTGGGACATTTAAAATTTAACTGAACAAGAGCATTAGTGAACAAAGTGAAGAGGACAATTCAGTAGCAGCAACCAGATAACCTAATAGATTATTTGCCTTATCTTCATGTCCAGAATCTACGATGCTGCATTTCTGTGAATGAAGCTTGAACAAATGAAGCTATGAATTCAAGCTCTGCTTTGCAAGTATAATAATCTTTCTACACAGGATGCATTTAAGCAGAGAAGTCTCCTTTAAGAAGATCTGGAATACAACAGCTATTCAAATTTTTTTTAAAAAAAAAAAGTCAGTTATGCCTCAGTTGTTGTACATGAATACTGCACACTAATTTGTTTAAGGATCTCAGAAGTGCTTTTAAAAAGACAATTCTAGTGTGAGGAAGGTAAATGTTATCCTGTTTTACATAAGGATAAATTGAATCAGAGGAGTGGAGTTCATGCAAGTCAGCAGCAGAGTCAAAAACGAATCCTAAACTCCAGGCTCTCAAATGCCTTCCCAGAGAGTTAACCCTTCTTCCCAGAGTGATTTGTACTCAGAATACTATATGGAAAGATCTTGTGTTCTGCTCTCTGGCTCCTAGGGATTAGTCATGTTTCTCTTTGCATAATGGAACTTCAAAAGAAAACAAATTTTATTAAAATATCCCTAGTTCAGAATTGGTCATATTCCTCAGGAATTATGTTGGAGATACACACCTATTCTAAACCTGGGGATTCTCTGAATCCCCATTTGCAGAATGTTTAGTGATCTGTGCTTCAGGAGTGACAAGCAATAGAAAATGGAGATATCTAGACAAACAGTCAATGAACCTTTTGGGACCACATACACCACACAGCTGTTCTCAACTTCAACAAAGAGGCATAGGCAGAGACTGCTAACTTACTTAGATCAAGATGGACTATAATGCACTGGGACCCATGTGCAAATTAAAGTTGACAGCAGCAGCCATTAGCAGAATTTTATACAAGACTACGAATGACCCTCTCCTGCTCATGGCCAAGTTTGGTTGCTGCTATCCTGGAAATCTGAACAGTTTTTGAACAGAAACATTAAAAGAGAGCAGTTTCATAACTCAAACTCAAGTGTCTCATTCTGCTGTAATGATGGCCAATTTTCCATGCTTTGTCAAAGACATCTGACTACATGACAAATCATTTGCTGTCAACACCTGGAAAATTACAGAGAATAGGAATTATACTCTATTTAGTTGACTTCCCTTGTCAACACAATTAGCTGTGAACCCAACATATCCCACTTGCAGTAGTTTCAATATCTGGGATGTTAATTTCTATCTGAAATTAAAGGAAAAACAGCATTTCAGTGAATCTCCCTGTGGCAGGGAAGGGGTAAAAACCCCTGAAATGCCCTGCCTCTGCAGTTTAAACCCTGCTTCCTAGCAGGAGGCCAGGAGCAGGAGCCACTGGTATTGGGCAGGGGAGCCCAGTTGTCAGCCCTAATAAGCCTAGGCTTGTAGGCTTAGCCAGGGCTGAGTGACTACAGCTGGGGCAGGAAGCTGACCTGGCTACAAAAGCCCTAATTCAGGGGCAGTTGAAGGAGGGCCAGGCAGGGAAGAGGAGGCAGTAGTGCTGTCTCCTGGCTGTGTGCAAGGCAGCTCGAGGCCTGTGAACTAAGGCAGTGAGGTAACTGACTGGGGGAGTACTGTTTTGTCACTTGGAAACCATGAGGGAGCACTGTGAATAAAGGACACCTGGGAAACACTGAAGCTTGGTGTTAAGACCTTTATTGAGAAACAGAGGAACACAGGGCTGCCTGGACTCTGTGACAGTCCCCATTCTCAGCTATATATCAAAGACTGTAAATGTCAAGGTTTACCTTCATACATGGCTTTTCTTAACACCAAGCACAGAGTTTTCCCTCCAACACAGGCCTCATTTTCCAATTTACATAAAGCTAGCCTCTTTCAAGTAAAAGCAAAATCAATTCATGTTTTTTCCTGTCCTGCATCCAGTTCTTTATCAGTTTTACATATAGAAGCTTAAGCCATCTCTAGACTGCAGTCTCTGATAAGCTGTGATTTGTGACAGACATAGCTATGCTGTCAAGAATCCTTAGTGTGAATACAATTATACTGGAAAAATTACACTTTAGTGCAGAATAGTGTTTTACCTATGCCAGGCAGAGCACTCCTAGCATAGACTTGGTCTCAATTGCCAGTTGTATGGTCACTGAATTTGAGGTGTCTTGATTGCCTCATTATGAGTCTCAATCCAAAGATGGTTTCTCCAGGAAGAATTGATCTAGTTTCACAACTCAGTCTCCATACTCATCCTTCCCCAAATACAAAGATTTCCTGATTTTGCTCATGCTGCTTAAGATGTGACCTCTCTGTTTATGAAGTCTATCATTTTTGTTGTATGTTTAACACAGGGATCGGCAAACTATGTCCCGCAGGACCATCCTGCCTGGCTCCTGAGCTCTCGGCTGGGGAGGCTAGCCCGTCCCCTCTCCCCTACAGCCACACTGACAGCGCTCTGGGGGGCAGAGCCACACACTCCTGCAGGGCAATGAGTCTGGTTCCAGCCAGGCTGCGCGGCTGCCAGACATGCTGCTCTGAGCGGCATGGTAAGGAGGCCAGGAGGTTGGATAAGGGGCAGAGAGTCTGGGTGGGCCCTGTCAGAGGGCAGGGTGTGGACAGGGGTTGGGGCACTCAGGGGACAAGGAACAGGGGGATTTAGGGAGTTGGGTCCCAGAGGGTGGTTAGGTTCAGGGGCTCTCTGGAGGGTGCAGTTGGGACAAGGAGCAAGGGGGGTTGGAGATTCTGAGGGGGGCAGTTAGGTGGTGGGGCCAGGTTGTTTGGGGAGGCACAAGCATTCCTTACCCAGCCCTCCATACAATTTTGCAACCCTGATGTGGCCCTTGGGCCAAAAAGTTTGCCTACACCTGACTTAACAGAAAAATGTGTGCAGAGACCAACCCAGTACATTATGTAATGGACTTTTTTTTCCCTTTAATTTTAAAGATTTTTTATATTTTTAAAAAGGGATTGCCATAAAAAAAGGGAATAAAATGGAAGATCTCAATGTGGCCCAAGCTTTTCACCCCCAGAAAACTGCTGGTTCTGAGGATTCCCTTTCTTTATGGTTGTAGCATTCAGAGGAATTTGTACTGCTCATTAAAAACACTACCAACAAGTAAGCTACTTGAATCTCTTGTCATAAGGAGATAAAGGGAAGTTATGTGACTTATGACATTGCAAAGCGTCTCTGTAAGAGATGGGGAACTACAGACAGCCGCACTGGCCATATGATCATCTCCTGAAACAGTTTTCATAAAAGTAACAAAAGATACTCCATCACTAGCAATTTTTTAAATCATAGGAATGGCCGTACTGGGTCAGACCCATGGTCCATCTAGCCCAGTATCCTGTCTGCTGACAGCAGCTAGGGCTAGATGCTTCAGAAAAAGTGAACAGAACAGGGAAATTATCATATGATCCATCCTGTCATCCAGTCCCAGCTTCTCGCACCCAGAGACTGAAGGACATCCGATGTACTGGGGCTGCACTCTCAACCATTTTTTGAACCCAGTTATAATTTTGGCCTTAATGATGGAGTTTTGTAAGAGACGAATATAGTAGTACAAGACAGAGTCCCATTTGCTTGTAAGTTCCTCAATGATACCCAGCTGAACAGATTCATAAAAAAAAGATTGCAAATGCACTGAAGATACTTGGAGGAAATGCTATTGACAAAAAATGGAGTAGATGTAATTTATGTTGCTACAACTATTGCTGTCCAGACAGCAAGCTATTGTATGCCACAGGGTTCTCCACCTGATGCGCTTAAGGATGAGAGGTTTCAGTATCGGACTGAAAACTACAGGAATGTTTTAGCAGAATTTGACATCTATAGGAGTAGGCAAGATCTCACTTCAAAAGCTTCAGCTCAGGGTTTCACTTCAAAACCTTCAGCACAGGTATTTGTGAGTTTCAATTTCTGCAGGAAATCAATTCCTTGCAGCAGTTCAGACATACCTGGACAAGGCTGAAGTTTTAATAAATATGGAGTAGGCAGCTCACCAGCCAAGTCAAATGTTACAAGCTATCATGGTTGTCACAAACCCCTTCCTCGTTGTGCACTTTTCCTAATAAATACAGGGAGCCACGTTCCAGCTGCCCTGTTCGACCAAGTCCGATGTAATCAAGATTAGATGCTTTTTCTAAAAGACAATTCCTGTCTGAATCAGAGCGTGACACAGGGAAGTCCTAGCCCGGTTTACACGGAAGGTCAGGTCAGACGATCACAACGGTCGGAACCGGAGCATGACGAAGCAGGGACGAGTCACACACCGCGCGTTGCAGCCCCTGCACCCAGACAACAAAACCCCAAATTTGAAGAATCCCCAACCCTGGCTGCAGAGTCTGGGCCGTTCCCGGGGGAGCCCGTAGGCTCCCCCCGGATACACAGCTCCGAGCAGGGGCCCTGATGCTCGCTGACTGGAGCGTAGGTACCACCGTGAGGCCACCCGCCCGCTCGCTCCCCAGTCACTGCGCCAGCCCCGGAGCTGCCTCTGCCCGCGACGCCGCGCCAGAGCCCCCGACCCAAGGGGCAGGAGGGGAGCCCGGCAGATGCCGCCCGAGCGGGTCACTCACATCCGCGAAGGGAAAATCTCGATCCGGTCCTTGCCCGACATCCTGACCGCAGGGAAGGGCGCTCGCGACCCACTACCGCCTCCGCTGCCACCCGGCTCGGTCACGTGTGACACCACGAACGGTAATCAAGGGCGGACCGGACTCCACTTCCGCTTCCCCCCGCTGACTCCGCCCCCAGCGCCCCGACGCCAGGCGCAAAGAACACGGCGGAACTAACACCCGGATGTTGAGCCTTTTCCGCTTCCGTCGCTTCTTTATGTCGCGACTTGACGCAGTAAAACAACGCGCGCCTGTCGGGGCAGTGATAGTCACGTGCCCTTCACTCGCCGCAGCGCCACCGTGTGACAGAAAGGAAAATGCATGACTTGTTCCTAGGCCGGTTTGTACCGCCGGGAGGTCCTCGACTCTATGATTTCTGCGACTTCTTGCGGGCGGGCGTCCCTTTCAGAAGCCCCGCCTTCCACGGGGTTTGGAACTTCCTGAGCCGGTCTGTGCTTCCCGAAGATCTCGCACTCTATGATGGGTCCTCCAGGGTCCCTCTATCCCACCCGGCGGCCGCGGAAACTCTATGATGAGACGTATGAGATTTCGCGCGTGCACTGTAGGTCGCACGCGCGGTGTGAGATGGGAAGGGGCGGGTTCGCGCCTGCGCAGTGAGGTGGAGGCCGGGTGCACGCTGAGGCGGACAGGGAGGAACTAAACCGAGGCCCCGGGAGCAGGGCCGGACCTGAATACCGAGCAGGTAACGCGATCGCCGGAGCCCCTCCCCCCCAGGGTGTCCCCCGTGGCCGGGCCCAACTCGCGGGGCTGGCGGCGACACTGCGTCGTCCGGGACGAACAGGCCGGGGGCGGCCCAGCCAGAGCCGGCGTGCGGGGCGCCGTGACGGGGGAAGCGGCTGCCAGGAGCCCCCTCCGCGCCGAGCTCCCCGCTGCCTCCGGCCTCTGTCCCGAGCGCGCCGGCGGCGCTGGCTCCTCCGTAGGCCGCTGTCGGGGCTGGCGGCGGGGCACGAGTCCCGCTGCCGGTTTCTTTGCGCCGCTGCTGTGGGGGGCGTTGGTGTCGCTGCGCGAGATCCCCGAGCGCGTTATGGGGGGTTTCAAGGTAAATGTTCCGCCAGATGAAGCTGCCTCCCAGCTTCCGGCCCTTCCTTCGCCTGGCCCCGGATCTTCTTGTCCGGTGACCCTCTGCTGGCTTGTTCCTGTACCCGTGTGTCCCCTTCCCAAGGGAGGGTGCGAGTGGCAGTATAGTCACTCATAGCCACGGGGACCTGAGCCCATGGGCAGCTTTTAAGATCCGGACCAAAGCTTTGTACTGACAGTTGAAGCAGAGTGGGAGTTAGTGGATACAAACATAGGGCCGGTGCACTCACAGACCCTTGGCCTGCTGCATTCTGCGTGGTGTGGAGCCTCTTCATTAAATATTCAGCCCAAACACTGAGTTTTGGTAATTTAGTTTAGAAGTGACAAACATGTAGCTCTTCATACAGGAAGAAGGAGCAAAGTTTCCTAGCAAGCTAGAGGTAGTAGAAGGCATTTTATTTTCCAGTGATGCCATCTAATCACTTAGGTGTATTGAGGATTCTAGGGAGGTCTTGGTGCTTTGCTCCATGTTGATGATGATTGCCTTCAAGGGAAGGAGAGGAAAGTCCGAGCTGGTTCTTGGTATTTCCATCTTTGATAGCATCGCCTTGCCTTACTTAGGCTTTGGTTGAGCCAGCTGTTCTTTGTCTAGGGCCTCATCGGATCTGGGCCAAGTATATATCAGTACAGAGGATGACATTCCTTTGGATCCTTGTATCAGAGGGGTAGCCATGTTAGTCTGGATCTGCAAAAGTGACAAAGAGTCTTATAGCACCGTATAGACTAACAGATCTTAAGGATCATGAGCTTTCGTGGACTAAGACCCGCTTCATCAGATGAAGAAGTGGGTCTTAGTCCACGAAAGCTTATGATCCCTAAGATCTGTTAATCTATAAGGTGCTACAAGACTCTTTGTCGCTTTGGATCGTTGTGCTCACACCCCTCTCCTCTCCCCCAAAAAAGTGCCCATTTTGAGATGTTTTTGGAGACTCTTTCCAAAGACTCTGCACTGAGCCTGGAGTGTTCCCCGTAGGACACGGAGATGCCGTACATTGTCCAGAATCCTTCTCCTTGACCTGTAATGCAAAACCTTAATTCCAGCCTCCTACTTTCCTCACACCATTTTGTGTGTTGCCCAGTAGCCAATCTAGATGTTTTCCCTGCATATATGCTAGTGTTATTAAAGTCTTAGTTACAATTTTTGTGTCACTTTGTGACTAAGGTGAATGCAGAGGGAATAGTTTGTATCTCTCTCCTTTTGAACTTCCCTATCTGTCGTGAGGTATGGCGTTTCATGGATAATGTGATGCCTGGGTGACCAGCTCAGGGCAGACGTCCTCTTTAACATGGTAATTCCTTACTTGCAAGGTTTTGGGTGGTTGGACAGCTTGTGCCCTGGCACAACCTTAATTGGTTTTTAATGGTCTTGTTTTTCATATTATTCTCCAAACATAATTTTTTTAATGGAAGAGCCAAAACCTTTTTGGTTGGATATTTCCTGGTAATTGATGACTAGATAGGTAAAGGGCTTGATGTAGTTTAATATTAAAGTTGTTGTTAATCTGTAAAGCTTAATGAGTACTACTAATACTTAAACGTAAGTTCTACATATCAAAATTTATGAAATCATGAGCTAGTTGATGCACAATTTCAAATTGTGGACAAACAGGCAAGCATTTTTCTTCATCTTCCACCTGCAGCTGAAATCTCAATTTTTGCCCTAATAGTGGATTAGTTGTGGCCAGTGCAGTAAAGTGAATAATAATCTCTGCTTCTTTTACTCAAATCACAGAATGCCTGGACTAAGCTGTAGATTCTATCAGCATAAATTTCCAGAAGTGGAAGATGTAGTGATGGTCAATGTTCGATCCATTGCTGAAATGGGAGCTTACGTCAGCCTACTGGAATATAACAACATTGAAGGCATGATTCTTCTTAGTGAACTATCCAGGAGACGTATCCGCTCCATAAATAAACTCATCCGCATAGGCAGGAATGAGTGTGTTGTGGTCATAAGGGTCGACAAAGAGAAAGGTATGTTGGGAAAGTAGGTGGAATGACACTTAAGATTGTAATTGTAAAAAGCAGTGCTGTTAAACCTGTGACCCTATCTCAGGGGTGGGCAAACTTTTTGACCCGAGGGCCACATCGGGTTTGCAAAATTATATGGAGGACCAGATAGGGAAGGCTCCGCCCCCAATCCGGCCCTCTCTCACTTCCGCCCCCTGACTGCCCCCTCAGAATCCCGGACTCCTCCAACCACCCTGACCTTGTCCCCTGACTGCCCCTTCCAGAGACCCCTAACCACCTCCCAGAACCCCACCCGCTACACAATTCCCCTGCTCCCTATCCCCTGACTGCCCTGACCCTATCCACCCTCCCGCCCCCAATCACCACCCCGAAACTCCACCCCCTATCCACCACCACCCCCTGAACCCCCTTACCATAGCTGCTCGGCGTGGCTCCGCGGGAGGGGGGGAGCATCTGGCCCCAGCCCCCAGGGTGCTGCCCGCGTGGCGCAATGCCGCGGGAGGGGGAAGCACGCAGCCATGGCCACAGGAGCGCTGCCCGCATGGCGAGGGGGAGGGGCCGGGGGCAGCCTCCCCGGCCAGGGGACCAGATGGGATGGTCCCGCGGGCTGTAGTTTGCCCACCCAGCCTTATCTACTCTTTGAGTTTGTAATTGGCTTTTTTTTATATACAGTGGCACAAAGTAAGGCCTGGTTCTGCAAGCTGCTGTCCTTGTGAGTTATCCTTACTCAGGCAAATAGTTCTGTTGCCTTTAAAGGGACTGCGTATAGGAGTGAGGAGAAGTTATTTCAAGGAGGATTTGCAGGATCAGGCCTTAAGACTTCTGTGTTCTGACCTTCTAAGTAGTTAATGAAACACACAAGCATCCTCTCTCAGAAATATGAAAATACAGTTGTTTCATTTGCGTAGTCCAAGAGTGGCCAAACTTACTGATGCTCTGAACCGTATCCGACACACTTCAGAAGTTCGAGAGTTGGGGCACACCTGCCAAGGCTTGGGGCTTCAGCCCCACTCCTGCTGAAGCCCAGACAGGCATACCACATGGGGCTGAAGCCCCAAGACACCTCTTCCTCACTGGGTAGAAGCCGCTACTCCACCAGCCTGCTGCAAAGCAGAGGTCCCATGTTCTTTTCTCCCCAGCCCCTCAAGTCTGGTAGGTGGAGAAGGGGAGGATAGGGGCTTCACAAGCTGCACTTCAACTGTAAAAGAGCTGCATGTGATTCATGAGCCACAGTTTGGCCACCCCGGTATAGTCTTTCATCTAAAATGTGTTCCTAAAATACTTACTCAGAATTGACTCTCAGATAACAGCAGAGAGAGAGAAATTGAGGGTTAATAAAGGAGAGGAAACATTTTCAGATAAAATTTTGAAATGAGTTGGAGAGATGATAATCTCCAGTTCTCCTGTCCCAACTTCTAACAGTCAGAGGCTTAGAGATACCCGGAGCATGGGGTTGTGTCCCTGACCATCTTGAATAATACCCATTCATGGACTCATCCTTCATGAGCTTATCTAATTCTTTTTTGAACCCAGTTATACTTCTGGCCTTTACAGCATTGTGTGAAAAAGTACTTTCATTGGGGGTACCCCTGGTTCCTGTGATATGAGAAGGGGTAAATAACACTTCCTTATTCACTTTATCCACACCATTCATGATTTTATAGAGCACTATCATATCCACCGTTCCTTGGTTATCTCTTTCCTAATCTGTTTAATCCCTCCTCCATATGGAAGGATACATGTTCTATACCCTTTACCACTTTTGTTGTCCTTCTCTGTACTTTTTCCAATTCAAATGCATCTTCTTTTTGAGATGGGACAACCAGAATTGCACGCAGTATTCTAGGCATGGGTGTACCATGGATTTATATATTGGCATAACGATATGTTCCAGGTGAGAGAAGCTACACTGAAGGATATGTTTTATCTTTACAGATTTCATCCTCCTTTTAACAAACTCTCTTGGGGTCATCTGTCTCTCTTATTAAACCCTGAGAGGAACTCCTGAGATGGACTAGTTGGGTTGCCATTTGGGCTGCTGCTTAATCAGAAGCAATGAAAGACATGCCCACCTGTAGTAGCTGAGCATGCTGTGTTCTCATTTCTTACATAGATGTGATCAAAGAACTGCAACAGAAATTGAGCCCAGATGTTGGCAATGATACTGTAGAGCCTTACACATCTAAACTACCAGGAATGCCAACTTCAAATGGTTTCTTGTGAAATGCCACCAAAAATATCCCTTTTATTTACTTTTCTGTGTGCCAGCGTCATTGTCACTAAGAATGTGCACCGCTCTTGGAAGAGTAGTGGCTGAAGTAGAGCATAAGGAGAAACTTGTACTGAATTTTGGGGCAAATACTCTTAAAGTTCTGGAAGTTTTGCTTGGCTTGTAACTGATCTCAGTAGCTGA
This sequence comes from Dermatemys mawii, assembly GCA_007922305.1. NCBI lineage: Eukaryota > Metazoa > Chordata > Testudines > Dermatemydidae > Dermatemys > Dermatemys mawii. Next base: position 36,676,007 of record ML677332.1, read on the forward strand.
TAAGTAAGGCATGGAGAGAAGACAAAAGGAGAACCTCAATCCAAAAGCAAAGTATATTGCTACCTTTTTCCTTGAAATAGTAAAAGCTTTCAGATGTGGTGGTGGTGATTGGCATTTGTCACTAATGTAAGCAAAATGTTTGTACTCTGTACACTGAAGTACACTGAAACTGAATCTTTCAAAATGTTTTACCTCCTGTTAGGTTACATTGACTTATCAAAAAGAAGAGTTTCCCCAGAGGAGGCAATCAAATGTGAAGACAAATTCACCAAATCAAAAACTGTAAGTTATCTACATTTTACGTTAGTTTACTGCCTTCCAACCACGTACATTACCAGCTAGCTCCATGCCAAAAAAACCACACAGAGCTGAACTGTTGTGAAAATGAAATGCTGTTCTAGTTCCTGTAACACACTTTAAAATATATGACTGGGGTTTAGACTGGGAGCTGGGACTCCTGGGTTCTGGTTCACCTCTGTCACTGACTGACTCATGTTGTTTGGTATAACACTCTTCGAATGGGTATAAATAATATCACCCTCACACATGTGCAGTATAGGTTAACGTTGTTTAAGCACTTAAAGATACTTAATAATTGCATAGGGTTTAGTATGTAATTGCCCTATAAGATTTCAGGTAGGGAAAATCATATGATGTCAGCACCTTAAAGCTTTCAATTTATGACTCTTTAGAATTGCTGCTTTTTATATGAACATTCTTTATTGTTACTATTTGTATTACAGTAGCACCTGGAGACTCCAACAAAGAGCGGGCTCTGTTGTACAAGCACATAGTAAGGGGGGATAATAGCTGTGCTGAAGAGATTGCAATTTAAATAATAATCTTTACTCAGGTCCTTCATTCCCTCCCTTTTTTGGTTTGTCCTAGGTTTACAGTATCCTTCGCCATGTTGCTGAGGTGTTGGAATACACCAAGGATGAGCAGCTGGAGAGTCTGTTCCAGAGAACTGCCTGGGTATTTGACGACAAGTACAAAAGACCAGGATATGGTGCTTATGATGCATTCAAGCATGCAGTCTCGTAAGGGCACTTTTTTACTCTTACTATTTTCGTTCCATAGCTGAAGACAAGTATTTCTTGAAATAGAACCGTCAAAATTTTCCTCTTAGCCCATTGGACATCTGACAGCGTTTGTCACACACTGGTCAAATAAGTCTCACAATTCCCAATTTTTGTCTGCCACATACTTCTTTTAGATAACATCTGTTTCAGGCAGCACCAATGTGGTGCTCTCGTTTCAAGGATTCTGCTGAATTCACCCTCAAGCGTGTCACTTTGCACAAGCTTGTTTTTTAAAAGTAATTGGCTTTGATATGGAGAATTATTGAGAAACTCTCTGAGTAAGGTGTTTGAACCCAATAGAATGGGTTTACAAGTGCTGCCATTCTGGAGGAAACTTGGCATAATAAAGGAGCCTTAGAGTACTTTTTTCTTTAAGTAAAGGGTTTAGCTTTTGTATCTTTGTCAGTTTCTAGCTCACTTAAATTGAGCTTCTCATTAACTTGTTTTCTTCTATGGTCATTGCTAAGGCCCTCCCAAATTCACAGCCATGAAAAATGCGTCATGAACCATAAAATCTGGTCTTGTGTGTGCTTTTATCCTATATTATACAGATTTCACAGGGGTGACCAATGTGTCTCAAATTGGGGAGCCTAATGCAAAAGGGAGTTGCAGGGGGAGTCCACAGTATTGCTGCCCTTACTTCTGCTCTGCCTTCAGAGCTGGGTGGCCAGAGCGCCTGGCAACTATTGGCTGGGCGCTCAGCTCTGCAGGCAGCAGCGGAGAAGTAAGGGTAACAATTCCATACCATGCCATCCTTACTTCTGCGCTGCTGATGGTGGCGGTTCTGCCTTCAGAGCTGGGGTCTCAGCCAGCAGCCGCCACTCCAGCTGGTCTGCTCTGAAGGGAGTGCCACCACCAGCAGCAGTGCAGAAATATGGGTAGCAGTACCGCAACCCTCCCCCTACAATAACCTCGCAACACTCCCCTCTCCCCACCCCCATACTTTTTGGGTCAGGATCCATATAATTACAGCAACGTGAAATTTCAGATTGAAGTAGCTGAAATCATGAATTTACAATTTTTAAAATCCCATGACTGTGAAATGACCAAAATGCAATGTGAATTTGGTAGGGCACTATATTCGTTGCAAAGCATTTTTTTAATGATTTTCAGGAATTACATAGGCCAGATTGTTCCCTAATGCATCAACTGGATGTTATTTCACTTGTCTCCAAATTAGTTGTTCCCAAGTATATGCCTGTAATACAGAAATACAAAAGTATTGAGACTGATCTGTCTGAAGTAGATGTTGTTTACCTGTAATCTTACAGGTTTGTTAGATTAGACCTTTTCAAATGTATCAATGAGGTTGGCTTATCATGCCTCTAAGGCAGTGTTTTTCAATCTTTTTGGTACCAGGGACCAGCTTGCTGCCTTCTGTATCAGGCATATCTCAGGGACCAGCACTGGTCCATGGACCGGTTGGTGAGAAACACTGATCTAAGGGATTGGAAGCAGAAGCTGTGCATCAGTTGAACTAGTTTGTACTGAAATACAGACCATTCACTTGAAGACTGATTTGTTAAGACATGCAGTTTCTCTTAATAGTGCCTTCACAAAAGGCTCAGTTGGGAAACCAGAATTGGATTTCTCAGAAAATACTTCCCCCCACTTCTTCCTATTCTAAAATACAAAATCTAGATAAGTGTAACTTCAATCTGCCTGTAGGTGGCAGTGACTGGTTAATTCACTCTGTTTTCTTATATCCACCTGGAGCTTTTATTACTGGTTTTTAATCCTCCTTAAATTGTATCTGTATATTGTGTTTTGAGATAACTTCAAGTATTGTCAATTGGCTTAACAAGGCTCTTGGGTGGTATTTAAACATATATCTCCCATGGAGAAAGAGTTTTAGTTTAGTGAAGGGATGTTCACTGATTAATGGCACATCAAGGCACATTGCTCCAAAAGGGACCCCAAAGCTCACTGTCGTACTGTGAAACCAAAACCGGGGTGTGGACCTAGAGCCCTTTATATAACTAGGGCTATTTTGAGGATTAAACCTGGAGAACTCATTACTCAAATCTAATTTTCAGAATTAGGGTTAGGGGAACCCACCCCACAATTTTTTAGAGTTATAAGAAAAAATTGTATCTAAGAAGTCAGTATATGATCATGTAATTTATGTTAACTCTAGCCTTTCCACGTATGTATTAAGATTCCACAAGCAAACAACACTTTCTGATTTTTTTTTAAGAGTTTAAATGTGCAACCAACAAGAAACGTTAAACATTAAACAAGAAACATTAAAACCAAAAGAAGGAACAACAGTTATTGGCATTGCTATGCGCACTAGGTGCAGAAAGCAGTCTCATCAACTTAAGTTTTAAATCTTAACCTTTGCACTGTTCACATGTGTAAACTCAGATTTCGGTTTACATTTTCAAGGCTGAACATATAATCGATTTGATTTTTTTCTCTTCCAATTACCAGAAAGTGATTGGCTATGGCACCATATGTTTCTTGGTGTGTACAAGGACAAATTAACCCTCAAAACAAATACACCATTTACATAATAGCATATCCAAGGCCAGATTTTTAAAGGTATTTAGGCACCTAAAGATGCAGATTGGTGCCTAGGTGCTTTTAAAAATCTCGAGGGGTGCCTATCTGTATCTTTAAGTATCAAAATAACTTAAATCTGCTCCTCCCCAGTGTCTGCTCGTTAAGGGCCTTTTGAGTTTTGTGGAAGTCTTAATTGGAGTAGGTGCAGAATCTGGCTGTAAGTTAGGAGACTGGATATTCAGACTTAACAAGGGCATCATATTCCCCCTTATAAATTCATATTTTTCAGGATATAAACAGTATTACATAAAATCTGGTGGTTCTAGTTTGATCATGTATGCCCTTACACTATATTTCTGTATGTAAAATCAGTAAAGATTGCATCATAAGATAGCAGAGCATAATGTTCAAAATTAAGTCTTGTGCAAAGCATTCTAGTTAATACGTTCTAGGTAGTGATGTTATGGGTGGGACTTGTGTTGCATTTCAGAGAACCATGATTTGTTTTTGGTGTGACTAATCGGGGCTTACAAAGGGAACTATCAGGGCTCCTTAGGCAATAGAGGATGACTTTCTCATTAGAGTGCTCTTATGCAGCAGTGAAATAACAAGGGGGGTCTAATGGGGAAAACTTGTCTGTGAGGAGCTTATCAGTTATTAGTTACATGATTATGTATTTTTATTATTGCCCTAGTCACGAAGCAGGCCCCCATTGTACTAGGTGCTGTACAAAAAGACTGTTCCTGCCCCAAGGAGGTTAAAATCTAAGTGGGCTATGCTTTTTGTTTTAGTCATGTGCTGAATGGCAGCAAAACAGCACTAAAGGGAAATGCTACCACTTATTACACCTCACCCCTGACTAGATCAACAGCATTTGTACCCCAGAGCTGTGGATCTTAAACCATCAACCTCTACTGCCTGAGCTAAAAAGACCTATCTCTGTTAGCCAAGTGTGGTGCAGCTACCACAAGAGGGAGTCAAAGTGCTATCCTGACTGGGTATGGGCTACAGTCTCTTTCATTTATAGAATAGTATTTGCCCCTCACCAAAACATAAAGATATTTGAATAAGCCATTACTTTAAATCTCTGTCGGGGTTTCTCTTTCACATAGCATAGCCTCCTTTGCATAAGGGATGGAGTATGAGTTGGCTACATTTTTCACTACAAAGATTATGTACATTTGATGCCAGACAGAAGTTCTTCCCTCCTTTTGATTAAAATGAGTTTGTCATGCAGTCTTATTTTCTCCACATAACTTGAATGAAAGGCCAAGACAACTGTGCTCCTCCCTTATCAAGAAATATGTCCACAGCAAAGGTATTTTTAAGTGGATGCCTTTATTTCTCTCTGTTGTTTAAATGGTTTCTTAACAAAGCTTCCCCTTTCTCTTTGCACAGCATATCACTTTGACATGATACATAATACTATAGGAGTATTACAACATATTAATATTGCTGCTTGGGTCTCACCATGTCCTCATTTGTACACAATTTATAGATCACTAACACAGTGACTTCTAACATTGCTTTGTTTGACTCAGAGACCCTGCAATTCTGGATGGACTGGATCTGACAGAAGATGAGAGACGTGTGCTGATTGACAACATAAATAGACGTCTGACACCACAGGCAGTCAAAATCCGAGCTGGTGAGTCCTAAATGGGCGATAAGTTGAAAACTAGAGCCGCTATACAGAACACTCAGTCACTGAAATCAAGTTACTACGCACAAAGTAAAATTAAAAATCCAATTTAAAAAATTACTACCTCTTGCTGATAATAATTGAATGAAATTGCTGTTTCAGAATTGGCTATCTTTGAATATAATGCCTTTCAGATTACTGTCCATGTCCTAACTCTAAATCCCGTGATTTTTTTTTTGGAGGAGGGATACTGTGGCTAAGACAGGCTGAAATGACACTGTAATAGTGCATTACCTACTAATCCGGTCTAAGAAACATTGCCTCTCCTCCCTTAAGTATTCCATAGGCTTCTTTCTGATGTTTGAATGTTTTTATTGCTAATTACAGAATCCTCTTCTCTAAAAGCAGCTTCTTGATAAGTAATTCAGTCCATCTCCTTGAACTGGCACAAGACTGATTAAAATATTCATCAGCTGTTATTGATTACACCTTTGAACCTGTCTAGTGATGGTGATTTTAAAACCTCTGTTCACTGCTTCTCCTAGTACCCAAAATGTTAGTTTCTCTGACTGCCTGCTAAGCTCATTGCTGCTTGTTATGTCTTCCCTGACAGGATGAATGAGCCCAGTGTGCTTTGGTAAAAGATTTAATCTGGCTGTTCAGCCATATAATTGAAGAAGCCATAAGCACAGTTATCAACGAAATATAGTGGATAGTTATAAATGTCAGGCTGTCACAAAGGAGTAGAAAATGCCTCTAGTAAAGCATTATAGGGCAATCAGTATTATGTTTTTTATTGTTTAGGTTGGGGTGGAGAGAATAAGCCATGTCTGGGTTTAGGGAAGTGAAGGAGATGGCTCAAAGTGTGAGGGAGTGAAACTGTTTGTGTTAATACCTAAGGCTGTTACTTCCTTGCACCATATGAATTAAAATTAAGATTTTACATAGATGCATATAATTTGGTTTCCAAATCCTGTTTATATTGTGACGGAGTTAGACCAGAAGGGTATAGGAGAGTGCTGGAAGGCAGGTATATCAACCTCAGGATGTGCAGGTCCTTGTTCCCTGGATAGCCAAACAAAGACTACTCCAGGCCAATCAGGAACCTTCTAGAAGGGAGTAGAAACACCTAGCCTGATTGGGACACCTGAAGCCAATCAGGGACTGGCTGAAAGCAGTTAAAAACCTTCCAGTTAGTCAGGTGGGCTGTGGGTGTCGGGAGCTGTGATTGTGCTGTTGGTGAGACTGAGTGGTGGACAATATATCATTCAGAAGGAAGGAGGCACTGATGTAAGGGTGAAGTGGAGTTTGAAGAAGCGGAGACTGCTGTGGGGAAGTAGCCCAGGGAATTGTATTGTGTTTTGTGGATAAAAGTTCAGCCATCTTAGCTGATACTATTAGGGTCCTTGGGCTGGAGCCCGGAGTAGAGGGTGGGCCCGGGCTCCCCCCTTTTTTTCCCACCTTCCATACTGGCCTGTGATGAAGGTAACTCACTAGGCGGTGACTCTTGCCAATTATACTGAGAAAGGGAGGTCATTCTGAGGCCTAGATGAGTTTCTGAAGCCCCTAAATCTGCCAGGAAGCGCAGGACCCACAAGTACAAACTGGGAGCTTTGTCACAATATATTGAATTAAATCCCCAGAACAAAAGCTCTTGACTAGAGTCTCAGAAAATTACTTAGAATGAACATTCCCCCATTTAGTTTCAATAGCCTGTTGTGTTATTTTGACAGTCTACATTGGATTTGAACTCTTTGCCTTGTAAGAAAATAGGGGATTTTCCTGAGGTCAGTCAGAGGCTGACTAAGATGTTTACTTTGTTATCCATATTTAATTGCAACCACTGAAAATGATAGGGTATTGTGAATCACCTGGGTGACAGACTAATCTACAAATGACTGCTTTGTGCAGCAATTGTATACGGATGTAGACATACAAAAACCTTTGGTGACTAATCAGGTAATTAGCAAATACCAGCTTCTTGGTTTTGAGTCCTCCTCAACCAGACAATAACAAAACAAAACATTATAATCATTTCTACTGAAAACTAATAAGATAGTATGAACATTCCCAGTGCTGCGGGGATGCAGCCTCCGACATTAATGTTGACAAAATTTCTTGGGTTTGAGATGACATTTCCTTTAGTTTGAGTTTTTTGACAGTGCTTATATTTTACAGTTGTCTGTTGTCGTCACTATTTTATATTTTAAAGTTGCATCTAAGAATCTTTCACCTTTTGGAAATGCAATTACATGGTTACTGACTTAATTCAGTAGATTCTTTTTTCAATTATTCGGTATCTTACCATTTCAAAGCACACTATAAAGATTAGTAATCATCAAAGAACTTTTCTTAGTTATGTAAGTATTTTCATTATTTTATAGATAGGGAAACTGCAACATACCTGGGCATCCCATTTTCAAAGGTACTGAAGCTGTCCTGAGAGCTGACTAGTTGTGATTAATTTTTTTGTTTTCTTTCAAATAATTGTACAGTGTTCTATAATTGAGGATTTTTGAATATTGTATTATTCTTTGCATTAATTGGGTTTGTCTTTGTCTTAGACATTGAAGTTGCCTGTTATGGTTATGAGGGCATAGATGCAGTGAAAGAAGCTCTGAGAGCTGGTTTGAACTGTTCCACGGAGAACATGCCAATTAAAGTAAGTGACTCTGACCTCTGTCAGGTGGCTGATGCCAAAAAGTAGTTTAGAGTCTTATCAGGGTGCCTGTTTCAGTCTCTTCTCAGCTTCGCAGACAAGTCATTCCTTTGTCTTTGAAGGGACCTTACAAAGTCCATTTTGTTAAATTAGCCTACAGGGATAACCAAGACAGGCCATGTTGTAGATAAACCCTGTTTCTTAGCATCTCTTGTTCCTGGGTATATTCCTGCAGTATTTATTTCCAAGGACCAGCTTGGGAAATTAAGGGAAACTTTTAGCCCCAGTGGGCTTGGTTTGTCCTTCTGAATTTCAAAGGGGTAACTGCACCCAGTCAGTCACACAGCGGCTTCTGCCCAAACAGTTTTTCTATATTTGGTGCATTCATGGATAATCATTTTCCAAAGACCCCGAATCACCTTTTGTCTTCTGGGAGCAGCTAGAATTTCTCTTAACAGAGCAAGTAAACTCCACCTACCCAATCTACTCAGAAAAATATGCAGTTATTACCTCAGCATTTCAAACATCAGTTGTTTGGAAGAAGCATATGATGTGCTATTTTGTCCCTCAGTTCTTCCCATTTGCCCATTTCTAAAATAAGTGTAATACCCACTTTGACAAATTCCCTAATGGGAGGCACTGTATAAGAATTACTATTCTAATGATAACTATGGAGAAGTAGACAGGGCTGTACATTCTGTATGCTTCTAAAACCGAAAGCTTAATTGTTTTATCAAAAATGGTTCATGCCACTTGAAAAATAATGGATACGTGTTCTTTGCTTTGTGGTATATGTCAAATCCTTTTAAAAAAGGGCAATATTGGTTGCTTCAGTTTTTGTTGTGGTCTATGTCTTTATCATTGAATCTGTCTTTTTTTCTTCAATTTTTATAGATTAATCTGATAGCACCTCCTCGTTACGTGATGACAACCACAACGTTGGAAAGAACTGAAGGTCTCTCTGTTCTGAACCAAGCCATGGCTGTCATTAAAGAAAAGATTGAGGAGAAGAGAGGAGTCTTCAATGTGCAGATGGAGGTGATAACTGTTTCTGTATTAAAATATTCCTTTTTTTCTAGCTATTTTAGAGCAGAGGAGGAAATCTCAGTTGAAAACTACCATTACCAAAAAAATAAGTGGTACCTGCTTTGAATTGAACAAATATTGTTCCGGCTTAAATACAGACTGTCAGTAACAAACTTTATTTACCAAAAATATTTCCCTGTGTTCCTGATAAATCTTGTTTAAAAATCTGAGATTTTTAGAAACTTTTTAAGTGCTAGGTAGAAGTGGTTTGCTGAATTGTTTTGCATTTCCAATCAGATTCTCTGCCAGGTTTTTTTTTCTTTTTTTTCATTAACACACTAGGGTTTGTTTCCAGTACTGCAGGGAATATTGATACCATAAAAAGTCACAAAATCATATTGAGTAGTAGTAATTTTGTTTTTCATAGTGTAAATTTGAATCAGTTTGATCTCTTGCTCTACATTTAGGATGAGTACCAGCAGAATAATTTGGTTTATTTTCTTTCTGATCGGTGATATTTTATACAAAATGTAAGAGAGGTTAAAGAAAACCAAATGTTAATGGCATGTGTGTGTCCTGCTTTTCAGCCGAAGGTGGTTACTGACACAGATGAGACTGAGCTTGCAAGGCAACTGGAAAGGCTGGAGAGAGAAAATGCTGAAGTGGATGGAGATGATGATGCTGAGGAAATGGAAGCTAAAGCTGAAGACTAAATTTCCTGGGATGAATACCAGATAAGGAGAATATATGATAAATTAGACACCCAGATGCAAACATCCTGGAGTGGAAGTTTCCAGTATCAAAAACTCCAAACAGAGATACTTTCTTAAAGTATTTGAATGTTTTAAACAGACCAACATGTGGAACCCTCTCTTAAACATCATTTGCTCTTACATAGCAGCTTGCGCAAATTGAGTTCTTCAACGAGAAGGTACCTACTTTCACTGTAGACTCAAATCCAATGGGCCAGGGAGGGACCATAGACCTTTGCTTAACATTTTCATATCTAACAACTCCAGATTGACAACTGTTTCAAGTCAGTGCCTCTGTCAGTGAGGTTTCCTGGGAGCACCAAAACCGAGCGAACCTAACACTTCTACACAGAATGTATTCAAGCAAATATTCAATAAATTTCTGGGATATTTAACTCCAGGCTTCTTTTTTCTTGTCATATGTTCTATAGTATTATGAATGAGGTGTTAAAGGACGTAGTGAGAGTTCAGTTTTCTTTTGGAAAGGAAGCAGTTTGTTTATACTTCATATATATAAAGATAATCTCCTTGGTTTAAAAGAAATCCAAATATTTCCAAGTATTTTCTTAATACATTTTTATAAATGCAAATTTGACTCAATGGATTATGTTTCCTCTGTTTTTTTCTATATAGGTTGTTCTAGAGAAGGGACACTTTGAACAGAGCTTGTTACCATTTCAATAAATACAGTTAATGAAGGAAAGATATATAGCTGCACTTTTCTCCTAGAGGTGTGCATACTAGAATGATACAACACACAGCTTCTGGCATCTTCCTTTGCTCAGACTTTAAAACTAAGATTTACTTGGTTGTCCCTGAGTGGACCCTGCCACATAAAAACCTTGAGCTGAGCAGGACTTTGCAGTGATTACTGAAGTGTGAGCCCCATATCTGGTGCACACTAGAAGTGACCATTTTAGATTCTTGGGGGTGGATGATGGAGAAACAAGATTCTCCCACCAAGCAATGTGCAAGTCTGCTATGATATCTTCCTTTTAAATCTCTCTCTAGAACCCACCTTGGCCATGATGCCTACAAAATACTTAACAATGTTTAGGTGGCTGGTGTGCTGTGACCACTATCTATTACACCTTATGGACCTCTTGTCTGTTGTGTCCACCGATTAATTTTTTGTCTTATAAGATATTTGAAACAGACTGTCCTGGCTCATAATGTGCATGTACAGTGCCAGCAGAATGGCCATTATCTTTGATTGGGTCCCATAGGTACTATATACAAACATTCTCTCTCAATGTAAATCACCACAGAGCACAGTAAACAAAGTACCCAGGAGTTGTTTGCCGGCAGTCTTCCCCCATGTTTCACAGTCTTCTCACCGCCTTGAGAAGTGTGCCATTCTGCATCCCATCTGAAAAGCCACATACTCAAACCATACTTGCTTTGTGGCCCCGCCCTGGACTTCGCACCAATCCCCACAAAACATGCTCTCCAACCCACATGACCTGCAAGCTCAAGTTTTCTTTGTCTTAATATCTGGTATCACTCCAGTTCTGCTTTTAACTTGGGAAATTACCTTCTCATTACTCATTTGGGAGGTATAGCTAATGTACAGCAATCCTCTATAGCATTTCAGTTTAAAGGCAGAAAACTTTGTAATGCCCTTGTTTCTTAGCATCCATGTCTTGCATGCATTGAGCAGGATGCTGAAGATAAGGGACTGCAGCAGTTACATTTTAACTTCATGAATACCTTTGCTCCTCCAGATAGGGTGAGTGTCACTAGAGCAGCAATTGCAAGTCCAGTTCTATGTCCGATCTCTAAAAGATGTTTAGGGACCCTGGAAGTCATACTACTCAGTTATTTGAAGTGTTCAATACACTCCAATGCCACCTCAGATTTGGGTGGAAATTTCTTTTGCCTTTTAAACAGACTTAAATGTCACCATTTTTTTTCTTTTTCATGTGATATCTTTAGACCTAGTTTCTCTGCTTCTGTTGCTTTTGTTCTTAGCAATTTTTGCACCTCTCCTTGTGACAATCCAAAATACAACAAATAAGTGCCATTGCAACATGGGAGAGAAAGGAATGCAGAAGGAATTCATATGATGAAGAGCGGTGTTGCAGTCCACCCTTGAGTACCGGTAGGGGAAGTTGGCGCACACAACCCTGATAATATTTTTCCAGAAAAAACCAGGAAAGTCCAATGATCAAGCTTTGTGGAATTGTTCATTTAAAAAAAGGTTAGGGTGCATGCCTTCATTAAAATGTACAATAAAGTGAATTTGCAGGTAGATTCTTCTTTGTGATACCTGTAAGTCACATGGGCTGTCTTCTAGAAAGTTAGTGACAGCCACATCAAGAGGTAAAGTCCTGTGTATGTGTAGCAGACTGCTCCTCCCCGATAATCTAAATTTCCTCTTTATCAGGTCATTAGAACTCTGTTCCAAACCTGCCCCACAGAGCATCGTTTAAAAGAAAACCACACTCAAAAATAGTGAATTGACTTCCTGGGCTTATAATATATCTGTATACTGACAAAAGAATTGTATGTATTGTTTAAAGTATTTTCCTTCGGTCCTGATCTGTGAACCAAATTAATATACTAAAGTGGGGCACTCAGAAGCAAGCAAGCTGGCTCCTATAATTCTAGCTTGCATGAGACTTAAGGAAGAGTTAGAGCTATTTCTGTCCGCCGGCGAGCTACAATCTGTATTAGCCTGAAGGGTTGTGTAGATAGGTTAATGATGTAAGCTTTGTTTCTATGTCTTATAGTCCAGTCTAAAGCTAACTAAATCTTGAGTAATTTCAGATCATTTTCTAAATAGAGAGGCTTAGCATACTGATGTATCTAATTCTTTGAGATTATCTGCTGCTCCTTTAGAAATAGCTGAGATTCAATGACTAGCACCTTCCTGAGCTGATGAGGTCAATATCAGAGCAACCTATGATGATTTCATTTCTATCACTTATCCCCCCACCCCCATGCACAGTTTTTACAGATGGAGTTGTTTGAACAAATACTAGCTAAGAATTTTGAATAAAAGAAAAACAGAGCACATGTTTTTCATTTGTAGTAAAGGCACTAGCTAAAGCAAGGTATTATTATGTTTAGAGGTTTGTCACATGCCTCATGGTATGGGATTTTTGCAGCCTTGGTTGCACTGGTTTTCATTACTAGTTTTCATTTCAGGCACTGGGGCGATGCTCTGGAACTACTCAGTACGAAGCTAGCCAGGACTCTGGAGGAGCCTCCTCTCTCTGAGCATAGTGGCTCCAGGGCGAGCTGCTTACACAGCTTCAATCTTCCTGGGTCTGACCGAGCATTGAGTGTTCCCTTCCACCCTATGCGCTTCCCGTAGCTAGTCTCCTTGGGCGGGGCTCCTGGGGAAGCCAGAGGGCCCTGCACCCCAACTCCGCAGTCAGACGTGACTCTTGGGCAGCGTAAAACAGAAGGTTTATTAGTCAGCATGAACACAGCATAGAACAGAACTTGTTAGCACAGAAATCAGTGACTTTCAGCCAAGTTCACCTTGGGGAGTTTCTGGACCAGGCAGCCTGGACTCACCCATTTCCAGTCTCCCCAATCAGGCTGCCAGCTTCCAATGACCCCAACCTCAGACACCCCTGTTGCTGCTCTTCCTTCTCTTTGTCTCGCTTCCTGGGCACTCACCTGTTGGTTGCATATCCCTACTGGGACTCAAGTTACGAAAGGCACCGGTCATAGCATATGTGCAGGCAGCTGGAACAGCTTCACCTGCCCCAGAGGGTGTCATGCCCCTGTTCCCACCACAAAAGTATTGGTGCAGCACACAAGGAAACAGAGGCACACAGTATTCATGCAAAACAGTAAAACTCACATAGGCTCAACAGTAACACTCCCGTACAACAGAACAAGGGAAATCCCCACTTTGTCACAGGCTGACAGTAAACTTGATTTAAAAGCCTTTAGAGCTCCTTGTGGAAGTGGTACCTTCTTACTCAACAGATCTGTTCTGTGTGCATTTACAGCATCTGCTCACTTCAATAGCTAAAGTTTTTGCTACAGCTATTCCTATAGAGCTAACCATGAACTGGAATATTCCTGCTGTATATTAGCAACAGAATTGTTTTGCTAAATTCTAACTGCAAGGCCAAATTCTCTTTCAAGTTACACTCAGGCAATAATTTGGAGACAATGGGTAGTGTAGGTATAACTACAAAACCTATTCACCAAATTGAACTGTTACTACTGGGGCACAAACTATAAAGAGCCCTGGACTTTCAGATCAGGCTAACAATTTAAAACCAAATGTGCACATCTTTTAGTTACAAACTTACCTGATTTGTGGGTGTCATTGAGACACAAGAACTGTGAATAGCAGTAAGGCTAGAGAGACAGACTTTGGAGCAGAATCCACACATTGAAGTGACAGGGAAATTTGGTTTCTCATAGATTTTTACACAATAATAGAATGCTAAACCCAGCCCTGAATCTGGATAGCTACACTGTTCCTAAGAAGTACCAACCCATCGAGCTGCACTTAATTTTGTTTTAATGCTTTGAAATTGCTGCTGTTGATAAGGTTTTACCAACTATTATCTAGGCGTTTTTCATCACATTATTTTGAATTATGATTTTGGTAGTTTTTCCATCTTTAGTATCTCACCTCATAACCACTAGCTTTAGAGCTAAATGTATAATTGTGTATGTACTACAATGAAGGGTGAAGACCTAGTTTTCAAACCTTTCAAATATGTAGAAGTAACAAAGAGTCCTGTGGCACCTTAAAGACTAACTAAAGTATTAGAGCATAGGCTTTCGTGGGCTAATACCCACTTCGTCGACGCTCTAATACTTTAGTTAGTCTTTAAGGTGCCACAGGACTCTTTGTTACTTCTGCAGTCCCGGATTAACACGGCTACCCCTCTGATTCAAATATGTAGGCTCCCAGAAACCCTAGGTTTGCATGCTTGCAATGTGCACGCAGCCATTCATTTTTCTGAGGTAGGCAAACAGATCATGCAGTCACTACAGTGATGGTCCTTTGGACAAATCCTAAAAGGGTGCGGGGAATGTCATCTGATCTTGGTGGATACTAAAGATCCCTTGTTCCTCTTTGGAAGTGATAGGATGACTTTGATGACTTGGGCTAAAATTTGCTCTTCCCCTGACTTGTGTAGTGAAGTGTGTGCTCTGTGGCTGTTGGTAACTTCTGAAATCAAGTGGGCTAAACTGAAATGTAAAGATGTTCTCTAGGTCATGTTACAACAGCAGCCAAAAATCCTACTGTATCTGTATTCTACCATTTTATAATGCTGAGTAGTATCTATCCACTGCTTACCCTGAGGAGCCTCCAATGCCCCTTTCATCTCAGAGACAATTGCATTTCAGTAATGTTTTATGCAAATTCCATAGTGAATAAAGTGCTTTGGGATCCTTTGGGGTGAGAGGTGATAATAAAAACGTAAGGCACTACTGTCCTGTTATTAAAACCTCATACTGGCTTATGGAAACTAAAATGCTCTTTACAAATAGACTTGGGGAAAAACTTCTTTCTCGGTCTCTCTATTTCAGTGTCATCTTGTTCCCACAAAAGAAATAAGATGTTTGCAGAGTTATTTTCCTTCTGGGGCAGGGTAGTTAGAAGGAGGACAGACTGTAGTGTAACACTTGGAGACCTGATAGTTTTTGGTAGTGCTCCCTAGACTTGTATGGTTTGAGACTGTTGGTAGAACTTCCCTGGTGGAGGGCCCTCTGCTCCAGAACTCACTCCCCCTGTTGACCTTCAGGTCATGGCATAAGGCCCATCACTTATGCTTTTGCCTGAGTGATGTTAGTGTTGAGTTCATTCTGTGGAATAGGCTTTGTGGACAGTCTATTATTAGTTCTGAGTGTTCAATACAGTGTGTTATGTATGTATTGTATGTGTACCCCTGAGACTGTTTTGATTACATTTTATAAACTAGTTCACACATTTCATCAGCTAATCATATTTCTCTCTGAAATATGTATAGACAGCCATCTGTTGTCCACCATGGGAAGATTTTGGTTAACCATCCAGCAGCTGTTAACAATAAAATTCTTCAGGGCTGCAGATATTTTCTCACAGAAAATGTGCTTCACAGGTGTCTGCTCACTCCCCTTGATACAAGCCTGGGTGGTCTGTGTGCAGAAGAGAGAGGAACCAGGTCAAAGTTTAGATCTTCAACAATGATCAGTTTTTGAATAATTGTAAGATCACTGTCTGAGTAAGACACACCCATGCAGGTTTCTACCTGTCTTCCCTAGCATGAAGTTGTTACCCACCAGTTTGCGAGTTGCATGCGGTAACAAGTTGAACAATGTTGGAATTCAGGCCTCAAGCCTTAATGCCTTAAAGTGGAATATTAGACTCCAGCTGCTGTTTATCTAAACGGTACACGTTTGGACTTCATGTTAACTAACAATAATGAGATAACACATATTCTGTGCATTTACACCCACTGCTTTTCTTTATTCAGTGTCCTTATGAACCTGGTTTGGAGAGTGGCTTATAAATTATCTGTAAACATTAATTCTGCACTAAAACGTAACGTTGGTGGGCCAGCCAAGGAAGGAATTATATGCCATCTTGAAGTTTACAAAGATGATTACAGCTATATTGTGTAAGACATTTAGAAACCTGAAAACACATCTCTCTTGCCTCATTACCTACTCTGGTATTTTCCATTTGCAGCAATCAGTTTTCTCCCCATTCCATGCTTTTAAATGTACATGTTAGTCCAATATTTATTTTATTTGGTATCTTTTGATCAAAAATAAAACTTCACAATCAGCTGAGTTCTAAGGTGTTAGATGCCCAACTTCCATTGAATTTCCGCACAAGTTTCCTTTAGGCTTATTTCAAAATTCCTATATATTTTGAATACTTATAGCAGCTGATTTTTCTATCTTTGAATAACAAAAATTACATTGGGGGAGGGGAGGAATCCATTACTTCCCATTTACTCTCCCCAGAGGTCAGTGCAGGATTGTTCCCTGAGTAAAGTTCCTGCTGCTTTGTCAGGTTCAAATACCTTTGAAAGTGTGTCTAACTTTCTTGCCAAATAGAGTAAAACAATGCTGTAAAGATAAAAGAATTATCTGCTTGTTTCTTTTCCTCAGTGTGTGTGTGCGTGTGAGCATGACAGTTTGATCTGTACAAATGTACAGCAGTTAGTGATTAAGATTTCCTGTCTTGTGACTCACACTTTGGATTGTTGCGTGGGATAGCAGCAGGGAAGCAGAGGCATTGCTGCTCCTTTGTTGTTTTTTATATTGTCAATGTACAAAGACAGATTTTAATTTCCTCTGTGATCTAGAAGAAAGCAAGTTTTTCTATATAGGAAAGGATAGTACTTAAAAAAACAGCTGTCCTCTCTGATTCAAATTCTGTTAGCTGATATTGGTTTGTTTGATCAAAACCTAAATAAGTGGATGTATCAGGCCAAGATTTTTTAAAAAAATTAGTGCCTATAGTTAGTCTAAGTCTATATTCAGGCAGCCAAATATAAGACCTAAATTTCAGAAGTGATGAGCACCTTGAAGCTTCAGTAGTTGTCATACTTTTTGGACAGGGGATGGGGGGGCTCATTTGCAGCATTTCTCACAGATCATTCATTTAGTTGTCTAATATCAGATTTAGAAGCCTAACTTTAGGCAACTACTTTGGATACTTTTGGCCCACATCTTTAGAGGACACTCTAAGCCCAAAATATGGGTTTTGTGTTTAAAAAACACAACTCTTATAAAGCCCAACATAAATTATTTCGAGACCTTTACAATAATTCATGGGCAAGAATATCTTGTCCTTTAAGAGATCCAGCAGTTCAATATCCCTACCATTATTTGCAGTGTTGATCCCAGGATTTGAGAGAGACAAGGTGCGTGAGGTAATGTCTTTTATTGAAGTCAGTCCAGTAAAAGATATTACCTCCCTCACCTTGTTTCTCTCGTATCCCTGTACCTATTTGTGAGGAGAAAACTTCATACCACATACTGAACTCTATGAAATCTTGATGGACTGATGATTAGAGCCTCTACTCCTCTCCCCCGCTTTCCACCTACAGAATGCCTGTCTCTTCCCTGATTCATATAATTTTGCAGCTGCATGTCCTGAGTCACCAGATGGGTGTTTTCTACCATGCTGAGTTCTATGGAATCAACACTGCAATCCTGTTGAACTTTCACTGCTCTGCTTTCCCTGAGGGCAGGTGCTAACTCAATGTTTAAATATTGTCTCACAAGCAGGATAAGGGAAGGGAAAGTTAGGGCAGGAAAGAGACGTCACAGAGGAGGAGGAAGGTCCTGGAGAAATCAGTCCACTTTAAAAACCTTGTGCAGAGGAACAGTTGTCAACTGCTTAAACGCTTTGCAGCACACACTCAACCTTCTTTATCTGGCAGCCAGGATGCAGGATGTGAGTGGAATACTGAAGGAGGGATTCCTCGTTAAAAGGGTAAGAGCTCAGTCAAGACAGGAATTGGCTTTCTTTTGAAACTGAGATATTTAGACTGACTTACTTAACTTATAGAACTGACTGTTGGGTCTGAAGTGAGGGTCTGCTGGCCTAGGGCAAGTGTTCGAAAGCAGTTATGGGTTCTACTGCTATTCCCCATTCTTCAAAGAGACTTTCTCTCAAATATGTAAAATCTTTCAAATTGGTGGATGCATTTTAAGTGCAACCAGAGAACTTCTGTCTAAAGTGCATGTATTTACAGAGTGAACTTCCCTGGTTCTGGTTTGCTGCACCAATGTTTTCATAGAGGGTGAAAGAGCCATTGGTTTTTTAAAAAAATTATACACTCACCAGAACATTCCTCAGCAAATTGCAGGTAGAGGAACCTAGCAGAAGGTTGCTGGTGGCAGCAGCAGGATGGAGGTGGGGGTTATGTTGAGGAGCGAAGCTCTCAATCTCTGCTCTTGGAAGAGGCTTAGAGCCACTTCTCTCTCAGGTTAACTAGATTAGCAAATTGCATTCTGTAACCTGTGCAAGGGGAATTCAGAAAGAAAGAGAAAGTATCAGCTTTATGGAAGATCAGAACATGAGCATGAATGCAGGCACATTATGAAACAGGACACACTTTCATAGCTGCACATAAGATACTTTCAGCTAAAAGCACGGAGAAAGCAACTGAAAGAAGATCTGTGTTACAGGTCTTCCCTCCCCCTTGCAGGGCTGGATCACAACCAGTAGTGGAGAGGGGAACTTACTTCTGGGCAGCAGCAGCAGCAGAAGCTTGTTGTTATATCATCTTTATTTTAATACAGAAAGGGCAATGCTAATCAGGGGCTTGTAAGGCTTAAGCCACCTGGGGGAAATGCTTCTGTGCACTACACAGCAGCATCACTGGTGCTAATGTGAACGGTGTATCCCAAGCAGGGCTCCCAAGGCAGTAAGGTAGTAAGAGCTCCCCACTGTCTGCCAGCCAGCCATTCTCAGACAGGGAAGATGACGACCTCTGTTCCCCACTGAGAAGACCCAGCAGCAGAGCTTTTGCTGGTTTTTTTCTTCCATTTCTGTTGGAAAATTTTTAATATTTCATTTAGGTGGGTTTGGCCTGAACTGGAATATTCTGAATTGTAAAATGGCCCCAAAACCTTTTGTTGTTTTGAGTCATTTCAACATAAAAAGGAATTTCCTGAATACAGTGCATTGCCTGATAGGAATTGTAGTTCAGGCCCCCATTCTCTCCTATGAGCTGGGCTCTCTAGCCAGTCTACCTCTCTCATCATGCAATTAAGTCTTCCCTCTGAGTAGGACAGTGTTTCATGGGAGTGATGTGACTGCTGGTGCATGATGGGGCTTGTCCAGCCAGAGAGCCTTGCCCAGAGCGGGGAATGAGAGGTATCAGATGAACTGAACAACTCTCATAAGTCAATGTGCCATCATAGGGAAATACAGCTGAAAGTTGAACTGGTCGGCTCAAGAAATTGAAGATGAACACTTTGATTTTTGGGAATGTTGAAAAGTTTTATTTCAGCTAAAACAATTGAAGGCGAAGCCTCCACTACCTTGGTGCCTCACTCACTGACTGTAAAGCTCCATCTCCTGTGAAATATGTAATGTTAGCTCCACTTCACCATAAAGCCAGAACTGCCACCAGAAGACAGGACCAGACGTGTTTGTGCAACTCCCCTGGGCAAGCTCTCCTTTAAAACCAGTCTTAGAGCTCCAGTTAATCACACTACTGGATCACAGAGGTTTTTGTTTGTATCCCAGCACTATAGCACAAGAGGCATTTGGCAGTTTAGCAGCCTTCAGTTGGTTGGGATGAAAGGAACGCACAGGAAACGGCAGAATAGTGAGCAGTTTAGTCACAGGAGTTGGGCAGCAGGTCTGATATGATTAAGTACTAATTTGCATTAGGGGAATGTAAGAAAAAAAACAGCTGCTCAGTGAAGAGTTTTCAAGGAACTGTGGAACCTATCAACATGCAAAACTGATAGAGAATTAACCTGAAATTTACTCATCAGACAGCAGCCATGCTACTGCTACCAGTGGGCTGGGTCCTTGGAGGTGCTGAGCGCTCTGAACTCCCGCTGACTCCAACTCAGAGTTACAATACAGTAAATCCTGCCCAAAACCCAGCACCCTGTTCCCAAGGTTGCAGACTTGTAATTCCTCTGAGTCACTTGTCTGCTTCAAGCTTTTGCCCGAAAAATTCTCGCCATCAGAGAGGAGGCCCATGTTTGGGAAAGAGCAAAAATTGTGTCATCTTTGTCCAATGATTTTATAAAGACAGAGGAGATATATTGACAGAGAAAACTTGCCATGTTGAAGCTCAACTTGTGAGTTTCTGGTGGTGGTAAATTGATACATTTGTGGTTTCTTTCCTCTTGGTGGCAGAAAGAGCTGCATGAAACATAATAAACATGAACTTGAACGTTCTCAGAAGATAACAGCAAGAATCAGTTTAGAAAACTAAGTTCCCAGCATGCATCTAGGTCTCCTTAGAATGACTTTGGGCATTTATCAAAATTCCAGGGTAATGGTCCGCATGAAGGAAGTCCATTGCAGTCTCTCTCCAGACCAATACAATAATTGGTTGTATTATCACAACATACATAACAACCATTCCAATGAGATTCCTAAGAATATGTCTGCATACAAGGACAATAAGAGTGTTACCATGTCTTTATGCAAAAGAAAGGTAGATGGAAAGAGAAATACTACGCTAAACTTGTCTTTAAAGTAACCAAGGAAATTTTTTTTTGGTATAGGGACATATTGTTCATAACTGGAAAGCAAGATGGTTTGTTCTGCTGCAAGACAAGCTGCTATATTATAAACTTGATGGAGGCAGAAAAGAACCTTCTCCTAAGGGCAGGATCATTTTGGATGGTTGCACTATCACTTGCCCATGCCTGGAGTATGAGAACAGACCGGTATGTCTTGAAACATTATCACCATTGTTTTCTTTGCAATGACTTTTCTATTCTCTGGTTTCTCCCCTTCATTTCCTTGACTTCCTCAATCTCTTCCTCTGTTGCCCCTGCATGCCTCTCTAGAACTGGGACCAGTTGATGCCAATTAGCCTTGCAGCAGAGAGGGCCAGGTCAAGGTGTTATTCCTAGATTTCCTTATCCTGTCTCTGAGGATTTCCACACTGGTTATTTTTCTCTGAACACTCCAGCTCAGAGATGCAATCATATATCCAAAAAAAAAAAAAAAAAAGTCTGTGGAGTCACACCAAGAAGGACATGAACACCATAGTAAATGAGGAGGGTGAGAAAGTGGAAGGAATATGCTTCCCTCATATTCCCCAATGGTGCACCTGTGCTCTGGCTGTATTCTTTGCCTTTCCTGAACTGTGCATCTGGGCTCACAGTCAGCTCAGTATGCCTCTTCCTTTTATATATTTTCTAATAAGAATTTGATGCTGTTGAAAGTTTCTAAAGCGTGAAGTGCTCTCTATGTCTAGCCACAGGTGAGCAGCAGCAGTGCAACCTACCCATGACTGGTACAAATCCATGTAAATATATATTGCAGAGTTTGTATTTCAGTAAATCTGTTGTTAGAATGAGTATAGCAATGTCTTTCAGCTGTTACCAATGTAGGGCTAATTTGAACCATTAATGTAGATGTGAAAGCTCCATTTCCCAGTTGTAGATCCCTCTGTTATCTGGATAATCTCTGGTCAATCCGCTTTCTTGAGTACACTGAGCTCTGGGCATACAGCTATTACTTGGAGCTAATTAACCCTCAGACTTGAGCTCCTTCTAGCAATGAACTGATCAGGATTCCCTGCAGTGGTTGATGAGGCTTCTGTTGCCTGAGACAGGGCATCGGGGAGCAGTCCATGAGGGTTAGATAAATGCTCTTATTGCTTTTGTACTTTTCTGTCCATAGCTAGTCATTAAGCTGAAGACAAAAAACAACACAGAATATTTCCTTGAATCTTGCTCCAGAGAAGAGAGGGACTCTTGGGCTTTGGACATTACTGGAGCCATTCATGCTGGCCACCCAGTGCAGGTTCAACATCTTCACAGAATGAAAAATTCCTTCAAACTGCCCTCAAACATCAGCCTCAAGTAAGTGTAAACATTTTCCCCCAAGTCCTAGGATACTTTGAAATGGAAGATATTCAGTGACATATCTAGTCTATTGCTCTGCATCCTGGGACCTCAGGTGGGACGATCAGTCCATTTCCCCTACACACTGTTTAGAAGGAAATTTCAGTAAGTGTCTGTTGCCCTGCAGTATGGCATAACTCATTCACTTATCCTCAAAACAGCTCTGATCAATTGTTTCCCTGCTTGTCTGTCTGTCCCATACATGTAATACTCTCTTTTTGCTCTTTTACAGCCACATAGTGGACAAAATGCATGATAACAGTAATGGAATTAAATTGACGCCCAACATGGAACAAGGCAACACATACAAAGAAAGCTTTACAGGTACAGAAGCTCTGGACAACCAGCCTCCTAATGCCACTGTGGAGTTTTTATGCAAGAGTAGATTTTTTTATACTAGAAGAGATCATGGCAAACAGAATGTACAGGCCCATCTATGCTCTGCCTCAAAAAGTTCCTCAATTATAAATTTATCCCCCTCTCTTTAGAAATATAGAAGCAAATGTAGAACCCAGCGTCTTTGGTGAATCCTACCTATTCTTGACATTGATACGTCTTTCCATTATGATAAAGCTGGGATGGGCCAATTGGCAGGGATAATCTGTCTGTGTGTTTCTGTGATAAGCAAGCAAGTTGTGTCTCTCTGTCTGAGAGCTGCCTTTCTCTTTATAGGTTCTGCACTGGTAGACTGGCTGATCTCCAGTAATGTTGTTGCCTCTCGATTTGAGGCTGTGACATTGGCCTCCATGCTGATGGAGGAAAACTTCACCAAGCCTGTTGGAGCCCGGAGCACTGAAGCCATGCGCAATGGTGATCTGGCTGAGCAGTTTCTAGATGACTCCACAGCACTGTACACGTTTGTAAGTAATGTGGCTTCTAGAAGTAGGATCTCCTATCCCTCTTGACTCAGATTTGCTTTTGACTGGTAAAGAGTTTGGGGGCGGGGAGAACTGCAAATGGCAAAATATATAAAAGATGAACAAAATATGAAGGACAAATTAAAAATGAGAAGCTTTGGGCTTTTTAATACTTTCCAAGGCTTTTACTTCCCTCAGAAGTGAATGGCTAAATTTTGGTTATGGAGGCACCTACAAATAGGAGAGTTAAACATCTAACTGGGTAGTCCCTAGAGCTTACTATGCTTGCATTAGTGGCAGCCAGGCTGAGGCTCTGCTAAAAATCAGGGCTATTGTAAGTATGTGTGTTGTTTTGTGGTTACTCATTTGTCTGTTGTTCTCTTACAACTGAGGAGATGGGCAATAGGCATATGGAATTGGATATATATCTTTTGGAAAAAATAATGTGTTAATGACAGGTCTGTGGAAGACTGAGGTTAGTTCAAAGCTCTTCTGTATATTGTTTATTTAGCATTCATCAGATAAACCAAAACTCTTCCAGTTACCATTTTTTTTCCATTTTCAGGCTGAAAGCTATAAGAGGAAACTCAGCTCCAGGGAAGAACTGCACCTCCACATCCTTGAATTAAGTGGAACAATTATAAAACAAGGATATTTAGTAAAACAGGTAAATGAGACACTTGAACATCTCATCCCATTAAGAATTGAGAAAACTGACTCTAGTTGTTCTCTGGGGTGCATGGAGGGTAAAGCTGAATGCTAAGAGCAAGGCTGGATAATTACATTCACTTTCAGGGAGGCACTATTTTTCCTCATTATCTGTCCTAACCTGTCATGTGGCCAGCAGAATTAGCTTACATGTTAACAATACTGCAGAGTAAACAGCAAGGTTGGAAATGAGAAGAGAGTCTATTTGTTGATAAAAATAAGTGAGTGGTGGAACTCGCTGCTGAGGGATGTTACTGAGGATTATAAAATAATTTCCAGAAATACACCGGGGTCCTGCCCAAAATCCAAATTGTATCCTGAGTAGCAACATTCGCTTTCAAGGGGATGCACTATTTTTCCTCATTACCTACCCTAACCTGTCATGTGGTGTTGTGAAGAAGCTGTTGTGTCCCCTCACTAAGATAGTTGTATTTCAATGCTGAGTGAAGTAACTCATGTATGTGTAGAACCTACTCATGCAAGCAGTTATTCATGTCCATATAGTTGCTCCCATTGACTTCACATGTGTGTAATTATGTGTGAATGAGTAACTATTTGCAGGCTCATGCCCTTAGTTTGTAAAAGATAATTTATGATACTTGCTAGAACAAGCTTGCTGTTAATCCTCAGGTTTGATAGCATAAACTGATCACCCATTGGGTTGGGTGAGGGGAATCCCACTAAATGTGTTGCTTTCAGATGTCTTTCTGGAGCTATGTGTGAAGCATTGGCCAGTGTGGGTGATGGGGCACTAGATGCACCTTACTTTCTCCAGGGTTGAAGTGTTTTCACTGACTCTGTGAAAGAGGGGATGAAGCAATACAAAAGGGCCTGCAATCCTGCAAATTCTCCAAGCACTCAGAGTGAATAGATTTGTTTTGAGGGCTCCAAGATAAGGGACAGGAGTCAATAATTTCACTTAGATTCTTCCCTTCTTTTCCTTTAAAATTATTCTGTAGTATGTCTACCCTGACAGAAAAAGAAATCTGTGCATATTCCTATAGATATAAAATTGTTAAATACAGGTGGATATGTGCAGTGTGTACTGCCCTGGGGAAGGAGTTTCATATTATGGTTCAGCAGAGAGGCAAGATTTCAGGGAAGGCCCCTATCCTAGGTCTGTTACCACTATTGTCTTTGGCTGTACTCGAAAGCCAAAGGTTAGGCTCTTCATGGGAAGTGTCATAGTTACCCGGGGAGGTGCCTCCAATACAGGACAACCACACTGACAATGAGAGGGTTAATTGTTTGTCTCTCTCACTTCTCAGGGACATAAGAGGAAAAACTGGAAGGTGAGGCGCTTTGTTCTGAGGGCTGACCCTGCGTTCCTGCACTACTATGACCCAACAAAGGTGAGTGAGCAATGAACTGCTGACCTCAGACACCAGATCTATATACACATCTCTTACAAACCTGAGTAATACAGTCAACTACATAGGAAATTGGGCTCTAGGACTTCCCTCTCCATGGCCATGTGCCCCTTGAATTCCTCCACTCATTCCCCTTGGGATCTCTCAAAGATTTCCTGGGACCACATCCCTTGTGTGACTTTTACTCCCACATTCTCCCTCATACCTTAGCTCTTTTGGCATTCCTCGGTCTCTCCCCAGAGCCATCCCTCCTCCATCTCACACACCCCGCTCTGGGGCAACGCCTCTTCTGGAATTCTTCTTGTTCCTGGGGCTGTGTCCTCTCTGGGCTGATTCTTTCCCATTCTCAGGCTGCATCACCTTTGTAATTTTTCTGCCCTCTTGTCCTCCGTATTGTAACCTTGAATGGGGCCTGATCAAAGAGTGCTAATGGGAATTTCTGCTACTCAGTTCTAAATGTGTATAATGAATAGTAGAGCTTATGTATGTGGATAAAGAATGCTGCCACTGAGTTACAATGCAGTGAAGCCCAGTACAATACAAAATGGCGTGTGGCTCGAAATGTTTTAGCGACGTTTCAAGAGACTAGACAATGAATTTTATTTGACTGAAACCTTCCCCGACAGTGTTATAAACCCAAACTGCACAGCCCGCGGATAACACAAGAGAGTCTGGAAGCAAAACTGATCAAGTCTCACTGTCCTGCTGAGTGAAGAGTATAAAATGAACAAATAGCATCAACAGGGAAAGTTTAATGGATTTTTAAAAGTTGTCAGATGTTGTTGGTAAAACAGAGAATAGGTTTTAAATATGATTGATTGTCCCTTTAAATAACTAACCTCCCACAACTGTACTATGGAAAAGAGCTCTGGCTGAGAAAATGATACAACTGAATCAGTGTGCTGGGAAGGCTCTCCGGAGATGTGGATGCACTTGTTTTAGATCCAAAATGTTCAGTGTGGTCGCATGTCTTCACTGCTATCCTGTATGTCTGCCTCTAGGAAGGGTTCTAATTCTTACCTCTTCCAACTGGGCCCCGTTTTCCTTTCTCCCTGCAGGAAGAAAACAGACCAGTTGGTGGGTTTTCTCTCCGTGGCTGTCTTGTCTCTGCTCTGGAGGATAATGGAGTCCCAACTGGTAAGCATGAACCTTTAGGCTGCCTGCTTTGGTTACTGAGGGCGGGTCTACTCCCAAATTTAAATTGATTCAATTATTTCAGTGAAATTTATGCCTTTGTTATTGTGGTGCGGAATAGGGGACTGAAGATGACATACCTTTCCCAATACCATTGAGGTGGGTCAGGGGGACTGTTTAGATCCAATTTTGGATACACCAAGAGTTGCCCCTTTCCCCTTTTGCTTGGGCTTGTCAGTCAGGTCTCCACATGAATCACAGGAAGGGAATAGGGTATTGACAGATACTGTGGAGAGTTAGTAGTAAAGTGGGCAATTCCTTTTTACTGGGATAAGGTTAAGCCTTTATTCAGAGGCATCCCTTGTCCCACATCCCCTCTTTTCCATGCTCCCTACTGGCACCATCTTTTTCCTCTGTACCTGCCATGGTCCAAATGTAGTGGACACTAAATATAACAATGGAAAAAGCTGTAATTGAAGGGTGAATTTGTTTAGCTTAAACAACATAGTCTGGAATCTCAGCTTTGTGATTCAACGTTCCTGCTGTCAAAATAATCTATAATATGAAAGCAAATGAGCACAAGATTAGTGTGGGACAGCAAATGTGGGTCTCAAATGGGGAGACGCTTCCTAGTGAGAGATACTTGAGAGGTTGCTTCACTCCCTTCTTTCCCCATCCTAAATAATAAGTAAGACTAAGTTTTAGTCATGGGTATTTTTAGTAAAAGTCATGAACAAGTCACTGGCAACAAACAAAAATTCATGGCCTGTGACCTGTCCAAGACCTTTACTATAAATACCCCTGACTAAATCTTAGCTAGGCCCCTCTCTCCACTCCGGGCCAGCCGCTGCTGTGGGGGGCTCCCTGGGACCAACTGCACCAGCTGCGACTCGGGCAGTCTCCGGGATCAGCTGCTTGGGCAGCCCTGGGATCAACTACACTGGCTGCTGCAGAAGTCACGGAGGTTGTGGAAAGTCACAGAATCCATGATTTCTGCAACCTCAGTGACAGACACGCGGCCTTAATAATAAGTGATGCAATGAGATAGCACCTTTAAAAGAAAACCATGAGGGTGAGAATGGGACTATAAACCCATGTAAAAGAAGCTTGATAATGGGCAGGAGCAGAGAGGAGATTAAATCTAATTTATTGTAGGGATTTCTAAGGAACTCATCACCATAATATCTAAAACCAATAATAATAATATTAATTATTTCGATAGTACTTTTTGTTTTCACGGTGTGTAACATTGCCTGGTTATTCCACAAAACCACCCCTGTGAGGTAGATTTTTATTATTATTCCCAAGAGAAACTGAGGCATGGAAGAATTAAAGGACTTGTCCAGAATCACACAGCAAGATCTACTACTACCTTTAGTTATGCTAAACTCAAATTCCACCCACAATGAGACATATACCTGCCACAAACCAGTTTTCTACATGCTCCACTAACCTGTTGCACTCTTTCTTTGCAGGGGTGAAGGGAAATGTGCAGGGCAATCTCTTCAAAATCATCACTAAAAATGACATTCATTACTACATCCAGGCCAGCTCCAAGGCAGAGCGAGTACAGTGGATTGAGGCCATCAAGCGGCTGACATGAGCAAAATGGATTCTGTACCCGGACCACGGCGAATAATTTATATTCGTGAGCAAGCTTGCTACTGTCTTTGCAGGGAGTATTGACTCTGGGATGGCTGATCATGAGATGGAAGAGCAAATCTTTTCATCCAGGTGTCTAACCTACCTCTGGCAGACCTATATCATGCTTCATCCTAAAGCAGAAAAGCCTTACTGGTCCCCCTTTGCTAGGAGACTGGTACATTACAGTAGCCGATGTCTACTGCAGTCACAGTGACTGAACCAAGGACCATGGGTTGGGCAAGAACCACCTCAAGCATGAGTTTCTGAGGCCACCTCCCTTGACCTAACACCACAGTCTTTTGCTTAGTTGCACTCTGATTGCCTAAGGGAATACCACACTGGAACAAACTAGTGGTCTGTCCATCCAGCTACTCCAGGATCCAGCCTCCTGCTGTGCTGGAAAAACCCATGGTGCTGTAGGAATATAGGATTTGTAATACCTGATCATACCCATGGCCCATCTACTCCAGGATCTGATCTCTGACAGTGGCCAGTGCTGTGTATATCAGAAGAAGAAGAGAACCCCACAATCAACATGGGCAGCTGTATAGCGATACATGGTAAGGGGGAGCTTTTCTCCCTGAACTCAGCTGGATATCAGTTTGAGTTGCACCAAAGGACTGATAACTAATTCTTTAATCCTAGTTACTGTTGCTTCTACTTCAAACCAATAAATTTTGCACTTTTCTAGTAAACGTGACCCCTCATCATACTAAATCTAACAATGGGGTACTTGAAACAGCTTTACCCTTTTCACATGATCTTTCCCAGAAGTCGGACCAAGAGGTGGGGAAATAATGGTACTTCATCCAAGGAACAAATAAATATTTTACCCAAATTTCACCCACAATCCCAAACATCTCCCACTGTGGCAGAATAACATTGTTACGGAATAATTTCCCCAACATAGTTCACAAAAGCCTTCACATGGAAAGACTCACTTAAAGTAAAAAAGCTGGATTGTTGATTTTTACAGGGAGGTTTTCAAAGGCATGAATAGAAAATAGGAGCCTATGTCCCAATAACAAGTGCCCAACAGCCATTTTTTGCCTTCTGAACATTTCCTCCTTAGGGCTTACCAGCACCTCATATTCCCTACTGGGACCACCCCGTCCCCTAGGTGCTGAGAACCCCTGATTTAGGAGCATGCTTAATACTGAAAGCATATTTTCAAAGAACATAGATTGTCTACATTATTTTAGAAAACTCTCCTTGTTTTAACACCCATAGTTGGCAGCCATATTTTCTGCAGTGCCCAAATGAAGCCCTTTGAAAATACTGTAGTACATGCACTAATTCTCACAGGAAGTTTGATGGAAGAGCCAGCAATGGAGCCCATGTCTCTTAAGTCTCATCCTCCCTTGAGATGAAGTTTTCTGTTCACCAAGCTATACACTGAAAAAATGCTCTCTCTTCAGAGAGGATTTCTCCTTTTCCCTCTATTACAACCATTAGTGGCCCTAGCTAGTTTGCTGGGACAAAAATGGTTTTGGTGCCCCCCTGCCACCTCTCACCCCATGTGGCCAAGTGTGTGGGGACTGTGGAAAGCTTGCCAATCAGGAGCAGAGAGAGAGGGGAGAAAACAAAGAAAAACCAAGCAGAGCAGCAGTTTGCACTCCCTGGAAGTTGGGGCCCATGGCAACTGCCTTGCTCACTCACCCCTAGAACCAGCATCCATTAATTACCTGAACTTTATATAGATGAACATTTGGGGACTGCAGTGCACAACTGGGCCCACAGAGAGGGAGAGGCGTTTGGTTGGTAATGTACATGAGGATGTGTGGAAGGAATTGGAAGAGGAACCAGGGAAGAAGACACAAGGTCAGAGCAGTGTCAGCATCATCACCACCAATTGTGCTGAGGTGTCCCTGCTACCTGTGTCTTCGGGCCACTAACTTTAGGGGAATTACTCCAGATTCATACCATGGTAATTCAGATCAGAATCTGGCCCATTGTCTTTAAGGGAGAGTTTCACAGGAAAAGGACAGAAGCCTGAGACCTGTTTACTGAAACTCATTGGAAAGGAACGTGTTTTTTCCACTGTTTGCAAAACATCAAGTACACAGTATATTGTATATATATATAATAATAACCACCACATATTTGGAGACTTTTCTAAACCAACCAGGACAAATGATCAGCAAACATTAACATGGTTCAAATGTTTATTTCATAAAGCAGGTAAAGAGATTTGCTGGTAAATGAGCAGATTTGGCTGGATATTGGAACAGATGATGCAGATTTAAGTACAGATGTTGCTGTATAGGACCAGTTAAGACAAGACTGCCAGACCTGCAGTTCTACAGAGCTCCCAGTTCATGAGAGCTCCACCCACTACAGACAATTGGAAATGCTAGTGGGCCATTCACTGCTTCATGGTATGAAGCATAAGGTGCTTTGTGCTGACTGCGGAGCACTGTGATCATAACTTGAGGTAATAGGGTGTCTCGTCCTCTAACATGGACCTTGGTGGAGCACACCACAGGTTTCCTCATCTATTTAACAGAGTGCCTTCCACTACACACTATATCCCACTGTCTACTTCTAGATATGTGTCCTAATAACCCACATACATCCTCAGGTGACTGAGCCCCTCTAGGTGGAATGAGAGAACAATTTAGAGCCAATGAGGATAGAGAAGGCTGCACACTGTCTAAATCACAGGCTTTGCAGTCTGGAAGGCCCAATGGAATGTCTTTGCACAGAGCTTCATGTGCTTGAACCAATCCTGTCATTGCAGCTCTTCAGGCTCTGTGAGAAAAAGCATACATTTTAAACTTGTCCGCAAAGAAACCCAAGCAAAGTCCACATTTAAAGTCTCAAGAAGCACCAAAAAGAAAAGAGAAAACATTTTTATGTACATGGGGAAGTACATTTGTCTTAGTTCCTTGGTGATGTGGGGGTCCATTTTTCAAGCCACCTTGGTAAGCTTGATGTCCCCTGAGATTTGTAAAGCTGTTACCAAGTGCAGGGGCTGAACGCGGTGAGTGAAATAACAGAGCTGCCGTCCATCGAGCAGAACACGGATCTGCTGGTGCTCACAGAAGAGCTCCATCTGCAAAGGAGCAAGAGCAAAGCGGGAATTAGAAGCCAGCACCAGGGCTGTCTATTTCACTAGCCTGGACTTTGGAACCCCAAGTGCTCTAGGAAGTGGAGTGTAAGGTGTGTCTAGTTTCTCTGTCTCCTGTAAGTAACATCTTCTCTCTGCTGAAAAGCTCTTACAGCAAATTATCCTCAGTGAACGGGAAAAAGAATTTGCCCATATAGATGGTTCCTCTAAGTCAGGAGGTGTTGGGGGAAGCTTGTACTACTGATCCCCATGCTGTACTAGTCTGGTGGATAAATAATACTTAACTCTTCGGGGCTGTCAATCTGGCATCTTTCAACTGTATAAAATTCACTGTGTTATACTCAGCTGGTCCCTCACTCTAGTGTCTCCCTCCTACACAATGATAACTAACAAGAATACCTTAAATGTGTCCCCTGCTGTGAACGGGAAGTAGGGAATGTTCTTCTCCTCTCTTCCCCATTTCCCAGCAATCTGTGCATTCCGGGTGATGGATTTCTCACTGAAGTTGACTGCAAGTAACAGCCCAATATCCTTGCTTGCATCCATGGGGTCACAGAGCAGAGTCACTGCAAAGCTGTAAGGATGAAGTCAGTGATCATGAACAGGACTTTCAGCAAACTACCAGAACATGGCTGGAGTGACAGATGCACATAAGGACATACAGCACCAACCCCAAACCACTAAGTGAGGCATATGGCCATGTTTTAATGGTCTGGTGGTTGTAATATCCGGAAATGATGTCCCGCATGTTCCTCAGTAGTTCTTTGGAATAACTAAAGCAGATCCACCTTGAACAAATCCATTTCAGGTTTTTCATTTTAGGAGTGCTTAGCCAGTTTAATGCTGACCTCAAGTCAACCTGACCACATTCAGCAATGCTGGTTACTGTACTTGTTTACCTTACCCCTGAGTCATAAAGTATTAACTAGGGAGTAGTCTTAGGCAGTTATGTCCAATGTATTGGCACCCTATAAATACTTCTACTATGTGATCAGTTGAGATGGTTTTTCTGTTTTATTTTTATTTGAGAAGGGAAAAAAGGAGTGAGTTCTTTAGTGTCAGATTGGTACCAGGATCCCTTTCCTTTACATGGATTGCAAATCATATAACACAAGGAATAACTGGAGTGTCTATACTAGATAGTTTGTCACAGTTTCAGAGTTAACTGCACCTGCAGTCCATCTTGGGGCTTCCTGAGGGCAGCAACATAAGGTTTCAGGCTTCCAGCTAGTATCTCTCTTTGGATACTGCCGTTCCTCTCCCTCCTGCCTGTGGTTTTAAGGCTGCACAGCTCCCTCTTGTACACTCTGAAATCCCCAGCAACCCCATCCAATGGCTAGCTCCTGTGTGAGATGCTTTCTCACCCAGGGCTATGAACAGTATATAACCAGCAGCTAGCTACAAGGTATCACGCAGCTCATGCACATTTATTCTTAAGCATTACAGAGAAAACATTTAAATAAAAGTTTCTACACACATTCCTCTAAGGGAGCCCTACTAAGCTAAAGTCTTTCTAATGCTTTCTGCCACCATGTTTGGAGCCTCTCTTGGACGGAAGGGCGTGTCCATTTACTGGCCTAGAGTCAGTTTAAACCCAACCTTTTCATATCAAAAGCCCTTTCTTTGTCTGTTGGTCTCTGGAAAATCCAGTTTGAATCAGAATATACAAACCTCCACAGCAGGTGGTACCTACAGGTGTTTAAAACCTCCGTGAGCCATACTAACCAACCCCCCGCGGGGCTGTGGTAACCCTCCCCCGGGAGGTGCATACAATCCCTGGCCCACAGTAATACAAAAAACAGTCATAAACTTAATACAATATAGTCCCCAAAGTTATTGACTGTGGTTGCAATATCTCTCTCTCAACCTTTGAGTAGTTTCCTATCTAGTGATTCATTCCTGCTGCTTCTTGGAGCTTCTCAGGGATCTGAAATTCCTGCCCTTGACTCCTGAGAGCTGAGAACGAAACAAGTTTTCACTAGACCACTTGTGATGGACTACTGGGTATGGAGGGACAAAGGAAGTGGTATTATGTATCCTTCATCTCAATGGTGCAGGCAAAGTGTAAATTCTCAGTCATAGGTAGCTTGATTCTCCACTGTTGTAGCCCTTGTGTAGTTATGTACACCTGTGTAAAGTGCCAGCAAATGCTCAGTTTAGGAATCATTAGGGGAAGTTCTATGCTCTGTGCTACACAGGAGGTCAGACTACATGGCTGCAGTGGTCCAGACTCACCTTAAAAATCTATGAATCTGGAGTAGAGGGGGAACAGGGCTGTGGCTCTAGGAGGAGGGAGAGGGAGAAGGTTGTTTCATATTTCCCCTTAACATGTTCCTAGTAGCCCTCAGGATTTTGCTGAATTTTCCCCCTCAGCTGGTGGCTGAGCAGACATCTCCTGCTAACTCCGTTCCAGGACATACTCCATGGGTAAAGCTAAGAGTCATGGGTATTTTTAGTAAAAGTCATGGTCAAGTCACGGGCAATAAACAAAAATTCATGGCCCATGACCTGTCCATGACTTTTACTAAAAATACTTATTACTATATCTCGTCTACTGAGCCCCGCAGCTCTGGGGGGTCCCTGTTTCAGCACTGGGGTTTGACTGGCCCCAGGTGGCCCGCTGCTCCAGCCACCTCCAGGACCACTGCTACTTGGGCAATCCTTGGGGCCAGCTGCACTGGCCACTATTTGAGCGTTCCTTGGGCTATATCAGGATCCATAGCTGTAAATAACTATAACTGCCATCTAAACTGCACACAGCTACAGACCAGAGCTTTTTATGCTTGAAACCACTGGATTCTACTTAGGGTGACCAGATGTCCCGATTTTGGGGGCTTTTCTTATATAGGCTTCTATTACTCCCCATCCCCGTCCCAATTTTTTACACTTGCTGTCTGGTCACCGTAATTCTACCACTTGTGCAAAATTAGATGATGATGATGTCTTTGTAGGCCTCCAACCAGTTCTGGGGATTACAATCCCAGATCCTGGATTAGGTCTGATACTGTCCAACAGAGGGAAAGACTGCATACACAACAGGTAGTTTATGTCACAGAAACAAGGTTAGGGTGACCAGATATCCCAATTTTATAGGGCCACTCCTGATTTTGCGGTCTTTTTCTTATATAGGCTCCTATTTCTCCCCCATCCCTGTCCTGATTTTTCACATATTCTGTCTGGTCACCCTAGAAACAAGCAGCAGAAGGTTTGTTGTTTGCCCCCAATCACTTTACCACATTTTTAGAGTGACTGAGCTATCAATTGTCTTCCCACTTCAGACTCACTGCAAAAAGAAAGAGATTCTAGGCTGTGGCCCTTGTTTTGAGTTTGGAAGAGAAGCTGTACGCACTCATAAAGAATGTTGGCCCTCAAAGAACCTCTTGTGCTTATGGGCAGCCTAGATGGCAGATACCCCTGTATGTGAAATAACCAACTGGACAACAGCTCCCCGCCCTACCTCTTGGGGTTGGAACATATGACCCCAATAATAGTGATTTTCATGGCTGGTTTCAGTCCTCCTTTAATTTCACCAACATATCGCTCCACCTAGTGGGAAAAAATAACTATTATTGATCTCTAGATTTGCAGCCAGCACAGTAAACTGCAGAACCATGTGGTAAGCTCCATTTATTATACACTTCTGTCATCTCACCGGCCTTCTGTTCATCAATCAATTTCCCCGGGGACTTATTCTAACAACGCAAACCACTAAGTACCTTTAAACCACTGCCATTTTTTAAAAATAACTATAAAAATTCTTTCTTTATCCTGTCTAAAATTTACTTGAAAACTAAATAGCTGCAAATCATTTCTACCTTTACTAACTCCAAACGACTCCCTGATCTGTTTTAGGGGTTAGTGACAACTTTAATAGAATAAGTGGTTAATGCAGAGGATTAGAATTGGGATAGTACTTCTCTATCTCATAGGGATGTTTTGGGAGCTAATGTACATAAAATATTTTGAAAATATAAAGTGCTATAAATACATAAGTAGTATATAGTTGTACTCATTTACCTGTGTGGTAAAACTAATGACAGAATCAAAAGACTAAATCTTGCCAGTCTTATCAGTCAAAACTCCAATGGAAGTTACCAGGAGCTCTGCACAAATAAGCATTTGGGATTTAGCAGGCTTTAGTCCAAGGAAAGAGGGCTTAAAAGAGCTAAGGGAGTTGATAATAAAATATAAGAACATAAGAACGGCCATACTGGGTCAGACCAATGGTCTAACCCAGTATCTTGTCTTCTGATAGTGGCCAGTGCCAGTTGCTTCAGAGGGAATGAACAGAACAGGGCAATTAACAAGTGATTCATCTCCTGTTGTCTAGTCCCAGCTTCTGGCAGTCAGAGATTTAGGGACACCCAGAGCATGGGATTGTGTTGATCCTTGATCATCTGGGTTAGTAGCCATTGATGGACCTATCTTTCATTAATGTATTTAATATTTTTTGAACCCAGTTATTCTTTTGGCTTTCACAACATCCCCTGGCAATGAGTTCTACAGGTTCTAATATTACTGACTTGGTATTTCTACTGACAGAGGACTAAGCCTATTAAAAATCAGACAATTGTGGCAGTTTGCATGATCTTTTTGTTCATAATGAAGCAGCTTCCATTCAAATATAATTTGTTACAATTGAACTTCAGAGTTACGAACACCTCAGGAATGGCGATTGTTCGTAACTCTGAAATCTTCGTAACGCTGAATACAACATTACGGTTGTTCTTTCAAAAGTTTATAACTGAACATTGACTTAATACAGTTTTGAAACTTGACTGTGCAGAAGAAAAATGCTGCTTTCCCTTAATTTTATGTTTAACACAGTACTGTACTGTATTTGCCTTTTTTTTGTTTTGTTTTTGTTTTTTTTGTCTCTGCTGGTGCCTGATTGTGAACTTTGGTTTCTGAATGAGGTGCATGTTGATTGGTCAATCTGAAACGCTGGTGTTCATAACTCTGAGATTCTAGGGTACAGCATATGATTTTTTTAATAGATCTGGTTGGCCAATATGAAAAATTAGATCTGTTGGATGATTAAACCTTAAAAAAAGAACAAATCTGCAATTCACCAAATGTTTGCTCATGAAAATGAGCATTCAAATTGGTGATAACAGATATCTCTCAAACAGTGATACTCAGACTGAGGATCGTGAGCCACAAGTGGGTCTTTAATGTGTATCCTGCGGTTCTTTGTAGGACATAATATTAAAACAATGTGTGATTTAATTATTAACCTAAGTTATTAACCAATAAGGATGCTTTTACTAAGTTATTAACCTATTGTAGTTGATATAATACTTGGACAGTCATTTTGCTGTGAGAATAATATATAATAAATTAAACAATTAATTCAGACTACTGTGGTTCTTTTGGGTAATGTTGAGGTCTGAGCATCACTACTCAGGCATACTCCTGTAGGGCTAGTGGAGGGCTGTTGAGAGTGGCCCAGTGATTAGGATGCTAGCTTAGAACGTGAAAGAGCTGGGTTCAACCCTCTGCTTTGCCACAGGCTTCCTATGTGACCTTGGGCAAGTTGCTTATTTTTTCTGTGCCTCATTTGTCTATGT
The DNA here is from genome assembly GCA_007922305.1 of Dermatemys mawii. NCBI lineage: Eukaryota > Metazoa > Chordata > Testudines > Dermatemydidae > Dermatemys > Dermatemys mawii. Next base: position 36,712,560 of record ML677332.1, read on the forward strand.
GTAAAAATAGGAATAACAGTACTTTCCTACCTCACAAGGTGGTGGTGAGCCTAAATACATTAAAGATTGTGAGGCACTCTGGTTATGTGGGAGCAGGGGGACACTGTAAGTACAAAAAAAATTGTTTACTATGACTCCAATGCTTTTTCTAGGTTACTTTGGTTTAAAATGTCCCAAAGGACAGCATGTGGACCATTCCCTATGGAGTCCCATCCAAAGACTATTCCAGATGCTAATAGATATCATGGTTAGAAAATTTCTCCTAATATTCTACCTAAATTTTCCTTCTTCATTTCAATTTATGTAATTTCCTGTCCTTTCAGGTTGAATATAACACCTAGTTAGATCCCCCCGAGAATGGCATTAATGCCCAAATATATTCTAATCCCACAGACAGTGAACCCTGCTTATTTTTTTATTAATTTAAAAAAATAGAGAGAAATGACTAGAAAATCTAACAATTTTAGAAAATGTACAATTATTCCTTGGGGGAACTCAACAGCAACCCCACGCAGGTAAATTTAGGTCACTCACCAGAGGACAAGTGTCAAAGGGTGAGATGTATTAGACTGTGGAGTACCCCAAGGGAAGTGGCAGTATCTCCCTTGAGATATTTAAAATTAGATAAGACAAAGTAATGGAGAATATGTCTCCTCGTCCCCACCAACACTCATTTCTTTCTTAAGTGAGAAACAGTAAAATGAAATAATAACACTTTACAATCTGAAAGGTGGGCTGTGAAGATTGTTTGCAAAGCCCCCTAACATAAGTACTATTATTCATATGGATGATACTACATAAAGAATAAATGTAAGTGTACCCCTGGCTTCCACACGGTTTTAGCACTTACGAATTCTTCCATGGTACCCTGAATACAGCCAGAGGTCTGATCATTCACAGGTCATTCCCTAGCTGAGATGGAACACATGGTACGCCGGAAACCTACTCAGGGATCCAGCAGGAGGTAGTAGGAAGAGATCCTGAATGAGTCTTAATTTGATTACAGGAAGGCCCATGCATCTCTAGCAGTTGTGTCTTTTTAATACATTTATGTATATAAAAACATATTTTCTACTAAAAAAAACCCCTCCAGCAGTGGATTTATTCACTTACATTTGTGCCCCTGTCATTTTCTGTCATCTCTCTGCCTTTTACTCGTCTCCTGTGCAGCAGCCTCACAGCAAAGTTTTCTTTTCTTTGTGTGTGTGTGTACAGAAAAAATATACAAAAACCCCGGAATAAAGGGAGGATGTAAGGGGAAGCATTATCTCAGTCAAACACTGGTTAGACACCACCCGCTCAAATAGCTGAGTCACAAGAGCCTACTCTTCATCTTCCATCACACAGTGGCAAAAGGAGATAGAGAAACAGTGAGGAACTTGATGGCTCAGAGGTATAGAAACAGCTGGGAACTAGTAATCAGTTCTAGTACAGTACTAGTCTAGGCTTTGATAATGTAATTAACTCCACGCAAGTGAACCCTGGCATGTGTTGTGTGGACCTCATTGACTTTGGTGGGGTTCCATTCCGGCACAAGAGTCTACCCAGGCAGAACCCAGTGCAGAATCAACCCTAAACTGGCAGTGACTGAAAATCATCACCTAATGGCTGCTAGATAAACTAATGGAAAGGTATTGATGGTCCCAGTCCAGTTCCTCTTTGGACAAGCTTCCATGTCACAAAAACACCATCAAAGATGGCCTTAGCTGGACTCCTTGTTGTAGAAGAAACAAGGACCAGATGCCTGTGGAAACTAAGGCAATGAAGTTCAGGAGCCTAAATAGCTTTGTGGAACTGGGCCTACACCTCTCACTCTTATATGCTAAGTGGTCCCTACAGAGCAAAGTTGAAGGGCAGCATGAACTGTCCCTGCCCATGCTTTACCTTTTCAGTGGATATGCAAAAGATGTAATTCCCTAGGGCTTTCAATATAATGACTCTGACAAAACACTGAATTAGCATCTTTTTAAAATTGTAAAACCAGCTATATTGGGTCCTTGATCATCTGGGTTAGTAGTCACTGATGGACCTATCTTTCATGAATGTATCTATTCTTTTTTTTGAACCCCGTTATTCTTTTGGCTTTCACAACATCCCCTGGCAATAAGTGCATTGTTTGCTTTGCATTTATCAACATTGAATTTCATCTGCCATTTTGTTGCGCGGTCACCCAGTTTTGTGAGATCCCTTTGTAACTCTTTGGAGTTTGCTTTGGACTCAACTATTTTGAGTAATTTTGTATCATCTGCAAATTTTGCCACCTCACTGCTTACCCCTTTTTTCAGATAATACAGCACTGGCCCCTGGGAGACATCTCTGTTTACCTCTCTCCATTCTGAAAACTGACCTTTTATTCTTACTCTTTGTTTCCTCTCTTTTAACCAGTTACTGATCCATGAGAGGATCTTCCCTCTTATCCCACGACTGCTTACTTTGCTTAAGAGCCTTTGGTCAAAGGCTTTCTGAAAGTCCAAGTACACTATATCCACTGGATCATCTTTGTCCTTTGTTGACCTCTTCCCCCTAAATAATTCTGATTGATGAGGCATGATTTCTCTTTACAAAAGCTGTGTTGACTGTTCCCCAACAATTCATCTATGTGCCTGATAATTCTTTTCTTTACTATCATTTCAGACAATTTCTCTGATACTGACATCAGGCTTACCAGCCTGTAATTGCCAGGATTGCCTCTGAAGCCTTTTTAAAAAATCAATCACATTAGCTATCCTCTAGTCATCTGGTACAGAAGCTGATTTAGTTAATAGCTCTGCGATTTCATATTTGAATTCCTTCAAAACTCTTGGGTGAATAGCATTTGGTCTCGGTGACTTATAACTGTTTATCAATTTGTTCCAAAACCTCCTTTATTGACACCTCAATATGGGCCAGTTCCTCAGATCTGTCACCCAAAGATAATGGCTTAGGTTTGGAAATTTCCCTCGCATCTTCTACAGTGAAGAGTGATGCAAAGACTTCATTTAGTTTCTCGCAATAACCTTATCTTCCTTGAGTGCTTCTTTAGCTCCTTGATTGTCCAGTGACCCTACTGATTGTATGGCAGGCTTACTTCTTCTGATGTACTTTTTGGTGATTTTTTGGCTATTTGTGTTTGAATCTTTGGCTTGTTGCTTTTCAATTTCTTTTTTACCCTTCCTATATAACCTGCACACTTCCTGGGTGTGGTGTTCTGTCCTGTCTAGTCCTGAGTCTGTTCTACAGCCTTAACTAACAGGCCTGGGGATTTTAGCTCATGCAGTAAAAACTCATGTATTTGGTTCCAGAGATCCCAAGTCTGATCCTGTCTGCTGACAACTAGCAGCTCTATAAGGGTTACACCTAATTATACTTTTACACTTGATTTGCCAGAGTTTATGCTCCTTTCTATTTTCCTCAGTAGAATTTAACTTTCAATTTTTAAAAGATGCCTTTCTGCCTCTAGCTACTTATTTTACTTTGTTTAGCTATTTTGGCACTTTTTGGTCCTTGTACAACTGCTTCCCGCAACTCCCATGGTAAACCGCGGCCACTGGGAGTTGCTGGGGGCCATGTCTGCAGATGGTCAACATAAACAAAATGTGTCACAGCCCGCCAGGTGATTACTCTGATGGGTCGTGTGCCGAAGGTGGCCGATCCCAGTACTATGTTTTATAATTTGGAGAATACATTTAATTTAAGCCTCTGTTATGGTGTTTTAAAAATGTTTAAATGGAGCTTGCAAGGTTTTGTGACTGTACCCTTTAATTTCTGTTTCCCTAGCTTCCCTAGCTTCCTCAGTTTTGTGTAGTTCCCTTTTCTGAAGGTATTTGTAGGCATCTTTGATGTTTTCCCTCCCACAAGTATGTTACATTTAATTATATTATGGTTGCTATTACTAAGCTGTTTAGTTACAAGTTAAGACAACTTAAAACGTTAATAAAATAAGTGATAAAATAAGCAAGCCCTCTCAAATGTCCCAGCTTGTGTTTGTTACGATGGAGGGAACACACAACTGTGTCCTGGGGAAAGGACTGCAGATTGGTGCCCAAACAGAAGAGCCAAATCAATGAAGTTGAGACCAGGGAAAGTCTCGCTGAGTCTCCACTGCACCCTACATGGTCATTTACAGCCTTGGGTACAAAATGTTACCCAACAGTAATTTTTCAGTCAGGTATATTTCATTTATTCTGCCCTCCTGCGCCACGGAGGGGATCGGCCAGCGGGCCAGCTCCAGCGCAAGCTGCGGGTAAAGCTCCTTCCTGGGTGGTGGGGCCCTGCCTGGGTCCCCTGCAGCGAGATCACGCCGGATCCCCCTGGCACGGCAGAGTCTGAGGGGAAGGGCTCGGCGCGCAGCGACCCTGCCCCAGGCGGCCTTCACCGGGGAACTGCGGCATCGGGTCTCTGGGAAGCGGAGCGGGGCGGGGGGAGGAAGCGCGCGCCGGGCTCGCCTCAGGGCTGCTCCACCAGGCCGGGCGGCTCTTGCGAGCAACAGACAGCAGCACGTGACGAAGTTCCCGCCCCTCCGGCCACGGGCTGAGCGGCGAGGGGCGGGGCTGAGGGGACGGGTCGGTTGGTTCAGAAGAGGCTGGTTCTGAGGCACCGGCGGGGAGGGGCTTGCGAGGTGGGCGGGGACAGTATGGTATGGTGGGGCTAACTCTGAGCGCGTGTGTGTGTGCGCGTGGGGCTGTTGTGGTGGGTCTTGCTCGGTGACGGGGGGAGGAGCTGACCCTGAGCGGGGTTAGCTCTATATCATTGACATGTGTTTTCTTTGCCCACTTCAGTAATGGCGCCTGTAAGGCTTCACTGCCCCTAAAGAAAAATGGCACTTTATTTACATATTCATCCGGTTTGACCAATAAGCGCTCGATGTTTTGGGTGTGCCGGTTGTCGGGAAAGTCACCTGATTCGTCTTTCAAGATGGCAGTGGCATTAGGCTGCTCAGCTCGGAGAATGCAATCAGTACGGACCGTCCCATAAGCCTCGAGCGTGCGGGGGGAGCCGGCCCGATCCACCGCCTGTGGGGCTTCCCTAAGAGGTGTGAGTCTGGTGCAGGGCAGACCAGCCTAGTCCATCCTGCGCGGGAGGGCCGGTGCTTGCTGGGCACTACGGGCCCTGATCGCAGGCAGGTCACCAGGCGGGCTCTGGGACGGGGCACGAGAGGCAGGCAGCTGGCGGGGAAGGCGGAGCGCGGGGAAGAGGGGCCAGCGGGGGATTTCTGGATGCAGGCGGAGGGCTGATGCTCCGGGTGATCAGATCCTTGGTTCAGGGGCAGGACAACAGAGGATGGGGAGCCAGCTAGGGTAAATCCACTGCTGGGAGGGCTGACCCGGTGTGTGGGGTGGGGGAAGGTAGCCCTGCGAAAGTGTTTGGTGAATCTCTGACCACATCCTAATGCCTGTGTCTGTGTCACAAATATAAAGCACCATGTTATGGGGTTTCTTTGACCTTTCCACAAGCTAATGGTACCAGCTGCTGTGAAGTCTGGATTCTAGACTAGATGCACCTCTGATCTGATATGGCAATTCTTGTGCTACTTGTCACTTGTATTTTGAGTGACTAGACCATGGAGACTAAACTGTCTCGTCTCCATTGAGATGATCTCTCTAGATCATGACTGACTTGGCAGGTTAATATATAGGGGTGAGAAGTTTCCAGTGTGGAGAAAGCTTGAGATGGAACTGCTTGTGCTGTAGCTGCTCTATTCGCTATAGTCTCCTGTGTAGTCAAGATACCACATTTTACCTTTCCTACAGAGGTCAGATAGGCTAGTGCTCTTTGTTAGCACTATGCTCTCAATAAACAAACAAACTGATCCCTCCTATTTCCTGAGAGCATTGACTTTAAGCAAGTATCAGTGCATGTTTTCACAGTGACAATGTTTAAATCACTTACTTGAACAAATATTGTGGTATTGACCGTATCACTGGCTGGGAGTGCATTCCAAACTTTCAAACACTTTGACTAAGTGAAATAGCTACAGCTTGGCTTTTGAGTCTAGATCTCTTCTATTCCAGGTGCACCGAGGGAAGATTTGCTGTGACTTACCTCTGGATGTTTTTTCTTTTCTCTCCTTTTTTTTCCCCTTCCTGTCTCCAGTGGTCCAGTCACGGTGGGATGATGCATCCATTTGGTAATGAGGAAGCAGCCTCCCTGGAACATCTCTTTTGTTTTTTTTGTGAATGTGTACAGCGGGGAGACTGGGAGCTAGCACAGGCCTGTATTCCTCAGTTACATCAGTGGCAGGGGGATGGCTCTGAAAAAGTTGCAGCTATCCTGCAGGCTCTAATAGCTTGTCCGTCTCAGTTAAGGTAAGTGCTATGTAGGATTTTTGTATAACTGGTGGAGGCATAAGTGTGTTAAACATGGTATATGTGATGCAATTCTGAGAAATCGAGGCTGATTCTTTATTCTTAACTATAATGGACCCTTAGAATCAGGGCCAGATTAACGCAGGGCTTTAGGGGCTGCAGCCCAGGGCCTTGAGCTAAGGGTGCTGCCTGCGTGCTGTGGCCTCACGCTATTCCCAGAAGCAGCCGGCTGCTTGCATGTCTCTGCGGCCCCTGGTGGGAACCGATCAGTGAGAGCTGCGGGCGAGGTGCTTGCGGGCCCGGCAGCGCATGGAGACACGCTGTCCCCCTTCGCCCCAGGGGCATGCAGAGAAATGCCAACAGCCATCCGCTTCTGAGAGCAGTGTGGGGCTACGGCAGGCAGGCAGCCTGCTTGAGCCCTACTGCGCAACCGGCTGGGAGCTGCCTGTGGTAAGTGCCTCTATCCAGAGCCTGAACCTTACACCCACTCCTGCATCCCGTCCCCTTTCCCCAGGTCAGAATCCCCTCCTCTACCCAACTCCCTCCCAGACCTCCCACCCCCTTCCCCAGGTCAGAATTCCCTCCCCAGACCTTGCACCTCCTCCTGCACCTCTTCCCAAGCCTTAACCCCCACACCTGCTCCTAACTCTCCCAGAGCCCTCACTCTCTCCTCCACCCCAATACTGCCCCAACCTGGAGTCCCCTCCTGTACCCACTCCCTGCCAGAAAGAAACTAATATAACAGCTGTTCTAAGGTAAGAAGTAGGCTATTTTGAATTAACTAAACTATATTCTACATGTTTGAAGACTGAAATGTAACCACAGAATGGCTTTATGTAAATTAAAAGGCAAGTTTAGTATAGCATTAATAGCCTCACTGCCATAATTGTGATCATTTTGTTTTAAATTAGGAAAAAGACTTGTATACAGGGACCCCACAAAATCTAAGCCCCGAGTCCATAGGTGAGTTAATTCAGCCCACCTTAGAATCCTTGAAGCAGAACATGCTTCCTTGCCAGTGTTTTCTCCTTCATGCATTCCATTATTACAGCTTATCATTTGAGTGCCGACCTGCTCAGAGTTGCACTAATGTATGTAGGGGACCCAGCCTCAGGTAGCTTACAACCGTGTTCATATATGCAATAAATAAGATGATGGTTTAAGCTTAAGATCATGAAGAAATCTAGGAAAGGTCAATTTTGAAAGACTCCATTGAAATAACATGAATTGAAGGAGGAGAGGGAGTCTGTTTTAGAATTGTAATGGTGCTGATGCTGAGTGCTTTTTGTTTAGAAGATGATCAACCTATTTCTTTAAAATGTTTGCTTGTTACTAACAACACCTGAGATTATTAAAACTGAAAATGTTTAAAAATCTAATTTCTTACCACTTAAATTGTCTGCTTTTTACATTTTTCAATGTGGATAGTGAAACAACCTTTAGTTTCACTTGTTGGTTTTCCTCTTGACTTCTCAAGCATGGGACTGTTAAGGATGAGTTTCTGACACTTCAGGGAAACTTAAAAATATTCCACTTTTTGTCATTTTAAAAAAAGTCTAAATGTTTCTTAAGTCTTTTATAAGTTTTTTTTTTTTTTTTGTAATTTTTGAGTATCAACTACACAGCATTCTGGGAATCATTTTTTTGGAGGAAAAAATACCAGATTAAATTGGTGTTGCTAACAGACATGAGTGAAATAAGTATATTATACTTTTTATCCTGGGTACTGGCAACACGGCATACACTGGCTCTGTGGGGCCACTTTTCCTACTGTGAAGTGAGGTAGAGATTTGTTTTGGTGCATATTTGTTTGAAACTGATTTTATATCCTATTACTTTTGCAGGTATGGACGGAATTATAGCCCTCAGAGACTTGCTTGGCTTTGGCTCCTTGTGCTCAAGAAATGGCTGGTATGGGATCAGGTAAAGGAATTTTGTTCTGGTTGACCTCCAAACGGAAAATAATGTTTGTAAACAGAAAAATAATAAATGTTGTAGTTGCCTATTAAAATTTGAGACTTACTTCTGTTAATTACAACTGGTTCCTTAGGCCATTTTTCATTACATTTAGCAAAAAATTAAAATAAACGTTTTGGGATTATTTTATGAGGCCATGTGAGTTAGCTTTTTAGTGTGCATACTCAGGGTGAGATGTTCCATGAACAGACAGCATGAGTTAGTAACTTACATTTCTATAATCCCTTTTCTCCCCAAAAGATTAAATAAACCAAGGATAGTGCAGTGCTTTACAAATAGCATACTTTCAGGGAGTGTAATTTACATGTACAGAACTATGGGGAGGACAGTGGTAGGCAGCATGAGAGAGAAAGAAACAGGGCCTTTAAAAAGAGGAAGATTAGTCATGTGTTTGTCTTTCCTCACCTTTTTCATTCCTCTGACCCCATTGCCTAGGTTCATGAATTTTCGTGATCTTTGAGGAAAAGTGACCCTATCCCAAAGGGATTATGGGGAAGTGACAGTTGATAGCTATGTAGTTGGAAATAAAGAATGGAATCTGTTGGTGCAGGAACAGCCCCTAGCTAATTTAGGATGGGAGATGGGACTTTTAATCCCTAATGAAATAAATATCTCTGAAGATTTAATAGCAATTAAATGAGGTTTTATGTTTACAGGTTAAAAAAACCCAAGATAGTGGCTCACATCTTCCCTATTCTTATCTTTTTTTTCTTTTCCTGATGACTTCAGAAAATAATTCCAACTGTTCTCCAAAGAGAAACTGAATTCCTACTCCTCTTAGAAGAACTGCAAAAGGATGTCTCAGATGAAGTCCTAAAGGTGAGCTGAGTGCCTGATTTATTGATCATTCTTGGGATGAAAGTTAATGCTGCAAGTTAACTTGACTGACCTTGTGTTTGAGACATTAACATACCTTTGGTCTTCTCTCCAAAATAAAGACAGTTGAATGTGAGACTCGTTGAAGTTTATTCATTTTCGGTAGTGAGTTTAGCATATATAATGATGATGATTCTGGCTAGAGAGGGAATACTGTAGGCAGGTGCTGAGCAAGCTTCTCTATATAGCCTTGCTAACAAACCTGACTCCTGACCTCCAGCTGCCTCTGCTGTTGCAATCATACATCCTCATACACAATTGTCTGTGCACCCCAGTTCTCATGTCACGTCCTGCTACATCAGCCTTGGGGCTTCGCTGGACAGAGAATACTATTCATATGGTAGCTTTCTGACTTGCAGAAATGGGCACTAGGTTGGAATCATCACATCTTGACTTAATGTAGGCTATGAATTTGGGCCTCAGTAGAGGAAAGGCTATTGTGTCAACACTATGAATCACTGAACCTTCTTGCTGGTAGGCTTTGAAATCCATAGTGGCCCTTGTTATTTAAATTTTTATTATCCTCTACCATACTGCTTCTTGTTCCAACTCAAACTCAAGTTGAAGTTTGACTCCAGCCAATGGAGCTTATATAGCTATCTGGCTGTGTTGGGGAGGGAGAGCCAATAATGGATGACATCAAGAAGGCTAAGGTGTTTAATGACTATTTTGCTTCATCTTCACTAAAAAAGTTAATGGTGACCAGATATGCAACACAATTAATAACAAGAAGAAGGAGGGAATGCAAAACCAGTCATGGATCAGGATAAAGAATATTTAGCTAAGTTAGATGTATTCAAGTCAGCAGGGCCTGATGAAGTTCATCCTAGGGTGCTTAAGGAACTAGCTGAAGCAGTCTTGGAACCATTAGCAATTTTCTTTGAAAATTGTTGGTGGAAACGTGAGGTCCCAGGGGACTGGAGAAGAACAAATATAGTGTCTGTATTTAAAAGGGGGATCCAAGAGGGCTTGGGGAATAATAGACCTGTCTGTCCTACTTTGATACCTGGAAAGATACTGGAGAAAATTATTAAATTTGTGGTTTTAAAAAGGTTGCTGCCAGAATTGGGGGAGCTCAGTGGTTGGGGGCAGTTCAGGAGGCTGCAGGCAGCTGCACAGTGATTGTTGCTGAGAACTCCTTCAGTAGGGCTGATGGGGAGGAAAGCTGCATGCCAGTTCTACAAAGGATGCAGCTGGTCTGATTTCACCAGGGGACTCTGTCCTCTTATTTGCATATTTTGCACCCTTTCATCAGATCATAATGTCAGGCTGATAGTTTGAAATCACATTGAAATGATTGGTCTCTGCTCTCTCCATCTCAATTGGGATTTTGTTCATTGAGGGGGGGAGTAAAGAGGTTAGGGTTTGTGAGAGCCCTTTAAATACAGTAACAATGGAATGTTGCAAACTTATCTCAAAGGCATTTGGGGAGCAGGAACTGTACTTTCATAGTGCTCTTGGGATCACAAATCCACTTTTCATTAGGTTTACTGACACCAGCCTGAAAGATCGAATACGGCAGACTAGACTGGAGTAAAATGCCTTTACTGACAAGGCTTCACCATAGGTTGCAATGAGTACAAGGACTCCTGTGTCTTCGGAGATCATTTTGTATAAAGTGCAGAAGTATGTCCCTTAGGCCCAGGACACTGTTATTGTCTGTAGTAATTTTCCAGTGCTCTAGCTAGCACTCATTTTAAATATCCCACACTCTGCAGGTTTCCATGACTTTACTTGTTAGATTGTTCCACAGTCTAGACAGACAAGAGGTTTCTTCTAATAATCAGCCTTTGCTCAGCTTCATCGCATTATCTCTAACTTTACCTCCTTACGTCAGCCTAAAGAATACTTCTTCCCTATTAGTATTAACCAGCTGCAAGTATTTGCTGAATGTAATTGTCTGGTCTATACTTCTGCTTTTCTCTTTGCACCATTCTAACAATTCTTTTGGTTTTGAAATTATGGAAATCGGGAGAGGAAACCAATAGACACTTTGAAAGACGAATGAAGGAAAGCCTGGATCTGGCTGCCAATGTAACAAAATTAATGGGACATTTTACAAAATCCAAGGTTTATTAAAGTACTTTTTTTTCTACAGTAGGAAGGTTTCCATAATTAAAAATAAAAAATTCCAATGTCAATACTTTAAAAAAAAAAAAAATCAAATAGCCTCAGTGGTGAAAGTAAAATAAGTTTTAAAAACTTTTCTTTTTAATAAACCAAATATTTGGATGGGGATTTGCCTTTCAAAGAGTTTTAATTGTTGGCTGAATGTTTACTTTTGTAAGATTTTAAAAAAGACTCATTGCTAATGGTTAATAGGATCTTCAGTGATCCTAGTTAAGATGAAAATCATAAGGACTCTGTATCCTCATGCCATAAATGGACTACCAGGAGGGGAACAGTAAGAAACTCCCTCAATAATGCAGCATTGTAGTTAGGAGCATTATGGGAATTTTATACTTTAAATATCCAGATTTTGCCAGGATGCTGGACTAGGTGAGACAGCATGTGGCGTCTGAGCTTTTTGGGAGAGACAACTGTTAATGCCATGTGTTCACAAAAAGTGCTTTATTTTGGGATTGAAGCTGAATGCCTTTAGTTCTAAATTCATGTAGCAGAGTTGGTTGACAAGGTAAATTAATGGTTCCAAGTGGATGCCTATTGAATCTTTAAGTGTGGTGTATATCTGGTTATATTTTTTTTATTGTGTTTGTGTAAAAACCAAGAGACATTCAGGCCCCCAGACATATCTATCTGTTTCTTCCCAGGAGCTGTTTGAAGCATTTGAATGTGTCCAGAGCAAGCATGATTCAGACAGAAAGAAAAGAGATGGCCCCACTTACAGATTCAGTGTGGAAGCAACCTCGGTTCTCCGGAAGCTTTTGTTGAGGGCTCCCCAGCGGGCACAAGCCCTGCTGGAGTTCCTGCAGGGAGAACATGGCACACCCAGCTCTGCACTCCAGCACACTTGCCCTCTGCAAAACATCTATGTTGACTTTCTCCGCGACTCCTTAAAATTGCTGCAAAGGCTTCAACAATATCCCAAATCCTCAGGAGAATTGGATCAGAGTGAGACAATAGATGCTATTTACAGTGTCCTTAGCGTGTTACATTTTGAAGTGGAGCATCAGACTGGCGAGCTCCGACACTTGTTCAGGGAGCTGTTGGATGCTTGCTGGGCTGAAGGAAGCGCACTGAAGGAAGAGAGGTTACTGGGCTGCATACTGAGGAAACAGAGCCATGCCTTGCTCAGTCTGTACAGCAACATCTTCACAGAGAGGACAAGAGAGAAACTGCTGGGGCCAAAGTTGCCAGGAAAAGGTTTGTTTTGTTTTCTCATGAAAAGTTAGGCCATTTGAGACTTTGCAGGCAAGACAGGTTGGGCAAGGAAGGGGTGGGAGTTTGGCCATGTAGGGATTTTTTGTTATGGAGTCTGAATGTGGCTTTTGCTTAGTGATTCCCTAACTGTTCTACTACAGGGCCTGCTTTCTTCAGAGGTAGCTTTCTGTGTTTTTGTCTCTCAGGTTCATCTGAGCAGTTGGATACAGAGCGGGTGATGCTGGCTTTGTTCTCAAAGCCTGAAGAGGTTTATTCTTGGAAGACTGCCTATTTTTACTGCCTGAGCAGCAGCAAGCACTTTCTGGAGCAGATTCTGGTATGGCAATAAATATGATAGGGAGGGGAAGGCCCAGTAGTGGATCAAGTTAGCACCAGGATTCCGGCATTAGAACATTTTACATTTGATTAGAGGTCTTCAGGTGTCCTGACTTTTGGTACCAAGCTAACTAGCAGGGGGATTTTATAATCTGTTGACCCATCTGCACTGTTTCATCTCTATGATTTAAGATATCTGCATGGAGGTCTCTGGAAGATTTAAACCAATGTGGTCTGATGGTTAGAACAGAGGAGGTGGGAGATGAGACTCCTGTATTCTACACCCAGCTCTGCCAGGGCTTCCCACTGATTCACTGAGTAACCTTGGCAGCCGCTTCACCTCTCTGTGATTCAAGTACCCCATATGTAAAATGAGGATAATGATGCTTCACAAAAGGGTTGTGGGGTTTAATGGATATTTGTGAAGCACTTGAGAGCCTGGGATGAAAGGTGCTAAAGGAGATAAAAGTGCACAAATAAAGTCATGTATATTGAGGGCATGAGAATCCAGACAGATGAGTCAACATTTATTCTATTACTGGTTCAAAAACTCTATCTATAGCTCAACAGATTCTCCTCTAGTTTTTGCATAAAAAACCTATTTAAAATGTGCAGAATTAGAGAGCAGCCAGGGAGAGGGGGTTGGATTGAGTCTCTGGCTTCTACTTAGTGACTCCTTTTCTTTTTAGCCTGAATAAAGAGAAACCTGTAAACCTCTGGGTTTGAGGAAGTTAAACTGAAACTGCTATTGTGAAAGCCCATCACGCCCCCGAAGCAGGAGTCTGCTTTTTTTGGAATAACAAATGCTTTCTTCCTTTTTGTTCTCTAGGTGACTGCATTAACACTATTAAAAAGGGAAGACTTCTCAGGCTTGAGCAGCTTACTGAGTCGAGAATTCAATCCCCTCAGCCGTCTTCTAGTATTGCTAGGGTGGACTCACTGTCACAGCTTAGAATCAGCAAAAAACTTGTTATATGCTCTTCACAAAACTCAGGCAAGTAAGCGAATGGAGAGCAGGTTGAAATGGCTGAATGCTATGACTGACTGTTCAATTTGATTCCAGTCATTGTAAAGTAGTTGCTTGGATTGTTAATCAAATCTGAAGTCTCAAAAGTGAGACTTGTTCTAACTGCATAAACTGAGATTCTGAACTTTAAATGTCTTTCCAAATGGAAGATGTAAAGGTAAATTCTCTGGTTAGGATTTTCAACCTCTTTTTAAAAGGGTTTTTACACTATTCGTTTTAAGGAAAAGTTTGTTTTTTATAAAGGCAGCAGCATTGCAAGTTCGTCTTCGCTACATCTCCGTCAGTGTGCCTCAACTGTGACCGGAATGGGATTCTTGAGGCCATTCTCCAGGGCCCATTCAGTCCTTGACCTCAGAAACTCAAGGCCAAATAGTGCCAATGGTTTTGACTTTGTATTGTGGGTACTTATGCCCTAGGAACTGCATTGAGACATTTAGTCCATTTCACATGTGCCACTGAACTTGTGGGCACTATTGATCTGAGCTGAGTGGTGCCATCCACTTAGTCCTGAATGCCCAAAATAAATTCCACAGTAGTCTAAATGTCAGAGCTGAGACTAGGGAGTCCACTTTTTATTTTGGAATCTTCTTCCTTTGCTTAGTATACAAGCTTTAAAACATTAAGCCTGTAGTTCCAATCCAGGCAGCATTGGTGAATGGTTGCCTTAAACGACTGATAATAGGACACCGAGCCTTTTACTTCTAGGTCATTGATTGAACTCCATCTCAGGTCAGTAACTCCCTTAAGACGTTATTGTCTAATAATGCCTGGTCAGTGACCTATATAAGATAACACAGTCTCAGGTCAGTGTTTAGTGGGCAGGCATCCATAGCAGAACATAGGCATATTGGAGGCAAGTCTGTAGGCAGCTTGTACTTCAAACCATACAATATCTGTTCTGGGCATATAACTAAAGTGACAGCTCTGGAGATGCAAGTCTTGTAATACCTTTTAGAAACACTAAATTCTCTTTACAAATAAAATGTTAAAAGCTACATGGATAAGGTTACAGACTAGAAAATATGGCTGTCAAATTTAGATTGGTTAACTGTAACAGGGCCCTTCAAAACAGTGCAGCCACCTATTCTCCATTTTGTTGCTTTACTGTGTAAATAAAGTAAAAGTGCAGAAATCTGCCCATCTAAATATGTTAAGATTCCTTTAGCCATTAAACATCACACATGTGAACCAACTCTGGTTTTGTGCTATTCATGGTAAGGTAGAGGGTCTGGTGTAAATGTGATCTCTTCATTTATGTTATTTTATGTTAGCTGATGCTAATTTGCTCTGTTTCTCTCTAATAGGGTCTATGCAATGACTCCGTATTAAAAGAGTTCTGTGATGGGCTGTGGGCTCAAGTGGAGGTTCTTGAATGGTGCACACAGCAAAACAGGTAAAACACCCAGAAGCACTTTTTTTTTTACTGCCAGTGTATTTTAACAAAGGCTCCTCACGTAGCTAGAACTACATATGTATAGGTTGAATATAGAAATGCCAAGTATACAATATCTATGCCACATCTCCCTTAGTGGCCATAAGCTATAAAAACTTGATGCTTGTCTACGTTTTTAATTAATTTTCTAAAAATTTGCAAGTTGAGTCACTGTTAAAACTGGAAGATCCTTGATGTAGACAAGGTTCAGGTGGTGGACCCATTTTGATTAGTCTTGCTTTTTCTTGCAGTCTTACTATCCCAAAGAAGATTCTTTTGCAACACTTGTACAGTCTGGATTGCCACTCTGCAATCTACTCTCTTCATCACCTCACCAATCTTCCGGCCCTGAAAGAAGAGGATGTCATTGAACTTCTTCAGAAGGTTTCAGCCAGAGACCAGCAGACACAGGGTAAATCAGTAGGAATGTGATTTAAAGATATCCTTCTGCAGAGTCCATTCAGCATATACCTTTAAAATCTTCATCATGCTGATAGTACTCCCACCTGGAAGGATCAGTGCCTAAAACTTGGACTTTGCAAATAATAGCCACCAGCTAATTAAACAACATGTGCACATCCTAAGAGGTTTGTGCATATCCCAATTTTGTTCTTAAAAAAGGTAAGTTTATTAAAACTGAAAAAGAAAGAAAAAATACATCTGGAACTTAGGTTATTACTGGAATTTAAAAGCGCAAATATAATTAAGCATCAAGAATGGTTTTCTTGAGGTCTGGCTTAAAGGTTACAAGCAAAACAAAAGATTTTGGAGTTGGCACACAGCGAAAGTCTCAATAACAGGCCTTGGCGGTGAGGAGTCAGGGGGAAGATGTTGCTGACTGAGTGCAATAATTACAACATAATTGAAAGGGAAAAAAGGTGGCGGGGTGCAGAAGACTGCCCCAGGTTGAGTTTCATCCTAAACCTATCCCATGCCCATTCATAGCCCAACCTTTACCTCTCCTCTGTTTCACAAACATTTTGAACAGGCACAGGGAGCTGGAAGGTGAGAGAGAGAGAGAGAGAGAGAAACATCTGTGTATTAGGGGCACTAATTGATCCCCAACTTCCTTTCATAAGCAAAAACACAGACACACATACAAAGTTAAAAAATAAGACACCACCGTCTTTGACAATTTGGGGAAGGAGATAAAGAACTGGCTTCCTTTTAGAAAGCAAAAGAAATCAGAAAGACTCAGCATTAATGCAAGTTCTTTCATTATAGCAGCTGTGCTATAAGAAGCTTTAAGCCAGGTATGGAAAATGATCTGATCATACCTAGAACTACTTATCTGAACCACAGATATGTAAGTAAATCAGGGAATGCCTAGGAAGATGTGATTACAGTTATTTCTTATTGATTTGTGGATTCCTGTGTGCCATTATGTTAATTTAGTGTATTACTCCTCTCTGAGAGAGATGTTTATTTACATCTCTGTTATAATACTGGACTCCACCTTTAAATGCCTTCTGATGAAATACTATCAGAGACCTCTCTGGCGCAGGAAGGCTCAGGCCACTTAGATCTGCCTGAGTGATGCAGCTGCAGGGAAGGATAATTCTACCCCTGGTATCAGTTCTATAAGATCACTTTAATTTACAGAACTAGTTAATGAAAATTAAGCCTTCTCTTTTCCTCCAGCTCAGTGGTGAATTAAGAGGCTTGCATTTAAAAGGGGTGCTGTGTCATGGACTCCCCAGGCGATGCTCTGAAACTGCTCCCTACGAAGCCAGTCAGGACTCTGTGGGGGGAAGCTTCCTCTCTGTGAACAGCCTGTCTCCAGGGCTAGGAGCTTCACAGCTTACTGCTTCCACCTTCCTGGGTCTGACCTTGGAACATTCAACACCTTCTGCCCCTCCGTGCGCTTCCCCACAGTGAGCCTGCCCAGGTGGGGTCTTGGGGAAGTCTGTGGGTCTACACCCCAGCTCCACAGTCAGATGTGACTCTCAGCCAGCCAGTAAAACAGAGGTTTATTAGATGACAGGAACATGATCTAAAACAGAACTTGTAGGTAGAGCGAATGAGACCCCTCCACTGGGTCCATTTTGGGGGGCCAAAGAGACAGACAGCCTGCCTGTAGCTCTTCGCCTGCCCGCAGCCAGATCCAGACTCTCCCCTAGCCTCTCTTCTGCTTTTCCTTTGTCGCTTTCCCGGGCCAGGAGGTCATTTGACCTTTTTGTTCTCAGGTTTCAGCTAACACCTTACAAGGAGGGAAGGGCCAGGCTGTTATTTGCCTGGAGACAAAGTGTTGGCCACTCCTTTCCACTGGTCCTTTGTTCTGCAACACTATCAGCCCTTATCCCACCACCTAGACACTTAAGAAATGCATAGGGGAAACTGAGGCACCCACACATTATCCAGAGGAAACATTAAGAACATTCCCATTCCATCACATGCTGTGTCTGTGGATTCTTTTACAATTCAACTTCCTGACAGAATAAATTTAGATAGTGTACGCTGAAATTGAAAGAGCGGGGTGAGGGTAAGCCTAGAAAAACTGAGTTTTTCTACTCTGATGACGACTATTAGAAGGGTAATTTGGGTGGACTCAAAAGTAGCAGAACGTGCCAGGAAAAGGCTTCCACCCACCTCCCTTCCTTCCTGTTCATGCACCTGTCTGCTGCTGCCTCAGTTTAATTTTTGCTGCTGCTGTTACTTGTTAACATCCTTCTGCAAGACCTGGGGAAGAGCATGCTTCTGAGCTTCCCTTTCAGATCAGTGTATCAGGGTGATATATTTTTTAGTGCATGAGACAGTGTAATTGACCATGGACAAAATAGTGAAACTGACCAGACACAAAATGCTGTCAAATGCACAGACTAGAGTATGGGTTATATGACACCTGGCTAAAACACCAGCAGCTACCTTAGCTAAACTATCATTCCTGCAGTTGTTACTACCCACAGAAATACAGTGGTGGGAAGCTTCAGGAAAAAAAGACTAGTCTAAACATAGCCCTATTAGCAGATGTTGCACTTCTGCTTCCAATGTGGAAAGGACCTAAATAAAGTGTTTCAGGTCGGAGACACAGTGAGATGATGATTTATGTTCAAATAGTCTGGATGAAGACATTTTTCTGGAAAGCCATACGACTCAAACTCTGCTCTAGTCTGTATGGTTGTGTCTGCACTTATGCATTTCTGAAAATCTCCCACCATTGTTTTAGCAAGAGAGGATGTATCCCTACAAACTGGAGACTGGTGTTTTTATCATTGCAATGACTAACTGTACTGAGTACATGAAGGGTATGTCAACATTGCAATTAGGCCTTCAGTGGGTGTTTGCATCTGCTAACTCAGGCTGATGTGGCTTGCGCTATAGGGGGCTGCCTATTTGGGGTGCAGATGCTCAAGCTGGAGGCCAGGTTCTGGGGCTCTTCTCCTATTGTGGGCTCCTAGAGCGTGGGCTATAGCCCAAGCCTGAACATCTACACCACAATGTAGATAGCCCTATAGCCTGGGACCCATGAGCCTGAGTTAGCAGACACAGGCCAACGGTGGGTATTTAGTTGCAGTGTAGACATACTCTTAGAGAACAGGATGGTAAGAATGCCCAAGTACTGTCAGCACTCCACCCTCCACATTGCTACCACCAGTAGAACTGCAATGATGTATCTTAGGCTGTTTTTACATTGGCAGGTTTATCTTCTGTAAAACTCCTTAGTTTTATGGTACAGTTCTCAGAAAAATCTGTGCTCGTGGTTTTCATGGAAACAGTGCTTGAGCACTCTGACAGTGCAAACACTGTTCTAGCTGTTGCAGTTCAGCAACCAGTGTTTAGACAGGACCATGGGCATTATGTGACTCCAGTATATTGGTTTGAATAGTTCATGCATACCCGTGCTACACTACCAGCAGGGAGATGGGGTGGCCCAGTCCTATAACAAAATACTATATTGTATAGTAGTGATCGCAGACACTTCAGTGACATGGTTTTAAATGATAATGTTTGGGGACCACTACTGGACAATAATGCACTATCTGTTAGAAACCAATTCTTTTATCTACATAGGGAGCATCAGTTGTACTCAAAGCAGAAATGCCATAATATGCTAGTGCCTGTGTGTTTTATTCCCTGATGAGCTAGGGGTGACTTGTAAACTGTATAGGTTCTGCTGTTTTAATGTGATAAGAAGGGACCGCATTTTTAGCGTATGACACCACTCCTGCACCCAAAATAAACTGAAAGGCGGGGGAGAATTGGTGGGGGAGATCTTTCAAGCTGCCAGTATCTATCATAAAGAAACCAAAAGGATATAATACCTGTATTTCCTTTAAATCCTTTACTGGTCACCTTTAATCATGCTTAATAGTTATGCTTAAGTATTGTTCAAGTGAGGTAATGCTCAAACTAGGTTTTAAAAGTTTGATCAGCCAGTTTGGCTGGAGTCAAACTGTAATACAGCTAGGTTAATGCAAATTCTTTAGAACAGTTCATAAACTAGTTTGGCCACAATTGTGGCCAGTCTGCACAAGGAAAATCTACCATGTTGCAGGGCATGTTATAAAGTGCTAGCATTCAACCTGGTTAAAATAAGACTTGGCATTGCATTGTAAGTGGATCAACACAACTCAGTCCTATCTACCTCAAAATGTGTGAGAACTTACTCTCCGATGCTTCACTTTGCAGCAGTGCCGGTTCCCAGCCTCCTGAGTCAACAACGCAGCCTGGCGCTCTTCCGGGCATTTTGTGCCATGAAATATGCAATCTATGCACTGTGTGTAAATTCACACCGTCATTCGAAGTGCAAGGACTGCACACCCAGCCTTCTCGGTGACCTCGCTGACTCGACCCCTCTTAAAGAACCACCAGGAGATCGGCCTCCTTGCTTAGGTTTAGTAGCTTTACATATTTAGTTGCATAATTTATTTTAATATTACACTGTGAACATCTATAATTCCTTTATCCAAAGAGCTCAGAATACTTATAAGCAAATAAACCTCACCGCATCTGTGTAAGGTAGATAAATGTTACTTTCTACATTTATTACTATTAGGTGTAAATTACCCACCTTTGTAAATACCATAGTCTCTCGTAGTAGCCACAAGCTACAGAAATGTGCTAAAATTGAAGAAATCTGAGTTTGAGCATCAGGCCATAAGAAGGTCACTGTTGAGGTCAGAGAGGAGTAATTCCCTGCTCCCTCGTTGCACATTTAGATGCTTTATAGGAGAGGAATGTTCACCTCTGAACCATAAGCATTGTTTTGGGCAGGATACTGAGCTAGATGGACCAGTGCTCTGAACTGATATTGCAAAGATTCTTATAAAAGTCCATTGCCATCTTGTTCTTTAATAGCTCTCTTTGTTCCATTCTTGTAACTTTGAGCACCATTGTGAAATTATAACGGTGAGGGGTAGGGGAAGAGGAAATAATTCCTGGAAAATATTTTAAATGTGTTTTTATTTGTTTTTTTATAACACACACAGATTGTCCAGCTATTTTTCCCCAGTATCTTGCCAAGTGCCAGCAGTTCTTACGGAGCGTCCCTGCTCCTCTGCACCTGGAGCTTCTGGAGAACATCTTCTCCCTGCTTTTTATCTCCTATAGTGACCTCTATACAGAGACTCCCTTGCCAGAGGACTATGCAGAAGAGGATGATATTGTGAAAAAGAGCTGTGGTGCTGGGAACTTGAACAGTAGTGCCAGCCGAGAGTCTTCCACTTCAGAAAGTCCACAGCACCCAGCAGAGCCTGAAAGGAAGGCAGAGAGGCCTCAGGCCCCCCAGACAGTCTACCATGGCACCCAAATTCTGCTTGGCTCAGAATTGAGTGGTGAGATCTGTGAATCCTCCAGGCTGAGCTATCTAGATCTGAAACATTTTGCTAGTGGTGTCAGTGGATTTTTAGTGGATGATCTGGCAGTGGATGCCTTCCTCAAGATGCTTCTCACCCACCTGGAAGAAATTCAGAGTTCTCTCCCATGGGATTCAAGTAATGTGCCCCATGAAGAGCTGGAGTTGGTGGAGTGCTTGAATTTATCTGTGAACAGAGATGTCTTTGGGAGCAGAGTGCTGCAGTTCTCCAAATACCTCTCTGAAGCTCAGTGGAGATACAAAGTAGTGATGAGTAACAGAAACACAGGTATGATCCACTGGGATCTCAGTAGTGCCAGCTTGGTGATCCTTGAATTGAAAGATCTACAGCACACGTGGGAGAGAAGTTCATTAATCTGGTGGGCTAGTGTACTGGTCTTTAGCGTAGCTTGCAAGTGACTGTTTTCCCCATTTCTTTCATCTGCTTCACAAAGCCGCTACAGGATGGCTGGAAGCTTCTTCTCTAAAGAGGCCCAGGGCTGGGAAAACAGTAGGTAGTGCAGGTCAGTCTTGAGGTATCGTGCTAATGTTTTCTGGAGCCTTTGTGGGCTCAGATGTAGCAGAACATTCATGGAGCTGAAGTGTTGTGACCTTTTCTCCAACAAACCTGATTCCTGAGGGTGTGTTAAATATTAGTTACTTTGAGCAGAGCCCAGGGGCAGTAGCATACGGATAGGAATCCCAAAACCTTCCTTGGCACCCGTAGACAGATGAGTCTGAACTTCTCACTAGGGCATTGCCCTGAACCACACTGGCCTGTGCCCATTCCTATGTGTACTAGGCACCTAGTTTCTTGCTATGTATCTGCTCATTTTTTTTTGGTCATGACCAGTTGCCCGTCAGTGCATTTGTATGTGTATAATAATGACTCCTAAAGAAATCACTAAGACTGCTGCTCTTTCAGAACATCAGCTTGCAGCGTCCAAGAGACACTACTCCTTAAACAGATGCTCCAGCTTGAGGAAACGCCGTCAAACTCAAAGATGGAGGCTGGGTGAGTTAAGAAATTGCTGTGGAGACTGCATTGCAAGTGCATGTCTGTTTCCTGTCCAAGTCACGTAATTGGTGGTGTCTTGAGACGGGTGGCTCACAGGACTGGAAACTGGCCTAATACTCTCTCTCCTCTAGCTCTGTAGTCAGTGTCCTAGATAGATGCGATTGGTGCTTGGTGTGAAGTGTGGTTGGTCCCAGTTCAGTACCCATTGGTTAGATGTCATTATCCCAAAATCCACCTCACAATTAAAAGGCAACACACTTAAAACTGATACATGGAAATAATTCTTTCTATGCATATGAGAACTCTGTGGAACTTCCAAGATACTGTGGTTTGTTTTTTTTTAAAAAAAGAGAGCCTCAACCCCCAAATCTATTTATGACCATGAATGAGCATAGCATTCCCACTGATAGAAACTAGGATAAAAATTACAGTAGCCTTTGAGTCTCCTGCCTCAAGACTTAAACTGATCACCTTGTGGGGAAGAAAATCTGACATTTTCGGCTCTCAAACGACATTGTAGAACTAGGGTTATTCTTGGAATGGGAATGGTTAAGTTTTCCTTTGAAGCATTTGACATTCTCCACTATCAGGAGACCAGACTAGATGGCCCACTCTTCTGTTCCAGAGTGAGTGTCTTCTTTAAGAGATGGCTCATATCAAGACCACATTAGTGGTTTCTTGCATTTGCCTAATAATCTGTGTTATTCACACTGAGCTCTTTTGTCCAGAAGAGAAGCTTTGATTGCCCTGTCTGGGTCCGATATATTTCTCATGCTGTTTTTATTTTCCACTGCAGATTGTAAAGAGGGAACTTCAAGTCAATCACTGGAGAGTACAAGCAGTGAATTGAGCACCAGCACATCAGGTTCTAAATCTCATTGAAAGGATTTTTCTGTTTTGTCGTTACACAATGATATAATGCAGTACTGAAATTAACTGATTGGTTTGTCCACGTCACTGCTCTGTGCAGGATGGAGTCATTAGACTTTCTCCTGCTAACAGAGATTTTAGTTTGAATGCCGTGGACCTGTTCTTTTTGGAACAGGAAGATCGGCATTCTCTTGCCGCTTCTGTGATTTTGCAAATGGCTGGGTTATGCAGCATAGTGATAATTGTGAACCTCTAGAAGACCACAGATTTGTTAGAATATGAAATATTTAAATTCATAAAAAGGCTTTAAGGACTGCAGCTGCCCTCTCACAAACACTGGGGCACCAGGACTCTGAATTGTCTTCTCTCTCTTATTACAATATAAATATATATCCTGTACATTTAGCAGCTAATGCATTAATACAGAATATGTATGTGCTTGGATGGAGTTAAAGTTGTGGTAAGAGCTAGAACTTTGACTCTCACTGTTGTGCCTTTTAAAATATCATCGATAAAGTCACACTAATCCAGAGCCTGAGCTAACACCAAATACCTTTCCAAGGCACCTAGCTTTGTAGTATTTAGGTGCCATGCTGACTTCATTGGTGGCTGTGTGGGCTCATCACCACTCAAGCCCGTGGCTTTTTTGCTTGACTCATGTCTGTTGGGAATTGCTCTGGAATGCTTTGTCTGAAAAATGCTGTATAAAAACTCTGTATTTTTCCATGGAATACAGAATCTATTGACCTGAAGTCACCTTTCAGCTTCTTTGTCCAATCAGCAATCACAGTTGCTACTTTGACAGAGTGCCTGTCACCTCAGGCTGTGATCTTGGCTGATCTCAAAAGCTATATAGGAATAGACCAGGTCAGCACTTAATTAGAAGGCCACAAATGAACACCTAGAGTTCTATATCAACATCGTTGCCTGATTCAGTACCTGAGACTCATCCCTCTGTTACTACTGGGCCAGTGCCCCTGTTGATGCTTGAGGTTGGTGGGCTGCCTGTCCTTCAGGTGAATTGTAAAACTAACGTCCAGATCAGTAATAGTTATTGAAGATCCCATGAAAAATATAACAGTAGGATTGTTAACTGAAAATGTTCTTCACTCTCTGGCCTAAATAGTTGTGTGATGCTGCTGTGCCTATTAAAGAGGGTCTACCACAGAGGCAGGTGATGGATGAACTGATTTCTGTAAAGTGCTTTGGATTCTTTGCAGTTGAAGGCATTATGTGTGATTGTGATCAGCTGGATGTTGGTCACTTAAAGCAGACAATACAACCCCTTACTACTGTTTTGTAAACCTGCTTCAAATTTCCCACTTCTGTATTAAAGCTGAGAAGCATTGGTGCCTGATGAAAAGTTTGTTTCCATTATAACCCAGCATGTCATTTCCTATTTTGCTCTTGTAGAGGGAAGTACCAGTACTGTGTCTGGCTGGAGTGACCTGGAATGTAGGCTGAAGCCTCAGCAACAGAACCTCCTCATCCCCATGATGCTCTCCCCACCTGAGTCACTCCTAGTCTCCTGTATCCTGAGGGGGAACTTTGTGGAAGCCCATCAGGTGAGTGATCATTACTACATAAAACTTGGAAACTGGTTCAGTATGGAACCCTGCGTTGGTGATGGCTGCGGAGATTTGTATTGAATTTCCACTGTGTCAGCCAGCTGGGTTTTGAAGGACTCAAAAAAGTGAGGGAGAATGCTTTCGAAATTCAGGTGTCAGAGGGAATCTAGCAGCAGGAGGGAAACCAGCATCTAAGCCACTATCTTCAAGGAAGTTTTCTTTCTCTTTTAAAAATACCTCTTTTTACCTGGATTTTCAAAGTTTGCAATGACTTTACCAGGCCTGGGCCTAACTTAGTGTTCTAGCTGGGTGAGGGAGAAGTTGAGGAGCCCATGTGTAAAACACCACTCTTGAGTATTTGAGCTATTTTTTTGGCCACTGATCCAAAAAACATGACTCCACCACGTTCATGCCCAGTTATAGTATGTAAAGACACACTGTAGTCCCCTAGCTGTTGGCTTGGACTGGTGTGTATGACACACTTCCTTTATGGGCAGGTGAAGGTTGTGTGTTTCCTGGCCAAGCTGTCAGAAAAGGAGGCCCAAGGTCTGTGCGCAGAAGTGTCTGCCATTGACTCCTAGCCCCCTCATTTACATGTGCAATTAGCCAACTTGTGTATGCAATTGTGCCTCTACATTGCCACAGTCAGTTACAACTGCATGTGCATTTTTGCATGTAGCTTTCATGCCGCCTTTCTGAAAAACTGGCCTGAAGTATTTTGGCAGTTGAATCCTCAAGAAAGTGCAGTGGCCTGGCTAAGATTGAGAGGGATATTGTCAAGTGCTTTTCCATAGTTACCCTTGCGTCAGCGGTAGGTAAATGTCAAGCCCTTAAACGATTCCAGTTAGCAAACATGATATTTTTATTTTCTTCTCCTGGGCTAACAGATCTGTTTTCTTTGTTACTTTGTGTCTCTGCAACACAGATATTAAGGGGACTTGGAACAGGGTTTAACTGGTGTTCCCCCTGGTGGTTGAGTAACAGGCCAGCAACGGTTGTGTGGGTCGCTAACGTAATTTTAGAATATTCTAGAGAGTATTCCCTGGCTAATAAGAACTAATTTACACTGTGGGACTAGCTACTTCATCCTTGTAATGTATAATGTATTGGAGTCTTGTAACATCTTTATAAGTTAGTTGTTAAAGTGGATCCAAATCCAGTGTTATGGTACCTGCAAGCAGAGCGATATAGCTATAATTGAAAAAGTGCTTCCATTACAAATTGCTGTCTTCAGGCATCTTTAACTTTCTGAATAAAATTTCCACATGATCTGAAATTACTCATGTTTGTTTTTCAGGTGACACTTTTTATTTTTTTTTAAAAAAATGTTATGTAGCCTCTTAAACAGTGTTTTGATGATGTATGGTATTATTTGCGTTTATTATTACCTGTGACAGGTGGGTTTAATGTTTAATCTGGAGTCTTCGGCTTGCTATGGTGAGCTGGTTTTCATGGAACGCTATCAAGAGGTGGTGCGGGAGCTCGCAAAAGTGGAGCACAAAATTGCATATCCGTCAGCTGATGGCATTGGAGGTATCAGGAGATCTGGCAGTGGGCGCTCAACGCTTCAGGCTATTGGGAGTGCAGCAGCAGCAGGTAAAGATTGAATCCTACAAATTAGAGATGGGGAATCTGGCTAAGAGGTGGAAAACAAATAAGGAAGAACAAGAACTCAGATGATACAGTGGTGACTGTAATATGATTGCTTAGAGGAATAAACTGGCCTTTTTATGTTAATGGCTAGAAAATGAGGACAACAGGGAGCTGGCAATCTATGGGAAACAGTTATTTAGGCTTCTGAAAACTGATACAAGGTGGTTCATTTTTTCAGAACAAAGTAAACTTCAGACTGGCATATTGCTGGGTTCTAAATTAGCTATAGCCGCTCAGGGAAATTAACCAGGCATCTTTGTGAATAGCTCAGTGTGAACCTCTGTTCTATGTGCAACAGTGGTCCAAAAAGCAGATGAGCTGCTGAACTGCATTGGTAAAGGACCAAAGAATTATCCATTATGGGATATAGAGTATTTGTTCAGTTTAACCAGTGACTGCATGTTTTGCTGGATTGTTTAGGTATGGTATTTTATTCCATCTCGGATGTTACTGATAAGTTGCTTGCCTCCTCTGGAAACCTTATCCCTACTCTCCAAGAAAACTTTTGGACCAGCAGCATCCAGCTGGAGCATACAGATCCTATAAGTGAAGTTGTGGCAGACCTCAGCCCTTCAGCAATGGCAGCATTTGACTTAGCTTGTACTCAGTGCCACCTGTGGAAAACCTGCAAACAGCTGTTGGAAACAGCAGAGAGACGATTACATAATAGCCTTGAAACAAGGGGTAGGTTTCCCCTTTCTCTGTTCAGCTGTGTGGGATTTGGAAAAAATGCCTGTATGCTCTGTCTAGTTTTGAAATAACTGTAGTTCATAGTAACAGTGGAATTTTAATAAAAGAACATGATTTATGTAAGTTTATAACTCTCTCATATGTTTTTCACCTTCATCCTCTACTTTTCCTCTCTTGTCCAATGTTGCTTGTAGGCCGCAGACTCGACTTTATTCTACTGCACTCTGATGGCATAAGAGGTTTCCCAGCAGTTCTTCAACAAATAAATAAAATTCTCAACTACCCTTGCATGTCGCAAGGACAATCCAAATCGGGTAAGTGTTTTCCCTTCTGCATGTTTTGAGGTCTTGGTTTTTGTTGTATTGGTTGCTAGTTTTTCAGGGCTAGGGAGTATATGTGCAGACTTCATGCTGCTTCTGAAATTTCTTTGTTGTATTTTGAATTGGTATCTATTCCTTTTACATTAAACAAACACTCTTCCATAATATATCAGGAACTTTTTTGGGTATATTGAAAATCCATAAACTGGATTTAGCCTTTATCACAATGGATAAGTAAATATAGCTAAGTAGCTGTTCATTAAACAGAGTCTTCCAAAGATTTTTTTAAAGCACCATGGAAAAATATAGCTTGCCATAGAATAGCTTGAGATGTGGAAGCCTTTGGGAACTGCTTCTAAAAGAGCTTAATATAAATGATTACATTTGATGGGTTTGATTTTTAAAACTTGGAATGACAAAATGTCTACTCTTTTCATGCTTTTCTCTGTGGCACAGGCATGCACTAAGACTTTCAGAAGCACATACGTGCATCTCTCTGCAAATTAAGTTGACTGCTACATGAGTCATTTTGGGTACACATACATACATACATACATACCTACATACATACCTACATACATACATTCCTCTTTGAAAAACTGGTCCAGTTTTCCAAGATGTGAAAAACTGATTTGAGGTGGGCATGTGGCTAGGGAAGAGAGGGATGGAAGCAGCAAGCTCCTTCCCCAGAGAGGGAACCAGAGAGCAGCAGCAGCTTCTCAGGAGATAAGGCAGAGCTGAAGACTAAAATTGCTCCTTTCATTGGAGGGTAATGGGAGCCAGAGAGCAAAAGGGCTGGAGTTTCATTGGAGGGGATGGGGAGCCAGGAAGCAAGGGTGCTTGAGTTTCTATTGCTTCCTAAGGGTATGTCTACACTGTTGAGTAAGCCCAGGGTTTGAACTCCGGCTCAAGCCTCTAACCTCCTTTTCGTCTGCACACAAATCATGAGTGACAAAGAGTCCTGTGGCACCTTAAAGACTAACTGAAATTTTTTCAGAGCATGAGCTTTTGTGGGCTAATACCCACTTCGTCGGATGTGTGCTCTGAAAAAATTTCAGTTAGTCTTTAAGGTGCCACAGGACTCTTTGTCACTTCTGCAATTCCAGACTAACACGGCTACCCCTCTGATTCTTGACACAAATCATGCTAATTCAGGACTTGGATTGGGGACCCCACGAGGATGGAAGGTTTAAGTTTGAGTCAAGCCAAGGAGTCTGCTAAAAGTATTCAACAATCTCATGGTCCAATTATCTTTGTCCTCTGGACAGTCAAGTTTGGTGTACAGTCAGGTTTTTCCTCACTGCACCATAAAAAAGGACTAGAGTGGCCACATTTTGGAGTGTGCTAGGAAATCTGGGATATGGGTGCTTGGACTCAGGCCCATATAAATCATATGATGAAGCCCCAGGCTGGGATAATAATCCCTAACCCGGGGTTACAAATGAGTGTAGATGCTCAAGTCCTATGTTAACAAACTTGGGACCTGCTAACTCCCATTCTACTAGCCCAGGGCTTGCATTGCAGTGTAGACATGCCCTAAAAGGGCAGATGGGAGCAGAGTGAATAGTCTGTGGGATGGTCATTGGAGGCACAGAGACATAAAACGTGGAAAAGAAGTTTCAGAGCGCAGTGCAGAGAATAAACATTTGGGTGCAGGGAGAAGGAGAGAAGAGATACAGGCAATAGACATGAAAATAATACCTTGGAAAGGGGGAGAGGTGCACTCTAACGGAAGAGGAATTAAGCGAAAGATGGAAAGTTGACTGACGATACAATTAAATACAAGACAAAATTGTCAGCCCTTTAAACTACAGTGTGAAGGGTTGGGTCACAGAGACCCCCTTGGGATTGCTACTTGATGTGCTGGGACTACCTCTGAGCCCGTTTTCCCTGACAGCTTGGGACTCCAGTGCCCTGCCTTGTTGAGCCAGATGCGCTAGCCTGCTATAAACACTAGCCCAGATCTGAACCACGTCTCCCAAAAGCTGCAGGCTTAACTGAAAACCGCTTAAGAAGTACTCCTGTCTCCAACACCCAGATACCTAGTTCCCAATGGAGTCGAAACTGCAAATAAATCTGTTTTACTCTGTATAAAGCTTATACAGGTTAAACCCATAAATTGTTTGCCCTCTATAACACTGATAGAGATACACAGCTGTTTGCTCTCCCAGGAATTAATTACTTGCTCTGGGTTAATTAATAAGTAAAAAGTGATTTTATTAAATATAAAGTGTAGGATTTAAGTGGTTCCAAGTAATAGACAAACGAAGTAAGTTACCAAGCAAAATAAAATAAAACATGCAAGTCTAAGCCTAATACAGTTAGAAACTAAATGAAGGTAAATCTCACCCTCAGAGATGTTCCAATAAGCTGTTTTTTATAGACTAGACTCCTTCCTAGTCTGGGTCCAGCAATCACTCACACCCCTGTAGTTACTGTCCTTTGTTCCAGTTTCTTTCTGGCGTCCCTTTGGGGTGGAGTGGCCATCTTTTGAGCCAGCTGAAGACCAAATGGAGGGGTTTCCAGGGCCTTATATAGTCTTTTTCTTGTGCAATGTAACAACCACGAGATGGGGTCTCTAACCACCTGGGCAAGTCACATGGCTATGAATGATTCAACTTTCTGCAGAAAAACGCCATTGTTTACATGTTAGTTTGACCATTCCCAGGAAAGCTAAGATGTGGATTGGTGTCTTCCAAAGTCCATTGCTTGTTAAGTACTCCTAATTGCTTGAATAACCCCTTCACGCTATGTTGACCAAATCTGTCTTGTGTGCTTCCTACAGCAAACACTTTAAATACAAGAATAAAGCCAACGGTCATAACTTCAGATATAAAAATGAGACATGCATACAAATCGGATGAATATATTCAGTAGATCATAATCTTTGCAAAGATGTGTTTCATGGCATCTCTAGCATAAAATATGTTCCAGTTATGTCATATATGCACTCATAAGCATATTTTAAGGGGTGCAAAGTCACATAGAGTGCCTCTGGCTTTGGGAGGTTGTGATAGCACAGGTATCTTTATTTTCTCTGGCCTCTTAATTCCCTCTAGAAAATTTAGCTCTGCTAGCTACATCATCTCTCTGATTTACCCAAGTGTGCTGATTTTGAATTGGTTAACTAGAAGTGTAAAGCTTCTCCTCTTTCCGTGGGTCTTTTAGTTCCACAAGACTTAGTGGCCAGTACTAACTATCATTATTGTTGATCTTTTTTTCTCAACCAGAGGTCTCAGATGAAAAAATAAATAGTCGGTTTCGATGCAATATTGTGGACCTTCTGCAGATGTGCTACCCAACTCTGACTGAGGACTGTATTGCTAATCAGATTGTTTTATGGCAGCACCTAGATGAAGTCCTGCAAGCACTCACAGATGTTGAAGATTCTCCAAGTGAGTTTCATGGGTTCTCTTAATATTAAAGTCTCTTGCAACCATCTTGTACTTGTTTAAAATAAACAGACAAACAAACTGTCTAAAACAGACATAAAGGGATACAGCCTAGTAGTTTAGTTCCTGAATGTAGACATGCCTTGGTGATTATAAGTATAGGGGCTTCAGAGGCCTAGTATACAGTGTGACGGAGTCAGACCAGAAGGATATAGGAGAGTGCTGGAAGGCAGGTATATCAGCCTTAGGATGTGCAGGTCCTTGTTCCCTGGATAGCCAAACAAAGGCTACTCCAGACCAATCAAGACACCTGGGGCCAATTAAGAACCTTCTAGAAAGGAGTAGAAACAGCTAGCCTAATTGAGACACCAGAAGCCAGTCAGGGACTGCTGAATCCAGATAAAAACCTCCCAGTTAGTCAGGTGGGCTGTGGGTGTCAGGAGCTGTGGAAGGAAGTTATGCTGTTGGTGAGACTGAGTGTTGGACAACATATCATACTGAAGGAAGGAGGCCCTGAGGTAAGGGTGAAGTGGAGTTTGAAGAAACAGGGATTGCTGTGGGGAAGTAGCCCAGGGAATTGTATTGTGTTTTGTACCTAAAAGGTCAGCCATCTTAGCTGATACTATTAGGGTCCCTGGGCTGGAGTCTGGAGTAGAGGGTGGGCCCGGGCTCCCCCCTTTTCCATCTTCCATACTGGTCTGTGATGAAGGTAACTTACTAGGTGGTGACTCTTGCCAATTATACTGAGAAAGGGAGGTCACTCTGGGGCCTAGATGAGTTTCTGAGGCCCCTAAATCTGCCAGAAAGCGCAGGACCCACAAGTACAGACTTGGAGCTTTGTCACAACAGATATAAAAATAAGTTTCCAAAAACCTAGTATTAGTAGCAGTGCTGTTGTGAATTTTTTGAAACATAAATACAAACACTCTTTTGGGGATTTAAACTCCGCTCTGACACCGATGCATTTGTAATACAAACCTTGGAAGAGCGGGCTGTTGCACCAAAATCAGAAGCTCACAAGTAGCAATAGTTAAACTGATTAGGCTACATTTGTTCAAGCAGAGAGAAAAGCAAAATGTAAATGATAAGTAAATTCATCTCTTTAAATGTTCAGTTTTAATAATATGAGCTGGAAATACAAAAAGAAATTTGTTTTAAAAACAGATATGACTTTTAATCTGACAATGTCGGTTTAGATGAAAGCAAAACACTTGGGTGTTAAGTGATTTTTTTCATTTGTATTTGGTTGTGCTGCCCAGTAAGGTGAGAGTAAGCAGGAGTATCCATCAGTAAAACTTTGGTACCTAAGACCTCTGCTGCTGTTAGTGGTTAATTGGTCAAACAATGTGTCAGCTGATCGACGTCCCTAGGAATAATTGATCCAATGTTGGAACAATTGCTGCCTAGTCTCTGAGTTCTTAATTTCACTCATCAGACTTTTAAAGAGCTTTAGTAAAAGGGTTAGAAATCTATATGCCATCTTGATTCACAGAAAGCTAGGAGAACTGTAATGCTCTTTAAATGTCATGCTTCAGGACCTAAGGTCTGTCCATCAGTTTAGGAAGAAATCTATATCCTTCCCCCCCTTCCCCCGCACCCCCCAACTAATGTAATACTGCATAATAGGTGCATTTTATGCTTTCCCCTGCTACTCAGTCAGGATGCCAGAATAGATGGGGCTGTTGCTCTGTTCCAATGTAGTCATTCCTGTTAACTTCCATTGAAAGTCATCTCTAAATTGAGGCATGCACTTGCTAGGGTGTAAGAAGTCCCAGCACACCAGTATTATTAGGCATTTCAGTTCTAATGAATTTTTTTATTATTTTTTTTATTTTTTACTAGACTCCAAAGGGAGCCTGATCACCAACTTGGTAGAACAAGCATCTCTGAAGCCTACAGAATTGGAGACGCATCCAATTCGTAAACAAATCCAACTTCTGCTGAAAACCCTGGACCAACACGTTCAGACCATGCCAGTGAGCAGCGTGCGGATGGACTATGTGAAGAGCTTCTTTGGTTATATTAACACACTGGCTGCTATTGTGCTATGGAGCCTGAATACAGATCTAGGTGACGTGTCTATTGAGAAGCCTGTCACACGGAGGTGACATTATCTAACTTTTATAATATGATTCCATTCTAGAAAATAACTATATGGGAGTCTTTCCGTTTTCCTTGGTAGGTAGTGACGGCATTAAAGATAATGGGGCTGTGTAGATGTAACTGGGCAGAACATTCTTATAGAATCACTTAGTGGTGGTGCCATGTGAGCCAGAAGAGCCCTAGCTGGAGTATGTTGTGCTGGCAGTTAAGAGAAACCCCCCCCATCAGTTTACTTGTCAACTAAGCTGGTTTAATCTGGAGTCATTGAGCTGCTCTAATGTGGAACTCCACAAATCTGTTTTAAGAGTTGCTTCCCAATAAACTGCCTTCTAATGTTATATCCCTCAGTGAGGTAGAGGAAAAAGGAAGATGACAAAACCTTTTTCAAACTTTTGCTTTAACAGGACCTGTCACTGTTGGTTGCCAACTTTCACGTGGTAAATAAGCACCCCGACTTTCACAATAAGCCAAAAATCAAGCTTATCCCATTTCAAAACAAGCCAATCCCTAAGAGCCCCAACACTGTGATTAGATCACCCTGGCGTGCAGTATGGGACTATGGTGGGCCTGCTGTGTACCTCTGATTCTCTCCTTCCTTTGCTGGGAGCCGATCCAAAAAAAAAAAAAAGCTACAAGCCAAATCAGCAACAAGCTAGAAGCCAAAAACTAGCCAACGAGCAACTCACAAACCAGTTAAGCGAAAAACAAGCCCAATTTCTGCGTTTTTTCCTATGGGTTTGGCATGTCTGGTTCCTGTGTATGTAGAAGGTTCTGGTACCCCAATGTAACACAACTTCTCATGACTTCATGTTTCAATTAACTGGAGAAATGTGAGGTAATAGTCTAGTGGTGCTCCCTTTTTTCCTGCTGCTTTAGGAGATGGAAGAATAGTTTGGAAGGGGTGTATCTGGGTATATCTGCATGAGCCTATACTGGCAGAGCTATGTTGGCATAGCCCCTTAGTATAGTCGCAGCCTACACCAACAGAAGGAGTTTTTCTGTCAGTGTAGGAATGCCATGTCCCCAAACCACATTGTCTATGTTGCCAGAAGCTCTCTTCCATCAATAAAACTGTCTGCACTGGGGTTTTTTGTTAGTATAGCTATGTTTGCTAGGGTGTGGGGTTTTTTTTCACATTCCTGGCCAATGTAACTATGCTGACATAACAAAAAAAAATCCCCAACGGCATTACTATTACTACTAGATTGTGGGACAAGTACAAGTAAGAAGCTTTACACAGCTACCCTCTGTGTTTCAGTGAAATTATCCCAACCTTTCACTCCATTTGTATGAGCATCAGCAATTGTTGCCTCAAGGCAAGCAAAACAACAAATAGGCTGAGAAAATGAAGTTAAGCTGTGTCTAGACAATTCTAATAAACCAGATTGCTGTAGTAGTGGATGTGTCGTGACACTGAGAAGCTCCCCTGCTGCAACTTTTCCGTGTAGTATTTTTCTTGCTGAAGCAGATTTGCTCTGCCATTTGCAACCAGGTCTTACTCAGATGTCAGAAGCTCTCTATCAGGCACTGCGCTGGTTCTTGCAATGTCTCCTCTAAATGATACAAAAGAGTCTGGGGCACATCAGAGTGAGAGCAGTTAGGTCATTGGTGAGAGCAAGTTCCCAACTTGCTTCGTTACTGGCCCTCATGCCTTGGTGATTATAAGTATAGGGGCTTCAGAGGCCTAGTTTACAGTTTAGCTGACTAGAACCCAGTCTGTGTAATACATTAATTTAGTTGTTTTTTTTAAATCTCTCTCTCTCTTACGTTTGTAGATCAAACTGCAGAGGTGAAGGTGGGGAACCCTTTCATACTGCTACAGCAGAGCCCATCTCACTTGCTCTCTCTGCTCTTGTTTGAGAGACAAGTTCCTCCTGACAGGTTGGTGTTTTTCATGAATACTTAACTGATGAATTTAGTGCTCGTGAACTGGGCTGGACTCTAAATCCTCTATGACTAGAATGGCTGCAAAGCAGACTTCTGCTAGATCTGAGGAAAGCGTTAATCCCTGGCTTCTCTAATGAGATGGCCAGAGAGGATTGGAATTAGTGAAACTTGTGGTTATATGACCTAGACAACTACTGGCCATTGGGAATTGAACTGAAAGCTCCAGGGATGTGTGGTTTTTAAATTGAAACCATCTGACTTCTGGGCACAGTGGCCACACATCTTCTACATGTATCAAAATAAAAATAAAATGAAAATTGTTTCCCAAGATCACTTTTGAGAGCTTGTGGGCATGGGTCTTACACTGGCAGGCAAGTAGACTGGATTATCTAATGCACGTTTTCCATCTCCAAATTTTGTATTGGGCTGACACTGAAAGTGTGTAACTTGATAACTGAAGCAGGTGTTAAATGAGATTTGATAATACTTTATAAGCTGTTCAGAGTCTTTGTGTAATTCACTGTTCTAAGAACCAAACTGAAGGATCTTTCATGGTATCGCCCTGAGCCATGTATATCAGACAAGGGACTTATTGCATGAAATTTTAGGGTGAAGTTCTCTTAGCTGCTAGAGCCATGGCCAGTGCAGCTATTGGAGCAGCAGGTGTTTACTGTATATTTTACATTTTAACCATTTGAACATATTTGCACAATGGGTAATAAACTTAAGAAAGTTGTCTATTTCTGTCTGGATTTTACTAAGTCTGTTTCAAAAGACAACTAGTCCTAGAGCAGTCCACCAATAATAGGTTATGGTACGTGGTCATTACATTTTCAAGTTTCGTGCCACCAACAAGGTAGACGCTCACTTTGGGACCATGTTGCCTATTGGTAAGAGTAGAGAAATAGCTGCTGGGACTCTGAGTTCTCTTCAGAGCTCTACTGCTTGAATCTTTTGATGTTAGGCAATATGCAACCTGGGTGTCTTCTATCCACTTTAACAGTGGAAAATTACATACTGTGGAGAACTGTTTGTAATACTTCTTGAGATCCTGTGTAAGTTCAAGGTATTCATGCATGTGCACCTGCTAAGTTGGTGCCGTTTTCACTCCTCCAGGCTTTCTTCGCTGTTGGCAAAAGAAGAGTTGAACTTAAATGTGCAGCAAGTTATCATTAACTGTTGTTGTGAGCCACTGTCCTTGTGCAGTGCCAGACAAAGCAGCCAGACCAGGTCTCTTTTGACTAACATCAGCAGCCTAGCACATCTTCATGCCTACCATTGTTTGCCAGATGTTGAAATACCTATCCACAATCCAGCTATGGACTCTGAGGAGGATTCTACCCAGCCCTCTTCCTCCCTGGCTGACTTGAACCAGCACGCGCTCACTGCCTCTTCCCTGGCCTTCCTGAAGTGTCAATCGAAGCTAATGGCCACTGTGGCATGTCTCTGTGCATCCAAGGTACAGAAGGTCCCCAAACCAAGCCTGTCATGGATGGAATTTCGGGGTAAGAGGGAGGTCCCCTTGGGCCTGGAACAGATTTCCAAAGAGTGTGAGACATTACTGAAGGAGTTCTTGATGCTGGAGAGTTTTCTTCTCACCATGTCTGAGCCAATTCAGGATCCCCAGGAGGAGGGTAGTGGTTTGGATAGTGGCCTTTGTGGCAAGCCGTACATGTCGCTTGTCCTCTTGGGCTTGCATTCTACCATGGCTGTCGAGGTATTAATGGAAATCTTTGAGCAAGCGCTCACTGCAAAGGACTGGCCCAGAGCCCTGAAGGTCTTGGACCTGTACGGTCAGGATATGGAGGAGCTGACCAGCGTGAAGGATGCTGTGCTGAGCTGTGCGACTGCTGACGGTAAAGAGAATGAGTTTTCTTTATAGTGTATGGTCTGAAATAGGGATTGGAAGTTGGAGAGGGATCTGGTGATTCGTGGGCAAATCCAAAGAATGGAAATTATTTCTCTCCTCCCCCTGCTCCCCAAAGCATAGAAGCTGGGCTTCATGCTCGTAGCTTGTCTTTTCACAGATAAGGATGGTTGGCAGTATCTGTTCTCAGTGAAGGATGCGATGTTGAGAAGTAGATTGGCCCTGCGCTGCCTGGACAGGTGGCCCCTTGAGGCTTGTCTGGAAATCCTAGCTTACTGCATCTGTGATCCTGGCATAACTGAAGAACTGAAGTCTG
Organism: Dermatemys mawii; assembly: GCA_007922305.1. Classification (NCBI taxonomy): domain Eukaryota; kingdom Metazoa; phylum Chordata; order Testudines; family Dermatemydidae; genus Dermatemys; species Dermatemys mawii. The sequence continues at coordinate 36,749,291 of ML677332.1, forward strand.
ATCTGCAGAGCAAAACAGGAGAACTGCAGGTTTATCGAAAGGTACAAAAGCCATTTTATTAAGTAAATAGGTATGGAGTATGGAAAAACTTCTCTAACCCTTAGTTCCCTTTGGCGCACAAAACATCCTCCCCAAACCTTTATCCAAAATTCAAACCTGGTCAGATTTCTGAAAGTGCTGAAATGTCAGGTTAGCTCTCTCCTTCCGTCATCCATAATTTTTCCTTTCCAGTTTCCTCTGTGTTTGTTTCCAGAGAAGACTAGAGACAAAAACACAAAAAAATCCAAAGAATTTGAGTCCATTCTTTAAGGGTCTCTTTTTCCTCCAACCTGCACAGAGGCAGCAATCACTGGAAACTTTCCAACAGAGCTTATTCTTGTCTGAATTTTCAATCCCAGTTTTACAAGCCTAAGAAGTTAAGGAATCCAGACTCTTGCCTACTTATCCAGTAGGTTGGCCTATTCATAACATAACTGGTGCTGTGTTGTCTCTTGGAACTCTACCAGCAGTCTCTTCAGACAGATATATTAATGGGTTTAGGCCTCTATGCTAGAATCTTTTCATCTAGTCCTCTTGAAATTGAAGTGCATCACCTAGGATTCCCAGACCCTTTCTAGTATGATAAATGTAGTTTCGTGGCTTGGGCTAACTCCTTATGCAACCAGTTCAGCTATCTGTCTGGGCCCAGTGATTGTTCTGAACAATATTTCTTCACACCCATCATTCATAGAAACTAACATTTTATTTTATTAGATTTTGAATTTGCAAGATGTCCCAACATGGAATGATTGGCAAGACCTGAAAGAAGCCTGCATTGATGATCCCCAGGCCATCATGAGTGTTATTCTGGAGGCAAAGGTATGGCATCTTACATGGCTTTTTGCATTTAAAAATTAGAAAATGGTGGCACTATTATGTTTTGTTGAAACAAGCATCTAAAAACGTTGCTTAACAGAGTTCACAAGGCAAAGAAAAAACCCTCTTAATAAATTGAATATTGCAGAAGCAAATTGGAATCTTTGTTTAATGTCAGATTTAAATGAAAACCAAGTACCCCCATAGTTTTGTTCTAATTTTATTCCCATGCATAACCCATTTTTTTCCTTCTACCTCAGAAATCCGACAAGGAGTAGCTCTCTTGGGTGATGTGTGTAAGTAACATGCTGTCCTTGCTAAGGAGAAGGAAAAGCTAGATGGGTTTTTCTTAATGCTTGGAAGAGTAGGCAGCGTGCAGTGAGTATGCTACACTGGGAATTAAAAAAATAAACTCTGCTAGACAGAGCTTAAATTGATTTGAACTTAGAATTTTTAAAGTTAAAAATACAGCTGTTGGTGAAATAAAGGTTTGGACAGGATACAAGAACCAATGATGTGGAGCCCATGGAATATATCCTTTTGAAACTAACAACCTTGCTGGAAATTCTCAGTATAATCCAAGAACATTTACAAAAATATTTGTCCAAAATGCCTTTTTTTCCCCTGGCAGGTTACAATAGTTAGCTCAGTATAGGATGGGGCTCTGGCAAAATTGTATCATTTATTAACCTCCCTGAGCTGTCCAACCCTGGAGTTGTAACTGTTTCTTCCTGGAGGAAAGAGTACCGTAAGACTACGGAACTAACCTTGAAATGTTGATCAGATCATGGGCATGAATAGCCATAATGAAGGGAACTGTTTGTTTGCCTTCCTTCTTTATAGGATTATGAGTTGTGTGAAGAATGGGGTCACTTATACCCTGTCCCAAGAGAACGCTTGATCAGCTTTCACCAGGAGCACCTCCTGCACTTGCTGGAGATGGGAGACACTGAAAAGGCTTTGCAGGTAACCAGAGGACAGGTCTCAACACAAAATACTGCTGGGCCATTTTGATCACAGTGGAATGTTGTATGCAGAGATCTTTTAGTCTTGTCCTCTACACTGAGGTTTAGACAACTTTCACACACAGTGGATCAACAGTACTGCCAACCCCAAGCATTCAAAAAACACGACAAACCCCAAATGTTTTTAAACCAATCTCGTGAATCATGACACTTCAAAAATAACACATTTTAGGTTCTTATTTGCTAAATAGAATCAGAGAGGTAACCGTGTTAGTCTGGATCTGCATGCATCCGACAAAGTGGGTATTAGCCCACGAAAGCTTATGTTTCAATACTTTTGTTAGTCTTTAAGATGCCACAGGACTCTGTCGCATTTGCTACATAGCTAGGTAGGTTTCAAGTCTTTTGGGGTCACCTTTTTTGTCTCTTCTCTTTAACCATGAGGGCTATAAATGTTGGAGGTTTTTTTTCCCGAAATGAAAGCTAAGATTCTGAAGTTAGGGCTTCAAGAAAAACACTAACTACCATACGACTTGTCTACATGGGGCACATTTGGCCCCTACGCTGCACTTTGGCAACTCATTTTAAAGAACAGTTTTGATAGTCACTAGGGCTTAGCCTACCCTACAGAGTTAGGTCCATGTAAGGCAGCTTATGTCAACCTAATTAGGTCCGTTTACATTGGTGGGAGTGAGGCTGTAGTAAGCAAGTGCCTTTACACTGACATTAAAAACTCCACCTCCACGAGAGGCATAGGCGTATGTTGGTGTAGTCAAGGTGATGCAGTGTCTGTGTAGACACTGTGTTACTTATGTTGGCTGTTGACTGTCATTCACAGCCAGTCAATTTCACAGCTATAGTATGGAGCCATGAAATTGAAGAGGAAGCTGGGCAGTCATCCCAGGGCAGGTGAGGGGTTCCAGCTAAAGCCTGGCTGCCCCGCAGGCTTCCTGCTATGAGCCGAGCTGAACCTGCCCTGCTCCCCACTACAAGCTCGGAGCTGCCTGGACTCTGGGCGTGTAGCTCCCTGTTGGGAGCCCAGGAGACAAAGCTGGGCTTCCAGCAACAGGGAGCCAAGAGCCCAGGCTCTCAACCCTCCCTCCCCCATCCCTTTTCAGTCTGTGGAAGCATTCCTGGTGGGGATACATACCACCAACTGAAGGAGGGTAGTGTGAACATAAAATGCTGCAGTAATTACTGCAGTGATTGTAAGTCGACCTAACATAGGGTGACTTAAGTTTCTAGTGCAGGCATGCCCTAGGTCCTAGCAAAACCTTCTTTCTTTTGCTAGTGTTGTGGGTCATGAGGGGTGTGTGTTAATAAAGCAAGTTTCTTTGAAAGGATACTGTGAGACCCAGATTTTAAGTTCTGTGAGGAAAAAGGTATTTTGCAAAATCCTAATAACAAAAATGTTTTCTTTACTTTTTTAACTTAATGAATATGTGCGGTTTCTTGGTTTGGATTCAGTGTTAGAAACTATAATGGAACATTCTTGTGCTGCTAGTGCAGAAGAACCAGGAAGTGAAACTGACCAATCTGGTTTCACTGCTGCCTTGATTTAAGGAAGTGTGAAAGCAAAATTCTTTTGGGTTGAATAATCATGAGTATTGTTTTAGTAACACAGGGAGAGTGAAATTAAGTGCTCTCTTACAGAGAACTTTAGAATCCTTCTTGGTTAACAAAAAGGGTCTTCTCGATGATTCGGTATTTGACTCTTTTTATTTTTGGTCTTCTATATCACACTTCCCGTTAAATTAATGTAACTTGCAATACATTTGTTTATTTTTAGTTGTTAGGAACTTGTTCTTGATCATAGATCATTAAGTTGGGGGCAATTAGGCAGTGCAGTGATATGCACATAGAGGTGACTAAAACTGACAGGTACTTTAAGAGGTTGTTGCAGTTTAGATAAAATGCTTGAAAGACTAGTGTAGGGGGAAATATCCTGCTCCACCCAAGGTAAATGGACTAGCTGAGCTACAAGGCTTTTCCCTGCAATGTAATTAGGACCGTCTGCATATTTTTCTCTTTTCTTTTGTAGCTCTTAGAAAGAATAGAGGACTCCGATACGCGTCTTGTGATAAGCGAACAGTCTCTTGACAAGCATCCCAGCTTGGCAGCCTCTCACTTCCTAGCAAATTATCTCACTACCCACTTCTACAAGTACCTGACAGCTACACGCCATAATGAAATCCAGGCTCTCTACATGGGGTCAAAGGTGAGCAAAGCCACAGAATCCCAGCTGCTTCTCTACATTCTGCATTTACAGTAATACATACTAATTCTACAAGCACTCGGCGGTAGGCCTGAGAGAAGAATTCGGTAGTACCCTGTGAGAGACCCAGGTACCAGTTTTCAGTACCTATCTGAACCAAGTGTATAAACTGGAGGTGAGAGATGGAGGAAGAGCAGGAGGCCTTAAGTCATCTTTGTATATGCTGAATTTTGGGGCTTTTGTGGCTTCCAGGATCATCAGAGCAGCCTCAGGACTCTATGGGCTATTGAGAGCAGAGAATAATCAGCACAGGGTGGGAAGGAGGATTTCAGAGGATTGGAAAAAGAACAAATATAGTGCCCATCTATAAAAAGGGAAATAAAGATAACCAGGGGAATGTCAGACCAGTCAGTTTAACTTTAGTACGTGGAAAGATAATGGAGCAAATAATTTAAGCAATCAGTTTGCAGCACCTATAAGATAATAAGGTGATAAGTAACAGTCAGCATGGATTTGTCGAGAACAAATCATGTCAAATCAATCTAGTAGCTCTCTTTGACAGGGTAATCAGCCTTGTGGATAGGGAGGAAGCGGTAGATGTGGTATATCTTGATTTTTAGTAAGGTCTTTTATTGTCGTGTATGCCTGATTAATCATAAACAAACTTGGGAAATACAGCCTAGATGGACCTACTATAGGGTGGATGAGTAAGTGGTTGGAAAATCATTCCCAAAGAGTAGTTATCAGTGGTTCACTGTCATGCTGGAATGGCATATTAAGTGGCATCCCGCAGGGATCAATTCTGAGTGTGCTTCTGTTCCATATCTTTATCAGTGATTTAGATAATGGCATAGAGAATACACTTGAAAGGTTTATGGACAAACCCAAATGTGCATGTGGGGGTGGCGGAGGGATTGCAAGTCCTTGAAGGATAGGATTAAAATTCAAAATGATCTGGACAAATGGGAGAAATGGTCTGAAGTAAATAGTTTGTGAACAAAATCCTATCATCAGATTAGGCCAGTTCTTGATATGGTGCTCAAAACACTCCACTACTGAGTTCCATCGCATATTTTGTGGGAGAGTTAGCTTGGTTCCTTCCACTTTTTTTCCAGAGCAGCTGCTGCTAAGTGGTTGTTGTGGAAGTATTTTGCACTTTCAAGAACATTCACCTTTATTTCTGGAACACTGAAGTCTTTGGCTAGGAGGTGCGTCAAATAAGTACTGCAAATATGTTGTTAGCTTGCGACTCTCCACTCTCTCTTCTAAATTTCTTCTCCTCTTGGATACGTTTGCAGCATTGTCTGTGACCAAGCTGCGTATTACACATTTGAATTTTTTTTCACAGTTACAGCTTTTACTGCTACTTCTTGTAAGTATTCTGCTGTGTGTGCATTTCCTGGTGTATCAATTGTTTCTGTAAGGAAGACTTTCCCTTCTTCTGTTTTCACACAAGTACAGACAACAGGATCATTGTGGACATTGCTCCACCCATCAAGACTCAGTGAAGGAACTGTAAGCCACACCATGTAGAATCAAGCACAGGAGTTTATTATGCACAGCATTGGCGGAGTTCACTTTGCTTATCCGGCTCAGAGATTGTAGAACAATTAATTACAATAGGTTATATATGGTGCTCATTGGGCAAAGAGAAGAAATGGGGTTGGTTTTTCCCATGCCCCAGGATAGTCAATTTCACTCTCGTTTCTAATGCCTGTCCCTCCCTTCTCATATTTATCTCCAGACTTTTTCTCCTTGTCCAGATTTATTCTGCCCCCAATAAATCTTCTGTTCATTGAACTTTTTGAAACTTTGCACTTTTAGAGAGTGGTAAGGGATTGACTCTGGGTACACAAATTTGCAAATGGGGCTGAGGTCTGTTATTTCTCATGTCTATACATTTTTTTTTATTTAAAAACATTTTTGTGTTAACAGGCATGGTATCTTCTAGACTGAGCATTGAGTCCCACTGAGTAGATAGAAGATTATCCTAAATTATCTATACTGAAGCCCCTGTAACCTCATAAAATTGGGTCCCTAATCCATGAACTATTGGAAATCATTTACAAAACTTTTCTTAAACATTACATGAATATATTGTCTCATACTATAGAATTAGAATTTCAAATCCTTATTCCATGATGAGATGTCTTTGAGCTCTAATGTATCTTAATTAAAACTATCTTTAGATAGGTTTTTCCCTCAAAAAGTATTTTATAAAAAAAAAACTGATTTAAATGAAAAAAATCAGATTAATTTTTATTTTTTTAAATTATTGATTTTTATCCACTGTCGAAGAAACAGTCAATTGCACATACAAAATAGGAAATGACTGCCTAGGACAGAGCACTGCAGAAAAAGATCTGAGGGTCATAGTGAGTTCACAAGCTAGATTTGAGTCTAAAGAGTAACACGGTTTCCACACCAAAAAAAAAGCAAAAAAAAAAGCAAACCTCATTCTGAAATTTATTAGCAGGAGTGTTGTAAGCAAGACATAAGTAATTCTTCCTCTGTATTCCAACCTGAATGGACATCAGATGGTGGAGTCCCATTCTGGGCACCACATTTCAGGAAAGATGTGGACAAATTGAAGAAAATCCAGAGAAGCGCAACAAAAATGATCAAAGGTCTAGAAAACATGACCTATGAAGAAAGATTGAAAAAAGTCTGGAGGCGAGAAGACTCCAAGGGGACATAACAGTTTTCAAGTACATAAAAGGTTGTTACAAGGAAGAGGGTGAAAAATTGTTCTCCTTAACCTCTGAGGATAGAACAAGAAGCAATAGGCTTAAATTGCAGCAGGCAGTTAAGTTTGGACATTTAGGAAAAACTTCCTTACCGGTGGTTAAGCATTGGAATAAATTGCTTAGGGAGACTGTGGAATCTCCATCATTGGAGATTTTTAAGAGCAGGTTAGACAAACACCTGTCAGGGATGGTCTAGATAATACTTAGTCCTGCCATGAGTGCAGGGGACTGGACTAGACGACCTCTCAAGGTCCCTTCCAGTCCTATGATTCGTCCTTGCCTTGGGAGAGGGAATGAATCCCAAGCTTGTTCTTGGATAGAAGTAGAAAGTACAATAACTATTTGATGCACTCTGAGCAACGGCACTGCTACCTGTATAATATTTAGCACATATATGGTGTCTTTCATTTGAGGCTCTCAAAATGCCTTCCAGATATGGACAGTATTATTCCAATATCTGGATGGGAGAACTGAGATACAGAGAGAGCAGCTGCCTTTACAAAAGTCGCACCAAATACATGACAGAGCTGGGACTAGAACTTGGGTCTCCTGATTTTTGCCATCCCTTACTCTAGCCCAGGGATCTCACACTTGAATCACCAGGAGAACCACATGAGGACTAGTACAGTGGCCCAAAGGCTGCATCACTGACACACACTCCCGCTGCCCCGCCCCTGACTCCGCCCCTGACTCCACCCCTTCCATGAGGCCTAGCCCCTTCCCCAAATCCCCACTTCTACCCCTCCTCTTCTCTGCCTCCTCCCCTGAGTGCACGGGTCCCCGCTCCTCTCCCCTCCTTCCTGGAACTACTGAGCACTGCCAAACAGCTGTTTGGTGACGGGAAGCACCTGGAGGTAAGTGGATGAGTGGGGACACGGCGCTCTGGGGAGAGTGGGGAAGGAGAGCTTGGCGGACCGTAGGAAATAACCCCGCGGGCTGCGTGTTTGAGATCCCTGCTCCAAACAATGTGTCCCTTGCACTTGCCACTATGCTCCACTTTAAGCAGATATTTAAGCAAACTGAATGGATTGAATTCTCATCTAGAATTCTGCCCTGTAACAGTATCAGAGTCATACTTGCTTCAGTGCTCCCTATAATAACTGGTGCATGGTACAATACACTCTTCTGTTACCTAGCTTACCTGTGGCTATAAAGCCACAGTATAGGAAAGTGGCTATAGTAAGTGGCCGTTCTTGAGGAAAGTTCTATCTACTGTGTCTCTTTTACCCTATAATGAGTGTAGTGGAACCCAGCAGCAAAAAATATTAAGGATTGGGTTAATTGATGTTTTTGCCTGCTGTCTATTGTAGTGGGAGAACAATATTATGCCTTTCTATAACCCCTTTCACTTGACAGTCGTAAAGCATTTTACAAATGCTAATTATATACCTACTTCACAGGGAGGTTGTGATATTTCATTATACAGATTGGGAAACAAACTCTCTTGCCTCAAGAGGTTTGCCCAAAGTTACATAGCACGTCTGAGGCAGAGCGAGGAATAGGACCCAGCCTTTCAGGTCTAGTCTTTAACCTCTAGATATCTCTTCTTCCCTCTTATAGATCATTCTGTTGGGTGCTTTTTGGATGTAGCTAATCCTTGGATTCTGGTTATGTGATAATTGTCTGTCTGTCTCCTTTCTGTCCAAGGTGTTGCTGACTCTTCCTGAGCCCTACCGTGCTAGCTACTCCCACTTGTCCTCCAGGCCGCTGCTCATGCTGGAGCAGCTGCTAATGAACATGAAGGTAGATTGGGCAGCTGTAGCCGTGCAGACGCTGCACCAGCTCTTGGCTGGGCGGGAGATCGGCTTCACTGTGGAAGACATGGATGCTTTGCTCTCCAAGTATTCAGAGAAAGCCCTCGACTTCCCGTACTCATTAAAAGAGAAGAGATCAGGTGACTACATTTCAGAATGTTCCCTTCTACCAGGAAAGGCGGGGTGGAGGCTACATTGTTGTCAGTTACCCTGAAGAGCACCCTACTGCATTTTACTGCAGGGTTTTATACAACCAGATACCCCCTCCTTGTTCCAGACAAGGGCATATTCTTTGAGAAGTCCTCTTCTCTTCACTGCAGCAGGTGTTTTCAAAAGACTAGTAGCCTAAATAGTCTTAATTTTCACCTGCTGCTTTTTTCAAGGCCCTCTTCCTTTTACCATATAATCTCATCCCTTTCAATGTAAATTCACTGATGGATTTAATATATAATAAGAGGCTTCAACAGCATCTTGCCCAGAAACAAACCGGAGTTTATGTTGTGTGGATCTAAATGAATAAAGTCTTTAAGACTTGTCTCCTGTTTGTACTCTCTGCATAACCCCCCAGTTTCGGGGCAGTGCTGTGTGATTGGCTGTCTGCCTCAAGAAATCTGGGACCGGAACAGCAGAGGGTGCTGCAAGTCAGAGCAGGTGCATAAGTGGAGCTGTGTATGAGAAGCCTGCACAGCATCTCCTTGCATCATGATTCCCTCTAATAGTTGAGCTTGTTTAATGAAATATATCTCTTCTGCTTGTTCCAGTCAGTTGCTTGCAGGAGATCAAGTCTGTCACTCTAATATTAGTATGTGTGTTTACCCTGCCAGGGAGTCAGATGCTTCCGTTCTGCTTTGACCATCCTGTTTCAGTGGAGGGGAACCAAAGTCAGTGTTATATCTGTCACAAGTGTGGAATTCTAGCAGAGAGTTGCAGCACCTGTCCCATTATTCCTGTGTCTTTCACAATAGTCCTGTCCCTAGATATGGAGTCTCTCTCTCTCTCTCTTAGCAGTAAGACCTGTGTGTGTGTAGTTTGCATGCCGTAGAATTAGTTAATTACATCTTTCGTGCAGATTACCCCACAAATTATGAAACACGAGCTAATCCTGTGTGGACTAAAACTTCTTTGCACACTTCTGTGAATCGATTATTCTAATCTTCCTGTTGGCAGATAAATGCATGACCAATATTTTATCTATTTCCTTTGCCCTAGATTCTGTGATTCGCACCCAAGAGAGTCTCAATCAGGTATCTGAGTCGGACACCTCATCTAAATCAGGATCAGCAGAACTGTCTCCTCCCAGTTTTCCTGGTAAGGAAAAGGTCTAATGGTCACCGTGTTTCTGGTCCTCTTCTTACTCTTTCTCAACCTTCCACTCTCCCCTATTCCTGCATCCCACTCTCACTTTAAAATAACTCTCTGTAAAGTAGTTACACACTCTGTTCAAATTCAGCACAGGTGAGTAGTAATCTAGCACTGTTTGGAGGTCCAGGAAACATGAGTTTGTAGGGAGAGGGTCTCAGTTGGTTCTTAGTAGATGGGTGTCCACATCACAAAAAGTACCCACACAGTTGACACTAACTGTCCCCTTTCCAGGCAGTCCTGGCAGAGAGGCCAAGGGCTGAATGGGTCCTGAACTGGGGAAGTTCAGGGAAGATGGAAACCGAACTTCCCTTTCACTTCTGAAGTTGTTCCCGCCATTTCAGGTCAAAGCAGATGGGCAGATGGTGGTGTAGAATAAGTTTATGCTACCAATGCTACTATTGTATCTGTTCTGTGACTAAACAGGATTTCAAACTCCAAGGCTGTCACCTTGGCACTCTTCATTGTTCGTTTGAGGTTCTCTGCTCGATCTCCCAATCTGGATCCCTTGTTTTGCTCCTCTGACCTTCCCCCATTTCCTATTTTTTCATTCTTTGTCCTCTATAACTAATTGTCCAATCACTATATATATATCACTATATATATATATGTCCTCTATAACTAATTGTCCAATCACTAATTGTCTAATCACTGGTCCAGAACTCTCATAAGCTGGCACTTGTTAGCAAAAGCAAAATAATTATTTAAAACAAAGCAAACCTCGTGAAAAGTATATGCAGCTAGAAATAAAATGTACTCAGTTCACCATCACATCAGCCCTGAGTGATATTGAAAAGTATGTGATCACATTAAAGAGTCAGCATTTCAATCTGATAGTGAATCTGTGCTCCCAAGGCATGACTGGTAGGAATTCCCAGCGTTAGAGTTCTAAAGGCATTGGTTGACCTGTCTCCTTACAGGGTGGCATGCCTTACTGTAGCTAGTTATCAGTGGTTCATAATCAGTCTGGAAGTGCATGTCAAGTGGTATCCAGCAGAGATCTGTCCTGGGTTGGGTTCTACTCAGTATCTTCATAAATGATTTGGATAATGGCATAGAGAATACACTTACAAATTCTGCAGACCATACCAAGCTGTGAGGAATTGCAAATTCTTTGAAGGACCAGATTAGAATCAAAATAATCTGGAGAAATGCTCTGAAATAAATAGGATGAAATTCAGTAAGGATAAATACAAAGTACTACACTTAGGGAATAATCAATTGCACAGATACAAAATAGGAAACGGTTGCCTAGGAAGAAGTACTGTAGAAAAGGATCTGGAAGTTTATAGTGGATCACTAACTACGAGTCAACAATGTAATAATTCTGCATAAAAGTGAACATTTATTCTGGGATGTATTAGAGGAGCGTTGTAAGACACAAGAAGTAATTCTTCCCACTTTACTCAGTGCCGCTAACGCCTCAGATGAAGTATTTTGTCCAGATCTGATTTTGAGAAACTTTGGCCCAAGATTTCCTTTCTGGAAAGACAGGACTGTTGCATGAGAAGCTTTTGGATGGACCATGACTTGGCTGATTGTAGCTGTTAAAAGATCCCTTAGCTTTTATCTGGAATACACTAAAGCCCCATGGTGTCCATGTTTTCATTTGATAGCTTAATCTATTTTTAGACCAGCTCCACAGCACTCGTGTAAATGGTTCCCTGATTGCATTTTGCATTGTAATTCTTTAGCAGACCTCAATTCTAAGGTCCTATCTGGTCCACTAAATCCAAGATTTGCCTGCATCTAGAGCTAGTCTTTTGTCAGTTATGCCCAGAAGATTGTAGAACATTGGTGCTCTTCACTATTTTGCTAGTTCAGAGTTGCAGCTTGCTTTTTGTGGCTACATGTAATTTTTGTAGAACTCTTCCTAGAGTTTTTGTAACCTCTGGGTTTGGGATCTACTAAATGTTGTTTACCTTTGTAGAAAGACAAATTTCGTTCCTGGAGCAAGAATTGCAAATGTGCTATAATAGATCCCTGCTGACTCATGTTTTCCTGCAGTGCTTTTTCAGCCTGTATGCGTCTGTCTTTTACCTGAAAAAGAAACTGCAGGGTAAAAGCAGGCTTATACCCCCTCAGTAGAGTGACCGTGCACCAGACACTGGTGAGGCTGTTCAGCGACTGTAGAATTATAAATCTTTAAGTTTTGAGCAGCGATGTCAAATATGTTCGCCACTAGCCACATGTGGCGAATAGGCTGTTGAATTGTAGCTAATGCATGAGCAATGTGTGGGTCTGTGAATCCACTTTTTCTGCAGTAAATTTTATAAAATCTAAATAAAATCTGGAGGCTGAGTTAAGATGCGGGGTCAGTATGAATTATATACCAGATTTCAGGATTATGGTGGTAGTATGTAGTATGTTTGCAGTATGTTTTTTTAATCCTTTTTTAAAATGTGGAGAATAAGGAATTCAAAATCACAAGTATGGCTAGCATCAAATTTCTATTGTACACCGCTGGTTTAGAGGAATTTCCATCAGTCATGCATTGTGAGGATGAGCTCCGCAGAGTGGGGCTGTCATACCAAAACACTTCCTGAAAGCAGAATTACAGGTAGGTAGCATTTTTTTTCTTTTTAAATAAGCCTACAACTGGCTTTTATGCATATGCATAGGAAGGTGGTAACTCCATCAGGGATTGAGCAGCGATAGTCCTCTCTCACTGCTTTCCTTTTCTAATCCCTTCCACTAGCCCCAATTTTTAAAAAATCAATAAAGCTGTACCTATTCTTCACCATCCTTATTTGGTTATATGTTTGTCCCCATTGCCTATCCTTCATTTGCTTGCATCTTTAGATTGTAAGGCCTTTGAGGTAGAGATTTCCTCTTTTCTGTGTTTTGTATCACACCCAACACAATAGGTGGGGACTGAAGTCACTAGATTTTTAACTCAGGCAGGGTGCTTTGTCTCCACTAGACCCTTAAACACAGGTTAGTTAGCATGTGTTACATCACACTTTTAAATCTTCGTCTAGACAAGGCCCAAGAGACTGTGTAAGCAGCTTTGTGTCCTCTCAAGGGAGTGCTGCCCTAGACACTGTGCAGGTGTGTGGGGGGAGAGAGGGCAAAACCCTTTCACTCAGCAACCACCAAGCCCCATCCCAAATCATCTTGTGGCCACAGTGGACTGGGATATGGTAGGACACAAAAAGGGGTCTTTGCGGGGTGAGAGAGGTTGGGTTTTTTTAAAGACTTTTTTTGCATTATGGACCAAATTTAAAAAATTAAAAATTGAGGTCTGGTAATTGGAGCAGGGCACCCAAAAGGCCATGTTGGCAGTCTCAGTAGTGAGACCAAGTATTTAAATGGTCATGGAGACTAAATTATCATTTTGCCACTCAGAATTGATTCCTCCAGGCCAAAGACGTGATGTGGTGGTGAAGCAGGGGGTGCATTGTGGGGAAGTCTAAGCTGCTGCTGGCCCATGCTGTAGCCTTAGTTGTGCTGGGGTGAAAAAGAAAAGTCAGTCTCCGTGGAAGTCAGTCTGGCTCTTCTGAGCAGCACAAAATATAGCTGTATGAAACCATATGTATTTGGTATTGCATTCCTACCTTGTAGAGTCTCTCCATGTAAGATTGGTTACTGACAAGGCACAAGCAAGCCCAAAGATCACTTTTCTCCAGATGTGATGGAGATAGTGAAGCATGTGTGCAAACACAAAAGCAAGATTTGCCTGTGGTAGTAGGTATTGAAGTGACTGGAAGAGTTTGCAGTCTCTGTCAGCATATGTTGTTGAAAGATGCTAAGAAGCCTCTTGTGCATTTAAGAAAGATCTTGTTACTTAAAGCATCTAAATTCCTTATTGTATGATGCACCATGTCTAGCATGGAGGGTTGAAAGGTACTAGTAATTTTTTCATTGATAACCAAGAGGGGTCAGTTTGATAACCAAGAGGGGTCAGTTTGACTGTGTTTTTAGCATGTGGTCTGGTCTCTGAAATTCCACTACACGTTCTAAATCCAATTCCACATTTGGCTTGTTTCTCCAAGGGATCATCCAATCTTCAAGTCCAAGAGAGAGAAGCCTGCCTCGGAATCTGTTTCCTCAAGAGTTTGTGCCACCTGAGGTGCCACCACCAAAGCAACAATGGATCCCTGATGAAACTGAAATTACATGCATGGTCTGCAAAACAGAACGTTTTACTATGGTAAGGAACCAGGGTCAAATACAGATTCTCCTAGGGCTATGGTGGGGCATGTGTTGATTGTTTGAGGGTTTTTTTGTTTTCCCTCCAGCAGGTGATTTAACATGAAAGCTAATTCAGATGGACTGTTTCCTAGGAGCCCCCAATGATGCCAGCAGTTTGTCCCTTACAATATTGGTATTGTCCAAATTGCCAGCCAAACAGATGTTGAGGGGGAGAGTGTGAGATTTAAATCTATTTGAGGTGCCAAGCTACAATGATGGCTCCTGAAATATCTTTCTGGGACACATGAAGTGATAGAATTAGAGCCTAGGAAGGGGAAATCTGCTCCTGGGAAAGTAAACTTCTAAGGGATCTTGTGGAACGTCCTCTTGTTCTTTTCCAGTCAGACAGTCTACAGAACTTCTTCATTTGGAGAGCTGAAAAGCCAAAGACTTTGGCAAACTAGTCCCAATTTGGTGCATTGTTCCTCCCTGCCATCATTATCTTTTGGGAGAAAACAATCCGGGGGCAGACATTAGAGATTCTTGAAGCCTGAGATGAACGGAAATGATTTGCTCTTTGCTATTCATTGTTTCTAATAGGGTAAATTCACCTATGAGCTGAGTGGCTCTAATAAAGGAGGGAAATGTCATCTGCTACACTCTTCCAATTAAGCACAACCTCTCTTGTGTCTCAGTTTAATAGGCGCCATCACTGCAGACGTTGTGGGAGGTTGGTGTGCAGTTCTTGCTCTACCAAGAAGATGGTGGTGGAAGCTTGTAGAGAAAATCCGGCTCGTGTATGTGATCAGTGCTACAGCTACCACAACAAGCATTGTCCACCTTGCTTAGTCCAAGACATGAGCATGTAAGTCCTTGCATGCAAGTTCTGCATAGTTCCGTGTACCCCTCTTCCCCAGCTCTGTATGTGTGTGAGACAGCATAAGGACAGCAGTGCAAGTACCATGCTTTAATCTGACCAGAAGGAGCCACCTCATGGAGTCAGAAGTGAGGCTGTGGATTAAGTAGCCCTTGGAGATTGCCAACAAAAGGGCCAGTAATGATGAAAGGTTTTGTGATGTGGGTGTTTTCCCCTGAGAATTGGACTGAAACTTATTTCAGACTCAGTGAGCTGGTGGAGGGTGTGGTAAGGAAAAGTGGGAGAGCAGTCACCTCTTTGCCCCCTGCCCTGCTATCAGTGGGCCTAATGGGAAGAGATGAGCACAGTGCCATTTTGAAAGGGCACATGAGGGAAGAATGAGCAGTAAATGAGGATTGCTTGCAGCATTTCCAAAATATATTAACAGGGCTCTAATGCCCAGCACTGAGCCTGAACATTTCCTGTTGCGTTTTCTTCAAATCTCTACTTCTGTGGGAATTGTGTAAATGTTTCGGGTGTGTGTGTACTTTATTTTTTATATATATATATATATATATATATATATATATATATATATATATA